>OX465102.1:907668-2107668 GCA_949987565.1 Luidia sarsii
GGTGTTTGTGGGAGCTAGCCATACAGACGGCGACGCTGGTAGCGGTTCTCGCGATTCTTGGCTTAGGGGCATACGCTTTCGTCGGGTATATTAGACTACTGCGCGTAATAACGCATGCGATTGAGTCGATCAAGATGGATTGCGATGCTTTGATCAATCAGCTGTTGGCTGAAGAAGAGGATGTATGCAAAAAAAAGGACGCGGGTGCCGAGGCTCGGAAGACCGAGCAACGGGAAGAACCAAAACGAGCCCGTCTGGCCGCGGTTGTGGCGGGTGGTATGGCTAAAAACTACCTAGGCAAACAACTAACTCTCGCGCAAGTTGATGAAATGACCGATGATGAGGTTTTCAAATACCACAGCCGCTATGAGGCGCGACTTGGAGCTTCGATGGTAAAAACGCTCGGGGCTTCCGCGCTGCAGATGTATGCGCTGGCAGCGGGCACATTTCTACCCATCCCCCACGAAAATCAACCCCAGCTGGTCTCAGACCTCGACGAAGACCCCTTTGTTAAGCATGCGCTGACGACCGCTTGCTGCGAGCTGTACAATCGCTATGGGATGTACCTAGCTCCGCTGACGGCGGCGATGACCACGGCTAAGCACTGTCAATTTGGAGATCGGGAAACCCCTGTAAATACGACCACGGAGGATGGAGACGACGCTATCGCAAACGATACCGACGGCGGAAGAGCCTGTCCCAGCGACCCCCCCCCAACGATCGAGAGGGTGACGGTGTCGGACACGACGGCGACGCAACGTAGCAAGAACCCGAAAAACGTCGAGGCTGGTCGGAAAGGCGCGGCGGCCCGAAAAGCGAAACACGAAGCACTACGCGAAGCGCTTCGGAAGGCCAAAGAGGATCTCCGACCCGCGCGGGCCGCGGCTGAGCCCACCGAGCAGAGCGCCGCAGTCGGGGACGACGCGGCTGAGTCCACCGAGCAGAGCGCCGCTGAGCCCACCGAGCAGCCAGCCGCTGCGTGGCAACCGTACGCGGTCCTCGCGGTAGTCGCCGCTGTAGCTGTTGGCGCAGCGCTGCATGCACGCCCCGCCTCGACGGTCGTCCCGACGGCGCGACCCACGCCCGCGGTATTAGAGAAACGAAACCCCTTCCTTATGCAGTAACAATGTCTACTCCCAGTACAGACGGTAAGCAGCTCGCCAATTTGGCGTACCACTCCGCCGTGGTGGGCGGCCTTGCAATCGGGTACGCCACCCTGAGCAAAAAAATCCTGAAGGGGGCTCGTCCGAAATTGGACTTCGAGCTGTATGATGCGGGCATGGTCATTCTGGACGTGGGCCTGGCCATGGCCACTCAAGATATGCTCGTGAAGCAGGGGATACTCCCCGCAGACATATTGAAGTAACAAGCCTCCCCTGTATACTAACGTGCGCGCTAACGCGGCAACAAGATGGCCTCTATAGTGATGCTCGTGGGTGGAGCTCTCGTGAACGCACTCGCGTTCTCGGGGTCGAACTTTCTCTTCTCGGCGTTGCGCGCTCCAGGCGCCGACGAGGAACGCGAACGACATGACAAGGCTGTGGAGCAGCTCCAAGCCGCGCAAGCCGGATGGTCGCGCAAGCGGACCGAGCGCCTGGACTGGATCAATGAAGAACTGCGCCGCCGGGGGCACGCCGTGCGCACCTTCCGCGATGTTAATGCAGCCGCCCGCCAGTACAATCTCGTCACCGGCGGCGATTCGCCCGTTGAATTAGAACCAGAACCCAAGCTCTCAGATTTCTACGTATCATCGCCCGAGCAACGAGATCGCGAAGTCGCCTTTGTGATCATGGGGCTGGGAGCCACTTCGTTCGTAGCCTATATGCTCACCAAGTGACTGAATTAAAAAAAAACTTTTTCTGAGCCCTTATGTATACACAATGTGCCTTTCCGAAGAGCTGTACTTCGCGATGGTAGAGGTGGGCATCTGCGCCCGCCGCCATAAAATTCCCGGCCCTCTGGCTCACACCATGATCGATATTGCGCAAAAGTCCCTTGTCCTCTGGCGGCGCGACGAAAAGGCTGCTATGCGTTTCGCGACAATGGTGCTGTCTGGCTCATCCAACCTGCGGGCGATGACTGGGCGGCTTCCAGAGCCTGTCTGCAACGCCTGTTGGAGACTGATTAGGTTGCTGGAATATCTCGCAAGCCATGACCACGTCACGCCAGTCCGCTCGTCTGGCGGTAAAGCAGACGGCAAAACTGTCCGACATCTACTACAGCCCCCGCGGCTACTGGAAGGGACTAGCGGCGATCAAACACCTCTCGGCTGCAGCTAAGATCTCTGAAGAGGCCGCCCGGGCCTGGTTGAAGAAGCAGGCCATCTGGCAGATCTATCTGCCCGCTCCGAGGCAGATACCGCGGCCAAAATTTGATGTCGCCGTCCCCAACGAGGTTCACCAGGCTGACCTCCTGTTTCTGCCACATCACAGGGTGGGCAAGCGCACCTACAGGTACGCCCTCACCGTGGTTGACGTCGCGAGCCGGTTCAAGGCCGCCGAGCCCCTGACCACGAAGGAGGCCAAAGAAGTTGCCGATGCCTTATCTCGTATTTACAGGCGCGGCCCGTTGAGGTGGCCCAAACTGCTCCAGGTCGACCCGGGGCGTGAGTTCATGGGCGCGGTTTCTCAGCTTCTCGCGAAGCACGACGTCCAGGTGAGGCGCGGCCGGGACCAGGGCATCGTGGAGCGGTTTAACCGGACCCTGTCTGAGCGGCTCTTTGGACACCAATACGCCCAAGAGATGCGGCTTCCTTCCGGCGAACGGTCCACGGAGTGGGTTCGCCGACTCCCCGCGGTCGTGTCGGCCTTGAACGGGGAAATCACCCGGCTGACTGGTAGGCGGCCCTCTGAGGCCATCAAGGCGAAATCTGTGGCGCAGACCCCCTCTTCGGTGGTTCCAGGCCGTCCTGTCGGCCTTCGCGAGCGAAAGCTCCCTTCTGGGGTTGGCGTGCGCTATCTGTACCAGCCCGGCGAGCTCGAAGGCGGCCGACGTCGCGCGACCGACCCTGTATGGTCTTTAACCATTCACCGGCTCGGACGCTCGGTGACCAAGCCCGGCGAGCCTGTGCTCTACTATTTGCAAGGCAATGACGACGCGTCGGGTGGGCCTCAACGGGGGTTCGTCCGCGAGGAACTTCTTGTGGTGCCACCCGATACGCAACTCCCACCTGATGGGGTCCTCAGGCGTTGAACAGTTCATCAATGTACGCGCCCACTGGAAGGGCATCTTTGTGTCCATAGGCCAGCGTGTCCACCCCATTTGCATCTATCCAGCGCTTGGAGTCAAAGGGTGAGAGCGATACCTTGTTCAGGTGCTGCCTATAGATGCGATGGCGCTCAGACCGCAGCACATCCATGCCGTGGCGAAAGGTCTTTTTGCTGAAGAGGGCCTCTTTATACTGCTCGTGGCGGATATGCTTCTTCACGACCGACTTTTTCACGCCCTTGGCCTTCTTTATGTTTTTGCCATCCGCCTCCAGGATCGAGTACATTTTGGGGCGCAGCCCAACGTATTCGGCGATAGGGCGCCCGGCGCACTCGTCTTTCATCTTACCCAAGACCTTCTTGTTCGTGTCGCTGCGTAGAGGGTGCTCCTCGGGGTAGCCGGACGTGTCGTAGAGATGCGCATGCTCCGCCATGTCTCGGTACACGTCCTCGGTTTGGAGCTCGAGAAGAAGGCTATCCGTGTCGGTGTAAAGGAGCTGGCAGCACTCTCCATACTGGCCCTTCATCTGGTTGTAGTAGAAGTCGTACATGAGGTGTTTGGAGAGGTCCAGGATACTCATCCCAACGAACACCGGGCGATTGAGGACCAACCTGCTCTTGTGGACCTGGATAGCCGCAAGGTCGTCATCAAAGATGTTTGCCCGTGCGAAGGCTGGGCTGGCGATAAGGCGCCTGAGTCTGTCCTTTTCATTAGCCCTGACGAGTTTCACGTTGACCCGCTTGCGGAGGTTCTCCATGGTTTTGCCGAAGACGCTGTTATTCATCAGCTTGTAGAGATCCTTCTCGAAGTCGCTGGTTGCTTTTTTCCGGAGCTCAGTGTTCATCCTGATGTAGGGCTCCATCCAGGGGCTTTGATTGAAGGACAGAGCCCTGTGAACATTTTTCAGGCGCATGCCCATAGACAGGTAGAGCTGCAGGTTGCGGTAGTGGAGCACGTAGCGTTCCTTATTGCGAAGGTTGGGGACCAGCTTCTCAACCTCAGTAGGCGCCACCCCGACACCAAGAAGGCTGTGCTGATACTCCGACATCCACTCTTTCTGGACCACCGTGCGCTCCGGAGCCAGCGGATATGCATTGTGTGCATCGTGCAGCTCTTCCGGGTACTCGAGATCCACCTCCAGGATGTAGCCACTGGGACTCTCTGCCGGGTGCAACGCTATGCTTTTAGCGAGCCCATCGCAGTCCTCTACCCACCGAAAGCCACCTGTAGGCAGGGGCTGGCTCATCGCCCAGCCATATAGGTTGTTAGCGTCGAGGTAGAGGATGTGGCTACGTTCTTTGGAGGAGTCATATCCCTCGACCAGGGGGTTGTTCGCTTTCGCGTACCTCCTCGAGACCATAGAGATCCCGCCGCGCATCCCCTTCTCAATGAAGAGGTGCTGGTCGTAGTCCGTCAGCAGGTCTAGCTCTATTCTCGTTTTCTTGAGCAATGCGTCCCAGGAGAGACCGGGGCTCGTGTAGTAGTTGGCGGGATCTAGGCCGTATTGTTTCATGCAGGTCTTCCGGAAGGTCTCAAAGACGTCCGCCAGGAGTAGGACGTCGGTGCGACAATATAGACCGCTGTAGTCCCCCAGGCTGTGGCACCCGAAGGCCTCCCAGACCTTTCGGGCATGGGCATAGTCATCGTCGCTGATGTGCTCGTCGGTGAGCTTGCTGTAGAAAGCCTCTTTCGGGGGAAGTTTGGGCTCGGCGAAGCGATCCCAGGTGTCCATGTACTCATAGGGGTACACACCTTTGCGCGTCAAGAGCTGGCGCTTGTGCTGGTCCGGCTCGTAGTGGGCCGTGATCTGGAAGGCCTCAGGCTGGTTTGCCGCCACCAGCTTGTCAAGGGAAGCTAGCAGGAACTGCGCGCTGTCTATGAACCGCAGCTGGCCAAGGCTGAACGAGATGTATTTCTCTGTGTTGTTGGGGATGCAGCTTACCTGACCTTCGACCTTCGAGATAGCCTGCATCAGCAGGTGGGAGTCGTACCCCCTGAGGTTGTGGAACACCGCGGGGATGGTGGTGGTCTTTAGGCTTAGCCTTAGCTTAAGGTTGCAGGCGTTATGGGCTGCCCCTCGATATTTACCTGTAATGTGGCAGTGGTCACGCACAGAGTCACCCTCGAGAGGTTTGTCACACACATGGCAGGTAGTCGCGTTGTTATAAGACTCCCAGTCCTCTCGAGTCATTCGCTTAGCTTCAGGGCTGGCCAGCACCGCCTTTATCTTCCGCTCCTCTTCCTGAAGCGCTTTGAGGAAGTGCTCCGCCGCATTGGGCCCGCGGTATTCCACGGGTGATTGTGTCTGGCCGTCACAACGGACAACTATGTAACAGTAGCTACATGCCTCATGCTGTTGTGTCTTCCTGGTGTTGCTCTTCGTTGGGCTGAGCTCGGGGCCCTCGACTTTGATTGTGAGGGCCTCAAAGTCGGCGTAGATGATGAAAGGGGCTGGCAGCTGTTTTTGGTGGTTCTGAAAGGCTAACTTGTTCTTTCCTTCTTCCGGCATCTCCACTCTAATGGCGGTCTGCCTGTTACCGCGGCACTCTGGCTTGTGGGCCTCCAGCAGGTCTTCTCTGGTGTAGCCGTGAAGACAACGCTCACAGAAGTGCTTGCGCTCCTGGTGCTTGCTCTGGTCGTAGAGAAGACGGTTGAGGTTCTTGATCCAGGTATAGTGGAATTTGCCGGCCTTTTCAATCAGCAGCAGGTTGATCCTTGGCATATCTTGTGGTTGCTTGCTGAGGCGGTGGACGGTGATGCCCTTGTCCCAGCCAAAGACGTTGATGGCTAGGTTGTTCTGGCGCTCGACCTTACCGATTTGAGATATGGGTGTGGGGGCATTGATGTCGGTGAAGTCTCGACCGTCTGCAGTGGGGTATTTACTTGGTCTCTGGGGGTCTTTCACAACTTGAAACAAGGCTGACCGAAGGGCCCATCGCAGGCAATGGTCGTCCTTGTTCTTCACATTCACCACTGCCTTCTTGTTTTTCACTGCCGCTGGTAGTGGGATGTATGAACCACCTCTCAGTGGCTGATATCTGGCAATGTCTAGCCAAAGGGTCTGTACCTGATCTACCACCCATCCGGATCCCCTTTGGATCCACTTCTCAAGCAACTCGAGGATCCTTGGGAAGGCTTGGTGGAGAGCCTCTCCGATTTCAGTCTGCTGCAGAACGGCCTCCTGCTTGTGACGCAGCACCGGGTCTGTATACTCCTCACTGCCATCGGGGTTGTCCTTCCGAAGCTGTACTTCGAGTGCAAGCTGAAATTTTACACCATTCAGGGCTCTGACCTCTTCTACAACTTTCTTATGAATGAGGGGTTCAACTTTATCAAGGAAAGCCCTGGGGTCAGCACCCTGTGGATGCCCTTTAGGCACATCCATCTGCCAGCCCCTCAAGAATTTTCCGATTACCCAGGGGGTTCGTCTGAAGGTGAGTTCGTCCGTCTTTTCTTTATTCTCTGCAAACAAGTCCAGGATCTCATCCTGATAGTCCTTCGCAGACCTCAGGACCTTGTGGCGGGGGATGGGGTCAAATTCCTCCTCAATTGCCTTTCTCTTGGCGGCCTTCTTTTTGCGTGGTGCAGGGGAAGGCCGATATTTTCGAGGCTGTAGGGGCTTCAATAAGCGCCCTTTCACAGCTTTGGGAATGGACTCATCCAGAATGTTTCGGACCACATCATGGAGAGTCGAATCGGGCATCTCTGCCAGTATCTGCTCTATGTATGCATCCATTACAGTGTTGATATACCATATGCACCCATTACAGTGTTGATACATCATATGCGAGTATTTGTTTAATAGGAAAATAGAGTGTTGTATAAAGCGCGCTGCTTAGCGTAATCCTATGAACGGGCATGCCCGTTGCTTCTGCGCCATCATGAGAAGCTCATACATAAGCGCTGAGTGAAGGCGCTTCGCCTGAGCCTCAGCCCGGTGAAGGGTCTTTTGTGTACGGTCAGCGCCGCAGGCCTTGGAACACAGCTGACTCTCTGCCTTCGTTCCCTTCCCACATTGTCGGCAGGGTTGTGGCTCTGATCCAGGCTTCCTGCGTAACTGGGCCCGGTGTACGCCGCACAAGTTATTGACACACTGTTTCCCGCAGCGCTCGGTGCGCCCAACGACCAGCCACTCACATCGATTGTACTCTATCATACTGTCGCTTATACCTAAGGCGAGCATGTATCTAAATAGGGTATCGGTCAGTGTATAGTGGTTACCCTTGGTCTGGGGGCCCGCCAGGGGGGTGGGGCGGGCCCTATATGGTTAATCAGAACTGGGGCTGGGAGGTCCTATGGGGCTCAGGGGGCTTCCCACAAAAAAGTGCGCCAGAACCCCCATTCCCTATACTACTCTTGTTAATGTGCTGAAGGAAACAGAAGAACGTAATACTTAAACAATAAACCTTTATTTATGTGAACTGTTTTGTATTCCTGAGTCGAGTATTGGCATGTGTTCATTCCATGTTTAGCCATGCTGTGTATTTTTATATATTTTTATTGTGAGGAATGGTCTAGTCCATTTGTGATGTGTACACAAGGGCCCAATTTCATGGCTCTGCCTAACGCAGAATTCTACCTCACAGTCACCTCCGTTCGGAACACGTGAGATTGTATTGTCTGGTAGGAGCATACCACGCGTTTATAGCATAACAAAGCAAGTGATAAGTTCCCTCCCCACACAATCTCGCCAGTATATTGCTGGTGCATACTGCGCGTAGATCACGCTCTGATATTGTTGCAGCGTTTTTTGCTTTTTGCGTAGCCTTATATACTGTAGTGGGAATGGCCGAGGAGGCCGTTATTCACGTCTCACCCTCCGCAATTAGAGAAGGAAATCGCTTCGGCACAACAAGCGAACACTAGCGCCAAGCTGCCAGCCAAACCTGCTGGAAAACGCGTTTCTAAACGCAAATGCTCTGAACCTGCACCTGCTGCTTCTAGCCATGCCCCGGCCGCGTCTGCTCCTCCGACGACCACAGTGGCCGATAACCTACATGCCACTGTAAGTCACCTGCAAGAAACGGTTGTTCCTTCAGCAAAGATCCTCGTGCGGCTGCTATAGGGCATACTGCCATACTGCCATAACTCAACAGCTAGAAGAGGGCGAAGTTTCAGACTATGACTATTATGTTGTCTGAAAACCATGTACCATGGGCAAGAGAAGTGGGGCCAGCCATTAATAAACAGTTGGCTCAAACAGAGGAAAAATCCAAACAGAAAAGCTGAAGCTTTACAGCAAGCCAGAAAATTGCACAAACTTGTGTTTAACCAGAGTTAATTAACCCAGAAATCTGGTCAATACTGAAACCGGCACCGCGATCCAGCGATGCCAAACTACAAAAGATTCAAAACTATTGTTCATCTCTATGGTGGCTAACGAATTACTAAAAGCCCGTAACAGTCAAACGGAGGCCAACATTGATTCCGCCAAAATAATTCGCATTCTTATTGATGCGGTTGCAATTCTTGGGCATGGCAGTTCTTTGTTGAATTTTCGTCATCGTGACGCTATTTGTCCAGATTTTAGTCAGAATTGTGCCCCCCTTTGTTCTTCACAAGTCCCATGCGCAAGCCTGCTATTTGGAGACGACTTGGCAGTCTTGCAAAAGCATTCAAGACTCCAATAAAATTGGAACTAAAGTACAGGCACGATCTGAAAATGCAGGTCGGCGTAGAGGAAGATACTCTAACCTGGCACGCCCTTTGGGAGAGTGGTGTCATAGGCCCTCCTTTTGGAGAGAGAGTTACAACCGCCGAATAAGGGCACCTTATTACCGCGGAAGTCGAGGGTCAGGAACCAGCCGTTCGTTCGGCCCTTACCAAACTACCCAGAGCCAGCCACGGTCTACAAGTAGCGACTTGGGTTTGCCGTAGAAGATAGAAGAGAGTATTGTGAGTGAGTACACTATTCAAACTATTATTCCTATTGCAGGAAGATTGAAACAGGTTTTATCGGATTGGACCAATATCACGTCTGACGAGTGGGTCTTAGATTCAGTGGCACATTGTCATATTGAATTCTGAAGCAAGGATTATGGATAAGGAAATAGATTCAATGGTTACAAAAGGTGCCATTGTCGAAACTCAACCCAGTGAAGGGCAGTTTCTTTGCAATATTTTCCTGACACCGAGAAATGATGGTTCTATTCAATCTGAAACTTTTAAATAACTTTGTGTCCTCTCACCACTTTAAAATGGAACCAGTAGAGTTTGCACTTACGCTTTTTCGTCCAAATTGTTTTCAAGCATCAATAGATCTCAATGATGCTTATTTTACCATTCCAATAGCCGTAGAACATCAAAAGTTCCTGAGATTTCTGTGGCGAGACAAATTGTGGCAATTTACCCGTTTGTGTTTTGGCCTGTCAAGTGCACCACGCATATTCACCAAGATTATGAAACCTGTGATTGCAACAATGCGCAACATTGGCCATATTTCGGCCAATTACATTGACGATTTCCTTCTCATTGGGTATACAATAGATGAATGTGCAAAGAATGTTCAATCTAAATGTGCACTGACTGAACTTGGTTTTGTCATCAATCAGACCAAATCGCATCCTAAACCAACTCAAATTTTAGAATTTTTGGGGTTTGTGATAAATACAGCAAATATGACGGTCTAATTGCCGACCAGCAAGACATCTAGTATTGTTAAAGCTTGCGGTCATCTATCCAGTCAGACTAATCCAATCATTTTATTGGTATCACAAGTAATAGGCAAACTAAGTTCAAGTTTCCCAGCGGCGTCAATGGGCAAACTGTTTTACAAAAATTTAGAAATGGCAAAAGATGAATCATCTTTGAAATTTCCACGCTAAAATGTCTTTGCCGCCAGAGGCTATTTTGGAATTGCAATAGAGTACCGAAGCCATGACGTCACTCCCCCCGTAACGACCACTCGACTGGTTGTACACTATTGGTTGCTATGCGTGCGACGATCGCGTGCGATTGTTTTTTGGTATTGATTTGCATTGACAAAATATGGACGCCATCACGATAACAGCTCTAGCTTCTTTCTTTTCAGAAGAGCCGTAATCACTTCAACGAGGTGAAGACCATTACAAATCGGAGAATGTAGAGAAATGTGATTATTTCCAAGGGGAAATTCGAGGAGTTGTAAGAGCCAGCATGAAAGACAAAAGGTACAACGTTGTGCTAAGTTTTGCAGTTTACGAGCAAAAAGTTCGGGATTTTACATGCACTGTAGTCCCACTCGTACATGTACATACATGTACATTGTACATGCAGATGTATTTGTGTTTGTGCACAGCAATCAACATCTTTCGGTTTTTTTACATATGCAGTTTTACTAATTTTACAACATTGTGTAGCTCATAGCCGTGATGTGTTTTTTGGTTGGAGACCTTACATCTTAAACATGATGTTTTGGATGACAGTTTCAGCATAATTAAGTCTATGCATTTCACTTACAATTTTTTTAAGTAATTACAAGAGTCAAGACTTGTCTTTAGGACAGAGACGGGGTCAATCCAGGGCCGTTCTGAAGCTGTGCATGAACACATATATTTATCAGTAGAACAAACTGTGCATTACAGTAATTACACAATTTTCCTGTTTACTAGTAATTGTACATTGAAACATATATTCTACTGATGTGCTCAATATGTTTTGGGCAAGAATTTAAAAAAGAAATTATAAATTCATTTAAATTTATTTTGTTAATACACCTGCTAGATAATGGATTATAAAAAATAGAGAATAGAGAGACTTAAGATTTCTGAAGAGCAGCAGCGAGCTGTCAAGAAAGCGACGAAGGGCCAGCGAGCTAACCCTATCTGGCATCAGTTGAGGAAGGGACGCTTGACTGCCAGTAATTTCGGTGTTGTTTTCAAGGCAAAAAGGATCACCCCCATCTCTCATCAAAAGGCTAATGGGCACGTACGACTTAAGCGGCGTCCAAGCCATCAACTGGGGTGTAGTCCAAAAGGAGGAAGGTATCAAAGCGTTTGAGGCAGCCAAAAAAAGGTTGAGTCTGGACTTTGGCTGTCACGCTCAGGAGTACTCTCCATACTCTTGGCAATACCAAATTGTCCAAGCCAAAAACAAATAACTGTATAAACTTTTGCCAATATGATATCGCCCGAGTGTACATCAGTGATCAATAACAAAGACAAATTATAAACTGTTGACAATATGAAATCATCCTGAGACATGAAATATATCATTAACATACATCAATGATCAATAACGTTGGCAATATTAAATCGTCCTGTGTCATGAAATAAATCATGAGTGTACATCAATGATCAGTAACAAAACAAAATATCATTAACTACATGTATTGGCAATATGAAATCGTCCTGAGTCATGAAACAGAAAAGGAGTTATACGTGCAAGTCCTATTGAATATCGACTGTGTCGCGAATCTCTCTGATGAGGGAATGCTGTAGGTTGACCAGGGAGCAACAAACTTAAACAACTTTCTCTCGCTCGTTCCACATGGATTCGGCATTTGGCAATGTTCTTTGTAATCTAAACCTCACTCTCGCTGAACTTGCCACGTGAGAGGAACGGCGGGATATTGAAGGATGAGGTCGCCTGTCTTGAAGTGGGAAAGGATGTCGCACTGCTTCACGATGGCCTTGTCCGAAACTGCTCCTGGGAATAGTTTGCTGAAATATGTGATGACAACATTTAGTGCTACTCCCAGGAGCAGTTTGAAGGAATGCATCCCTTGGTATGATGAGTAGGTATGCTTCTGCTCGCTCATCAGCTTCGGCGCTGCAACTTCGACATCTGTGCAGTCGATGACCATCCTGCAGCTTCCAAACAGCTGGAACGCATCCGGCATCGACATTTTGGGTTTTTTCGCGGGAGGGAACAGTTTTCATGGTGTCTTCGTAGAGGAGATGATACAAGATGTGGATGAATGTTATGACGATGTTACGAATTGTGGCAGTACTGGTGTGAAAGAGTTGGGCGATGTGTAAGTTTGTGTAATTTTGACGTAGCTTAATTAGCGTAATGAAGACCTGGTCCTGGAATTATATTTTCTCAACTCACCAGCCGCTAAAATTTGTAATGCTTGTCTCAAAACGATGTAGGTAGCTGTTATTTTTTGTCTGGAAGTCCCGTCTCCATACAAACTACCTCATCATTCAGTGAGTCTACACTATATTTTTCTCTCTTGTAATTAACTGTGCCTTTTAGTTTTTCAAGTTTATTCACTGTCGATTCCAATTGGACTTCCAAGAGAACATTATCTATTTTTAGTCCAGTTTCGACCCTACTTGGTCCAGGATTTGTCGTACTCAATTCGGCGTCGATCGCTTCAGTTGATGCATCAGCAGAAACTATTACAGTTTTTTCCTTCTTTCTTCTTTGGAGCTTCCGGTGTAGCAGGGAAGATCTTATTGATGTTGCTTGAAGATCACAGGTCCTCTATCTTTCTTGCCATCGCGAAAATGACAAAAACAGATTCTCGATTTGCTGCTTGGCTCCCGTTCAGCACGCCTAATTAAAAGAAAAAGAAATAAAACGATAAGTAAATTAAGTACATGCACTTTACCATTTCCAAACGTCGCAGTTAATTGACTTGGTCTTGGGTGTTGTACTGATAACAAAACATGAACAGTCACACAGACTTATCATTATCTTTACTTTTCATTCAAAAGTCAATCAAACTTGACAGGGTTCAAGCCTGCTTATATAAGCGAACTCAGCAATCATATTCATACACGGGCGACTTGAACAGGGCGCAGTCCGTCACCACGTGTTCCACGGTCTGGGTCGGGTCGGGTGGCCACATGGGCATGAGGCTGCTCCTTGTTTGCCCCAACGCTGAAGGGTCTCACCGACGCGAGTAGTGCCGGATTAAGTCGCACCCACTGCTTTCGCGGTAGGTCAGCACCGGGCGGCAGTGACGGGCTGGGCGGGGGACGGGCAGATCGAATTAGAGGTGGGCCAGCATGGATATGGAACATAGTTGTTTGTGACGAGGTCGACGCGACTTGAGGCGCTGTTCGTTGGCGTTAGGGGCAGCGGCTGAAACCCGATCGTGGAGGAGGTGACTCGTATTGTCCATCGCCTTTTTCGTAAGGCGAGCAGCCTGCGACTCGCGCCGGATGTCTGGTGGTACGATTCCAGCGAGGACGGGGAGGAATGTTGTCTCCGTTGGGCGCAAGCAGCCGGTGATGATGCGCATTGTGTCGTTCAGGCTTACGTCCAGCTTCCTTGTATGGGCGCTGCGAGACCACGCCGGTGAAAAACAAGAAGGCCTGCGTGAACGTTAAAAACAAGGACAACTCCTGCCACCGCTGGTCCATCAAGGCTGCTATATTTCCGGTCATACACAACATTATGAGGATGGGCTGAACTACGACGAAATAGCAGAACCCGTGCCAGTCTCCCAGAACGCCAAGGTCGAGCGCCAGAACGATCTAGCGATAAACGTCTTTGGCTGGAATAATGGGGTGATCGTCCACTATATCAGCAAACAACCGCCAGAGATGCCGAGGATCAACCTGTTGCTAACCGAGAAGAATGGCATTGCCACTACACCCTAATAGACAGCCTCAACCGCCTGCTCTATGATCAAAGCAAGCATCGAAAGCGAAAGCACTTCTGCGAGCGCTGTCTGCACGGCTACACCAGACAGCTGTGAGGGTGGATATGCCGGAAGAGGGGGAGAACAAGCTCACCTTCCAGAACCACCACAAACAGCTACCAGCCCCCTACATCATCTACGCGGACTTCGAATCCCTCGTAACAAAAATCGAAGGGCCCGAGAGAAACCCCAACCAGAGCAACACAAGGCGGACGCACCACCATGAAGCATGCAGCTACTGCTGCATCATGGGGAGGTGCGACGGTGAGACAGAGCCGCCGGTGGAATACAGAGGCCCCGATGCGGCGGAACATTTCCTCAAAGCGCTGCATGAGGAGGAGGAGCGCAAAATCAAAGGCGTACTAGCCAACCCCAAGGCCATGCTGATGACGCGAGAGGACTGGAGGAACCGCCACAACCTGTCACGTTTGTGATAAGCCGCTCGAGGGATACTCTGTGCGCGACCACTGTCACATCACGGGAAGATACAGAGGCGCCGCGCACAACACCTGCAATCTCAAACTGAGGCTGAATCCAAAAACCACCAAAATTCCCGGGACGTTCCACAATCTGCGGGGGTACGACCCCCACCTGCTGATGCAGGCCATCTCGAAGGTGGATGACAGGATCACCTGCATCGCCAAATAACACGGAGAAATAAATTTCCTTCTCACTGGGGCAGCTGTGCTTTATCGACAGCGTTCAGTTCCTGCTAGCGTCGCTAGACAAACTCGTCTCAGCCAACCGACTGGAGGACCTCCAGATCACGACGCGATACGAGCAACAGAAATTACTCATGCGCAAAGGCGTTTACCCCTACGAGTACATGGACTCCCGGGAGCGCTTCGCAGAGCGCCGTCTCCCCCCGAAGGAGGCTTTCCAAAGCAAGCTCTCGGACGCGCACATCAGCGACGAGGACTACGCCCACGCGCAAAAGGTGTGGAGCGCCCTCGGATGCGCAACCCTCGGGGACTACCATGATGCGTACAACCGGGTCGATGTCCTCCTGCTGGCCGACATCTTCGAAATCTTCAGGAAGACCTGCCAGAGGTAGTACGGGCTAGATCCAGCGCATTATTACACCAGCCCCGGCCTATCGTGGGATGCTCTGCTCAAGAAATCGAAAATTGAACTCGAGCTGCTGACGGACTATGATCACCACCTAACACGGTGAGAGTAATTTTGAAATAATGAGATGCTCCCATTTTCTATTTTTTTCCTGTGAAAACAAGTGGCATAAAACAAATTCCCAATTCTTCGTGAAAAAGAAACCATTTCCTTTTTATTTGCAGTGAATAAAGTTTGAGGACCGTATTTTCCAGTGAAATCCATTGTTTTTTCTGGCACTGAGAAATTTTACACCAAAATATGTAAAGTGTAACAGAGAATGGAAGTCCTACTGGAAATCCATTCGCCTCCCTGAATGGAAGTCCTACAATTGTAGGACGTCCATTCGCCTCCCTGAATGGAAGTCCTACAATTGTAGGACGTCCATTCGCCTCGCGGAATGGAAGTCCTACAATTGTAGGACGTCCATTGGCCTCTGGGAATGGAAGTCCTACAATTGTAGGACGTCCATTCGCCTCCCGGAATGGAAGTCCTACAATTGTAGGACGTCCATTCGCCTCTCGGAATGGAATTCCTACAATTGTAGGACGTCCATTCGCCTCGCGGAATGGAAGTCCTACAATTGCAGGACGTCCATTCGTCTCCCGGATCAACAATATTGCGTTTTGAAATTACGCTATTAAATCACTAACCCTGATATTTTATGGACCTTCCCAGATAACGTGCTGACATTGGGCCAACGTTGGCAATTCGTCGGATTCGTCGGCGTTGGCGTTTGGTTGGCCATTGATGTTGAGCCAACGTTGGCATATGGTCGGCATGATTTTCGTTGGCATGACGATGACAAGTGATGTTGGCCCAATGTTGGCTAATGATCGTTCAGCCAACATTGGCATATTGTTGGCAACCGACATTGGGCCAACGTTGGATGAATGTCGGCAACCATCATGTTGGCATCTCGTCGGGATCCGATATTGTGCCAACGTTGGGCTCTAGCAGGTTGCCAACATTGGCATGATGTTGGCAACCGACATTGGGCCAACGTTGGATGAATGTCGGCAACCATCATGTTGGCATCTCGTCGGGATCCGATATTGTGCCAACGTTGGGCTATAGCAGGTTGCCAACATTGGCATGATGTTGGCAACCGACATTGGGCCAACGTTGGATGAATGTCGGCAACCATCATGTTGGCATCTCGTCGGGATCCGATATTGGGCCAACGTTGGATGAATGTCGGCAACCATCATGTTGGCATCTCGTCGGGATCCGATATTGTGCCAATGTTGGGCTATAGCAGGTTGCCAACATAGGCATATTGTTGGCAACCGACATTGGGCCAACGTTGGATGAATGTCGGCAACCATCATGTTGGCATCTCGTCGGGATCCGATATTGTGCCAACGTTGGGCTAAAGCAGGTTGCCAACATTGGCATGATGTTGGCAACCGACATTAGGCCAACGTTGGATGAATGTCGGCAATCATCATGTTGGCATCTCGTCGGGATCCGATATTTTGCCAACGTTGGGCTATAGCAGGTTGCCAACATAGGCATATTGTTGGCAACCGAAATTGGGCCAACGTTGGATGAATGTCGGCAACCATCATTTTCCCAGCAAACATGACATAATCGGCCCGATGCTGGTTTAAAAGCGGCCTGTACAGGCAGTACCGTATAACGGCTACCTGTATACGGCCAGCAATACCCCGTTTATGGCGAAATGTCGGCAGCCCCCATCAAGCCGTTAATCGCTTTCGATATCGGCCCAATTGCAAACCAATGCCGGCCTCCCGGATCCCACACTTATTGCGCAACGCGGTGCCCCTTCGTGGGGGGGGGGGGGTCTTGGACCATCGCCAAGATTGTTTCTGAAATACTGAACTGCTTATTTGTGAAAACGTTTATTGGGGATTAAGACACTCTAACTAAAAGTTTTAAAACCTTCGGGTAAATGGAGAGTGAAGTAACCGTTATAAAATTTAAAATTCCCGCGCATCCGCACATTGAAAAACGGATAGTTCGATACACGGCATGCACTGTACACAGTACGAACTGTATGAACCATAGCGCTCTATAAAACAACGCACTGTACGAACTGTACGTTGTCTCGATGCTTCTTCACGTCGTCGCCATTTTCTTGACCGCGGACGTCCGATCTTGACTGTCCTGATTCATTTCTGCTTTCTTATTTTCTGGAATCTCTGCGAGTTCATTAGTCAATCATCATTTACGGTGAGTACACAGCTAATCAAATATAAAACAAGGTGTAGCATTAGCCTGTAATATGTTGTTGTTTAGTTGCGGTAACCGTAACCCTCATCCTCCCGAAGGTCGGAGACCTGAGGGTTACGGGAACGTATGTACAAGATTATATGCGAGGTTCTTGTTTTTACCATTTTGGAAACACCACTGTCCCGATCGCCCCCTTTTTCCACCCTTTTCGGCACACACAATCGCCACACACAATCTAAGGACATGCACTTGATCCCAAATGTATACTGAATGTGATCAGATAACTCAAAACATCGTGGGTAAAATACTTTTCCGAAAAACGGGCAGAAACTCACCCAAATACTGTCTGTAAATGTCCCGTCAACGTCTCCGCCAGGTTTGGAATCCGAACCTGGCGCCTCGACCAATCAGTGCTTAGTCTTGTGACGTATACCCCGCACGACGGCTATTTGCTGTTTCGCAATAACAGTCCACACTCGTGGTGCGCGCGCAGGTTAATCGCCCTGTGAAGAGCCGACTGGTACTGTATACAACCTTGGATACAACACGTGCGCTGTACATGTGATTGTACGGTACATGTACATGTACCGTACATGTGCAAGCATAGTACCAAAGAATACTCTTTGATAATACGCGTACATGTACATGTACATGTACAGTACATGTACACGTAATATACTGTACATGTACAACAGTACAGTGTACATGTACAACAGTACAGTGTACATGTACATGTACAGTATGAACCCGTACGCTACGTACACACACGTACATGTACATGAGTATTCTTTGTCAGGTTGCTATTCCTTGTAGAATAGAAGAGCAAGGGGTGTGGGTAGGAGAGGAAGTAGGGCATCTGGTAATAGAGAAAATGTCACAGGAAGAGGAGAGAGAGGATAAAGAAGCCGTACAACAACGGGTAGGGGATCTTCAACCTGTTGCACAAGGCCAACAAGTGGTTGATTAGGCCGATTAACTACGACAAAGGTTGAGAGTACGCTAACGCACAGCTATTTTTTAGATAGAGTACTCAAATTTACAATTACAACAGTACACAAATATTATCAACATGTATAATGTGTATTAGCACTAATGTGTGTGAAACACCCCTACAAAGCCAATGTCCTTTGTTTTACATTTTAATTGATGTTGTTACATGGAAATTAGAAACCGGTGATAAGCATGGGAGCTGATGAATGTCTTAGCCTTGCTTAATCCCTAAGTTTAGAAATGATTCATCAGTTTTCATCACATTATTTTTTTATAATTCTAGTTCTACAAATGACTGTCTATTTTTTAAAACAAAACACATCTGTTTGGCATGATTATTTGAACAATTTATCAATGTTGTTTAGGGTTCATTACAGGATAACATAGGCCGTTTGAACCTGGAAGAAGCAAGAGATCTTCTATTTCAAGCTGCTGAGAGAAATACTACTGACATAATTATTGATTGTTCAGCCCCCACTGCCTTGTCTCCGTTATTATGTAGAGCTTGGTCTGCTCCGCGCCCTCACATTTATTCAACACCCGGTGCAGCCCACTCCTTGTGAAGGACTTTTCTGTCCCAGTCTCTTCATCATCTGCCTCTTCATCTCTTCCATACACCTCTTCACTGGTTGCCATATATCCAAACCATCTAGATTTACCCTAAAAAAAATCACAAAATGTTTAAGAAAGTTAAGAAATACCGCTTCTACTAAATTGACTGTTGACTATTTCAATCGTACAAAAGACGAACAATATTAAGTTATAAATTATTATTACTATTTAGCTTGCTTCTTATGTCATGATGATCATCAGACTGCTTGTGGAAAATTAGCACAATTATTGTGGCCAACAAAAATATGATTTCAGACACCAATGTCAGAGGTGAAAAGTAGCCAAACATTTTATAAAAAAAAAAAAAAAAAAAAAAATCTTCAAAGATTGGAGCAAAGGAAATGACTTCATGCAAATTAGAAACAAAAATGTTTATCTTTATGTTATAGCTTCATGTCATGATTCTTATGTTTGAGTATAAATGTTTGCATGTACGATAGCATCTTACCAAGTTTAGCTTCAAGCATGAAACATCACAAATGTAGTTCAATCGCTACCATAACAAACAAGTATGCATTGTGGCAAACCACATTACAGAGAACGACCCTCTGTGATTTCAAAAACAATGTATTTTAAGTGTTTGAGCTGTAGCGCCTTACCTGCTCTTCAATGAGACAACAGGCTCCCATGTCTCATCCAGGTCTCCTTCATCAGAAACAGCGTCCTCCAAGCAGACAAAGTCCCCATCATGTTGATAGTCAACGCTTATGCTGCAAAAAATAAAATGGAAACATTTTGAAGATTTGGTGATTCACATAATTATGGATGCCAGGAAGTGTCAGCTGTCATAAACTAATCTTATAAATAAAGCTGTATATAAGAGTTATTGACAGCTGGTCAATAACTTCAAGCACCAATGACAAATACATAAAAAACCTTATAGGGCATGATGTTTCAATCCTAGTATAGTAGGACCTTTCTCAAAGGCAAAATTACGAAGACAGTATAACAGAAACAGAGAGGCCTACAGACAGTGTAGGAAAAGAAAGCAGCTGATGACAGAGGACAAAATGAGGCAAAAAAGTGGGAAAGCTGGTGGACAGACTAGGGGGAATAAAAAAATGGAAGGCCATGGAGTGGGGAATGATCACAGTGGGGAAAGATAATTTAGGTAACAATCACTAAAAAAGATCAAAGAGGGAAAGATGAAAGGGTAAAATAATAAACACAAAAGAAAGATCATGAGGGGAAAGATGAAAGGGTAAGTAAACACAAAGAGTGATGATTTGTTGAGTCTCGGTTTTGTCTGTAAAGTTTAATATTTGGAATTGGAAAGCAATTTACATATTCAATAATTCAACAACATGTGTAAGTTCCCTCATGATGAAATAAGTTGCCGCACAGTGCAGGTAACCTCCTTTTAATCAGGTAAATCCGGGAATTATAGAGAAACTTGGCTGAAACAGACACAGTATTTTCTTCTCTTCATGAAATAGTTACGGGGTTCCCCAAAGACAAATTAGACAATACAAACAATCCAGTGTTAGGCCGACCAACAATTTGCAAATGTAAGCCCTAAATAATAATAGTTTTAACTTATAAACTAATGTACAGTGGCTATGGGGGAAATTCGGCTTGAGTACTCACTTGCAAGACTCGTCATTCATAATGCCATAGTGATGGTGATGCCTATGGTCATTGTTCTCATCCCTGCACTGCAGCCGTTCTTGCAGGCCGACCCATGTCCGACTTAGTCCGAATAACTTGGACCCAACAAGTCACCCTTTTATCAAAATTTGAAAATTGGAGGGCCGGGTCACCCGGCCCTCCTAATTCGAAATTTCGATAAAAAAAGGGTGATTGTCGGGTCCAAGTTACTCGGATGCTCGGACTATTTCCGACTGACGCTTGTTGACAGTATCAGTCACACCATGGAGGAATCTCCTTATTCCTCCATGGTCACACTGATTGTAGGTTGTTTTTATCAACCAAAGAGATAAGCCAACTATTTTCTCTGGGTTTCATTCTTCTTTAATGGCTTTACTGAAAATGACTGTGAAAAAGTGGATAAAAATTAGAGCAAACGCATTTATAAATGTTTATCTGAACTTGAAAAAAAAGCAACAAGTGATAACGTAGGAAAGAAGGCAGAAAAGGCTCTGCGAAAGGATCTGTAACTGCTTTTTCATCAAGGATCCAGAATTATAAACTGTGTACACGTATTCAGTGCCACAGTTTTATTCGCAAACTCAAACTAGGTTGATAATACATTGTAAGTTAACAAAGTAGATGTGTGCATCCATTAATTTCAAAGGGTTTTTGACAGACAAATGTTACAAAATTTCTTACAAAGGTATTTTTAGGCACATTTGGATTTCATTCAAAAGTTTATGGCTGTCATTGACATGTTGTTAATCCCACTTAACTGGTACCTAGGTACACCTAAAGCATCACTCTACTAAATAAGTGGGATAACTGTTAAATCAGCATCGTTTGTTTCCAAAATACAGTACAGACAAACGTTTTTCCCTCACATTTGAACAAGTAGCAACTACCAACATGCGACTGACTCCAAGTTTACTCAATTCCTAACTGTAAAATATCATGTTTGCTGTGATTAATTTAAAAGCCTTTGAATCACAGTACAGTAATGAGATTCTCCATTGAAATAAAACAAAAATGAAATGTACACTGGAGGATTCTCTTTATTGCTTAAAGTCTGGTTAATTTTTTCTGCTTTGCAGATTTATGATATAATTACTAAATTATGATAAATAACGTCTTGGGGAATCCACTCTCATCCAGCATGCACTTTTTACTACGGCAAGCAGCTTACGATATTTGATAATGGGAAGTACGAAATATTCAAAATGCGACAACTGGCTGACTAGAGCAGTGAGGTTTGCAGACAATGTTGCGGCCTTAACTGCAGTAAAGGAAATAAAAAGAAAAACAAATCAGCATTCGTTTCTTAAATACTTCTTAAATACTTTTTTAAGGCAGTGTATATTTAGCCAGCGCCGGCAAAGGTTGAGAACAGTTACTTTGCTGTTAAACCTTCCTGGGAACTTTCTGATTGGCTGGAGAATGTTTGGCCGGTGCCGGCAACAAATAAGTCATGGTCTGTGTATAGGCCAATCAGAAATTAATACCAGCCAAATACATGTAGCTGTCTTATAATTTTGCAGGTGCTGGCTAAAAATATACCAAAATATGTCTTTTTTTAATTAAAAAGAAAGAATTCAGTAGTAGTACTAGTAACTAGTAGTAGTACTTGTAAGTTGTACTAGTTTTGATAATTTTTTGACATCAACAATCATTCAAAATTTCAATGCATCATGACTCCAAGATTTTCATTCACACAAATATTTAACATGAATTCCCAATTTCAGTTGGATCTCCCTTCTTGGCAAGGTTTCCTTCTAATTGTAGGCCTAAGCAGCTCCAATCTCATTTTTTTTTCACTCATTATTACAATATTAGAGGCCTACAGTACAGGATGTAGGCCTACATACATTGATAAAAAATAGTAATTCAAGTGAATATAATAGAAAAGGAATTGAACTATGGGCGATTTTGATTGTTTTTACCTTTCACTTCAGTGTTTAGATGGTTTGCTTAATTTATTTTACATTCTTTAATAGTCATTAGTTGATGTAGGAAGAATAGCCTTACTGCCAGATTTAACCATCTGACAGCAAGGACATTCATGACCAAAGTGGCAAACAGACCATGGAGGGAAAATATAGTTGTTAACAGGGTGTCAAGTGGAATCCATAACTAACAAACACAACACAATTGGGAACCGTTTCCTGCCATTCCTGCAATGGGCCACACGGCAAACCCAACAAAATAAAATTTGAAGGTCAAAACCGGATGGTTTATTTGTCTCGATAAAAATTGTGCACGGGACTGCACACTGAAAACACTTGCACGAATGGATGAAAGGGATATTTTCGGCGAAAATTTCCCAATTTCAGTCGACGGAACTTGTCGGAAAAGCAAGAAAAATGCCCAAATTTGAATCCAAAATTCGTTTTACCTCTCGATGTATCGCTCCACGAAAATGACCGTAACTTGCGGCAGGAAAACCTGATTTCAGCCGTTTAAACACCACCAAAACGAGAATTTTTCACTGATTTCTTTGTTAAACACTTCGCGCCGGGGGATTTTCAGCCCCGATGACCGCCATACGGGGGTTTTTGAACAATGCATCATTTTCAAATCACGCTAAAACAATTGGAACAATATATTTATGTGAAATAAATCGATAAGAGTATACTATGGGTACAAGAGAGTAAAACCTGGCACAATTTGGACGTTATTGTGGCTTTTGTCAGGGATTATCCGTTCGAAAAAGGGCCCTTTGTGCATCGTCAATGGACCGTAACGGACGTGTGTGAGTGCGTGCGTGTACGCTGCTGACAATCCCTGACCGCAGACTCCAGCCTCCACTCCAGGCAGTCAAATCTTCGAGTTGGTCGGCCACAAACGAGCGTACAGATTACGGTAAAGAATATGGGGGGAATTCCAATGCCAGACCGACGACCGTTGGGCTGCATGCAAAGACAATGTCCCCGCGTGCTTTCAGCTGCAGCGCCGTATCCCTCGATCCTCCACAGTAAAAGTCCCACAATTGCACAATTACTGCTGCTAATCTTGCAATTCACGTGGCAACTTGCGTCAAAAAGGGTCTTTGTACTGATTCGTATTGCTTTGTTCTAAGCTGAAAAGAGTCTTTGTTTAGAATGTGGACAATAGTGGTGCCCTGATTCGGAGGCAATCCAATTGACCTCCGGATTCGGAGGTCCCGGCGCGAAGTGGTTAAAGACCGCGCAGGTCAGAAGTAGACTGCGCATGCGAAACGTACTTTCGTTTGTTTGTTCGTACAGGAGACACAAACGAATATTAGCTCCAATGAGGTCACCAGAGCGGTAACAAACCCTGTGCACAAAGGAGTCTTATCGCGGTCGTAAATCTGTCGGCCAGTGGACGCGCTGCGCGCGGGAGGCCTCCATGCTTTACCGCTGGTCAGTGAGGGATGCTAATTGGTCAGTAAATATCCTGTGGGGCTTGGCGGGCCGTTCGAACTCCTGTCTTTTTCCTTCCTCCATGGTTCTTCCTTAATCCTAGAATAGATGAGATCACGTTTCCTGTCTTAATGTAGGAGATCAACCATGAATCGTCACAAGTGTTCTAACCCATGATCTCACCATACAGCAAGGTCTGATGACTTGCTCTATGTTCGTAAATATATACATTGGCAATCCGTTTTCCAACTCCCTCAAAATCACGATTTAAACTTAGGTCAAACCTTTAGCCACAGTTGACCCAGCATTATTTAAACCCTACTGCCATCCATAGCCACTTCAATCACTCCATTATCTGTTCAAATTACTTGCACATTTTCTTCCACTAAATTGTATGGGCCCCGCTGCTGTAAAGGAAAGTTGGAGTGCTGGGTGCGTAGCATTCAACAGACGTTGTTCAATGTGTGGGATCAAACACTCATCGTACCACCAACAAATCGGATTCGTTTGAAATAAACAGGTCTTATAGTATGATATACACACAGTTGCTCAAGAAATATAATTTACAGCACAATAGAGAAACATAAGTCGCCGGTCTTTCATCGATTTGGTTTTGGTTTCTGTTTAACTCGCAGCTTTCAATGTGTGTTATCAAGATCGCTTCAATTTTGCATTTCAATTGAAAAACTTTAGTAATTGAATTAAGTAATTGTTAATTGTTCGATTCATTATTTCGAATAGGAATATGAGGAGACGAAACTGGAGTGCGACAGTCAAGGTGATTGTTTGCTGTCAGGGTTTTCAACTACCGCATGGGCATCGCAGTTAGGACCAAAATAATGTCAGCACTTCATTGAAACCCACAAATACTGCTTTAGTGCTTCTTTGTTGAAAGTCGTAACTCTGGTGAGTTTGACATTTTGTACCACCCTTTAATTTCAAATGATTTTGTTACATTCTCCTTAGTAATCGTTGCAATGTAGTATCTGAATTTATTTGTTACAATTTGAAAAATTGGCAAAGAAAACTTTAACTGGACCTGGACTTGAACCCGAGAACTCTGGACTAACGTACCAGTGCTCTTCTATCTGAGCTATCCAGCCCGTAGATCGTGGCCTTCAATAGTGAACTATAGTCTTTGCCGGGGTGGGGCGCGTATATCTCCAGTGATCACACCCCCGCTTTCATTCAGATGCAAACTACTAATTACTGCAAACTTGGCTATGGCACCTTGGTGATCAAACAAAGTGGATGCAACTTTTTCAATTCAATTCAAACAAACCAAGGATAAAATGACTGGGAAAATTTTGGAACAATTTGAAAAATTGTCAAAGAAAGAACTTTGACTGGACCGGGACTTGAACCTGAGACCTATGGACTAATGTTCCAGTGCTCTTCCATCTGAGCTTATCCAGACCTTTTTAATTAAGATTCTTGTCGACACCCATTTACTTGTAAGATTCTCATTCGGATATAACTCGTTTGGCACGGATATCTGAATGTCGCCGGGTCACAGCGGCACCATATACATGTGTATACTACATCTCAATTGACCGGTAAATAGATATACACAAACTCACAACCACTCCGATGCTACTGCACATGGCCAGTGTGACCAGTCAGTTTGATACGAAATGAGTATACAGACGTGGATGTTGTAGTCTAACCATCTCCAAACTATTGCAAATCAAAGAGCAAAACAAGAAATGCAGCAACTGAAACCAGAGAGGGGCAGTTTGTTTGGTCATTTTGTTGCTCTGTCTTGTAGATTTTTCTGATCATTAAAAAGCAATGTACATGTACCGGTATCTATTCTCTAATCTCTACACAGATTATGGGGGAATGGCTTCCACGGAAGAGGGTCGCAACAGAGTGGCGTAGCTGTCCCACCTAGGCCCTGTCGCTATCAGCTCAGAAGTTACGAGATTCCGTCGGAGTAATATTCACGTCTTAATATCACTAAAAATCAGATATAAAAACACTCGTGAATAATAATAATAACGGATATTTCTAGAGCGCCAGAATCCGTCTGCAAAGACGCTCAACAACATTTTACAGAATCAAAGAAAAGACTACATATACTATTAATTAGGAAAACTATGATCGAACATATATGTTTTGAGAGAAAGGGTTTGAAATCCGATATGGAGGACATACTACGGACTTCCTGAGAAAGAACATTCCACAGGGTAGGGCCAGCATGGGAGAAAGCCCGCTCACCCAATAAATTATGGACGTGTGAAGAAACGTACTGGCATCCCTCCTTCCCATCATTCTAAATATCCAATTGGTTCTACTTGTACTTAAGATGTAATATGGATAGTTAATAGCTTGTGCTCGTGCAACCTTCAAACCTTACTTGTTTATGATGACAGGCTTCTAATGAAGGCTGCCGATTGGCACCTCTCGTACACAAGCATTGCACAGCGCGCACATATCTTGTTATCCAGTGAGTAGGGTGCCTGTTTTCTTATCATTATAAAGGGTGGCAATTGACACCCCTCGTACCAAAGCTTTGTACAGAGCGCACACTAGTATCTTATTCAGCAAGTAGGAGAGCTGGCTTCTCAGAAAGGGTGCTCTGATCGTACCAAAGCTTTATGCAGTGAGCACATAATAGTGTTAAAATAGAAGGATACTGGCTTCTTATGAAAGTTTTTTGTTGAATAATTAGGAATGAGGATATTTTAAAAAAATGGACGGACTAACGGACTTCCATTCCGCGAGGCGAATGGACGTCCTACAATTGTAGGACTTCCATTCCGGGAGGCGAATGGACATCCTACAATTGTAGGACTTCCATTCCGAGAGGCGAATGGACGTCCTACAATTGTAGGACTTCCATTCCGTGAGGGGAGTGATTCATGAATTCAATGATAATTGTAAGGGGCTGGAAAAAATGAAAGATTTAATCCACTTTTTCATCCAAAATGTTAACTTTCCAATTACAGCTCCATGATCCAGTCAAATATGTGTGTCCCTGCCGTCTTTGATCGCGAAAAAATGTCGGAATTTTAAATAAACATTCAGAATTAACTGTGTGTTATTAATTCTTGGGAATTATGTTTGAAAATCATTGGGCAGATCTTCATTAAAATTGTTTTATTTGTTTTCGATGTGAAATACGGTGGCGCGTTTCAATTCGAGACGTATTTTAATCTGTTTTTCTGTCTTCTTTAATCGTTTTGTTTTAATGCTAGATTTTACCGTGAAATCGTTCGTAAGTTAAGTCTGTTTTACTTTTTGTGCAGAAAAGTCAAAGATACACAAATGTACATCCTTTTTAAAATTTAGGGTTTTTTGTCTAGTTTTTGTGAACTGAGCTTAACAAATCAGCTTTTTCCTGTGGAAAGTGCGGTAAAAACGTAGTTGTGGTCATTTGGTTGAGGAATTTGAAGAAAAAAGTGTGAATCTGATATAAAACTGACATTTTTTGGTAAGAAAACCAAACAATTTGTGAGATCTCACTATTTCTAAATTTATCTCACCGTGTTACCTGTTTATCGAAAAAGGAATGCGAGGAGGCATCTCCATGGTCTCCAAGAGATTCGCGCGGGCGAATAATTCCGAGGTGGAAGGGTACGACCGAGAAAAGCCAACCACACATATCCAATACCTAGACGCCAACAACCTCTATGGATGGGCGATGAGCCAGCATCTACCAACTGGAGGCTTCCGGTGGGCGGAAGAAGCGGAGCTGTCTGGGAGCGCGGATCTCCCGGATCTCCCGGCAATACTCGAGGTAGACCTCGAATACCCCGAAGAGCTACACGAGGCCCACAACGCCTACCCGCTCGCGCCAGAGCGTATGGTGGTCCAGAAGGAGTGGATGTCGGAATATCAGCACGACCTACTTGGCGTTGGGGTGGCGCCTACAGAGGTCGAAAAGCTGGTCCCGAACCTCCGCGACAAGAACCGTTATGTGCTCCACTATCGAAATCGCAAGCTCTAACTCTCGCTGGGTATGAAGCTGAAAAGATTAACCGCGTTCTCCTGTTCAAGCAGAGCCCCTGGATCCGGATGAATACGGAGATCCGAAAAAAGGCCGCCAGCAACTTCGAAAAAGATCTGTACAAGTTGATGAACAATTCCGTATTCGGAAAAACAATGGAGAACCTGCGGAAACGGGTAAATGTGAAGCTGGTGCGAGCGAGTGAGGAAGACAGGCTGAGGCGACTCATCGCCAGTCCCTCATTCGCGCGATCTACGATATTCGACGATGATCTGGCGGCCATTCAGATGCATAAGAGCCACCTGACGCTCAATCGTCCCGTCTACGTGTGGGCCAGCATCCTTGACCAATCAAAACATCTCATGTACGATTTCTATTATAATGAAATCAAGAAAACCTATGGCGAACGCTGCGACTTACTTTACACTGATACGGACAGCTTGCTAATGCAAATTGAGACACCTGATTTGAAGGCCGACATGGCAAAGCGAGCCGATCTGTACGACACCAGCAATTACCCTCTCGAACACCCACTCCACTTAATGGCCAACAAGAAGGTCCTCGGGAAAATGAAGGACGAGTGTGCGAGGGGCGTGCCGTCGCTGAATATGTTGGGCTGAGGCCTAAAATGTATTCTATCCTAGAGACTATATCATTTTCGCGAAGACATTCGTCGAAGCTGTCACGATCCTTGCAGTGGAAGAGACCGACGAACTGAGTTTGTTCGTGAAGGTCTCGGAGAACGGAGTTGTATCGCTGCGAGAGGACCCAGACCGACTGCTCGGCGTGGCGACTGGAGAAAGCCAGTTCGGAGAGCATGTCCCTCTTCTTCGTTAACGCCTTCCTCGCGCTGCAGTCCCCTCAAATAACTTAAAAAGCGCGCAGCCAATTGTGGAGCCGCTCGCCTGGGTCTACGATATAGACCTCCGGGTCGCTTCAAATCCAAGGGCGCCGCTGATAAGAGCGATTGTGCTTGATCGTAGGGCACAGGATCACGATGTGTTGAAAGAGAGATTGATAGGGCCCCTTCTCCAGCAGATCGAAAACGAATACGGTTTTTCCGCACCCCGTCTGACCGGCGATGATCGCCGAGTGGGGGCTCCGCGGTAGCATGTTAGTAGAGGGCGCTAACGAATCGGCCATCTTGAATGTTAAGCTGCGCGTCCATGATGATATAGAGGTATATATTCAAACGACCCGCGGCCTCCACCTTTTTTTGCGATCTGAATGGTAACGCCCTCGGAGGCGTTCTCGATCCTTCGCCCGCTGCCGTGGAGCCTGTTGTCGTCGGACGTTCTTAGATCGAGCCACAGAGCGTATTTCGTCGTCAGGAACTTTGCCAGCGTCACGAGCTCCAGATCCTTCGCGACCATCCCCACCTCGGGGTGCCGCTTACCACCTCCCAGGAAGAATTGTTTGGCTTCGTCCCATTGCTGATGGGCGCGCATCCCCTGCGAGTATAGCTGATTGGGGATGCCCTCTACCGTCATTTCGACCTTCTCGATTTTCGGGTTGTAGAAGGATTCGGTGTCTCGCGCGAAGGCGGCTGCTGGGTCCTCGAACAGCATCAGGATCCCCTTCATGCTGCGGGCGGGGGTATTCAGGTTGATGTTCCACAGGGCGTCGGATTTGTCCTTCACGATTTTGCGGTGTCTGAGAACGCGCTCGTAGAGGATAGTCATTCGGCTCATAGACCTGGCAAGCGCGGGCAGGGTGACCATGTCGTAACTAGCGGCGGCATCGCCGGTGGCCTTGATGACGCGTTCGTGGGAGTTGAAGGTGAGTTCGTACTCGGGCCCCTATTGGAGGAGCCGTTTGCGGCAGTTTGCGGCGGAGGAGCCGGAGGAGTCGTCTGTGTGTGTGTGTGTGGCAGGGCGGGTGGTGGAGCAATTGGTGGGGCGGTTGTGTGTGTCGAAGATTGGATGTGTGTTGGGTAAATTTATTATAGTTTGATGGATGGGTGGGGGTGTTCATGACTCGAGTGAGCGTTACATTTGCGTAAAACAAAGGACAGAGATTTAAACAACAGACTATATTAAGAAGTTATCAGCGACGTTATGGGTACGGGCGACTGCGGCTGGTTTGGAAATGTCCGGAAACGTCACATATAGGCCTGGACAAGTTTGTACGGGACAATGGAACGGATTAGTAACATCTCGGGCAGGTTCTGACAAGATTAGGAGAACAATGGGACAACGATAGACAAGTTAAAACCTGCGATGTTTGTGTCTTTTCTGATTGGTCAAGCGTATAGGACATCGAGGGTGGAATGCGTTGAGAGTTTGAGTTTGGGGTCATTTCTACTTCGATGTTTGCAGTGAGCGGACCCTCCGTCGAAAGCGATACACCTACCTACAACCGATCTTTAAAGATACATTTACCCAACAATGTACTATCTGAGGCGGGGGTTCAACCATCTTCTCCTCGAGATTCTGTGGTGGCTGGTCCATTCGACTGCGTTAAATCATTAACGCACGAACAAGTCAAGAGAGGATGGCGTGAGGGTTTCAGCTCAACGATGGGTAGACCCTACTTCTACAACATCGTCAACCGAGAGAGCGTGTGGTCCATTCCTGACGCCTTGCCGACACAGCGTGAATGTGGACCTGCACCGGACATTCTCCAAACTGGGATGGCGGAGCTCATCGATGGTGTTCCCAAGGCCCAGAGAGACAACGAGAAGGCCTCTACCACCAACCCAGTCGACTACACGGCACCGCAGTTCATCAAGGGGAAGCAAGGAGTGAAGAGAAAGTTCAGCCCAGACCCCGACCGGGAGACCAACGACAGGAACGCCGCAGCATTCCACATCGGAGGTGAGCGTTATGCCGTGGTGAAGCGCTTCAAGGGACGGGTCTTTGTAAATCTACGAGAGTACTACGTGAAAGAGGGCACCTCCAAACTACTGGCTGGAAAGAAAGGACTGAATCTGACATCTGACGAATGGAAGCAGTTGGCGATGCAGGGTGCAAGCATAACCGCAGCCATAGACTATGTGTAGAGTATACATTCACCATCCTTTATTCTTTGTTCAATGTTTCTAGATGAATACTCAGATGACGAGGAATACGTTATCGACTGCAAGCAGCGGGTTATGACATTAGTGAAGAGAATCCTGACCAGGCTCGTTACTGACCAGATTTTCAGTCTAACGTATGAAGCGCAAGAACAACTAGGATGCGAGGGATGTGAGAAAGACTGGCCGAGTCAATACGATCACGCCTGTTTGTATTTTGGAATGGATCCGATATGTTGCCTCAGTGACTATGTAGATGAACACTACGAGCGAGGCCGCGCAGTCGGTGGATAAGACCAAAGTCGCTCTCGTATTTGGTGCAGTGACCAGCCGTCTCGGTGTAGGCCCATTTACTTACGAGGGAATGAACATGAACGATATCATTGACAAAGTACTGAATGAGTGGAAACTTGATCCTGCCGACCTCAGTCGGTCGTTTAATACGAACACATTTGACATTTTAACTGAGCTCATTGATGATATGATCAAAGGACTTAACATTTCCTTTTAAAGTGCGACTCTAACGAAAAATTCAAAATTAAGTTGTACAGGAAATGTGAAAGGTCACACCTCAAAAGTAACATTCGCGCACTTTCCAAGAATTAAAAAAAATCTAAAAACATGAAAAAAGGGTACTTTTTGAAACGCCCGCGAATCGCGAAATCCGAAAACGCCGAGGTCACGCGAAATGGCCCGTGACGTCATAAAAAGGAAAACAAGGAATCGAAGGGACTGACTAAGTCTGGCATCCAGCCTTAGTCATATGTTCAGCAACGTTATACTGCACGACAGTGAACCTAGAGAAAGTAAACACTAGTATCCTGCCGATACTAGTGCCAGAAGGGACTTTAAGGACTGCTGTGCCTATTTTGTCACAGAATCCTGGCTCGACAGTCGAGTTCCGGATGCCGCCATGACACCACAGGGGTTCACTTTATTCAGATCCGACAGACTATTCAATGAGGTCAACAAAACCAGAGGAGGGGGTGTATGCTTCTTCATTAACAATCAATGGTGCTCGGACTCGATCGAAATTTCTAGATTGTGTACCCCCGAATTAGAGACTTTGTCCATACGTTGTCGGCCCTTTTACTTGCCACGAGAATTCCAGTCACTAATTTTAACTGTCGTATACATTCCACCAGAAGCCAATAGAGATGATGCAATTCGCCAGCTTGCCGATGTTGTCAATAAGAACGAGAACAATCATCCAGGTGCTGTATCTATTATAGCTGGTGATTTCAATCGCGTTAACTTCAAGAAAAGAATGCCGAAGTTCTTTCAACATGTCGATTGCCATACAAGGGATGGAAAAACCCTGGATCATTGTTATACCCCCATTAAGGACGCCTACCGCTCCTTGCGCCGTGCACCGTTGGGCGAGTCCGACCATTGTATGGTGCTTTTGGCCCCCAAATACCGTCAACAACTAAAACGTCAAAAACCTTTTGTGCGCACCGTCCCACAATGGTCAAGAGAAGCTATTGAGCGCCTGCAGGGATGTTACGCAAGCACTGATTGGAACGTGTTTCTGGACGCAGAAGTCAATATCGACAGGTGCACAGAGGTTATCATCGATTACGTCCAGTTCTGTGAGAACCTCTGCATTCCAACAAAAACTGTGACTGGCTACCCAAATAATAAACCATGGTTTGGCTACTCACTGCGTAATCTCTTGAAGACCAGATCGGCGGCCTATAAGTCGGGGGATGCTGAGTTGTACAAAAAGGCTAAGAACGACTTTCATCGTGGGATCAAGTCAGCCAAACGGGCACACAAGGAACAAACGGAGAGGAATCTTTCAGGCAACAGTGGCTGTAGGGATTTATGGAAGAGCATCCGAACCATTGTCCCATACAAATCGAAATCTACTTCAGTCAACTTCAACGATGTTAACAGTTTAAATGAACTCAATCGGTTTTACAGTCGGTTCGAGCGGGACGAAGTGACGCACACTCCTAGCAGTAACAATGACCCCCCATTCTTTGAAATTGCTGTTGAGGACACGCACCGTGTTTTTTCAAGGTTGAACATCCAGGAGGCACCTGGCCCTGATGGTATTTCAGCCCGATTGCTGAGACTGTGCGCGGATGAACTTTCATTTGTTTTCACTTCCATATTCAATTGGTCTCTAAAACTGTGTCAAATTCCTCAGGTTTTCAAAAAATCAGTTATAGTTCCGGTTCCTAAATCAACTCTTGTTTCTAGTCCCAATGACTTCCGGCCAGTTGCACTTACATCTCATGTGATGAAATCGCTGGAACGTATAACTCTAGGTCATCTTAAATCTGTTCTGCCAAAAACACTCGATCCCTTGCAATTTGCATACCGCGCCAATAGGTCTACCGACGATGCTGTATCGTATGTATTACATCGGGTTCTTAAACATTTGGACACATCCTCTTCTTATGCAAGACTCCTGTTTATTGATTTTAGTTCCGCATTCAATACTATACTGCCATCTAAACTGTACCTCAAGCTTGTTGGTCTTGGCATTGATATATCCCTTTGTCGCTGGGTTTATGACTTTCTTACAAACCGTAGTCAAGTAGTCAGAGTAAATTCTTTGACTTCCGATAGTATCACTACGAATACCGGAGCCCCCCAAGGCTGTGTGCTATCACCATTGCTATATTCATTGTACACGCATGATTGCGTATCCTCATTTGACGATTGTACTATTGTGAAATACGCTGACGATACAACTGTAATTGGGCTAATCAAAGGTAATGATGAACGTAACTATCGTAATCAAATTCAGTCTCTTACACAGTGGTGCTCTGATAATAACTTGGATCTGAACGTAACAAAGACTAAGGAGATCGTTGTAGATTGCCGCTCAAGACGGAATGAAATTTCTCATAGGCCTATCACTGTAAATGGGGCTGATGTAGAAATTATAGATCACTTTAAATTCTTAGTTATTCATTTGTCAAGTGGTTTGTGTTGGGATGTCAATGTTGAGCGATGCATTAGGAAAGCGCAACAACGAATTTTCTATCTCCGTCGTCTTAAGAGCTTCCGGTTATCCAGCGATCTGCTGAGTAAGTTCTATCGCGCAGTGGTGGAAAGCGTGCTGACGCAATCTATTACTGTGTGGTATGGTAATACAACTCTGGCTGCACGGCAGGCATTAGAGAGAGTTGTTAGAACAGCTGCTCGTATTATTGGCAACGATCTTCCATCAGTATCCGAAATATATGCCACGAGATTAAAGAAAAAGACATGCAGTATTAGACGTGACGTCTGTCATCCAGCAAACGAGTTTTTTGAGTTACTGAGATCAGGAAAAAGGTATAGAGTTATCAAATGCAAGACAGAAAGGTTCAGGAGAAGTTCGTATCCAACTGCAGTAAGAGCACTGAATGGGATGGAATGATTTCAAGTGCACGATTGTTGTATGATTCCTCACTTCATATTTCGTGTTTATATTTGATAATGTAATACATAAAAGTTTAAAGGAAAATATTTTTATATGTAAATGTGAAATGTTATGGTAATTTTATGAATCTTATTCTGTATATATTTTGGGTGGTGGATGGTGATGTTTTGATACTTGATATTCTTAATGTGTATATTTATTGTATTTTAGCACGAGAGCCATTTCAATTTCTATTGTGTATTTTCATATGCAAATAGCAATAAATTAATAATAATAAATTAATAATAATAATAATCATCGATCATCATGTCCGACCCCGAAAACTCCGGTGACGAAATCTAGGAGGCAATAAGTGTGCATTCTGCTGTTATCAGTGACAACGAATCATCTGGAAGTGATACAGATGAAGACAGCGATGACAATGAGCCCGGCGATAAATTTTAGGAAATACGCGGCGCTGAACCGTACCGGTTTGAGCCACTTGCGAGGCGCCGCGTTCAAGAACAACTTGACGTTGCGTTGGATCTGATGTTGGCGATAACGACATGGCTGTTCAACAACCAGCTGCCAAGGATCGGTTGAACAATACGGACTGGTAAATGTTTTTTCTTTATCGTTGGGTATCTGATTGATGTTACATACTTTCGTTATTGCTCCGAATTTTCATTCACTGTGTTTACACGAGAGGGATCTGACAGCAAAGGCAGAGCACGACCCGAATCTGCTCATTCTGCAGCTAGCCTACTGTACTGAGTACTGTCACTCGATCAGTACTGAATAACTGGCAATTACTGAATTAGTAGATCATACTCACACCGACATCATTGTGGCGTGTGTTTTGGATAGGAGAGATTATTTCGAGAGACAATTTCACTCCTGTTCTGGCACCATTTTGATTCCTGGTTGAATAAATTTGTGGTGGATTGAATTGTTTACCCGGTATTTATTAATGATTATTGCTGATGCTATAGACTAGTACTACTACTACTACTAGTACTAGTAGTAGTAGTAGTAGTATAGACACAGCTCAGTCCACATTTTGCCACTGAGATCTAATGTTCTTTAGGAGAGGGGTTCTTGGGAATTAAAAGTAAAAGCGTGCTTCCCAAAGTGCCCTGTTCATTGCGACATATGCCCAGCAAACCTGAATCACTGTTGATAGTGAATGACTTTTCGTAGTAATTTATAAGCATACATTACATTGGTTACGGTTGCCCTCCACTAACATTACATGTTCATGTATTGTCTTGTAAAATGTTGATTATTTGGTACCAGCTTAAGCTATGTACAATTGTACACATAGGAAATCCTGAAATTCCTTGGACAATTTTAATGCAAAATTTAATAATACCTTCTGATAAGATTCTCACTTTATCCTTGCAACATATCAAGGTGTTCCTGCGGTAAATGTGTTGTGATGAACTGCATGTGCTGCAAGGAGGTCGAGGCCATTCAGCAAAAGATCCTGCACACTGGTGTAAACCGTGATGATTTCCTTTGTTTCACCGACCATCCCTGGTACGAGGCTACGCATCTAAACCCTGGCACACTTGAGACAGCCTACTATACGCCTACAAACAACAATACAGTGCTAGAGCCATTGAAGGTGACCTTCCAATGTAAGATAACTTGGTAAATTAATTCAGGAAAATAATTGTAACAAATTTGATGTTTCAATCCTAGCAGGAGCTTTCTCAAAGGCATAATCTGCCTTTATATATATTTCTCGGGCAAAATAAATGACACATGTTTAGAGAGAGAGTACCTTTTTCAAAAGCAAAAAGAGCTTTAATATGTTAGATTTTTATTTTCTGTACTTTTTTCTGCATGCAGGATTAAATAGAAACTGACTTAGAAGTTAGATACATCTAGTTTCAAGACATTTCCATCTTTCTGATACTGGCAAATTTCAAAGAAATACATAATTCAACAAGGGCATATAAAAAAGACAAATATAAAAACACATGTCTAGAGGCTAGTTATATACAGAACTAAAGTTCCTTGGTCTCAACTTTTTTTATTTACAGGAAATACAGGCACGTGTCGTACCGGCAAGTTATAAGGTGGTGCTGCTATGGGTATCTTGGACACAACCGTGTACCCCTCCCTTCATGCATCATGCATAAAACGTGAGCAACCTTTCTGGATCCAGATGGCAACTATGTAGGTTTCAGATACCAGATTTAGATTAACAGTGAATTGTTTTTTAGACCAAGCCTCAAATTACTACAACCATGTTTGATTTACAAAGTTTAAGGGCTATGTATCTCTGGACATACAATATGGAACTCTTTCCCTGGTAAATATTGCCCTCAGTATTTTCAGGCAAGCTGTTTTCATGCATCAGCTGATATCCTTGTGTGTGTGTATATTTACAAAGTATTGTATGAATAGTGATTCCTTTTGTATTTTTATTGGTCAAGGTTTTATGTTTTATGAACTGTTCATTCAGAAAAAATATAACTCCTGCTCTACTGAAATTTTGTTTTGTAGTCCTTCACCTTCAGTTGCTTTTGGCCTTATTAAGGGCAAATCTCCATAGCCACCCGTCAATCACCATGCACTGTTTGCAACGTTAAATAAAGGAAATTCTCATGAAATGTTCAAAATGTACAAGAGTGCATTCTAGGAAATGACCCAAAGTGCATACATGTGTATTAACTTACAATTATATGTGATATACCAGTTAGAATTGCCCGGAACTTCCGGAAGCATTATGGTAAATTAAATGGCAACACTGTCTGTGACTTAACAAATGTTTTGTTCATTGTACATTCATGTTGTTTGTGTTGTTTATTTTCCTTGTTAGTCATTGCCATTCAGTTGAAAAAGTGTTATAAATTACGCGTGTCCTTTACATTTGTGACCAGTTCCACAAAAATGGGTATTATTAAAGGGACATTGTTTTTAAATGAGTGATGTACAAAGCTGAATTGGTTACATTATCAGCTTCAATTTACTGTAGGTTTGAAGCTGATAGTGTACTGAATTCAGCTATGTACATCACTCATTAAATACTGCTACTGTAGTACTAATATACGATCGAAACATTAGACCCCTAATTTTTCTAAATATGATTTTGTTTACTTTTGGCAAGAACAAAAGTTACAGCCACCCGCCCTAAAAAGAATTTAAGCAAATGGTACGCTTCAAATAATGAGATTTAAAAAGTCACAACTGTATCTCTTGATTCCGATTCTGGGACTGGGTCGAGGCTTTCAGAAATGATCATGTTGTTGATGTTCCTCTTCACCTTGTTCCAGTATCTGTTCATGAAAATAAAATCAAAACATGAATTTGTAACCCAAAACAGGAAGACAACAAAAAATTAGTTACCAAAACAAACTGTAAGAATATGTCTTTTTACTAGCAAGCAGTATGAGGATTTCAAATCAAGAAATGAAAACAAAACCAGAAAATTATTTTGCTGTTGTAATGTTACAGTAGTGTTAGAAAGACTTTGTCATACATAAGTAGTACTATTAACACTAGTACTAGTACTACCAGTAGTAATAATTTTATACTACCGTTATAGTAGTACTAGTACTGTAGTAGTAGTAGTAGTACTAGTAGTAGTAGTACTACTAGTATTAGTAGTACTCCTAGTACTAGTACTTCGAGTACGAGTACTGTACTACCGGTGTCCTTGTAGTTGTACTACATCATACTGCTAGTATAGTACTACTTCTAGTACTACTTACTAGTCCTAGTACAGTAGTACAAGTACAACTACAAGTTAAACTCAAATTGAAAAACTCGGTTAATAAATCAGAATTCATATTAAACAGTTATTCCTACCCTTGCTCTTTCCCATTGGAGATATATGCTCCCCCAGATCGCTTGCCAGGATCTGTCCTTGTTTCTTCCGGTACGGAAGGAGGCACGGTACTTGGCTTGTGCTGGGGCCGGCCTCGTCTGACTGAACGCCCGGGTACGGCGGTGGTTGTACTCGGCCGTTGTTTCTTGACCGGTACGGTCGGTGCCTAATTGAAGCTTGGGACAGACCCAACTTTAAGCTTGAAACGGTAGGAAATCCGAGATTCCGTTTCTTCTGATTAGTTTCATCCACACAATCATCGCTAAACTAAAGTGTGCATAGCAAATCAACGATGAAGAAGTCAGCGTGAAGTCCGAACGAGTGTTGTTGACAAACCGTACACATGCTCGTCGCGTTGAGTATCCTTCGGGAACGTCAGCCAAAAATGTCCGGATTTTTCGCTTTATTGCGAGTGCATCCACCAACAACACACGATACAGGCATTCCTCGAAACAATCACTGAACTTTGATACACAACAGTAACTTGAATACAAAACCAGAGAACTCTTGGCAACAGGCACTGCGAAACACGTGCATGTACATGTACGTACTGTACTGGGTGTACGTGCGTTTATATAACGTAGGCTGGACTTGTTTTCCTGGTTATGACATTTTTGGGGTCACATGCATATGATTATCATAATGACCCTGTTTTCGTAAGGGGCCCATCGAGCGTCTTACAAATGCTGGGTTTAACGCTTTTTTTCCTAGTGAAAAAATGTAAATAATTTAAAAAAGTTATGTTTTTTGGAATCAGTGGGACTTGTTCTCTGAAATATGTTTCTTCCGTGGAATCGACAAAATCGTTAGAGTCGCACTTTAAGTTAAAAATGGTCACAAATCTCACAACGGAGTTATTTCAATTCTTATAAAGTTTAATTTGAAAGAGCAAGAATTTTAAACTGCGCTTAAAACATGTATAATCAATACAGTGAATACACCTTAACACATTATCAGAATGGGTGGTGGGTCAACAACAAAATCAGACTCTTATTCAAAGACCAAGTCAACTCTAACAAGTTGACTAATACAAATCAGAGAACATCTCAGACAAGTATAGCAATGAAAATTCCATTGAGAAATTGATGAGATAATAAAGTCGTGGCATTTTAAGTTTCATTCATTTTCACATAACAGTTATATGCACATTCTGGTCAGTATGAAATATTTCAAACAATATTCCCCATGTCAAAAATTGCACAACCCAATTGACAAAACCACTACATCTTTACAAATTTTATTTTAACCCCTTTTTGTAGCTACATGCATTACCAGGTTCCAGTATATCGTGCATATGGAAATATGTTTGTGCATGATTATAGGTCTTTAAATGATATTAAAATACACTTTGCCACATTAGGTACATCAGTATTACATTTATAGAAAAAACATTAAAAAATGCAGCTGAAGTAACAAGAACATTCCTGAGTTAATATAAACATAAATAATTGCACCTATACACACATTGGATTGGCAATGGCTAAGAATAATTTTTTTTTAAAGCAAGCAAGAAGCAAAAACAAATAAATTAATACAAATATAACTGCACAATTCCGAGTTAAATCTAAAAAATAATTGTACGCATTGGAACAAAATGAGTGTAAACCACGGATGGAATGCAGATTTCCTGTATAATTGTGTTCACTTCATCAAGTACATGTACACTTAGAAAGGTCCATCAATAATTGCACGCTCTTGGCAAGGGATTACACGCTGAGTTAAGATAAATTATACACATAATCAGTCCATGGTTTAAGTGCCCTCCTGCCTTAATCATCTTGTGAATTTAAGACAAATGTAACTGATGGTTTGACAGACGCCAAGAACTATCCTGTCAAGAAGTATTATAAACTAGAGATTTATGTCTGTTGGCTAACAGAACATAACGCTTTTCCGCATCTGGTTCTCTAAAAAAAAAATAAAAAAAAAATTGAAAAAAAATTGACATGAGCGGGGTTCGAACCCGTAACCTCCATTCCTAACCCAAAACGCATGTGCATATTTTGTGCACAAAGTGTATGGGACTTCATTAAATTTTTCAAAAAATCTTAATAATTCTGAACAATGGTCGATTGCTTCCAAACTCAGGATTATGAATGTCTAGCACAATAGCTACATGCACACCAAGTTTCGAGACGATTGACCTTTGGAAAATGTGTTTTAAAAACACGCATTTTGATGACGTCACGATTACGTCATGGCATTTTGGCCATGGAGGGTGTTTCAAAACTACGTCCCCAATAGATATAAACGAAAAAATGAAAAAAAATCTTGCTCCGTTGGCCAAATATGCCTAATTGAATGTTAAAATCTGAAAAATTCATGACCTCATTAATATTCATGAGATTACGTCACGATCAAATGAGGGCAATTTTTGGATACACCTTTTCCCAACTTAGATATAGTGCAAACTTGGAACAAAACGAAATTGCTTTTTTGCTTTTAATGCAGTTTGAAATTTGCCCCTTTAAAGCGCTGTCACGTGACACGTGGTGACGTCATGAAGTTTTAAAGACAACTGTGCACAACTTCAGCAAGGGCTCTATGCATTTGTCAAGTTTGAACAAAATCAAAGTTTGTTCAATGGCAAAAATGCCCTCAGAAAAAAACCCTGTGCTTTGTCTATGGGACTTGTACGAACAGAAAGAAAAGAAAAAAAAAATCTTAACAATAACAATAGCTTTTTCGCTTCGCGCGAAAAAGCTAAAAAAAGTGATACGACTAGGTAGTGCGTAATATGTATGAACCCATTTCAAATTAGAGTAATTCCTGAATGTTCATTACTTTAAATATGTAGGTCATCATTCAGTTAAAACAATTTTACAAAATACTATTGAACAATTGTAAACAAAAATCACTTGTAAACATAACAGACCTGACATGACATGTCATGGAAATGTAATTTTGTAAATGCATCTATTAATCTCAGCAAGGATTGTTTGAAAAGTGTAAAATTCAAGAGTGTGATATGCTTTGAAATTAAATGTCATGTCAGTTATACTAAAATTACCCAGGTAATTAAACAAAATAGTTTTAAGTTATATAATAAATATAAAATAAATATAAATTATAATAAAAAAATAAGGCTATAAAATGACATAACTTTATAGGCAAGAATCCCTTCATTAGTTTACTCCTTCCCAAAAGAAGCAAAATACATGAATTCAACCTCGGCTGGCTACAAAATGTACAATGCAAGAAATTTCTGCTATCATATCATATCCGTGCAGAAGTCAGTTCGCAAGATACAGACATTTGAATATCTTCCTACATGAATAGAGATTACATGTACATACACTAAACAACATTTTTCCCCAAAACATAACCACAAACGTTTATAAATTACACACTTCTTATTTCATCAGTGAAAGTGTCAGTTGAATGCATTTACTATAGTCTTTAAATCAATGAATTGTCGCATACTCGTTCCATGGACAGAAGTACACAAAATAATGGTAAAATGATAAAAAAAATCAGCCTAGAGTTTGGCCATTGCCTCTCATAAATAAAAGTCTGGGTAGGAGGCAGGTGCACTTTCATTTCAAGATGTACACCATGCTTGTTCATAGTTTCAAATTAATTCTACATCTGTCAATCTCTAATACCCTGACAAGGAATTTCGTCATGTTTACCCACTATGAAAAAGTACAGAAGATCAGCAGAAATAAAATCTCTCAGGACCGAACGAATTACTACACAACTGTTGTATTCGGCGTCTTGCTGTAATAAGTGGCCGAGGCGAGTCCTGGAGTCTCAGCGAATACACGGACACAATCAAGACTAGATGTTTTCCGTTCGGTGCTGTTCACAAGACTGACGCATGGGCGGCTGGGCAGCTCCAAAGACGCCCAGCCGCACCACGCTCCAGTGACTTTATTGTCATGCTCACTAAGTAAAATTTATTCATTTTATCCTGGGGGAGGGAGGGAAAATAAATATACATTTTTTCTGGTTTCATAGAATGCATGACCGTACACCACGTGTCATAAAATAAATACCTAGGCGGTGTTTTCAGGACTCTTACCTTCACATCTTTTTCTCTCTTTTTTTTTTTTTTTTTGGAGAGAGAGAGTGTGAGAGTGAAAACAGAACGAAAATATGAAATGAAATAACTTAAATCTTCATAATGTCCTTCACCGTACCACGCACATAATCAGATTTATGTGCATGGTTTGGCATCTTAGGGAAATCAATACCAAATAAACGCTTGGTGTTTTTTTATGCAGTGACCCAGCACCTCTTGGACCGAGGTATTTCTGAGCTTGTGCTACAAGCGTTGCCATTGTCGGGTTGCTGAAGAATACTGTTCCATGATTACCACGGGGTGGAAAGTATGGTGCATCGGTTTCCAAAAGGAGCCGGTTGAGGGGGATTCGTTTGGCTACTTCCTTTGGGCTTAAGCTATTTCGCGACACTAACAGTGTGAGCCCAACGCACAAATTTGCGAATGCTGCGCACCATTTTTTTGCCTCATCCCAACCACGAGAAAAACAATGAAGATGAATTCTCCAATGTCGAGGGAGGGACTCCATGACAATTTTATAGCAGTCTTCCTCAGCATCCCGGCAGTGCAAAACTACTGGCTTGTTTAACTGGACCGCCATTTGAAGGAGGCGTTTGAGGACGGCCTTTTGAGTAGCTCTGTGTTGGTAATGTCCACGCGAATAGTCCAGCCCAACCTCTCCGAGTGCGCATACTTTTGGATGTTTCATTAGGCGCCTGATCCTTTCCTCAGAGTCATCGGTAAAGTTGGCTGCATTCTTGGGGTGGTATCCAACCGCTGCAAATATTATGTCATCAGACACCAGTTGTAGCCACCTGTCTTCATTGCTGTGAGTGTTCTCATCGCAGAAGACTGCAATACAGCCCCGAAAATGACGCATGTCGATGGCTTCATCTTCCATGAACTGGGTGAGGGTGCCCCCGTGTTTGTAAGCAGTAAGCAGCCTGTCTACATGGCAGTGGGCATCTATGAAATCGTCGGTTGGCTGGGGAGTAGGTGAAGCATTGGGTAGCATCGCCAGGAGGCGTTGCAGCGTGCGCCAGTGCATCAATGACGAGATCCGTGTAGGCGTCACTAGATTTCTCTCCTGCTTGATTTGAACTTGCTGAGCTGAGGGGGAATCAACCGTGACTTGTTCACTGAAGGAAACGTGTCGTATTCTAGGTTTGGTTTGAGACAATAGTGTCCGGTTATGTCTTGCTGTCTGAGTGAACTGAATGGCTTCATTCAGAGTTTTAGGGTCGCGATATAAGGCTAGCTCAGCAGCGTCCTTGTCGCTACACCCCTTTAAGAAGGCCTCTCGCGCTATTGTTTCAAATATGCCCGTGTCTACACTGGCTGTCGGGTATGCCCGAGTGGCCAGTTGTCGGACACGTTGCCCAAATTCTCTCAAAGATTCACCTTCAAGTTGTCGAATTGTAGAAAGTTCTGACCTCAGAACAATCGGGTCTTGCACTTTCCCAAACATTTTCAAAAGTTCTGTCTTGATTTTGGCAAAGTTTCGCATGACGTGGGGTTCTTGCCAGTTAACGCCCCCACTAGCTGCAACAATTTAGTTTCCTCATCCCAGTGGGAGCAATCTGCAATAACCTCAAACCTTTTCATAAAGGCATAAAATTCATCTTTGCCGTCATATGGGATTAGTTTTGGCATTGTTCGTCTAGCATTCGTTGCGCCTGTTTCAGCTGCATTAGGGCGGGGGGCTGCAACAGGATGCGCGGTACTTGGGCAATCATAAATGGACTCAAATTGAAGCGCGTTCTGATTTAACGTGTAACCCCCAGCGTTATGCAATTCTCTTGTATTCTTTGTCACAGGCTTGAATGCCCTTTGTTCCATCTGGGCGCGGTTTTTTTCCGATGTTACCCCTGCCTCTAGTTGATCTGGATCTGGTTTTGTACTCTTCGACTGAAGAATGTGCGCTGGCAAGGGGGAGCTTTGTCTCCAATTACCTTAAGAGTCGCGTCTATAGTTTTGTCCACGGTTAATCCCTTTGCATTTTCTTTTTCCTTGAATGTCGATTCCAGTCTATATGAAAGTTCTTGGATCGTCTGGACAGTTTTGGTTGAACTTATTTCTACAGACTTCGTGAGCAAATCCATTTGCTTTGCCAACATTGCGATAGATTTTACCATATCATAAAGTACACCATGTTGGCTGCCCTCATTCCGGTTTGGTTGGTTTTCTTCATGTTCAAAACTTATCAATTTTTTTTCTTTAAGTTCATGAAGTTTTGTTTGAAGTGGAAGATTTTCATGAAAGTCATCCAGAGTTATGATACTTTTATCTTCTCTCGTCAGCGCTATTATTTGGGCATATTTAATACCTATTCCTGGCAGAGTTGTAAGCTCTTTTTGTGATGCTTTATGAATGTTCATGGTCCTAGCTACGATACCCCATGAAATAAAAGAAGTACGGTATAGTTGAAAACTGTTCGAGGTGTCCGTAAGAGGACTGTCACTCACTTTTCCTTTGCTGTCAGTGCCTTCTGCTGGGAGTGACTATTACATGAACAGCAGTTTGACCAGATTGACAGCAGTATTATGATATATATTAACGCCTTTTTTCAACGAAAAGGTAGAAAGTAGTTCAAAGAACACGTGTAAAAAAAAATGGTGCGAACAGTTTTCAAAGTATTAGGCCTAAAGTTCATTTAGAAGAAGACAAAATTGTCTCTGAAAATTCAACAAATGCCGAGATTTCAGATAATTCTTTTGTCGACTCTTTTTACTCCTATTTATACTATAGCTACTTATACATGTAGTTACCTAGAGTATTGCACGCCACGATTTTTGCTCGTCGCCAATGTTGTATTCGGCGTCTTGCTGTAATAAGTGGCCGAGGCGAATACACGGACACAATCAAGACTAGATGTTTTCCGTTCGGTGCTGTTCACAAGACTGACGCATGGGCGGCTGGGCAGCTCCAAAGACGCACAGCCGCACCACGCTCCAGTGACTTTATTGTCATGCTCACTACACAACCAATCGTGAAAGGGGTCAAACTCAAAATACTAAAGCTTTGTATGCAGTTCAGTCCCTGTCAAAGCACTGACATAGAAATAATGCTTCAAAATTATTTTCATGATAGTGAAATACATGTATATATACCTTTAATGTCAATGGCATATTCACTGGTGCTGAAACAGAACAAGCTTACTAAGTTGTTTACGAATTAGCGGACCAGATACTTTTTCATTGAACTGCCTTGCTAGATGATGCATGCGAATTTTGAGGTAGCATGAGGTAAGACATTTGATGAGTACGAAGACATGGTTTTGGTCTGGAGGGCAATCAAACATATGCTCGAATAAGGTGGAGATGACCAACATCGCCAAGTACTGCAGTACAGACAGCTTGATTCAAGCCATTGCCTTGTGGAAGCTTGCCCGATGTGGTCACAAGCAGCCGCTGGATGCAGCGCTCTGTTGCCTCGCAAACTTTGATGACATCACGTGATGCCCGGACGAGTCCACCGCGATTCTTCTTCTCCAGCAAGCTACCATCCATTACCTCACCGGTCGTTAGAGCATCAAGACAGTCTTCACACTTTACCTGCTTCCTGGCCATACGTACAACAAATCCACCTATGTATGAAATAGCAGCTTCTTTGAACGGTGACAGTTTGGAGAGATTGGAGGTGTCACAGTAGTCATGATCCCTGGAAGTTGGGGCCCTTTCACAAAGATCATATTTTCGGAGAAGGAGGATGTCATTCTCGTTGTCGTTGTCTGAAGGTGGTTTGGTGATGCTGCTTGACACATGAAGGATGACTATTTGGTCTTGTGCTGTGCAGTTCCCTCCGATGCCCTGAATTTCATGTCTGATCAGAAGCCTCTTATTTGCGGAAGTGAACTGTCTGGCAGTCGGGTTATTGTTACAACCTAGACACGATCTGACAGCACAGAAGAAAAGCTCGATGTGATCTTGGCTCATCTTGTATGTTAGAAGGTATTTCAGACGTAAATCGTTGCAAGCTACTAAGTTGTTGTACATGTATTCAGCACTCCTTATTCCTGCAAGAAAGCCAATGAAGGGTGTCTTGCGGTTGGTGTCATGCATTCTCTTCCCCTCAGCATTTGTGATCATCTGTAGATACGAGTACGTTTCTGCCAGGAATGGTTGCCAGACATGCACATTTGCTGGATGGAGAAGTGCTTTAGAACCTCGAGCAAAAGGTGTTCTTGAATTCAAGAGGTCCTGATGAAGTGGACTGTGGCCTCACAGCCTCTAAATTGCGGAAGACCTTGGTCCCTCAGGAATTCTATGGCATCTGCGACACTCCGACTAAGAGTCTGGGCTGCCAGATTAACTTTCATTTTTGACGTTCCCACTGAATGTGGGCATTGCGTAGTTTGTTTCCTAGTCTGAGTCCCTCATTTTCTTGCATTTTGTGAAGTTCCTTAATGTAGTCCCATCTGATTTGCCGCTCTTGCTTATATCTTAGTATCCCATATGCACTGAGTGTGTTCCTCATTAACTTTATCATATGGCATATGTCTAGGAAGACACTAATCCGACGTGTTGCGTCCTGTGGATGTGGGAAAGAAGGCTGGAGATCAGGAACTTTCATTCTTGCACCGAGAGTCTCAAGCATGGTAACGTGGCAGGAAGGTCCATCACAGGTTAAGGATGCTATCCATACACCAATGTCAGCAAGTTTGTTTTTTCAATTCAATTCAAATAAACATTTATTTCATACTTCCCATAATAACAAAGCACAGTTAAGTCGTTCATATACAGTGATAGACAACAAAGAAATTATACAGAAATAAATACAAATTTGCTAGTATGAACATTAAACACAAGAGGGGAGAGTATGAGGCCGTCATAATAAGCAGAGCTTGTGGGAGACAGCCTAGAACAAGGACAATTGACAAGACAACACATAGGACAGACAGGAAGACAAAATAAAACATGGAAATATGTGAGACGGAAAAATATTGGTGTGTATACTTGTGAAAGAGTAACAAAAATAGTGGACTTATCCAAAACTTACAATATGGACTAATGAAAATAAAATAAACAAAGAAAATTATAATAGTTAGGAGGGGAGCTAGGCTACATACTGGGAAATAATTGCATGTCTATAAGATGATTTAAATCGACCCAAGGAGGACATTGAGCGGATGTTTTCTGGAATGGAGTTCCACAGGCGAGGGCCGTGGAACCGAAGGGTATTACTAGAATACTGGGTGCGAGTGAAAGGAAGATAGAGATTATTTTGCTAGGAAGAAGATTGTGGGTATATTTGTACATGAAGATGGCAGTTTGAAGTTTGTTGATGTCTGTGCGAATAGAGGGAGAGAATGTTCAAGAGGATGAGAAGACGTGCATATGCGAACAGCTCTTTTTTGTACAATTTGTAATGGGTGCAGGTTAGTTTTGCTGGTGCGTGCCCAAACAATATTACAATAGTTGATGTAGGGAAGGATGAGAGTGTTGTAAAGCAGGATCAAAGAAGAATATGGTAGAAATAGACGAAGTTTAGAGAGGACACCGGTGTTACGAGAAGTGATCTTTGTGATGTTGGAAATATGCTGCATCCAGGAGAGGGTATGGTCGATTGTCACGCCGAGAAATTTGGTTGAAAAGACCCTAGCAATAGGGATGTTGTCAATTGTGATGGGAGGCAAGACGTAATCCGGTGGAAGCTGTGATTTACTGAAGTAGATGAAACTGGTTTTGGTATAGTTGAGAGACAGCTTGTTTGCTTTAAGCCAGGACGAGACAAAATTGAGTTCATTGTTGAGTGTGTCAATCAGAGAAGCGAGATTTTTATCAGTATAGAAAATAGTGGTATCGTCAGCAAAGAGAGTGAAATTTAGGACAGAAGAGGAGAATTGAAGGTCGTTGATGTAAAGAAGAAATAGTAGAGGTCCGAGAATTGAGCCTTGTGGTACGCCATGGTGAATACGGAGTCGATCAGAATCACATTTAAGGATAGATGTGTACTGGAATCTGTCAGACAGATAGCTAGCAAACCATTGAAGAGGAAGACCTCTGATACCATAATGATAAAGCTTGGAGAGAAGTATGTCATGATTAATGGTATCAAAAGCTTTAGAAAGATCGATGAAAAGACCAATTGCAGGAGATTTGTTGATGAATGCATCATTAATGCGATCCACAAGTTCGATGATAGCCATGTCAGTAGAGTGGTTAGATCTGAAGCCGAACTGCTTATCCGAAAGAATATGAAAACGAGAGAGGAAGCAAGAAAGACGAATAAACATAAGACGCTCAAGAATTTTAGAGAAGTAGGGCAAGATGGAAATGGGCCTATAATTGTTGATGTGCTGCCTATCACCTTGTTTAAATATAGGAATAACTTTAGCAATCTTAAGGCTGCAAGGGACAGTTGAAGTGAGAAAAGATAGATTGAAAATATGGCAAAGAATATCGGCAATCTGAGGAAGAACGAATTTGACAACAGCGGTGCTAATGTCGTCGAAACCAGAACAACGGCTATTTTTAAGCTTGCCACCAATCTCCAGAATTTCTTGACTTGTTGTAGGGGTAAGGAAAAAGGTAGATGTAATTCGATTTCGCAGAGAATCAGTGAAGTGGGCATTTGTAGGGGGGATTTTGTTAGCTAGAGAGGAACCAATGTCAGTAAAAAACTTATTAAAGGAATTTGCAATCACTTGAGGAGAAGATAACTGGCTGTCACCATCACTAAACGCACCAGGAGTATTGTCACACTTCCTCTTGCCAAGAAGCCCATTGATTTCACGCCATAAACGTTTTGTATCCCCCTTCATCTGGGCTAGTTTCCTGGCATAGTAAAGTTTCTTGGCAGTACGGATAGTGGTGGTAAGAATATTGCGGTAGGTTTTGTAATGGCGTTCATTATCTTGAGAAGGATTGCGTAGAAAGCGCCGATGTAGCCTATTTTTAAAGAGACAGGATTGAATGATAGATTGAGTTATCCACGGATGCTTGTTGGTTCGGCGACCACCTGGTGTTTTGACTGTTAGTGGAAAATGTCGATTGTAGGAGGTAGAGAAGATTGAAAGAAATGTATCATATGAAGAGTCTGGATCTAACGACTCGTAGACTGCACTCCAGTCAATACTTGCAATGTCGTCCCTGAATGAATTGAGGGAATTGAGATTGATATCCCTTGCAAGAAAAGACTTGTTACGAGTCGTAGCGTTCTTGAAGATCGAGGGAGTAAGTTGGAATAAAGGATAATGGTCAGAAATATCAGAATAAAGAATACCAGCAAAAGTGTCGAGATCAGAGTTAGTCAGTATATTATCTATAAGGGTGGCAGAGTGAGGTGTAATACGGGTAGGTTTGGTGATCAGGGGGTGAAAGCCAAAAGCGAGCGTCGTATTAACAAATTCCTCCGTGGGTCGATGATCCACACAATTAAGCAGGTTGAGATTGAAATCGCCCATTATGTAACCCAGCTTACCCTCCTTTGTTATTTTGTCAAGACAAGATTCAAAGGCGTCATTGAACAAATCTATAGGAGTTCCAGGAGCCCTGTAGACAGTTCCCACAATTAAGTTGCAGGCTTTTTCTCGCTGGACTTCAACAAAGACCGTTTCAATGTTGTCGTGGGAGGGCCATATATCTTTACGAGTGTGAAATGACAGGGAGCTGTTTATAAACATGGCTGCCCCTCCGCCGGGTTTTGATGTACGAGAGGAATGGACAAGATTGTAATTTTCCAAATGGACATATGGTGGAGGAGCTTCTTTAAACCAGGTTTCCGTGAACCCATAGATGGAAAAAGGATGATCAAGAGTTGCTAAAAAATCCTGGATGTCAGAGAAATGTCTACAAAGACTCCTGGCATTTAAATAAAAGATAGAAAAGTCACCTGGGCTAAAAATATTCAAGTTATTGAAATCACAAGTATCATAATATGAACAACAGTTATCACAAGAATTTTTAACATGATCATTAGAAAGGATATCAGAAACAAGATCTGGGAACATTTATAGACGTAACAGTAACAAATATAACAACAGTGAATGAGACACGTAAATTAATGAGAAATAACAGACGGGCAAAGAATAGAAAGACACTGAGACGAGCTAAGACATGAGTAAATGAACAATGGTCCCACTATATAGTAAGCAATTAGGTGGGATGGAAAAAGATAGCAGCAAGAATCACAAATTAATTGGCAATGTAAGATAAGCTGCGAAAGGCCTGGATGATGAGCAGAGAATAAGCAATGGTACAAACTAAATATGAAAGAATGAAAACATGAAAATAAATTGGAAGCAACCAAATAAAATAATCAATGCATGAACCAGCTCATTATTAACACAAAATAAAATAAAGGCCTCCCGAATGCAAATTAAACATAAACAAATAAAGTGTCAAGTGAGCGTCAGGCCAGGCGGGTATGACGATGAAGGTAGAGCTTGACATGATGATGATGAGGATGAAGATGATGGCATGCAGGACGCAGGATGCAGATGGCATGGAGGTTGAAATTAAGATCGGTAAAACTCTGCAAGGGATCCCGATGAATCTCGCCACTTACCAGCCACAAAGCGATATCTTTTACCCTCTTGGTAGGCTTTGGATGCTTGTTGGGACCATTTGCGTTTCTCTTGCAGGTCTTGTCGGGTCAGGTCATCTGCACAGAAGAAAGATGAATTTTCAAGGGCTTGTCGTTGTGACCGGAGAACTTTCACCTTGTCTTGGTAGCAGTTGAACTTCACCAGTAAGTGCTGCGGTCGGCCGGGGATCTTTGGGCCATCCCGGTGGGCTCTCTCCAGCTTGATGTTCGACATATTGAATTTCTCCAGCAAGATCTTAGACACGATGCCAATACAATCTTCTTTGGGAGTTTGTGGGTGGCCTATGATCCTGACATTGTTCCTTCTGCTGAACCTTTCAAGCTTATTTAAGCTTTCTGTGTGGTCGCTGAGTTGTTTTTGCGACTTCTCGATCAGTGGGACGAGATTTTCCAGCTCCTGGATCCTGCTCTCAAGTTCAGTGATTCGCTGGGACTGGAACTCCAGCGCACTGTTGAAGTTTTCTTCCAACTTGTCGAGTCGCCGACTGAGCTCGATTTGGCCATGGCGGATCTCGGACAAAGCGCCTTTCACGAACTCCTGGAACTCCATATCAGCAGACGCGGGGCCGGTGCTGCATTGTTCCGGTGGAGACCCTTGGCTGGTCACGGTAACGGAGCGCTGTGGTGTCAGGGCTGGTGGTGTTTTTTCAGGAGATTTCACTGATTTCTTCCTGCCTGCTGGCATTTTAGACCTGATATTGTATCCTGGTGGATCAGGTGGGTGTTTATGATTATGTTGTTGGAGGTCTAAGGCAGGGGAGCAGGAAGGAGCTGGAAATTTGAGAAATTTTTGAGGAGCTCGGGACAGACGTGTCTGATGTTCACTCAAGCATTATCGAGCAGGAAGGTCCATCACAGGTTAAGGATGCTATCCATACACCAATGTCAGCAAGTTTGTTAAGACACTGCTCCACTAGGTTTGCTCGCTCCTTACCAGTCATACTCTTTATGAGGTAGTAGCCAACAGGCAATTTCCAAGGCGCGTTCATGGCTACAACTATGAATACCAAAGCTTCTGATGCTAACGGAGTGTCGTCATCCTCACTTCCCGCTCCAATATCCACGTGCAGTTTATATACACTCGCGAGCATGAACGATGGTGTACTGCCAAGCTTTTGGTTGTAACAATGCCAGCGGAAAAAAAGCTACGGAAATCTTTCCATGCAGTTCCTAACAAGGCCAAGAGACCTGAGTTGTTTGGGATGTGGGCTGCGGCCATAAAAGTAGAAAAATTTCTCAATGTCGGCTATAAATATAGTCGAAATGACGTGATTTGTAGCGATCACTTCACGGAGGAGGAGTTGGGATCGAGGTTGACTTGCGGGCCAAACTCACCGGCTCGAAGCTGAGAAATATACTGAAAGAACATGCCGTTCCTTCAGTATTTTCACATCGACCAGCGGTGGCATCACGTTCATCGACAGCTTCACGAATTGCCGCATTGGAATCCAGAAAGTTGAGTTAATTTTGATGTTTTTCCTGTATGATACGATCGACTTTTGATGTATGTTTTCGTTTCGGTCCTAGCGTGATTTTTCTCACATGCACGTTCTGCCTAGTCTTTCTCGCAGACCGCTTATCTGCAACTCATGGAGGGTAAACTCCATGGATATACATGTATTGTACCAACTACCATGGAGGAAGAAGGGGGAATATACGTACCGTGCCGTATTTGTGTGTGTGCTGCAACAAGAACATGGAGCTAGGCCTAATTTACACGTTATCGGAACGCGACTCCAGTCGCCCACACTGTTTATTCCCTGGTCGTTGACCGCAACTCCTGTCACCCAGCGCTATTGTGTACAACTGAAATCTCTCCAAAACATCGACCATCTCTTGAATCATTTCTCATATTTTCCTATTAAAATTACGCGAGCTGAAACAAAAGCCGGACACAGTGGGCTCCCAGTCATAGTTGTCGGACCTTTATTAAACTCAGCCCCTGGTGTATAAGATATTTTAGGCCTACTTGTTTAGCTGTTATAACAGGGCGCCATTCGGCGAAGATCAAGAAAACAGAGAACCAAAATTGCGCAGCACATACCAACGTAATGTACACGTGTACAGTAGTACATTACATGTAGTACACAACGTGTACATTGTACAGGTGTACAGTAGTACAGTAGTACAGTGTACATGTACATGTACATGTACATTACATGTAGTACACAACGTGTACATTGTACGTGCACTGTACATGTACATGTACATGTACAGTCCGTGCAACGTATGCAATCAGGAAGCCGTGAAAGTGTTTATAGATCAAGATTATACGCAATCCCCAAGAATAATTCAAATAATGACCAAAGCGAAAAACAATAAATCTGCAAAGGATTATTAGATTATTTTCTCACACATTGAGGTATAATTCTTTTTTAAATGTTGATTAATATGTGTAGTTTAAATTAAAATGATTGAACAAGCCTAACTGACCAATCAGACAGGGTCGTCTCCGCCGTGATGTCATACCCCCCGCAGTGACCTGTCGGGAATTTCGAAAGCATGGCGGGTTGAGGGAACGCGAATTCGACCACCGAATTCCATGATTTTTCCCTCTTTATGAAACTCGTAGGTGAGTTGCACATGGGTAATTGTAGGTTGTTTTTTATCAACCAAAGAGATAAGCCAACTATTTTCTCTGGGTTTCATTCTTCTTTCTTCAATCTTTCATATTGGTAATAAACTCATTCATAGAATATGATGCTGGACGATAAACAGTTACAACAGAATATGACATTTGATAAATAACTTGTATTGCAACATACTCTAGATTCTGTACAGATAAGGAAAGTCTGCTAAATTTCCTGTTCCTTCTACAATATATTGCTACACCTCCATGACACTGTTTACTTAATGTCTTGGTAATATTACTTGAATGGTTAAAAGAAGCACTTCTGATCTGATGATAACTTTTGAATTCACTTAATTCTGTTTCATAGTCTAACTCACTGTCGCTCCACGTTTCTGTCAGACAAATGAAGTTTGATGTCATCATATCACTGTTACATTTCAAGTCAATGAATTGTTCCTTCAGTCCTTGGATGTTATGCAACATGATAGTGCCATACAAAGGATCTGTATGTGTATTACACTCCTCAATATAATGTGGCATACTACTTAATGAATCTCTCACAGCTTTGTTGCAGTACACAAGTTTTTCATCAAAGCCTTCATTAACAAGTCCATTTAGGGATGTTACTCTGCTCAGTGCAACATTTGCCTGACCTGCTGAAAATGTACGATTGAGACACACCACTGCTTTGTCTGTAGTCATTTCTTGTACCTTCTGAACTGTACATGCCCAGGCTAGTTTCAATGGAAATTGTTGTCTTATTCTTTGTTTACTTATATTTTCCTCTTTTCTCTCAATTGCAATTATACCATTATTTTTCCTTTTAACTTTAGATCCAACATTTTTACTGTCAAACTGAACATGTATACGTTTAGGGGTAGATTTATCAGGTAACATTATGATGTCACACACCGTTCCAAGTACTCCATTTACAAGTCCATCTGATACATCAATATTTTTAGTCAGCATTACCTTAGCACCAGTACCTAGCCACAATGATTCAGGTAAAGTAGTATGCATTGATTTCTGTTGTAGTTTTTTCTTTTCTGTTTTATCTGGTCTACTACAATTTTTCTGCAAATCATTTGCAATAATACACATACAATCACTGCATTTGGCAAATAGCATTTTCCTATTGTATTCATCAACCTGTTTATTACATGGAAATATATGTATAGCATCATCCCATCCTTCTCCAGTTTCCCGTGTTTGTAACATTGACAAATCTTCATCCAGTAACTTGTCCTGCTTTGTTCTGACACGTATCCTATTCAAAGTCTCAGCAAACTTCACATCATCCTTTTGTCTCATAATTTCTTTCAACTCTACTTTCTGAAAACAATCATTCCACAGATCTACTGTAGTATCTCTCTCAGTGCTTTCCCTTTGACGGGAGGTTACTGATAAAATTCACCAACAGCTAGAATGCTCAAATTTCCAAACGGCTTTTGATCACGGGTTTGCTTGATCTGACGCAGACGTCCATGTATGTAGCACAAAATTTTATGATCCACCATTGATATTTCATCAATAATAAGAATCTGAAGATCTTGCAGGGAATTCCTTAAAGTATTCAATTTCTCTTCACCTAGAGGTTGATAAGGCAAACGTGCATCAGTGGGGATAGACAGTGCACTATGAATTGTACTTCCATTAATATTAAAAGCTGCCACTCCAGTAGGTGCAGTTATCAGTACTGACACATTATCAGGATTATGAACCAGTCTTGTGAAGAGCCTTGTTGCTTCATAGTGTATTGATTTTATCAAATGACTTTTACCAGTGCCAGCTCCACCAGTGATAAAAACATGAAATGGTTCAGGATTTTTACCTCGTACTTTCTGTAAACACCAGCCTCGAATTTTTTGGAACACATTCTTTTGCTGTACATTCAATGATCTCATCAAGCATAATGCATCTTTCTTTGATATTTTCATAGAATGTGGCTCAATGTTACATACTTCTTGTTTTATGTTACATTTTAGATCAGGAATATCCACATCATCCTCTTCTGAAACTACTGGTTGGCGTTCTGATTCACATTCAAGTCTTTCCTGTTCTGATATTGGGGAAATCGAAGCCCATGCATCTTCCTGCAGACCATGTTTCTCTACATATGCCTTTGCTGCTTCTAGAGCCTCAGCATTCTTTTCATATTTAGAACGATTACTTTCAACAACAACACTAACGGATTCCATCTTGTTATTAAGGCAAACAGAACCATTCATATAAAACCATTTCATACTGAGGTGGTTTCAGTTAAGCATCTACACGATATGCAAGAAACAACTGCAATATACTTTTGTAATACTTCTGAGGATATTTTGTCACTGAAAACCATGGATATCTTACAACTGCAGCATCAGTTCTTGTACGTTTCTGTATATGACCCATATCATGTTTCAATGCATATACATGTGACTTTCTTGATCTATTACTTACATTACCGTAAATAATTCTGTACTCGGAACAAAATGTTGAAAGGCACATGTCATTAAATTCATCAGTATCTGGCCTTGCTTTGTAACGATCAACTTTACTAGTCATGAAGATATCATCATCGTCTTCACATTTGGTCTGAATTACACTTAATGGCAAACTCATACGGACAGGATTTTCACCCACAGGTACAAACTCAACTTTTCTTGAACCTTCTTTCAACCTGAGACCACAAACACGAAACACAGCTTCCTGGGCTGATAATTCCCTGTTATGTAAATACACACATCCAATTTCCTTCATACTCTGTCTGGCATCTAAATTCCCTTTCCTTGCCTCTCTCTGTGCTTGTCCTAATAACTGTCCCAATTCACGTTCAGACTTTGACATGTATGATACAACGTATGCTGCACAGGCATATGCATCACTGATGTATTGTATATCCATATTAGCATTCCAGGCCCTTATCAAATCAGGATTATCAAATCAAATCAGGATTATTCACCCATGTATCTTGAGGTTCTCTCTTCATAACGATGGTATCTTTCTTGCTCATTATATCATTGGCATTCTGAAATTCAGTCTGTGTAATGTTAATGGTGCTAAATAATTCTGATGTTGTCATATGTTTGTTTTTCTCATCCTGGATTGCATTCCACACTGACTGCAATAACTCCTTGGCTTTGGTCTGCTTATTCTTATAATTACTAGCTGGAACATTTTCATCATCAATACAACAACCATCTTCATCTCCTTCATTGTTATCATTCATTGGTTCAGGTCTGGCTATAAATGTTCTATTAGATGGAGGTCTCGGAAAATTGAATCTGCACTCTGTTCCTTTCTTTTTACAAGATTTGGTATGCTTTTTACTATGCTGCTGCACATTCTTTATTATTTCATTCAATTCCTCATCATCTTCTTTTGTTGGTAACTTACAACTGATGTATTTATCAATTAATTTTATTACTTTATCATCACTGTCTTCTGCCAATCTTGGTGCATTCTCAATCCAAAACAAACAATGTGTATGTGGGGATCCTCTCTGCTGAAATTCCACTCTGTAAAAATAGTCCTTGACTTTCCCAATGGGTGCTGCATCTGACATTATAACATCTTTCAGAAAGGTATGAAATCGCTTCTCAAACATTCTAGCAACAGTCACAGGGTTGCTTCTCAATACTTTACACTTTTCACTCCAATCTAAGTCTTCAATTTGTCTAGAATCTCCTTGCTGTCTCAATAGTGTATTCATGACTTCAGGCCATCTAAAATCAGCTGCAGAAAATGAACAAAACCATGTTGGTATTCCAAGTTGCCTAATCATAGCCATGACATCTCTTTGAGTTGATTGCCAATATGATGGTGTACCTCTAATTGGTTTCAGAAATTTGTATACACTATCTGACTGTAAAATTTCATTCAAATGATCTCTATCTGTAATTATGCTAATATTCACACTTTGACCAGAATGCATTTTCCCTGAACTCTGACGCATAGCAATTGAGACATTGGACATCACCTTGTCAATTTCTGATAAATACTGAGCAAAAAAGATACGAGTACTTTTAGCAAACCTGTTGTCTGCATTCATTAATCTATTATGAAAATATCTTAAACGAGTGAGCTTTTCATCACGATTTTCATCAAATGTAGGTGTACCTACTACAATGCTGGGAAACATTTGGCTTCATTACCCTTCTCCATTAACATCAAGCACTTCTTGTCCAATATCTACAGGCTGTAAGCACGTATCAAGAGGAATACCACACAAACGATTCTCATAAGTTTCATCATCACTTGCACTTGACTCATCAGATTCATCATTTATTTCTTCTTGTTCATGCTCCTCATCATGCCCATCATCTAACAGGGGATCATTCCAGTCACAATCAATTTCAATATCTTCATACCATACATTATTCTGCTTTAGATAACTTAGTGCATTATCAACATGTTCTCTGCTCACAAACTGGTACTGATAATAACCTTTGTATGTTAATTTTCTCTTTAATTTGATTCGAATTAATTGGTCTCTATTTGTACATCGTGGTAATGCTGTCACTGTTTCTGCAATGTTTGATGGTACACATACAACTGGACCATGGACTGCATTCTGACCTCCTTTACGTAATGCTATCATTTTCATGAATGCCACATTAATTGCAATGAGATGCTCCTCTAACACATTCAAACAAGCCAATTCCTGTGGAATGTCAACCAGTTCCATATCATTCACCCATGCTTCTGCTGGCACTTTGCTCTGGAGCAATTTCCTGTGACGTGTGTAACATATCCATAAACAAGCCTTGCTTGATTTAGAAACAAGAGTCATTTCCACACTCTTTAGTGCACACACATTTATGCAAGTATTTGTCAGATATACAATCAGCACTGCTATACTTGTCTTTATTGCATTTGATGACTTGCTTTCTAAACCAAAGTTTCAGACACACTGCACAGACATACTCAGGCCCTGTTGAGACTTCATTCCTCCATTTTCCTATAACATTCTTCATGATGCTTGCATGATTTCTATTTTGTCTTCTTTGTATTTGATTGCTATGTTTCATTTTCTTCCGGTATTCTGCATCACGACGATATTTGGTTTTCTGATTTTTTATCAAATTCAATTTGTACACATGATTACTCCAATACTTTCTCTTTAATGACTTAATAAGTGCACTTCTATATACTTGATTGCTGTGATATTTATTCTTTGCATGATTAATTTTTTTTAGTCTATATGCAATTTCTTTTTCATACCTGGCTTTTGTACTGTTAATCTTATATTGTCTGTATACACTATCTTCATGATACTTGCTGTTTGTGGTGTTAACCTTTCTTTCTCTGTATTCACTATCCTGATGATACTTGATTTTGGTAGTGTTAACCTTTCTTTCTCTGTATACACTATCCTCATGATACTTGCTGTTTGTGGTGTTAACCTTTCTTTCCCTGTATACACTATCCTCATGATACTTGCTTTTTGTGGTGTTTACTTTTCTTTCCCTGTATACACTATCCTCATGATACTTGTTTTTTGTGGTGTTAACTTTTCTTTCTCTGTATACACTATCCTCATGATACTTGCTTTTTGTGACTTTCAGCTGCCTTTCTCTAAATGCAATATCTTCATGATATTTCACATTCAACAATTTCTTTTTCTAAGCCCCGGTTTTTCTTTATATCTTTGTTTCTCATAATCAAGTCTATTTTCCCTGAATTCTTTACAATTTGAAAATTTCTGTCTTTTTGCATATTTCTCGTTTTCCCTGTATATATTCTTACCATCTGATTTTGGGGTAATTTTTGTTTGACGAGACTTTTCTCTTTTTATTTCGTTCTTAAGTCTCAAATTCATGCGTTTGCATTTATTCTTTCCCTTCTTTTTGTTTATAGAATCTCCAATCAAGAACTCACTATTACAAGAGCTTGCAGATACATCATTAGTTTCAGTTGTGGGAAGTCAATGAACATTCAAAACCAAATCATAATGAACTTCATTTCTATGATACAGATAAATTCCACAATTTGGCAATCTATTACTATTGCTGAATGAACGAGAAAACACGTACCACTTAGTGATATCACTATATGTGTAAACATCAACACCTAGCATGTCAGCCACTGCCATGATTTCTACCTCAGTAGCCCATGTTCCATTATCAAACATGTTTTGTCTCAATACGTAGTCTCTCACTGTAATGTAACCTTCTCTTAAGAAAGGATTGAAACTTTCTCCATTTATCAACAAGTGATTGACAATTAGGGTTCTAACTTCCATATGATTTGCTTCGGTTCCTGATATAGCACAAGAAATGGCTCTAAAGAAACAATTCCCATCACCTTTTATCTTCTTCGCAGTGTCAGGTCTTCCCATGTTCTCACATGTCTTGGATACATTATTGGCATTCAAACATACTTTACCAATATTAAATTTTACACAAAGTGCACTCTTTATTTCTTTAGTTAGAGGCAGAAACTTCATTGTAACAGGTTCAATCACTTCTATGACTTGTATGTCACTGTCATCTGTTTCTTTGATTGGGGATGTATTGTTTTCCATCGCCTCATTCAAGCATTCATACTCTACGTCTGGTATTGTACTGTTGTTACAAGTACTATTAGTATTGCCAATGTGTTTATGTCTATGGAAGCTCGTATGATCACTAACCAAAACAGTAACGCCTGTAATTTCAAGTTCAGTACAATACCTGTGCACACCTTGACATGAACATGATGCAACGCATTTCAGTAAACTTCTTCCTTCACTGCTTTGCAAGCCATTGTTATTTCTAGAATGAGAATCAAAAATATAATACATTCAATCGTGAGCAATAACTGAGAATGTGCTATTATGAAAACAAATAAAGCACGCAGAATATTTCTGAAGTGTCTACTCCAATGCATCTCTCAATGACACCATCTTGAATTCAGACAGATTAATTTCTTCTCCAAAACTACCACACACAGATTCATGATACTCCATGTTAAAATGTCGACTAAAAACATCAACTTCATCAGGCAACTCATTGATCAACAAATACCCATGCATCACTGTGGAACTATTTGATAGATAGGTATACAACTGATTGCCAGTATTCAATACAAAATCCATATCAAGAGAACACCATTCATTAATCTTCTTGACATGACTATGCAACACTGCACACAGACTGTTAGCAACGCATTGCTTGCCACTATTATTCCCAAACTTATGATGACCTTGATGGAAAGTACCTTGAACAACTCTCTTATCTTCGTCCTGCTGTGTATTTTGAGTACTTGATTCACCACATACAGTTGTAGTTTTATACACTTTAAGTTTGGGTATCTCGTATGATTTACTTCGGAGTAATAAGACTCTTTGCTTTTTGGTGATAGTTGCATCTTCAGAACAATGGTCAGAATTCTCAGCCATCACCTTTCTTTTCAGTTGAACTTACTCTTTAACCTCAGACAGCACTTCCTTTGTTCTTTTTCTCAGTCCGTATCGTGGTTTCTGGTCAATTTCTAAACTCACTGAACAACTTGTTGCACTGTTTCCTTTAGATTGTTTACACTTCACATTTTTGTTGCTTTCCTCATTTCCATCACTCTTTTCTACAGCATTAACAGCTTTCTTACTCTTAATGTTTCACCTACGGAACACATATCTCTTTTCATTGACTCTTTTCTCAAACCCTTGGTTCCCCAAATCCCCTCATACGTCCATGACACTCCCGACTTTCTGCGAAAGTTGGAAAGTGTCAAGGATCAAATCCCTGCCACTGCCATAATTGGTACTATTGACGTTTCCTCTCTATACACTAACATCCCCCAGGAAGAAGGCATTCAAGCTTGCTCCTCGGCCCTGGCCAAAGGAAAACAGTCTTCTCCACCCATCTCCGACATAACCACCCTCATGAGGTTAGTGCTGGCCAAGAATAATTTCTCCTTTCTTGGCAAGCACTATCTTCAAGTGCATGGCCCCTTCCTTTGCATGCCTCTTCATGGGTGACCTTGAGGAACGCATGCTCAGTGAGGCTCCATGCCGTCCCTGGATTTGGTGGAGATACATAGATGACGTGTTCTTCATTTGGACTAGGGACGGTAGCAGCTTGAATGCTTTCTTTGACCACATCAATTCCTTCCATAGGACTATCAAATTCACTTGGGAGCAGTCTCTTCAACAGACCCACTTTCTGGACGTCACCGTCCGGAAAGACCTCAATACACTAACTACTGACTTGTATTCTAAGCCCACCGACACTCATCAATATCTCCATTCCTCCAGTTGTCACCCTAGACACTGTAAGACTGGTATAGCTTACAGCCAGGCCCTCAGATTGAGGCGTATATGTTCCAATGAGTCTGACTTTCGCCGCCATACACGTGTATTGGCCAGTAACTTGGTTGCTAGAGGCTCTCGCCAAGTGAAGAACTCCATTGCTAAAGTCTATTCCATTCCCAGAAGTTCGGCACTAAAACAAAAGCCACCAGGTCCCAAGGACAAGCCCAAGGTTCCTACCACCCTTCTCTTCCTCCTCTCAGGAAGATAACTAAGGAAAACCACCATATTCTCCACACTTCAGATCGTCTGGCTGAAGCCATTCCTAATTCGCCTGTTTTGGCTTTCAGGCGCCCCCGTAATCTGCGTGACTTAATTGTCCGAGCAGAGGTTCCCCCTTTGGACTCTTCACCTCCAACCAAATTTGGTACATTTAAGTGTACCTCGAAATGCATTGTTTGCAAGACCCATGTCAAGGAAATAGACTCTTTCAATGGACATTCTTCTGGAACTACCCACACGACCTATGGCTCTATCACGTGCACTACCTCAAACATCATATACCTCATCTCTTGTAGGGTTTGTAATATTCAGTATGTTGGCGAGACAAAAAACACCCTCAAAAAACGAATCTATGGCCATAGGTCTACCATCAAAACCGGTAAAATGGACACCCCTGTTGGGTATCACTTAAATCTCCCTGATCATTCGATATCAGATATGAGTGTACTGGGCATAGAATCACTTGGTCACCGTAGTAATGCTGTCCGTCTCAGCCGTGAGAAAATGTGGATGAAGCGTCTTCGGACTATTCAACCACATGGTCTCAACATCCAGGAGGGTAATGACTAACACCATGCAGCTTTCTGATAATCCTTCTTTTGTGTTCAGTCTTTCACACTTCTCTCTTTGATCTTTCCCCCTATTGTCACTAATCCCTACCCCACTCCTTGCCCTTCTCTTTGATCTTTCCCCCTCCTCTCACTAATCCCTACCCTACCCCTTGCCCTTCCCTTTGATCTCTCCCTACCAGCTTCACTCTTTGTCCTCTGTTTCTCATCCGTGTCCTATTCACTCTCTCCCCCTGCCTTCGTGTACATGTATCTGTTTTGTCCTTGTCACTCTGCCTTTGAGAAAGGTCCTGCTAGGATCGAAACGTCAGGCCCACTAAATTTTAGATTTAAAACAAAAACAAAATTACTTTTTCAGAAAAAAATTGCATTTAAAAGCAAGCAAAAAAACAAAAACAAAAGGACAGTAAAATCATTACTACTCAATGAACAGCGACAGATCACACCAATATCTGGCCAAAAAAAAAAAGTCCATTAATTTTAGCTTCATAATTTGACAATAACATTACATCTTAAAACCGGTGTCCCTTGAGATAGTCCTGATTATGGTGGCTGTGCTGGCCCTTTTCCGGTCAAATTTACCTCTGTTTCTGGCCAGCCAGACCACCATTCTAAACCTTGTCAGAGCAACAATCATTTTAGTCTCTTTGTGTTTTGGACATGTCACCGCAAACAGTGAATAGATGAGAGTATCCTCATTATTTGGGACTGGCTTCCCGCAAATCTCACTCAATCGTTTGCACAGCCATGCACCAACAGGTCTTACAGTGGAACACCCAACAAAGAGGTGCTCTATTGTTTCCAAGTGGGAACAGTGTGGGCATGTGCCTGGGTCAGGGCCCTGCTTGCGAAGTCTATTTCCGGTAGGTAAAACTCTGTGGACTGTTTTAAAATTGAGAACAAACTGTTTGTTGGACAGGCCGCTGTAAAGCGTGCGGCGCCAAACTGTGGCCCAATCTCTGTTGGGAAATTTTCTATCATCGCAGAGACCAATTTAAGGTTGGGCTTTTCCCAGTTAGCAACCTGGTCACTAAATTTCCTATACGTTTGGAGTACGTTTTGGTAAAAGTTTGTGGGGGTATCTGAGTGAGGCCGTGTGCTCCTAGCCATTTGGGGCGCAATTTTCCGGAGCGACAGACCACACCAATATCTGGCCAAGAATTTCCATTTAGCTTCATTGTTTGATAATAAATTCCCTATATGTACGCACCTCAATGTTAATATTCTATTTTCAAAGTCAATGATCCTCATTCCCCCTTGGGATGGAGGAAGGGACATCGTGTTCCGGGAGACATATTCGGTTCTCTGCCCCCAGAGGAACTTGAAGATCATACTGTTTATTTCTTTGATCCGTTGTTTTGGTGGCAACGTAACTTCTGCCAAGTACCAAATTCTAGACAGTATGTAATTGTTAATGACAATGACCTTGGCTCGCATACTTAAATTGGAATCTTCCCAGTTTTGTATGATTACTTGCAGTTCTTTAGTTTTGTTTTCCCATGATTTATTTGTTGCATCTCTTTCTCCGTAATTAATATCCACAATTTTGGCAGAGGGCACCCATGGTACATCTCCCGGACCGGGTCCCCTATCCTTCCACCTGCCTAAGAAGATACCATTTGACTTGTTTTTATTTAGTTTGGCCACAGAGGCTCTTTCGTATCGCTCGATCAGCATGAGACTGCGAGTTATGGAGTGGTCATTGGACAGGATTAGGGTGGTATCATCAGCGTACATTGAGATCCTGACTTCGGCGCCCCCCGGTAGTCTGACGCCTTGGATTTAGGGGTCTGCCCTAATGGCACACCCCGGGGGTTCAAGTGCCAGGATGTAAAGAAGAGGCGACAAGGGACACCCCTGTCTGACCCCCCGTGTCAGTGTAAATTGTTCAGAAAGATTCCCGTTGCAAATTACAACACTATTGATGTCGTTATATAATATATGGACCCATCTTCGGAAATTTTCGCCGAAGCCAAATTTCCCTAATACTTGCTGAAGGTAGGGTACACTGGGGGAAGACGGGACGCGGGGGAAGACGGGTCATGCTGTTTGTAAAGCCTATTCTGTACTCTATTTAACGTTCTGATCACCCCCGATGGCGAAAATGGTTCCATCCATTTGTAAAGTACAAGAGAGGGCGCACTCCTTGACTACAAACTGTTCCTATGAAGCGTACGACTGCTGTGAGTAGAGCCATATCACATGCACCCCGGTTTTGACTCTCCGCCAGTAGCAGTGTGGTAAGTCCTATGCAGTGTTTAAGAAGCCATTTTCAGAAAGGCAGATAGATGTTGTTGAGCCTGCAGGATTGAATTTTATCGACAAGTTGTTCGTCTTTTCTTTTATGTTACACTTGGGCTCAGCAGTCGTGTCATACATTTTCCCAGCAAACATTTCGACCTGTCCCGTTTTGCCCCTCTGTGGACATTTTGATGGGGTAAAATGGGACAGTTTGTAAATTGTCAATTTTGAAGAAAGAAATTTGGGGAAAGACGGGACATGATTCTTTACTCAAATACTGTAGACGTTTAATAGCTTTGATAAATGAATTCTAGAATTCAAGAAAATAATGTGTTGTAAAATATGTTTGAACTTTTGGAGATTTGGCTCTCACTTGAAAATGTAGAAACTATTGACATTAATCTTGCCGTGCGTTTGCTGTCCCATCTTACCCCAATGGTGAAATATTGTCCCTTCTTACCCCACTTTGCTGCTGACAAACAATTATTTAATTATAAACCTATCAAATCCATTGTTGCAATGTCTTCATTGTTGGCCTATAAATCCATTGTTGTAATGCATCCATTGTTGCAATATCTTCATACTCATTGATTCAAATTATTTACAGACAAATTGTTATGGTGCTTACTCATGCACTCATGGTGCGTCACTATAAGCGCAAAACTGAAAGAGGGAGCTATGGACAAGAAGCTCTAAGGAATGCTGTCAAAGAAGTGGAACAAAATGGAACTAAAATTAGAGTGGCAGCAAGGATGTTTGGTGTTCCAAAATCCACCTTGGAACGAAGAATTAAGGGGCATTTGCAGAACCCATTTGAATACACTTTAGGATGTGGCCCCTGTCTAGGAGTCAAAGCTGAAACTAATCTTGTCGAACATCTGCTCATGTTAGAGGGACGGGGATTTGGACTGACACCAGATGAACTGCGCCAACTTGTATTCAGGTTTGCTGTTGAGAATAACACTGCACACATTTTCAATGAAACTAGCAAAAATGTTAAAAGTTAGAATTGCCTTCGTGTTTGTGTATATAATTTACTCTTATTATAAATTTAACTTTAATGCACATAAAATGTACTTTTGAAAGTTTCAATAAGCCATAAGTAATGCCATGTTCGCCTAAAAGGCAGTGTCTTATCTTATCCCACATGTCCCTTCTTGCCCCATCTGCATGTCCCATATTGCCCCAGATGACGGGGAAAGATGGGACAAATGTAAGAAACAAAAATGTGACTTTTAATGCAATATCTATTCCAATAAAGCATGGTATTAGTGTTGAAGATGTAGTCTGTCGAGTAACTTTTCATAAAAAAAATATGTGGATGTTCAATCACAATAAATGTGAATGTAATGGGCCATATTTTTTAGTTTGTCCCATCTTCCCCCAACATACCCTATCCCCAATCCACCCTGTCAAAGGCTTTTTGCTGATCGAGGGACAGGAAAGCAACCGGTAGGTTTTTAATTCAACATAATCTTGTACATTTCTAAGAAGGTGAGCATTGTCCAGTATGGATCTTCCCGAAACAGAGCAGGTTTGATCAACGTGCACAATTTTGTGTAGCACTTTCCTAAGTCGGTTTGTAAGGACTTTGGTCAAAATCTTATAATGGACATTCAATAGGGAGATGTGTCTCCAATTTTTTAGGTCCTCACGACTACCTTTGTGATTTACCCACTGCCATACTGAACAACGCTTTCTTAACTTCAGGTAGTGTCACCGGACCTTCGAGCATCAACTGCAGGTCAGGATCTAGTGACGTGTCAACATTTTCTAGGAAAAAGTCAATTTGTTGTTGATCTACTGGCACTGCCGTGTAGAGTTCCTGATAGAAATCCCGACAAATGCCGGACATCTCCACAGGATCTGAGGTCACACGACCGCGCCGGTCATGGAGACACATCATGCGTTTTATGTCGGCGGTATGGTTTCTGGAAGGAAGGTTTACAGCTTCACCGGTGTTTAGGTGGTTTTCGAGTTTGATTGGATAGAGCTTTTATTTTTTCTTTGATGACATTAATTGGGGTTATGCACGATGTGTCTCCTAATTACAGACATCTTGAGAGATTATTTGTTCACTTTGAAAATGTTATAGTGTGCATCCTGATCCTACAACACGATTAATAGCTGGTTTTAAATCTTGATTTTCCTGGTTGAATGTTTTTAATGCCCCTTTGTATGGGGCGTTGGTATTCCGTTAATGCTTTATAATTATGTATTCACACATACAAAATATATTTCAATCCATTCCAGACCTCAAATAGTTAAGAAGGAAATGCACATTTCAGAAACGATCTTGCAGCAGACGTTTTTTGGAACAAGGTTTTATTGGCGTGTAATCAACTGGGACCTTTTGTTTCAAATACATTATGAAATAATGTATATTAAACTATTTCAGCATTTTAATAAAAAAAAAAAAATTTTTTCGAGTCATTACCATTGCAAACTATAGTATTACTTTAAATTGTGCATCACGCTAGAGTTGCCTTTTTACAATCCGGAGTTTGACACTCAACCCCTTTAACTTCAGGCAGTACGGTAACGCCCTGGGATCCCGGTGTCACGGTCTCACCTTTCCCCCGTGCTCGGATTTCCGGAAGAGCGCACCGGATGACTGAGCACGCCACAGCAACGTGCTTGATTATCCGGCGTGCTGATCTCTCCAGTCGTACACACACGTACGGACGTACATGTACATGTACGTGTGCACGTACACGTACGCCCATGTACTGTACATGTACACTTTTAAATTATAGATGTTATGTATGGAGTTGGATTCCACTTTTGTGGTGTCGATGCAGTTACGCAGACATTTAAAAACCTGGTACTCGTACCATATCATGGTTGAATGTTTATGCTTTTTTCGTTTCATTCCAAAAAAATGTATCTATTGTTTCTCAGGGTTGGACATATTTTTGGCCAGGGAGCCGTTAAAACTTATTGCATTTAAACTCTACTTACTGATATCTTTACATGCCTTTTTCTTTTAGAGTTTTCAATCATCTAATGGTCCTCTTCCTAGATTTGGCATGCTATATTATTGTTCAGATGTTAATTGATTTCTTAATTTCTGAAACTTTACTGATTTTCAATACCATACGAAATACATGTACATGCACATTGATTGCACCAACAACAAAAAAGCTAGACTAAGACATCAAAGACAATATAATGACACAGGGAAGACTTTTGCAACGGCAGATAAGATTTAATGCACATGTCAAAAGCACACGATACATATATATATCGGTACTGTTTGCCGTACACATGCTGCGCAAGATTAGAGTCAGTCAGTAACCATCACCTGTTGTCGGCAAGGGTCCTGAAACAAAAGAAAACATTAATTAACCTCCCCATAATTTCAAAATTAATGAGCCTGACGTTTCGATCCTGGCAGGACCTTTCTCAAAGGAAGAGTGGATTCTGCCTTTGAGAAAGGTCCTGCTACATGTATGATCGAAACTCCAGGTGCACTACAATTTCAGATTTGCTATTTGGCAATTTCAATCAGTAAGCAGTTTCCAACAATTTTGTATTTCACCTCCTTCACAATTTGACAGATTAAAAGGGGTCGCATAACAGGCGGACACCATCTATTTTTCACCTCGAAATGAATTCTGCAGTACAGTGATAATAAATAGATAAATAAGCTGGATAAACACACCAAAACAAGAAGTTAGTACCTATTAAGTCCATTCCCACCAGCTCCATGGGCTGCTTCACTTTGATGGATTTCAGTTCTGGGGCCTGGGTCTGGATTTTGTCATACCGTTGACACCTGTCACAGGATTTGATCTGTCCAACAAATTGTTTTAAATCAGTAACAAATTTTTAAAAGTAAAAGGCACAAAATGGTAACAAAAGCAGAATTATACAGCCTGCAAAGGTGACATGAGGACACATATTGTTTTGAGGTCTAATTCTCTCTGTAAATAGCCTCTAGCTGTGTCCAAGCATCCACATGATCAACATTAAGACAATGAAAACACAATGACTTACGTAATCAACCACATCCTGCTTCATGCCATTCCACGTGTAGAACTGGGAAAGTTTAGCCAGAGTGGCATTTATGCCACTGTGTCCACCCAGGGATCCACTGTGATAGAAACGGACGAGCTCCATCGCTTCTTGTAGCTCCCAAACTGTCCGCTTTCTGGCTTCCTTTCCTCCTGCCCCTGTGTAGTACAACTCATTCTCTGAGCAAACACAGGAAAGATAACAAGTTTATACCAAAAAGCACTTGATAATGAATTTGCAGAAAGGAATACTCACCATGACACATAATGATAAATGACAAGAACAAAAAGCAGGATTTGTGATTTTCATTTTTTCATTCAGTCAACCAGGGCATCAGGCAATTGTTCAAAGCAACTGATCATCAAAAATTACATGCTCTCTTATTGCCAAAGTGCTAATCTAGTGCTAACTGCTACTGAGTGCCAGTGCTAGCACTGTTGTGTATTACTAATACTATTAAGTATTATAGCTACCAGTACAGTAGCACTATATACTGTTAAAGTATTGTTACTAATACTATGTTATTGTATTGTGCAGCACAGTAGCAGCTAGCACTTTACTAAGTACTAGTACTACTACTGAGTACTAGTACTAATACAGTAGTACTACTAGTACTAGTACTAGTACTAGTAGTAGTACTTAGTAGTAGTAGTAGTGTGACTGTGACCATGCTGTGACTATTTTATATGAGTGTCACTACAGAACTTCGAAGTAAGTGATACTCACTTACTGAGTAGTACTAGTACTAGTACTAGTAGTACTAGTACTAGTAGTAGTCACTATCAGGTTTAGGCGACCACAACTCAGTCACTCAGTACAGTACAGTTGTACTGTACTGAGTGACTGAGTTGTGGTCGCCTAAACCTGAACCAAAGGAGGAATAGTAATTTTAGTACTCCTCCATGCCTGAACCATGCCTGAACTTCTTCAGAAGACAGAAGTCAGGGAATAATAATCATAATTAATAACAGAAAAAAAAATAAAGACAGAACTTACTCTCGGCATCAAACACGTGGGTCTTGGCCTGGAGTCTTGTAGCCCTGGCTGCCGACTCCGATGTCCCCAGTGGATAGGTTCTGCTCTGCAGGTATTGCAAGATCCTGAGGCACTTATTCTTGTATTTCTCAAACCTGATAGTGATACTTGCCGCTGACGCCATGGCTTCCAAGTTCAAAGTTTGCCGCGAAAACTACTTGTCTAGTTGTAGTTGTACGTACGTACAAGTACAGTACATGTAGATGTACAAATGTACATAAACGTACACGAATACGCACATAAATGTTCATGTACATGTATACTGTATGTTCTGTACGTGGGTACGGTCCGCACAACTAACTGTATACAGCAGTATGTGACCCATGCGTGTGTATGCAAATTTCTTGACCTTTACTATAGGAACTCAGCACGGCCCTAAAGTGAGCATTATACGGGGCATTACTGCGCATACGTTCGGGGCGTTCGGTCGCGTTATGGAAGTCCGAGCACGGGGGAACGATGAGACCGTGACACCGGTTACTGAGGACGCCGAGGCAGTTCTTTCTGATTGGCTGAAGAAAACCTGCATACGTGTCTATGCGTTGGGGCCTTGCATTAGGGCAAAAGAAAGTCGCTAAGGTCAATTTTTGTAACAACCGAATACTAATGATATTAATTTTTTTAATATTACGCGCTTCAATCATATCCACATTCCGTGTTCATAGGCCCTATTACGTCATAACGACGACATTGATTTCGAGTAATTATATTTCAAATTATGTCCCTTACAAATTAGTCTTTAAGTTGTGCATCACTGGCGCTAGGGTTGCCATTTTACAATCCTGAGTTTGACACTCGACCCCTTTAACTTCAGGCAGTAACATGCCCTGGGATCCCCGGATCCCAGTTACTGGGGACGCTGAGGCAGTTGTTTCTGATTGGCCACAGCAGGCGTACATCCGTTTGTATGCAAATATCAAACCTTACTGCGAAAAAAAGTTTTTGTCTTCTTGTTGTTATCGGTTTTACTCATAGAGCTCTATAGAGTATATGGTTTTACTTGATACAGCTATAAATATTGTGCCTGTTACCAGGGACACTAGGCCAGGTTGTTTTCTACTGGCTAAAAAAAAAGTCACGCTGTTTTCCCACCTTCGCACGTGCGTGACAAAATTATTTATAACAATAAACAAATTAATCAATGATTTTATGCACAAAAAGAGAATACCTGTTATCGCCGCCGATAAGGTCCCTCCATTTATTGAGGATCCATCCGCTCTTTCGTGCGGTAATTTGCATAGGGTCATAGTTCACCTATTTCCTGTCCAATCAGTAATTGGGGTACCCCCACCCATTACATAACCAGCCTTTTCCCGCGGTTGCCTCCCTGGCATTGTTCGGCATTCGTGATTTGAGCGTCCCTCACAACGCGCACGTTTCCAGGACAGTGTCCGGTGGCCGCTTTCCCTTCGTTATATTCGTCAACCCAGTAAATCCCAGAAAAAAGCCGACAGCGATTACTGCAGAAAACCCCCGATACCCGCTTCTTCATCGCGTGCCGTTGTGGCCAGTTTTCCCGCAAACAATTGTGAGTTTATAAATTATATATATTATGCAGTTGTATATTTATTGTCAGTAACCGTTATTATTTGAAGTAACCGTAACCGAGTACACTGCGGCCGACATGTCTGATTGTATAATTATGTACACTTAATATAATCTGTGTATATTAATCCGGAGATCCACTGTCCCAGCCCAGTCAACGTTTTTCTTTGCTATTTATTTATGTTTACTTATTACATTTTCTTGTTCTATTGATTTATTTACAGTTTCACGACTCCACCCTGTGGGGTTCCGTGCAATAAAGGGAAGACTGCCCCTCTCAAACACAATTCCATTGTGTTTTAATTTTGTCCGGCTCCCGCGATGACAATACCCATGCTTAAAATTGTCCATATTTTGATGGAGGCTTAAAACTATGGATATCTTGAGAGATTACCTGTAAATGTTGAGAACTTTCACCATGAAATTCCTTCTAAATCGTTGAAATTTTAGTGGTCCTAAGTTTGCATGGAGCAGGGTATTCAATGAATACCAAATATCCATTTATACCCACTTTCCAAAATGTTAAAGGACTGACTAGACACAAATATTATATCTCATACTTCATAGAACCTTTTTTTGTCCACAAACATACATAATACTGTGAGACTTTTTAGCAAACCTTAGCTACTCCAAAATGCTGTCTGCAGATTGTTTTGCCATTTTTAACAAAATTCATGTAGCCCTATTATATTCAGCTTGGTATTTGTAGAACAGACAAGAATATCCTCCATCACTTGGAAATAATGTATACATAATTATACACATTCGTCCCTCACAAAACAGCACAATACAAACCGAATGATTTTTAAAGCACATATCCACCACAATTTCTTTGTCCAAATGACATACCCATTACATGATAACTGACAATTAAACCGATGAAGACCAACCCCTACAAATTCACACCAAAACACTAATAATTAATGAAACGCAACGCAAAAGTAGTTTTCAAACTTAATTCTACTTCTGCTGGTTTTAATACACCCCTAGAAAAATGATCATAATTCAACTGGAAACAAGCACTGTATCACTTAGCGATCATCCACCTTCAACTTAATCCAAATCGGCCAGAACAAACACAATAAAACAACAACGAATAAACTATTTCACACATTAGCTTTAAAAAAAAACCAATTGGAATTAAAACATTTTGGCAATTAATATCTTTATTTCAACTCTGGTTACTGGGTAGCACTTGGCAAGAAATGGGAGGAGCCATTGTTACAAGGGACGTTTATCATTGGCTGGAACATTTTGTACACATTCAAATGCAAGAGCATGTAGAATGGTGATCAAGTCTCTCCTCATTTGCTAAAGATTACCTACACACTACCGCTTCCCTATTGAGTGACAATCACGTGATGCATCCAAACTGCCCTGAATAAAAAGCAGGACCCCAGCCAGAGCTCGTCAGTGTCCTGAACAGTTTCCTCGGAGCAACAGCTTCCACAGACAAGAGCTTCCTCAGAGCAACAGCTTCCACAGACAAGAGCTTCCTCAGAGCAGCAACTCATCTTGGGTAGGTAACGGCCAACCTGGTTTGGTCAATGTCCCCAAAACTGATCCGCCGAATATTCAATACTAACTAACGCGAGGATCAGAGATTACAACCACATGCTCAACACAGTCAGGACATCATGCCGGCATCAGCCTAACTGACTTGAGAGCTTTTATGTATTTACACAAACCATCATCACCAACACCCTATTTCATACTTCACATTTTATGTTACCGGTAACTAGAAATAGAATACATGTACGGAACATGTAGTTTACTAGACACCACTATTTTGCTCTATTCAACTATTCTATTCTCTTAAGAGTCCGTATCTAAAGGCAATAAGGGTTCAAATAGTCAAGATGAAACCAAAAGAAGCAGCTCTTGAAATGAGCTTTTCTGACCACACCGGCTCTGCCAAATTAATGGCATACGACAAGGCTTGTGACAATTTTCACCAGGGTGATGTAATCCTGATCCGCCAGTTCCAAAAAGGAACAAGTGGGTTATTGCTGGCCAATAAGAATTCCTGCATTAGGAAATGCCCTCAGTGAGGAAATTATGGCCACCGCACAAAACCTGGTAGATCCACCAGAGCCCCCAGTAACACCCATTTCATCAATCAACAAAGACCACCAAGGCACCTCAGTGACTGTTCGGGGAATCATGACAAATGTGTAATACTTGTAAATCTCGTAAGTCTTTTAGAAGCACTGCAGAAACCTTAAACCTTTCAAAAGAATTCTTACTACAGGGATTCAAATGAAAATGGTCGTCTCTCCAGAATTATTCGACAAACCCATATCGAAATACGTTAATCAGTAAAATGTAAGCAATTGTTACAGGAGCTATGAATGTAAAATATGATATCACACAATTAGCCATGTGATGCTTTTTGCCATTCAATTAATGTATTTACTATGAACACCATGATAACAACTATTTTTCAAATACATTACTGAAATTGCAGGATGAACTCCCGAGAACTGGTTGAACAAGAGCCCAAACAGTCAGAAATATTCAGGTTCAGGATGGCAGTGGCTCCATTCAAGTTGCCTTATGGAACGAGAATAGCAGAAGCCCTGTGAAAGCTGGGGACCACGTCAAATTGGCCCATGTGTCTCCAAAGCACAACAACTTTCTACAGCAGATGTCCTTGTCTTCTACAAATAACATAACAATTAATGTATATATCATAGAAATAGTAATACACCTATTAGTTATTTTAATTTTTACACAACACTGCCTTTGAGTCATTTCACTGCATACTTCAATAAACAGTATGTATTCAATAAGTTTGACTAACTCTTTGGCTTATAGTTACTCTTAGATTATGTACATGTAGTTAAAAACAAAATAACTTTGAATTGTAAAATGTATGAATCATACAGATTTTAATTTTGTCTATTATATTTATTATAGATCATCCCTGAGGACATCAAAGAAGTCGATGTTGAGATAATCACAGTGGAAGATGTCACAGATACAGCAATCTTACTCATGTGTCAATTGCATGAGAACATACGAACACTGCATATGCCGAAGTCCATCGCCTTGAACTTGTGGAAGTGCACAGAATTTCCAGATATTCTCAAAGCTCTTGAGGCACAACAAATTTTCTCATTTCTTGTGCAGTCGAACAACATCGTCAGGTTGGGAGGTGAAGCAGCTACAAAGGGCAACAAAGGTTCAAACAAAAAAGTCAAAAGTTCCTTTACCTGTACTAGTGAACTATAAGCTCTACATAATATTTGTATTAATTGCAGGAAAAACGAAGTAAGAAGGTTGTTTTTGTGATTATTCATTGCAGGAAACAATGTAAGCAGGTTGGTTTTGTGATTTACCATTTTGAAAAAAATTATCAGTGGCAGTACTGTATTTCTAATAATTTTCTGGAGCAAGACCAAAATATTAAAAATTTGGCTGAGATCATAATAGCTACTCTTTGGAATCAATATGTGAAACTTGATAGGTTTGTATGACTTTCCATCACCCCATCCAATAATCAAGATTACATGTACCTTTGGATTTACTGCTTTAGTCTTTACTCTTTATTTGTAATCGGGATGCATCTAGACTCTCATACTGGGGACGTCCCCCATCGTTTATGTTATGTGCTTTATTCATTAAATTGTTGTCCATTTTCTAGTACTTCTAAGTTCTAGCCACACATACATGTAGTACAAAATAATTACCGCACCGTACGTTGATATTATGATGTACAGTACATTGTGTACGTCTCTCCCAACGTAAACACAAAAATCACAACCCAGGGCTGTAAATAATATAGTTCATTCGTTTTGCCGATTTTACTAACCTTTCGGTCTATCTATTTTACCCGGATCCAGATTGTTAACGTTGGTCCAGCCGATGGCTTGTTCAATTCATGTTCCTTTATCAGTTACCCAATAATTTTTACGCAGTGGCTGTTGTTACGGCAGTCGTCCGTGTGGTTCCCTGACTTGATTGTGTTTCGTCAGCGTTGCAGGCTGGTTGAACCAGTCTATTAGCTGATAGTCTGGTTCCAAGAGCTAAACATCCTGACAAATACTGTGAAGTCAGGGAACCACACGAACGACTGCCGTAACAACAGCCACTGCGTAATTCTTATACAACATTACTAGTTCACTGGTTCGCTCCATCTAACAAAGGCCGTCTTGTGTTGGACTAGTATAGCGCTGGAACCAACGAACTGGGCTAGTTTTTATGTATGGACCCAGGATATCCCAGCCTATTTGAAAACACACTTTACCCATAAAATGGGCACAAGTGGAGCACAATATCATTATAACCAACCAAACATTAATATTTAATAATCGATTTAATAATCGACATAGACACAATTTAATTAGCCAAAGACAAAATACAAACAATAAATGCACCAAGGTTATTGTTATCTCTTTAAACCTAAAATAAATAGCACCAAAGAAAAGAAAGTGAGGAGGTTCATCATTTTTATTCATTGTAAAGAGTCACATTGTGAGTGATTTCAACTTGAACTATCAATCAAGAGAAAACAGGATTTCCTACAAATTTAGTGTAAAAATATCGAGTCAGTGCCAGCTCTATTTGTCTGTAAATATAATTAATACATGTAATAAGGTATTCATGACAAATCTTGTATATTTGTAATCTACCTGTGATAAAACAAAAAACCCAAAGGGTCTTTTCCACATAAATTGTTTTTTGTTTTAAATTTCTTTTTGTTTGGTCTGTAAACTCTGTATGTTCCATAATTATTTTATCAAAAATGAAATCTTGAAGTGATCAGTATTCTTCAACCATTGAAAAAGAATATTATACCGAGACACAAAATTGACAGTACATGTACTTCATCTGCATTACATACAGCACAATAATTTAAAAAACAACTACAGCAATTTCAAATGTACAATCATAGTACAATGTATAATTGAGAAATCTAAGGGCCAATGATGATTTCTTATTTTGGCAGGCAACTCTTCCCAAACTCTTTCAAACAAATTGATACACATGTTTAAAAACAACTACAACTTTTATGTAGACTAATAAAAACACAAACAATGAAGACCTGCCAATTTTATCTGAGGCCCAAAAAAAAGTAACCAATAGGTAATAAATGAAAACCCTTGCATGTACAAGTACATGGAACTGAAGAAAACTTTTCTAGTGTTTTGTTTTCTACTTTTATCACAAAAAGGTGGGTTTTTTTCAAGATTTGTAAGCAAACACAAAAACCCATTGCAATTCAGACAATAAAAAATAATCCATTACACTCGGACACGAGAAATGGCACAATCACACATTATGTTATGTCTCTTTGCCGCAGCCAAATGCAGCATTTAATATTCGACCAGACAGAAAGGGGTGGTGCCGGATACCAAGGTAGCGGACCTTTTTGAATATAGCAAACCGGCACATCTTCTCCAATGAATTTGTGGGCTACAGGCCCAATCTTTTCAACACAACGCGGGCCCACAAGGCCAACAGTATTCGGCCCACACGGCCCACATAAATCACAGGCCCACACGGCCAACACAGATCACATGGGGAACACACCCATGGAGGGCCCAGCGGCCGTAACAAACAGGGAAGCCCAGCGGCCCACACAGATCACATGGGGAACACACCCATGGAGGGCCCAGCGGCCGTAACAAACAGGGAGGCCCAGCGGCCCACACAGATCACATGGGAACACACACCCATGGAGGGCCCAGCGGCCGTCACAAACATTCAACAGACGAGGCCCAGCGGCCAACACCAGTGGGCACACCAGACCCGGCAATACCGGCCGTGCACGGCCGTAACATAAACACGAACGCACAAACATAAACAAGTGCCAGCGGTCAGGAATTCAGGAGGAGGATGTATCCTCACACCGGTAACTAATAATCAATTCAGGTGTATAGAGCATATGAAGGACCTGGGGTGCCAGAGCACCCTCTTTCCAACAAGTTAACCATAGACTCAGAGGATATCATAACTGGTAATTTATTGCTACCCTCGTCATCATTCGGTAAAACTGTAAATACAAGAAAAATGTGGGAAAACTTATAAGTACATGTAGAATGACTTATACATAATAAATGGACAAGTTCGGCTTTATACACTCCGAAAACATGGGAGAAATACAAGAAATACAGGTGGCAGTTCACTGACATGAGAAAATGTGAGCAATCACGGATGAAGAGCAAATAGGAATAACACAGAATTCTGACCACTAAAAAACACCTTGTACAATAAAATGCTTACAGAACTGTTCTCCTTTACGATCAAGATGTCTTGGCTGAAAACTGGCTTGTAAATGGACTGCTGTGATGGACGGATCCTCAACCTTAATGAAAACAATTAAGAACAATCCTTACTCTACTATACAAGTATGTTGTTTATACAGTGGTTCTGCAAGGAAGGAAAACATTACCAAATAAGGGCACAGCCTAAGCTCATGCATATTCATGAGGTAGAAACAAGATGGTGGAAGGAATCCTTATAATACACACAATAGATCAATTAGAGTTGCTTTTCACAGTTAAACTACAGTATTGAGGCATATTCTTCTCATGGGACTAAACTTGGATACAAAACTAGGGCATGTAGACTTCCAGTAAACTTCAAGGCTAATTCTTATACAATAAAAAGCAGGCTTCTGTAGTTCATGTGTGGTCATACACTGTTGTGTAACTTCCCAAAAGGTCACGAAAAGTTCATAAGGTTCCTCTTAAAATACACTTCAAATAACTAGAATTATACAATTATATAATAATGATAGCAAACAATAACTCACCAGTAATGGTCTGGTATAAAAGGCAGTGTTGAGGAGGGGCTCAAAGGGGTGAATTCTCGGGAGAATGCTGGATCTTTCAGAGGAGATTTCTTAAGACAATGCTGTGGAATGCTAGGTCATGGCCTGTACCTGAGGTCACCAATAGAGGGCGTCCTAACAATAACTACTCAAAACAAAGAGCCTTAACTAACATGACAGAGCACTATCACAGCGTTTGACCTTGGTACATTCGTGTCAAACAATATCTTTCCTTGTGGTACATCAAAGAAAGATTACAAGTGTGCTTTGTTAATACAATTACCCTGAATGAATAATAATGTTCCTGATCCTGCCTTATCTATATGTCCCGCATTATTTGAAATGAGGCTATTGGCTATCTGAATCCCGCTACAAAAATGCCAAACGCAAAGCGTCCCAAGGGAAAAGACAGCCAAAGCCCACGAAAAGACCCGTACAAATCTCCGCCATATAAATATACCATTAACTAAAACAGAGACCGAATGGCATCACGGAAATTGCCTAGGAAAACCCGATTACCGGAAGGGGATAAATGTACCCCATCGAAACGATACAGAGCTGTCTCTGACCACTTAAACTGGGGGTGGTGCAGAATGCTAACACCCAACCGTCGGCCTTGCGATCTCGCCCACCGATTCAAAGCACGACGTTTGCGTTCAAGCGACAATTGAGATCGAGCTCCAAAGTAAAACAAACGTGGTAAAATATCAGACCAAATTAACGTGGTATGTGGAAAAAACATACTACATTTTTTCATGGAGAGTACAATACGCTGTCTGATAGAAAATTCATCCACATTTATTAAATCATTCGTGCCAATATGCACAATTTTGATTGACGGGGTCGGTCCAGATATGCTCTCCAGCAATGCGTCTAAGTCACAAAGACCCGCTCCCCTTTTGCAATGCCAACTGACACGAAATGGGATGTCCAAGGCACTCTTCGCCCAGCGCACTAAGGAATCACCCAGAATCCAAATCGGACCTATACAAAACAGTAACAGTTAAAGGGTATAAGCAGCAAAATCACCAAGAAACGATATAAGAGTTAGATGCCAGGTAATGAACAGACTGGCACAGGGCGTATATAGGACGAGAAAGCATCGGAGCGCCATCTGCCCAATGTACGAATATCCGCTGCCTGAACGCCCCTTTGATAAGCAGATGAGGCAGCGCCTATGCGGAAGGAGTGTCCTGAAATGCGACCACCGTCAATTCGAGAAAACGCTAATACCTTTTTCAAAACCGCATGAAATTGATAGCGCGTGAGAGGACTAGCATCAAAGTGACAGAATAATGGGCCAGAACTCTTAGCATTAGCAGGGCGTATCTCGACGAAAGCAGCAAGCGCCTTGACAGGACAGATTAGGCTATTGCTATCCGATGCTTTCTTCACATGAATAACCTGAGGGGGACCCTTTTGATTATTCTTACTACGAGGGAATGATATCGCTGCATACTCTTTAAAGTGATCGAATTGAATATCAGAAAATTTCAAAACCGATGGCTGAACATTGCTCTTAGCGTTGGCAGCCAATTCGCCTATTCGCATGAAACCAAAAAATGCCACCAGGAATGCAGCTGTAAACAGCTTAGCCTCATAAAGTGAAGTGCAAATAACTGGCAAGGACCGAACAATGATCGATAACATCGGGATGGAAATAGGAAGCCGCGAATCCACGGAAGGACGATCACGGCGGCACCCTTCAAGTAATTTAGTAACTAAGAAATCTCGAGTTGGATCTGGCCAACCCTGCATTTTATGCATATAACCAACAGCGGCTACATAGGTAGCAATGGTTGTTGACGCCTTGGACCGGAGAGATAGCCACGCTATGAATCGACGAATATCGGCTGCTGTCGCTGGGTGGTCCTGAAATTCAGTAGATGTCTGTTGCCGGAACTGGCCAAAAGCCTCCCATCCCGTCTGGTATGTCTTACGCGTACCCGGTGCAATGGATGCATGCAACAGCCGATTAATTTCGTCAACTACCAAACCGTTGGTAGTGGAGGTAACGGGGTGGCAATTTGATCCGCCAGGGGGGCCAGAGAGTGGAAGCGGGACATCTGGAATCGGGATAAAGAGTCGGCGATATCATTGAAAACCCCGGGGACATGTACAGCCCGGAAACAAACATTGTACTTAAGACATTCCAGGACCATTAAACGCAGCAGGTGCATAATTCGTGGACAGGGGGATGACTGTTTGTTAATTACGTAAACAACAGCTATGTTGTCGGTGTGGAATACGATCTTGCGATTGATAAGGAGAGGCGCCCAACAAAGCAAAGCAACTAAAATTGGGAAGAGTTCCAAAAAGGCAATGGAGGGTGGGTTTTAAATAATATCCTGGGACCACCTTCCTTGAAGCCATTTTCCCATAAAGTACGCCCCAAACCCTACACCAGCTGCTGCGTCTGTGAACAAGTCAAATACTTCGTTAGATTCCCATATCTGACTAAGAAATGCCGATACACCATTAAAATGATCGAGAAATTGTAACCACTTTGGAAATGCGAACCGTGTGCTTGGGTTTTTTCAAGCCGCAGGTGAGCGCAATGAGCCGGCGCAAAAACGCCCGGCCGGGCGCAATGGCCTTACACAAAAAATTAAGGGAACCGAGCAAAGACTGAAGGGCCACTAGCGTGGCTTTTCGTTTACATAATAAGTCGTGGATCTGTTGGCAAGTTGCAGACACTTTACTGGGTGGTACCCGTATTTGCTTACGAATTGCATCGATTTCTAAACCGAGATACTGAATCGCCTGCACAGGGCCCTCCGTTTTTTCAGGAGCTAAAGGGACGCCAAGCGTCGAACACATGGAGGTAAATGTGTGCAGTAACCCTGAGCAGGAGGATGCAGAATTACCGATGAAAAGAAAATCATCAAGATAATGGGTTACAAGGGAGGTGCATCCTAATTGTTTCACTTTATACTCTAAAAACGAACTTAACTTCTCGAAGAGGGAACATGAAATTGAACACCCCATGGGCATACATACCATCAAAAGTGAAACCCAATAATTCGTAATCCAAGGGAGAAACGGGCAACAAGCGAAATGCTGATTTTATATCGGCTTTCGCCAACCAAACCGAAGTTCCCGCTTTCACAACCAATTCCACTGCTTTATTAAACGACGCATAATGTACTGTACACATGTCTTTGTTAATATAGTCATTAATTGAACTGCCAGATGGAAAGGAAAGATGGTGGATTAGTCGGAAAGTATTGGGTTCACGTTTTGGGACGAGGCCAATAGGGGAACACAGCAAATTTGGAAACGGCCGCTTGCTGAAGGGCCCAGCAATCCTACCTAAAAGTATTTCTTTTGCAAGTTTGTCCTTAACCGCCTGGGGGTGTTGAGATGCAGACAATAAGCATCCAGAATTACGTGGCGCACGTGGCCCGTGATAATTAAGAGAGAAACCAAAGGCAAAACCGTCGCTTAAAAGTTTAGCATCCGCGACATGTGGATATTGGACAAGCCAGGTGACTAAAACCGAATGTTCAATTGGCGTTGGGATGGCGAAAGGAGTGCCCTTTTCCAGAATGGGTGACCGATGCAGGCGTCGTTTGAGTGGGACTACCAGAGGTGTTAGGGGCAAGCCTTCGCCCGGATTGTTGCCGATTGCGATGGACCGGGGCAACAGTGCAACGAAAGGCACCATGTCCCGGACGCGAGCAGGTTTTGCAAGCGTGCACATATTTACACCCCACGAAGTTACAACCCCGACTTCCGTTAAAGGCAAAACAGAGTCCGAACCTCTTTGGGCGTGAGGGAAACATGGAAGTAGACTGGCTAACGCCAGGGGAACTCAAAGAAACACCTGTCACGGTCACCCAAAGCTCCATGTCAATCTCGGCCCAAGACCGAGATGGCATGATCTCCTGCTTTAGACGAAACTGCTCGTTGGACAGCAGCCGTTCGCACAACCTCGCAGTATTTTAGCAGTTCCGCAAACCTGCTCACGTGAAGGTGTGGAACGCGGACTGCCACTTATCGAACGAATCGATTCGCTTTCGACCGGGGCCGGGCGGGCGTAGCACCACCCTATCACCATCCAACGCCAACATTAAGTGGGGTTTGTTCTCCCCGTGAGGGACCACCCCTTGTGCCGCGTCGTTGATCAGTAAGGCCAAATCAACATACGCACCCGACCAAATCTTTTCCTTAATGGATGACGGGACGTGATACCCCAGCGAGGAGGTTACTGAAAAAATGGGGACCGGCCGCGTATAATCGATAGTCGCACCACTCGTTGCGGCCGGCCCCGGGATGGAAGAAACCCCAATCTCATCGTGTGAGACAAACTCACCCCCGCCCGCAGCCATCGCTACCGGGCCTTCTAAGGCGCGATTCACTTATAGAGCTGGAGGAGCCACAGCCGGTGGAGTCGGAGCTGGAGGAGCCGCAGCCGGAGCATCCGTTGTTGGCAGAACGGGCGCTTCCGTGGACTTCCGCGGGCGACCTCGCCGTTTGGGTGCCATCGTAGGGGCCCCGGCCGACGCGGCAGACTGAACAGGGCCAGGATTCCGGCGAGATCGCACGCGATTCGGGTGCGATTTCGGCATAGTGAAGTCGAAATCTCGCTCGACAGGGTCGATGAAAAACGTGGAAAAAAGGTAGCCGCCTGTGGTACTGCAGAGCAGCTCGGAGGAAAAAGGTAGCCGACTGTGGAACAGCAGAGCAGCTGTATAACTCACTGTGGCACGTCAGTGAATTGCAGAAAGATAAAAATCAAAACTACAGCTGTCTGGTCTGTATGCTGCTGAAGACTGCAACTGACTGGCCTTGTCCAGCTGGCGCAAACCTTTATATACCCGGACCTTGGGTGGTGCATACCACCAGTTTCAAGTTGCCCAAGGGGTTTAAACCAGCTTCCTCGCGCCGAGTATAAAGTATTTTATCCTTACAGATAAAATTGCTTTGTGAAATTAACTTACCTGACCATACTGGCACATACGGTTAACAGCACACATGCAAGACAGTCCGTATCCAATAAGGATTCAAATAGTCAAGAAGAAACCAAAAGAAGTAGCTCTTGAAATGAGCTTGGCTGACCACACCGGCTGTGCAAGAGTAGTGGCATACGACAAAGCTTGTGATAATTTTCACCAGGGTGATGTAATCCTGATCCGCCAGTTCCAAAAAGGAACAAGTGGGGGTATTGCTGGCCAATAATAATTCCTGCATTAGGAAATGCCCTGCACTAAAACAAGTCATCAGTGAGGAATTATGGCCACCGCACAAAACCTGGTAGATCCACCAGAGCCCCCAGTAACACCCATTTCATCTATCAACCAAGACTACCAAGGGAATTCAGTGACTGTTCAAGAAAATAATCATGTGAGTAGTTTGCTATTATGAACTAATTTGACTGGTAAATCCTGGAAGTCTGCAGCAAATTTAAATCTTAAACCTTTCAAAGAGTATTTTTACTACAGGGATTCAAATAAAACAATTGTTTCTATGAATTATTCTATTATCCCATATAAAATAGGTTATCATAACATGTAAGCAAATGCTACTTTACATATGAATATATTTGAAGATGATTTCATACAATTGCTGATGTGATGCTAACTCCCATTTAACATACTTTTCTAGTAAAGCAACAAGAGGAGCCAAACTGTCAGAAAGATTCAGATTCAGGATAACTGTGGCTCCATCCAAGTTGCTCTACGGAATGTCAAGATCAAAGCCAGTTAAACCTGGTGACCGTGTCAAACTGGCGCCTGTTCCAAAGCACAACAAATTTCTTCTGCAAAGAAAACAACAATCAATGTAAGTATCAAGAAACTAGTAATACCATCATTTCAATTGCTACACAACACTGTCTTTTAGTTAACTGTTATGAGCAATGTATATTTTACTGCATATTGTGTAAATATACACCCAAAGTGTAACAATGCCACAAAACCAGTTACATGTGTAAAATGCATAAACCATACAAATCTGAATTATGTATGTTGTTTATTATAGATCATGCTAGATGGCATTGAAGAGGTTGTTGTAGAAAACATCACAGTGGAAGATGTCACAGAGACCGCCATCTTATTATTGATGTGTCAAGTGCAGGACAATATCTCTAAGCTCCAAATACCCAAGCTACTTACCTTGAAGTTATGCAAGTCCACATCTTCTTCAGAAGTTCTCCAAGCACTGGAAACACAACAAATGTTCACATTTGTTGTGCAGTCGAAAAGTAATGTCCATATTTGAGGTGAACAGCCAGAAACAGCTACAAAGGGCCAGAAAGGTTCAAAGAAATATATAAAGTCAACTAAAAACTCAATGTCACCTACAATCATCAGTTTTTCAAAGAGGGAACAAATGCATTATTGCTTGTCAACAAAAAAACTTTAGGACACACCCTGCCCTGGAACAAGTCATCAGTGAGGAAATAATGGTCACCGCACAAAACCTAGTAGATCCACCAGAGCCCCCAGTAACAACCATTTCATCTAATAATTATACAAGACCATGAGATTTCAAATGACTGTTTGGGGGATTATAACACATGTAAGTAATTTGCAAGTACTAAATAGTTTGACTAGTAAATATTATTTCTGCCTTTCTGTACATGTACTATGAACATGAGTAATGCAATTATTACTTAGAAATTAATTTAATTTGCAGGATGAACTCCTAAACACTGTTGGCATAACGACCTAAACATTGAGGATGAAACTTGAAAGTGGCTCCATCCAAGCTGCTCTATGGAATGACAAGAGCAGAAGTCCTGTCAAAGCTGGATACCATGTCAAACTGGTGCATCTATCTCCAAAGTGCAACAAATTTCTTCAACATATGTCCTTGTCTTCTACAAGTAGCACAATTAATTTGTACACTAGGTATGTATCATAAAACTAGTAATATCAACATTGGTACATAACAGTCTTCGAGTTAACTGTTATGGGCAATGTACACTTCATTGCTTACTATGTCAAATTGTCAATATACAGCAAGTTGTGAAACACAATGTACAGATTTTAATTATGTCTGTTATATTTATTATAGATCATGCTAGATCATGACCTCAAAGATGTTGACGTAGAAATCCTCACAGTGGAAGATGTCACAGAGACCGCCATCTTATTATTGATGTGTCAAGTGCAGGACAACCTTCGTACCCTCCAATGCTCAAGCCACTTACTTTGAAGTTATGGAAGTCCACATCCATCTTCATGAGTTCTTCAAGCACTTGACTCTTGAGACATAACAAATCATGTTCACATTTGTTCTGCAGTCGAACAAGATTCTCCGCATTGGAGGTGAAAAAAAAACAGGAGAAGCTACAAAGGGCCAGAGAGGTTCAAACAAAAAATCTAAGTCAACTACAAACTCAAAGTAAAGTACAAACATTACTTCCCAAAGGGAACAAATAAAATGGACTAATGCTTGGCAGCAATAAGAATTCCTGCATTAGGAAATGTCCTGCACTGAAACAAGTTATCACTAATATCAGTCAGGAAATAATGGGCACTGCAAAATATCTGGTACAGCAGTATGGTAGTGACTCCCCCCCCCCGTTGGCCAGTGATACCCATTTCATCCATTCACCAAGAAAATCACAGGACTTCACTTACTTACTGTTCAAAACACAGACAGACGACATCACAGAAGTCGATGTTGAGATCATCACAGTGGAAGATGTCACAGGAAGATGTCAGGACAACATCCGAACACTGCATATGCCCAAGTCCCTTGCACTCACTATACTAATAAGTAATATTGTAATAAGTAATACAAATACTTGAAATAGTAATTTTAGAAATGCGAATTGCGATTTGTAACTAATGGCCAACCTCGAACAATAATACTCTAGAATAAACTTCAGAATGAGCCGAAATTGGCTGTTCAACTGCTAATGAAGAAACGACTTATAAGTGACCTGACAATTTGGAAAGGAATAATTCAAGAAAAATAAGTTACACGTTATAATTAAAATTCACGTACGCGAACAAGCCTGAAAAAAATGATGGCGACTATAATGGGTGACCTTTGACTCGCGTAGACAGTACGTACCCGGCCGTACAGAATTAAAGTCATAATGTACATGTGTACATGTATAGCCGAAAAGCATGCATAGCTGCTCCAGATTATCTCAAAGCATGCACCTACTTCCATGCGCAAACGAAAGGATACACTTTCTTCCAGGATGCACAAAGATCATATAAAAAATTGCGAAATTTAGGAGGTTTTTACAAAAATAAATTTAAAAAATTTGCTTTACAGATTTAATACTAATCATCGCTTTTTATAATTTGTGTCTGACCTCTACATCGTATCTTTAATAAACCTTATCCTTTTTCTCTTTACTTTAATGATGAATATGTATACAGTTTATATTATGTATTTCATTATTTATAGGATTCCGAAATTGTCATTGACGAAGTTTTTATTTCTGTAGTAGAATATAACTCTACATACTTAAATAAGCCAGCGCCCTGTATAGTTTATTCATTTGACTTTTGAGATTCAGTGTACGTTTTCTTGCATATACCGCTCCATCCGGGTCCATCACACTAATTAAGGACATTGATAATGTTTAGCGAAATTACCTATTTCAAGGAAATTGATTTTATGGGTCAATGATGATGAATGATAGCGGTTGAATTTTTTCCAAAACGGTTTAGAAAGTGAAGAAAACAACGTTTGGAAAATCACTGCAAATCTATTTCTGAGTCCCTTATTAGGGAATCATTTAATATCACACAGGTATGTCACGTATTGAAATCTAATGGTGTAAAACCTACACGCACATTATAACCTCAATGGCAAATGCATAAACCCTATGGTGACATTTTGCACAGTAGTCTTGAAAACATCATGACGTCATCAAGTGTCACGTGACAGCACTTTAAAGGGGCAAATTTCACACTCCATTTTAAGCAAAAATGCAATTTTGTTTGGTTTCAATTTTGCAGTATATTTAAGTTGGGAAAAGGTGTATCCGAAATATGCCCTCATTTGATCGTGACGTCATCTCATGAATATTAATGAGGTCAAACTTTTAAGATTTTAACATTCAATTGAGCATATTTGGCCAACGGAGCAAGATATTTTTTCGATTATATCTATTGGGGATGTAGTTTAGAAACACCCTCCGGGGCCAAAATGCCATGACGCAATCGTGACGTCATCAAAATGCGTGTTTTTAAAACGGATGTTTGTCAAAGGTCTATCGTCTCGAAATTTGGTGGGCATTTAGCTGTTGGGCTAGACATTCTAAATCCTGAGTTTGGAAGCAATGGACCATTGTTCTGAATTATTATGATTTTTTGAAAAATATAATGAAGTCCCATAAACTTTGTGCACAAAATATGCACGTGCGTTTTGGGTTCGAATTCCGTTGATGTCAAATTTTTTTTCATCAATTTTTTTTTTTAAGAACAAAATGCGGAAAAGCGTTATGTTCTGTTAGCCAACAGACATAAATCTCTAGTTTTGTCTTCTTCCTTTTCTTATCGGAAAAATCCAATAGACTTTGTACATAGAATTTATGATCGCCATTTTGGCCATTGAACACACTTTGATTCGTTTCAAACTTGACAAATGCATAGAACCTTTGCTAAAGTTGTGCACAGTTGTCTTTAAAACTTCGTGACGTCACCACGTGTCACGTGAGAGCGCTTTAAAGGGGCAAATTTCGAACTCCAATAAAAGCAAAAGTAGAATTTCGTTTGGTTTAAATTTTACAGTATATCTAAGTTGGGAAGAGGTGTATCAAAAAATTGCCCTCATTTGATGGTGACGTCATCTCATGAATATTAATGAGGTCATGAACTTTTCAGATTGTAACATTTAATTAAGCATTTTTGGCCAACGGAGCAAGATTGTTTTCATTTTTTCGTTTATATCTATTGAGGATGTAGTTTTGAAACACCCTCCAGGGCCAAAATGCCTTGACGTAATCGTGACGTCATCAAAATGCGTGTTTTTGAAACATATTAGCAAAAGGTTAATCTTCTCGAAATTTGGTGGGCATTTAGCTATTGGGCTAGACATTCTAAGTCCTGAGTTTTGAACCAATTGACCATTGTTCAGAATTATTATGATTTTTTGAATATTATAATTAAGTCCTATACACTGTGCACGAAATATGCACGTGCGTTTTGGGGTAGAAATTGAGGTTACGGATTCGAATCCCGCTGATGTCAATTTTTTTTTTTAAACAGAACTAGATGCGGAAAAGCGTTATATTCTGTTAGCCAACACAAATAAATGTCTAGTTTTTTCTTCCTATCTGAAAAATCCCATAGACAAAGCACAGGTTTTTTTTTAGAGGGCACTTTTGCCATTGAGAAGACTGATTTTTTTCAAACTTGACAAATGCATAGAGCCCTTGCTGAAGTTGTGCACAGTTGTGTATAAAACCTCATGACGTCACCAAGTGACACGTGACAGCACTTTAAAGGGGCAAATTTCCAACTCCAATAAAAGCAGAAGTAGAACTAGTTCGTTTGGTTTCAATTTTGCAGTATTTTTAAGTTGGGAAGAGGTGTATCCCAAAATTGCCCTCATTCGATCGTGACGTCATCTCATGAATATTAATTAGGCCATGAACTTTTCAGATTTCACTATTCAATTGAGCTTATTTGGCCACCGGAGCGAGATTTTTTTGATTTGTTCGTTTATATCTTTTGGGGATGTAGTTTAGAAACGCCCTCCGGGGCCAAAATGCCATGACGCAATTGCGACGTCATCAAAATCCGTGTTTTTAAAACTTATTAGCCATTGCTTAATCTTCTTAAAATTTGGTGGGCAGTTAGCTATTTGGCTTGACATTCTGAATCCTGAATTTAGAACCAATAGACCATTGTTCAGAATTATTATGATTTTTTGAATATTATAATGAGGTCCCATACACTTTGTGTACATCAATGCACGTGCGTTTTGGGGTAGAAATAGAGATTATGGGTTCGAATCCCGCTGATGTCATTTTTTTTAAGAGAACCAGATCCGGAAAAGCATCGTGTTCTGGTAGCAAACAGACATAAATCTCTAGTTTTTCTTCTTCTTTTTCTTGTCGGAAAAATCCCATAGACAAAGCACAGGGTTTTTTTCGGAAGGCATTTTTGCCATTGAACAAATTTTGATTTTTTTTTCAAACGTGGGAAATTTTGCGCCTTAGTCTTAAAAACGTCATGACGTCATTAAAGGGGCAAATTTCAAACTTCATTTTAAGCAAAAATGCAGTTTCGTTTGGTTTCGATTTTCACTATATCTAAGTTGGGAAAAGTTGTATCAAAAAATTGCCCTCACTTGTTCGTGATGTCATCTCATGAATATTAATGAGGCCATGAAGCTTTCAGATTTCAACATTAAATTGAGCATATTTGGCTAACGGAGCGAGATTGTGACGTCATCAAAATGAGCCTCCCCCTGTCTTGCTGCCGGACCAGGCGCTGGGCGAGGTTCAGCTTTGGAAGGTGCTAAAAGCACCTGTGGTGTCTGTAAAGGAACCTGAGACGCTATTCGCGCCGTTAGCGGTTCGGTAGGCGTAGGAGCTGGTAGAGACTCTTCCTGTCATGTTGTCACGTCAGGCCCTGCTCCCTGTGGTCTGCTGGGACATAGCTCCGAAGCTGTACAATCCATCGGGCTATCGTTGTCCTGGAGGCTACATGATGAGGGCGAATTGTTGTAATGAAGAGCTGTGTTACATCCCCTCGTAGCTCCTTCGTACGTGAAACATAAAATTTTAAAATTCGTACAGAGCACCATAGCTTATCCTCCTTTACGCTTGAGAAGGCAATTAAACTCGGGACAAAAATGTCCGGGGTGAAAACTGTGGGGACTGGTTCTTGGTCCAAAAAACAATCCTAGGAATAAGGCTGCTAAAAGGAAGGCAGTCTTATTTGTTAGATGTTGAAGAGTTGAAGACCCAGCCGGTTCAAAGGGGGGTCTTGTCAGCCTTTCTACCCACATGCCAGGGTCTTTCTACCCGCATGCCCTTGATCAGATGCGAGATGGACGAGTTGTTTGACAGATTGGAACCATCGGTGAACCCATCATGAACTATTCCAATAGCCAATATGTAGCTGCGGATTGTGGCAACTTGGAGACCCGAAGTGAAAAGATGGAGAAGGAAATCACCCATTTCTGTTAAAGATGTAGAGTGGGGATTAAAACCTTTCTCCTCACACCACCTGAAGTATCGTTGTAAGCGATTGCCATACGTTCTTCTGGTAGACTGTCGTCTGCTCTTCGATGCCATGGATGCAGCTTCCGTCAAAAGGTCAGCTGCTCGGAAGTAAGATTTGATTCATCCAGGCACAGAGATGAAGACTGTCTGGGTCTGGGTGTACTTTCTTCGAGACAGGCTGTGTGAGTAGATCTGGGCGTTTCGGGAGCATGATGGGAGATTGAATCAGTAGGTCGAGGAGGGGGGCAATTAGAATGATCTTGCAGGTTTCGTTGCTGATGTTCTCGAGAACTCGTACTAGTAAGGAGATTGGTGGAAAAGCATACCCCAAGATGCCTGTCCAGTTGAAGCTCAGGGCATCTGCTGTCCAGGCTTGAGGATGAGCGTACCGGGAACAGAAGGTTGGAAGTTGGTTGTTCAGGTGTGAGGCTAACAAGTCTATGTGAGGTGTGTCCAGAAGATTGAATACCTGCTTCACCGTGGCACGATGAAGGGACCACTCGGTGTGGACAGCTCGACCCCGTGAAAGGGCATCCGTGATGACATTCTCTTTTCCCGCTACATGAACAGCTCGAAGAGAAATCTGATGAGAGATGCACCAGGTTAGGACACTCCATGTCTGCATGCATATAGAGGGGGAGTGTGTGCCCCCTTGACGATTCAGGTATGACACCACTGTGGAGTTGTCCGATTTTATCACTATTAGATTACCTTTTACTCTTGATGTAAAGGCACGGAGGTGCTGTTTTGTAAGGGACCAGGTTCCTGCTACAGATAGGTCTCCCAGGTGGGCACCCCATCCAAGTTGTGATGCATCCGTGGTCAAGGTTGCTGTAGGCTGAGGGCGCGGGAACGTTGTGCCGCTGACCAGATTCTGCCGATCCAGCCACCATTTCAAGTGAGGTCGCCATTCGCCGGCCTTCTTCGGAGCTAGGAAGACGGTCGATGTGAATCCCCGTGTTGCGTGAAGAGGGACAGGGATAATAGCCGGTACTGGGGTAGGGTGACTTGGAAAAATGGTTGGAGGTGGACTCGTAAATTCGAGGAGGTAACCTGACGATATGGTCTCTAGCACCCATGTGTCTGTTGTAATGTTGGACCAGCTGTGGACAAAATCCATAAGGCGTCCCCCTACCGGTCCTGAAGTAGAGGGAGGAATGACGAGCCTGTTCGTGACGTCATTGTCTCTTAGTCCCTCGAGGCCCCAAACCACTGGTCGGGCGATTGAAGATGGGGGAGGCTGAGGAATGGGGGCGTCGTGGTGATCTTTGGTCGGTGAGGCTGGTTTGGATAGGAGCAGCGAAAATTAGCCCGATTGTTTCCGCTGTCTTTTCGAGGCACATGAGTGGGTGGCACGGTGGGTCTGCTTGTTGGACGCCGGTGCAGACTCATCTTTTCCTCCGTCTTCAAACGCTTCGCCTCTTGAAGCAAGACCTCCTCAAACTTGGAATCGAAGAGATCATTGCCGATGAGAAGAAGTTCTTCCATGCGCTCTCTTGAGCCCTGTAACGGCCAATAAAGTTGGTCCATAAATAGTGACCGACGTAGTGAAGATGAGATAGCTGAGGAAGTGAAAAAGGCCCGCAAGCAAGATCAGAGACAGTCATCGAGGAACAGTCATCGAGATCAGGGTCAACTGTACCTGGATCCTCGGAACTCCTAGCTAGAGCGTCGGATAACAAAATGGAGGTATTGCAGACTTGAGCTCCATGGCGTGAATGGCGGTCTAATCAAGTGCCGAGTTCAAGTCCTTAGTACGCTTATTGGGAAAAATGCTCTTCCTCGTGGGTTTTCCTGAACGTAGTTTGTCCTTTACTACAGAAGAAATAGATGGAACAGTGAAGAACTTTTCATAGTCCTCTGTACAGGATCTAAAGAGAGAAGATTCCTGTGCCGGTATTTGCAGTCGCCTCTTCTTTTGAACGCGTGTGAAAGCGTCTGCAATGATGTCAGAACAAAAGGCGTCCACTGGAGTAGTGAGCTTTGGTTGAGGGGGGGGGGGTTCTAGCCGATCGGAAGAATGCACGAGATGGTTCTTCACAAGAAGGGGGTGGAAGTTGTAATAATCTGCTCATTTCAGGGATGACTAACTAATTCCCTCGGTGAACCATAGACATATTCACTCGTTCGGTGAAGTCTTGGTCGGAGTCGTCAGAACTATGTGAGAAAGACTCGGATCGTGTTTCCGGGGCAACGAGGACGGGAAGGGTACGCGTCCGGGGAAGGTCGGTAAAAATCACCGTGATACCCAAACTCTCTCTCGGAGGGGCCATGTTAATGGAACGTGGATCCATTGTCATTGGATAAGTCGAGCCGACATGCCTTGGATCGTGGTGAAAATACGGCCAAGAGGGAGCTTGAGAAAATGATAAAGGGTGTGTCGGGTAGCCCCTGAACTCGTTCGAAGAACGTGGGATTGAAGGAAGTTGCTCCGAAGGGGTGGAAATCGGGCGACCGTAGCTGGAGATGACTGCATTTCCAGACGCACCGCTGGTGTTGCTGGCGCTGGACAGCGAGCTACAAACTACTTGCGGTGTGTTAGCGAGGCGATCCTGACATGCCGTAAAGTACTTCCAATCCATGGCGGACCAGCCGAAACAAATTCCACAAGTGTTCTGTTGGGTGCAGAGCCGACATTTCTGGCAGGTAGAGTGGACATCAAAGTCGAAGGGCGACGGTTGACCACCGCAAGATCTACAGTTGGTTCTCCTAAAGGACCCTTTCTGAGCTGAATTCAAGTCGTTATTCGTAGTATAGCGGGAGTGTCGGAAATACTGGTCCGACTGCTCGGTCCAGTGTATCGCAAGGAGAGCAATACAAAAAGACGTGTGCACACACAGCGCGCTGAAAAAAGGACGTTCCACATGGGCTTTTTAGGGTCGTGCAGTGTATATGGGTGACTGCGTCTTTTTTTGTTTACTTCAGCGGGACGCTTGCGCATGCGCATTGGAAATGCATTTGTAGGTATCGGAGGTGATGTATTTTCTGTTATGGATCTAGAGATTTATGTCTGTTGGCAAACAGAACATAACGCTTTTCCGCATATGGTTCTCTTAAAAAAAATTGACATCAGCTGGATTCAAACTCATAATCTCCATTTCTACCCCAAAATGCACGTGCAAATTTTGTGCACAAATTCTATGGGACTTCATTATATTTTTCAAAAAATCATAATAATTCTGAACAATGGTCAATTGCTTCCAAACTCAGGATTTAGAATGTTTAGCCCAATAGCTAAATGCCCACCAAATTTTAAGAAGATTGACCTCTGGCAAATATGTGTGTAGTAAAACACGCATTTTGATGACGTCACGATTGCGTCATGGCATTTTGGCCCTGGAGGGTGCTTCTAAACTACATTCCCAATAGATATAAAAAAAAAATCTTGCTCCGTTGGCCAAATATGCTCATTTGAATGTTAAAATCGCAAAAGTTAATGACCTCATTAATATTCATGAGATGACGTCACGGCAATTTTTGGATACACCTTTTCCCAACTTAGATGTATAGTGCAAAATTGGAACAAAACGAAAATGCATTTTTGCCCCTTTAAAGCAGTGTCACGTGACACGTGGTGACCTCATGAAGTTTTAAAGACAACTGTGCACAGCCTTAGCAAGGGCTCTATGCATTTGTCCAGTTTGAAAAAAAAAGTATGTTCAATAGCAAAAGTGCCAGACAGAAAAACGCTGTGCTTTGTCTATGGGATTTTTACGACCAGAAAAAGAAACTAGAACTGTCTGTTGATCATAGGGCTTTTTCGCCTTCTTTGTTGTACGATAATTTGTTCGCCGTGTAATTTCGCAATGCTTTACCTGTACTTTGCCACAGAAATCGACATCAAATTTATATTTGTTTGTAGATGCTTCCGTTAGAATTAGCGACGTGATAAGTAACGTTTAGCCATGTATTGAACAATGTTGTTTGCTGAGTTTGGCATTTAAATGGCAAATTTTGAACTGAGATCGAGAATGGAGTTTTATCGAAACCCTTGCAGAAAAGCTGTTTGTACACGAATTGATTTTGAACTGGTCTATTAAACGATACGGTTTCACAATATCAGGCTTGTTAATATTTGTCGTAATGACGTAACACGCCCAAAGATCATCATGTTGTAACATTATGATATGTTATACAGTATGCTTTCATTTTTGTGGCATAACATGTAACTATGCGTGTTTTTTATTTTATTGATGCCTAATCATGTTTGTTTGGGTTTTCTTATTAGGCCTATTCTTGATAACTTTAAATTCCTTGAAATTATTTAAAAGGTTCAATTACCTTATGTCATGATGACGTGATATACCTCTGTCGTGATATTACAGAATTAGTTTGAAATTTGGGTATCGTTATGTTCTAAAATTTATTTTAATTTAGGATCACTGGTCGGTTTTTCGTTTCTGATTCGACAGCATGAGAGGTTGGAAATGAGTACAGGTAGAACATCCTATAAATGATTTAAAGTGCGTGTATGACGTAGGAAATGGGTTTTGTCTTCGGAGACATGGGATAATTATGACACTAGATTTTCGTGGGGAAATGATTTGGATCCCGGATTTGGATAGGCCTACGATGACGCTAGCTACATAATATTTATACACACTCTGCCTTTGAGTCAGTTTAGTAAGCAAGCAGTTTGCAACATTTCTTGTATAGTACTCCAAAATATTATAACCTTTGAGAAAGGTCTTGGTAGAATGGAAAAGTCATTAGGTCCCCATATGATTTTAGGGAATAAAAGTTCGTTGTTTTTTTTAGTAAGTAAGCAGTTTGCACATGCGTGTCGCATGCGGCGGCTTGTTGCAACAATTTTGATATGAGGGTGCTCGACTGGCCAGTAAGTGTACATCTTGAAAAGAATGGGTTTGTAAAATTGTTTTGATTCAAGTTGATTCAAGTATAATATCACATTATGAGTCACATACATATAAGTTTTAGTGGAGACCAAAAATTGATGTTGTGTTGGCTTGCTACTGTGTACTGTACATGTAGTGTACATATACACATGTACAGTGTACATGTATAGTGAAATGAAATAATAATTGTAGTGGTACACACTGTACATGTCACTGGATATGACGCGCGTATGAAATCACCGCGGCCATGTTGGGCTTTTCAAGACTTTAGATTGTATACCGACGCTTGCTGCGCTATACTATCCTACTTCGAAACATTCCACGCGCATACTGATGACAATTATGAACTTTTCTGTGATATTTGCTTATACTATAGCGCTTAAATTTGTATTAGTTTCGCGTTCGATCGGGTCATGTGATCGCGCCACCTGGCTGAAAACCTAATACACAATAAATTATGGCCGCTCAGTCACAGAGTCGGCCGCGCGTCTTGTCCAGTTAATTATTATTTTCATTATGGTTTTTTGTAGGTACAGTATAAAATATTGTTACTGTGGTCGAGTTTGCAAAATACATAAAACTTACAATTATAATAATTTAAGGCATGTAGGTACATAGTAGTAGTACTAGTACTAGTGGTAGTAGTAGTAGTAGTAGTACTACTAGTACTACTACTACTAGTATTACTAGTACTACTAGTACTACCACTACTACCACTACTAGTACTAGTATTAGTAGTACTACTACTTTACTAGTAGTACTACTACTTTACTAGTAGTAGTTAGTACATAAATAGGTAAAAGTGAAGTTTTATGTGAGCATTATTAATAATATCAGTCTGTGGATTGGATTGGATTGTGATTGTGATTACAACTGAATTCAACTTTCATTCAGCTGTTATCTCCATTAAATAATTGCCAATTAAACAAACTAAATTTTTAGCAAATAATGGAGGTAGCCATATGCATTTGGGTGTTGACAGATAAGAACAAAACACAAGTTGTTAATGTTAGTGCATGGAAGTCAAAACTTTGTATTGCCGCTGTATTTGCATATCTATAGGGTATGTTGCATACGTTCTTCTTTTTTGGGGGGGGGGGGCTGTGTTCACTTTTTGTGAGTGTGGTTGATATTTTGTGTGGACAGAACATAATCTTTTCCAATACATAGGTAGCATAGCAGTTGGATGAATTGTCAAAGGTTAGGTGTATAGCTCCTTGTGCCTGTTAATGTAGAGAAGGCATATGTTTGACATTAATGTATTTTGATTTTCTGACCGGGTCATTGTGTTTTTAATGTATGTGCAGATACATTTTGCATTGCAGATCATTAGCTCTATCGAACAGAGAACTGTGAGTAGCTGGATGTGTGATGGAATGACCAAAGAAGGCAAACTGCATCGATTGAAAATATATGATGTAGGCTATGGGCCGAGGGCCATTATCGTTTCAAAATGCTGCAAGGTTAAAGGTGAATAAGTTTTGAAACCAGAATATGATAGCTAATGTTTCAAAAAGAATAAAAAGTCAATGTTCTACTTAAAATTGTGGTACATTTTGTGAAAAAAGGGAAATTTGCATGCTTATTTCTTGATAACAGAATCAGTGTTCAACCTCATCCTCAAACTGCATGCAATAGTTGTGCATACATATTTGAACACACACACACACACACACACACCAGCCCCAGATAACATGGTGACAATGGGCCAATGTTGGGCCAACGTAAGCGGTTACGTTGGCCCAATATCGGTACTCCACGTTGGCCCAACCTACCTTTGCTCATCGGCCTTACGTTGGCCCAACGTCAAAGTTGGCCCAACGTTGGCCCAATGTAAACATCGGCCCAACGTTGGGTCAATGTCGGCCCACTGTAACTTGGATAAAATGACCTACATAATGCCAACGTTGGCAACATGTTGGCTCCTCATTATATTCACCAAGGGCCAACATAATGCCAACGTTGGCCTAATGTTGGCCAACGTTGGCAACATGTTGGCTCCTCATTATATTCACCAAGGGCCAACATAATGCCAACGTTGGCCAACGTTGGCAACATGTTGGCTTCTCAGTATATTCACCAAGGGCCAACATAATACCAACATTGGCCCAATATCGGTACTCCACGTTGGCCCAACGTACTTTTGCTCATCGGGCTTACGTTGGCCCAACGTCAAAGTTGGCCCAACGTTGGGTCAATGTCGGCCCACTGTAACTTGGATAAAATGACCTACACACTGCCAACGTTGGTCTAATGTTGGCCAACGTTGGTAACATGTTGGCTCCTCATTATATTCACCAAGGGCCAACATAATGCCAACGTTGGCCTAATGTTGGCCAACGTTGGTAACATGTTGGCTCCTCATTATATTCACCAAAGGCCAACATAATACCAACGTTGGGCCAATGCTGGTAGCACGTTGGCTCCTCATTATATTCCCCCTTAGGCCAACATTATGCCAATGTTGGGCCAATGGTTGTAGCACGTTGGCTCCTCATTATATTTCCCCATAGGCCAACATTATGCCAACGTTGGGCCAATGGTGGTAGCACGTTGGCTCCTCATTATATTTCCCCATAGGCCAACATTATGCCAACGTTGGGCGAATGGTGGTAGCACGTTGGCTCCTCATTATATTTCCCCATAGGCCAACGTTGGGCCAATGGTGGTAGCACGTTGGCTCCTCATTATATTCCCCCTTAGGCCAACATTATGCCAACGTTGGGCCAATGGTGGTAGCACGTTGGCTCCTCATTATATTTCCCCATTGGCCAACATTATGCCAACGTTGGGCCAATGCTGGTATCACGTTGGCTCCTCACCATGGGCCAACATTATGATAACGTTGGGCCGATCATGGACCTTCCTGGCAGCCAACAATAACCCAACGTTGGCACAACCTTGGTAATCATTGGGCCAACATTCACCTCTTCGTGGCACCAGTCGTATGTTGGTAACGTTGTGCTCCTTTTGGCCAAAATTAAAAGAAAATGTTGGTTCACATAAATCATTGGTTTGTATTGTTGACAAAATGTTGGATTAGTAATTTTAAGATTGGAAACAGCAAACAAATGAATAGAAGCATGACACAGAAATTCAAATTTCAATACAACTGAATTTGTGTTTTTTATTCGCCCTTTATGTTAGTTGGTGTACTGTTTTCCTTTCCGCTTCGAATTCTGCCGTCCTCTGTCTCTGTCTTTAGCGTATCGTAGCCAGTCTGCTTCAGCCGCTTCAATGTCGCTACTAGTCGCACCATGGCTGGCTCAGTTGTTATGGATGGCCTCTGTATATAGAAATAGATATACCTTAGCGCTGGCGGCGTACAGACATCTTAACATGAACTTTTCAAATATAAAAGTAAAATTAATCTCAAAAGATAGAGGGCCTGACGTTTCGATCCTAGCACTAAGGCCCTCTAACTTCTTTTAGTCAGTGAGCAGTTTGCAACAGTGTTTGTATTAAGGTGATATACAAAAATGTTGCAAACTGCTTACTGACTAAAATTACCAAAATGTAAATCTAAAATTTAGTGGGCCTGACGTTTCGATCCTAGCAGGACCTTTCTCAAAGGCAGAGTGACAAGGACAAAACAGATACATGTACACGAAGGAAGGGGGGAGAGAGTGAATAGGACACGGATGAGAAACAAAGGACAAAGAGTGAAGCTGGTAGGGAGAGATCAAAGGGAAGGGCAAGGGGTAGGGTAGGGATTAGTGAGAGGAGGGGGAAAGATCAAAGAGAAGGGCAAGGAGTGGGGTAGGGATTAGTGACAAGAGGGGGAAAGATCAAAGAGAGAAGTGTGAAGGACTGAACACAAAAGAAGGATTATCAGAAAGCTGCATGGTGTTAGTCATTACCCTCCTGGATGTTGAGACCATGTGGTTGAATAGTCCGAAGACGCTTCATCTACATTTTCTCACGGCTAAGACGTCACTACGGTGACCAAGTTGGTCACCGTAGTAACGCTGTCCGTCTTCGGACTATTCAACCACATGGTCTCAACATCCAGGAGGGTAATGACTAACACCATGCAGCTTTCTGATAATCCTTCTTTTGTGTTCAGTCCTTCACACTTCTCTCTTTGATCTTTCCCCCTCTTGTTACTAATCCCTACCCCACTCCTTGCCCTTCTCTTTGATCTTTCCCCCTCCTCTCACTAATCCCTACCCTACCCCTTGCCCTTCCCTTTGATCTCTCCCTACCAGCTTCACTCTTTGTCCTTTGTTTCTCATCCGTGTCCTATTCACTCTCTCCCCCTTCCTTCGTGTACATGTATCTGTTTTGTCCTTGTCACTCTGCCTTTGAGAAAGGTCCTGCTAGGATCAAAACGTCAGGCCCACTAAATTTTAGTTTTTGTATTAACTATAAAAGTACCGGGTAGAGTAACATACACAAATGTTGCAAACTGCTTACTGACTAAAAGGACCAAAATGCAAATCTTAAAATTTAGTGGGCCTGACGTTTCAAACTTTCGATCATAAGCAAGACCTTTCTCAATTCAAAGGCAGAAAACTGGCATTGTATAAGGCATGTATATAGGTATCTCAACGTCCATCCATAACTTGTTGTAGTCTTTATCAAGCTTATAGTTTCTTAAAATATAGTGGGCCTGACGTTTCGATCCTAGCAGGACCTTTCTCAAAGGCAGAGTGACAAGGACAAAACAGATACATGTACACGGAGGAAGGGGGGGAGTGAATAGGACACGGATGAGAAACAAAGGACAAAGAGTGAAGCTGGTAGGGAGAGATCAAAGGGAAGGGCAAGCGGTGGGGTAGGGATTAGTGAGAGGAGGGGGAAAGATCAAAGAGAAGGGCAAGGAGTAGGGTAGGGATTAGTGACAAGAGGGGGAAAGATCAAAGAGAGAAGTGTGAAGGACTGAACACAAAAGAAGGATTATCAGAAAGCTGCATGGTGTTAGTCATTACCCTCCTGGATGTTGAGACCATGTGGTTGAATAGTCCGAAGACGCTTCATCCACATTTTCTCACGGCTTAGACGGACAGCATTACTACGGTGACCAAGTGATTCTATGCCCAGTACACTCATATCTGATATCGAATGATCAGGGAGATTGAAGTGATACCCAACAGGGGTGTCCATTTTACCGGTTTTGATAGTAGACCTATGGCCATAGATCCGTTTTTTGAGGGTGTTTTTGGTCTCGCCAACATACTGAATATTACAAACTCTACAAGAGATGAGAGATGAGGTATAGAGATGAGCTTATAGTTTCATCACAATTCACAATAGTTTTTTCTCATTTCTCAACAAAATTCTTTTAGTTGTACCTGGACATTACGTCGGGACCAGATTTATGTGGTGATTTAAATTAAGTATTACTCAGTTGCCGTGAAATGAAAAAAAACCTTACTTTTCAAAAGACCATCGAGTTGAAGGGCCACGAAAGTCCTCTCTCCCTCTTCCCACGCAAGTTGAACATCTCTGCCAGCGGGTTGGAAAAGATGGCAGCCATCATCCTTCGAAGTGACACTCGTTAGTGGTCCTCTCATCAAGTGCGGCCAGCTACCTGCAAAAAAAATCATTAATGACATTGGTAATTTAATTAGCATTACTTTGAAGAAATATCGGATGATCGTGTTTTAAATCGTTCTTCTTCCATTCGCAACCTCGTTTTATCTTACTCACCAAAATTGTTTCTTCAGCGCCCCTTCGCCGGCGAGTCAACACGTATGCGGTCCCTTAGTTTGACGAGTCTGGATAAAGAGAACAATTTAGTGTTATAATTCCAAGTGTCTAATATTTTACATTTTGCAAAAGTTTATAATTATCGTAAAACTAAAGGCCAACCTTGGACAATCTACATGTAATGCAGGACAAACTTGTGGTAAGACCAACTTGAACTTTGTAACCTTTGATGCAAAGATAATGTTCCGCAAATTAATTGTAGTGCACTGAACACCGTGAAAATAAGTGGAACAAAACTGTCTACAGCTAGGCTACAGGCTAGACGCAGGCGGGCTTGGGCTTTGTGGTACCGTAACAATGACCAAATATATGTACATTTTTGACTAGGAGGTTATCAAGCATGCCTTCCCAATATTGGCCAAAACAGTGCATTCAAACTTCTGAGAAGAGGAAGGCCATTGATGTTTATTTGTAAATTTAACAGTGATTCATCAAGCGGCTCTTAAACTAATTGTTGCAAATCATGGCAGTCTCCTTCACTTAAAACACTGCCAGTCTTCTGTGTTATAACTATCGACGGTATCGTTGTCTCTTGACAAACCAAAGTCATTCTAAGTATTGCTGTCACAGTTATTTTGATCGAGTTGATTGTTAGGATTATCATAATTAGTTAAAGCTGGAAAATCATCATTATATTACATCCATGCGAATGATGTTCCTGATTATTCTGCATTCCCATTTCAATGGCCAAACACTGTTCTTCGACTCACGCTTTAACATGACGACGGTTCATTCTTCAATCAGATTTTTTTCATTATTTCAACCAAGCAGAAAAAACCTCAAACGGATGGCTGACACTTGAATATCATTCTGCCACTAAAGATAGACCTACATTGATCTATACGTTTTCATATCATACATTCATAGTTTATACTGAATAAAAGAATGAAAAGGAAGGGGTACATTGTGTAGATAAAGGATTTACACTTCGCACAAAATCCTTTGAGACATTTATTTAGGACCTGCTTCATGAGAAAATGGAAAAATTCAAGTTAGGTAACATATATAGAATCAAAGTTTGTCTGCAACTGAAGAGAAACAAAAAGTATTTACTGCACTTTACCTGTTAATCAACGCAAGGATGAATCAGATTATATCCAAACGAATTACATCTTTTCATGCCGTCCCAGGATCGAGTTCCATCACGATCTGTATCGGAAAGATTTGCTTTTGAAGAAGAAAGGATGCAATTGATATAGCCTATAATGCATATAGCTATACTGTAGTAGTTCATGGCAGCCGGGCAAGCTGAACACCTATCACGACGGTTAGACTTCTCTGAATTCCCTCAAGATAGTTGGTGGAGGAGTGGTACTAACCGCAGCCCGTTAGGATTCCCGCTTTTTTTGAATAAGAGCTCCATTGTAGTACCGTTCCTTCTGGATAAGGCAACAGTTAATGGGCCTTGAGGTCATAGGTCAAAAGGGCAACTTGCCTTGTACACTGATAGCTGTACTGTAGTACATGTACAGTACAGTACAATCAAGGAGGTACATGTACACTGTACATCTATTCACTTTGACCTCCTTGGTACAATACACAAGCCACCTGTTGCCGCATTCCTTTTGGATGACCAGGTCAGGCTAGTACTACAACTAGGCCTATACTGATCAGAAAATCTGCTTCACATTATGCATCCTACCGAACTGAGTGTGCACATACATAGGCCTATCAAGGAGGACCTCCTTGGGCCTATGAGTTCAAAGATTTGATAGCACACGTATAAGCTCTGTATACAGACATACTATACAAACGAACTGTGATTGTCAGGATAAGTCCATTATGATTTAAATGGTGAATAAAATTCACACATGCCATGAGTAAAACAATGTCTTATCCTTCTTATACTATTATAGTAACACTAGCTAAAATATGCCTGACCTGAGAATGAGTGTAACCATCAACGAATTTGTCAAAAACTAAAGAAGTCTTATCCTCTTACTTTTTTCGCTGTCAACTTTTGGGTTCTTTTTGGAAAAGCTCAAGCTGAAAACGAACTTTAATTAAGAATCTCCATACTGCAAAATACGCAGTTGGCAACAATTATTCGAGTAGCTTTTCAATACATGCACATTAGGATCTGCGTAATTTCACATGGGCCTACAAAGGCTACATGTGCGGTAGGCTGGCAACTCGATCCTTAGTTGAAAAAATAGGGCCATGTTCCGGCCCTAAGTTAGCCAAACATGGCGCTCCACGTGGGCCTACTGGCTGGACCATACCAGGACACTGCAGATTTAGGACTGTTCAGTGAGAGCAGGAATTAAACCATATCAGAGTTTTGAAAAAGGGAAATGCGAGACTTATGGAGTTTTGAGTGTACGCATGTAATGACCAAGACTAATGGAATGGAAGCTTGGGCTGTCGCGGTGTGGCTTATGGCCCTTTTGCAAACTGAATTAGGATGATATGACAAATCCTAACTTGATGGAATCGACCAAGGGATAATGTAAACACAATGAAAAGACGCTAAATAATTATATCACGTCTGAAAACAAACATTTCACTGACCATATATAAAGGCCTATAATAATGATTGATCGAATAGCTTGGACATTTCTTCGAGATTAGCTATATATATATATATAGCAGCCGAAAGTGCAGTACGCACTTCTCTAGTAAAAAAATTCTGGAAGAAAGAAAATATACTTATTTCCCATTTCACTTTTTGAGAATCCATAGTGAAAACAAGGACAGTATAGTCTTCGATAATCTCCTCTCGAACCTCAGCGTACTCCGTGTTTAGACCCCGGCCGTTGCCTCTTAATTCTTTATATAGATAAACGAATACAAGCAAATGTATAATAACGATGGATGGAATACATAACTTTCCCTTCTGATCCCCAATAGAGGTGAAAGACGAAAATCAAGACATGTTGTACTGTACATTTTCCCCCTTGCACGACACAGCTATGAGCGCGTCGCGTTTCATGCGGTCTACCGTCCACTCGCTCTTGACGTCGGCCAACGGTCACCGGTTTGTCCGCTAACCTCGATCAAGCCGCATGTGCATATTGTCTTTTACTCGTACGTACCAAAAGCGATTCCCCCCCCCCCCAAGAAATGTCATTCAAATAAAAATGATGTAAACTGTTGATACGAAACTGTCTTCTTGAATACCGGTAGATAAACTGTATTCACTTTGTACCATGAATGTGCTCAATATGTCCAAGTAAGCATGCACGAGGATGCTACAGACCTATGACCGCATCGCGTTTCATGGGGTCTACCGTCCACTCGCTCTTGACGTCGGCCAACGGTCACCGTTTTGTCCGCTAACCTCGATCAAGCCGCATGTGCATATTGTCTTTTACTCGTACGTACCAAAAGCGATTCCCCCAAGAAATGTCATTCAAATAAAAATGATGTAAACTGTTGATACGAAACGGTCTTCTTGAATACCGGTAGATAAACTGTATTCACTTTGTACCATGAATGTGCTCAATATGTCCAAGTAAGCATGCACGAGGATGCTACAGACCTATGACCGCATCGCGTTTCATGGGGTCTACCGTCCACTCGCTCTTGACGTCGGCCAACGGTCACCGGTCTGTCCCGCTAACCTCAAGCCGCATGTGAATGATTATTCTCTTTTACTCGATCGTACATAGGCCTACAAAAAGCATTTCTTTCTCCCGCAGGAAATGTGATTCAAATAAAGCAGCTGTAAACTGTTCATACAAAATTGTCCATTTGAATAGGCCTATTATATAAACTGTATTCACTTGGAGAGATCCTACCATGTGAATGAGCTCAATGATTCACATCTACGATTCAATAATTTCATTCTTAAATCAACTTACCTTTCGAAAAACTAATGTAAATTCGTTCTTTATGTAGAAAATCTACAAAGTGATTTTTGTTTGATGAAACCATAAATGGAAACAATTATAGGGGAAATTTATTTGTTTAGACATGATCACGAATATAGACCCATATATCCTTCTAATCACCATGATCTTCAATAATTACAATCTGCAACGATCTCCTAAGTAGCTAGTGCTACTTTTCTTCGAGAAGAAACCTCAGCAAATGCAAAAAATATCGAGGGGCCTGAAGTTTTGATCATAATTATAGGCCTATATACGTGTGTCTTTGTCTTTTCTGCCAGATTCTGCAAAATTCCCTTCGAAAAAGGTATGCTAAGAACATTCAAAACCTCAGGCTTTGCAAACTTTGTGGAACGTCATGTCCATATTCAGTTTACAAAACTTTTAATTTGTCCTTTTTAAAAACTTAAAGAAACTAGCAGAAAATCTTGTAAAATATAATTATTTGTTCAATGTAATAATGTATAGGTACGTGTGGGTGGATAATCATAACATTATAATCCTCTTCATAGTTTGAAATAATGTTATAGTTATTGTTAAAACCCACTTTTTTAGTGAAGATAAAAAATCACATACATAATGCCCATAGCTACCATTGGTCGACATGCGTTTTTACCAAGCAAAAAACTGTCGTTCATGAAAAATCTAGAATTTACCAAAAGCTTCCGATAGATGTCTAGTATTAGTGCTTTGTATTTACTTTAATGCCGATGACATGTTATTACCCTATAATCAGATTCGGTATATTTATTTTACATTTTATTTGATTTTAAATATTAAGCGCCCGATTTATATGCAAATCAAACAATAAAAGAGGGCGCTATTTCCTCAACTTGTTTCAGTCTGCCCTCAGTCTGCTTTACTTTGATCTACATTTATGAATGTGATTTAATATTCTTAATCACCCCAGAAGATCCTTCCCATATCGGGGAATACTATTGGTTTAATAAAGGAGTAGTGTTAGTGATTTTCTGTTGAAATTGAAACGGGAAGATGATGAAAATTCTATACGACTACAATATTGACAGGACTGGAAGAAGTTTATTAGTGTGTGCAAGTCGTAGCGCAGAAAGCGTTTATTCAGTTTGAACAGCCACACTTATCTAGATTGCTGAATAGGTGCCTGTGAGTTTAAATTCATTTGCAGAGTAGGCCTATGAAATGATTTCCTGTCATTATAACTACAAACCTTGTATAGTTCAACTTAGAAATTCAACTTTAAACTTTTCTTTACCTATATCAGAAAGATAACCAGTGGGAAATAGTAATGGTACTTGCTAAAAATATAATTTTTAAAAATGATTAAGTCAAGTGATACTTTTTTTCACGTGTTTAACCGTTTGTTGGGCAATTTTGGTCCGTTGGTCGTACCACGTTTTCCTCGGTGTTCAGGGAGTTCTTACATGTAGTTTTATTAATTTGTTTTCATTCATTTACTATCATCTTCAGAGGTGCACGGTTAACATGGTGAAACTGCAAACCCAGAACCGTGTCACTGCACCAAGCTTCACGTCAGGGTACAATCATGGATTTGACCGTAAAAAGTACACTTTCGATCAACTTTTCCCTCTGAAATTAAAATTGCAGCACTTTTCCATGTAGGGCTATTTGAGAGAATTTACATAAATAAACAATTGTTTATGATTTCGAAGCCGGTTAAAAAGCTTAAAAAGTCCACAGGGTTTCTGTTAAAAGCCGTAATATTTTGTCGTTGATTTGCTGACAATGACATTGTATTTGGGTTGCTCCTTTTTGTGTAGGGAGATAAAACCGCTCAACAGTTGCAATCGATCAATTGTCTTTGTATGACCATACCTATACTTATTCCTCCATGGTGATGACACATGATTGCACAGAGTAGCACGTAAGCGTTCTCACTTGATTGTCAAAATGTTCTGGCATGTCCGAAACATATATTCATTAAAAGAACAAAATAAGGCTGTGATCGCAGCCGCTCTCTTTGGCGAAGCGTCGAGTTTCGAGTTCAATTACATGTAGGCCTATAGTGGCAGAAACAGTTTTGTGTACACATGATGTACCCAACGCTTTACATGTATTACACATACAGTATTCAAGTTAGGGTGCAGAACACTAAATAGAGCTCCCATTGAACACTGTACAAAAACACTCACTTTCAAAGCCAATTATCCCATGCCCAAAAGTCTCTCAGTTCTTGTAGCTATACTTAAAATTGTAGTTTGGACCTTCATCTCTCAGATTCTTTTCAATTTTAGTGCCCTTAGCCGATTACATTTTTTGCTAATTACCCCCAGAAAAAAACACCCCCAAAATGTCTAGTCGTCCAAGCCGAATTTCTGCAAGGATTTTGAGATGGACCCCTCCACTTCCGCAGCCAAATAGGGCCACATTTAAAGCCAGATATGGTCCAAATTTCATACCAAATTGAAGAGTGAACCCCCAGGTTGTCTTAAGCTTCACTTGTTCTACAATGTATCAGTTAATTAGCCTCCAAAGACCCCTTATTAAAAAAAAGTTGTGGGTACACACTTTATGATAATCAGCTCGGCGGAGCCATCTTGGATGGATTTTGTGTGCTGCACCCGTTAGCCTAGGCCGACTGTCACGTTGTCCGAGGGTGGAATTCATTCTCCCATTCATATATCTCTGCATGGGCAGATTCGTGTGTACAACCATGGAGGAAGGAAAATAGATTTCCCTTCCTCCATGGTACAACACATTCCCAAACAGATCGTGCGCTAGTCGTCACACGGTGTCTCACCGTAACGGCTGAAGCAAACTATAACTCCCATTACACAGGACGAAAACTGTGGAATTCATTGTTTCTACACGGTCGAATAGTGTTTTACACGCGGCGTGGGGGTATGGGTATGTGTCCATGGTTGCGCAACCGTACATGGAGGTAAGAGGACGGGTGTAACTGTACATAGGCATGTGTATGCCTGTGGATTGTAAGTGCGTTGACCTCGACGTACGTCGTGAAACCAGTAAAAACAACATACCGTACCTCTGCCCCAACTGACCACGACGTGAACAATTCCAGCTATATGCGGACATTCTTGAAAAGGCTTTTATTTCTGTCGTGTTTTGAGAGACCAATTCAATGACAAGCTGGGAAAGAGTGTTGTTATGTTACACGTACCGTACACGTGTGTACGACCATATAGAGCAATGAACCATGGAACGGATTATACAGCCCCAGGCCAATTTACATTTCGATTTGTGACACTACAGTACATGTATTTACAAAACTAGAATATAAACGGTAACGCCAGCGAGAACATTTTCATAGCTTTCAATTTGATGACCAAGTTGATGGTCACAGAAAATCACCGGACATGATGTCGACCCCCAAAATCATTTGATTTCATGTGAATGTTGGCAACCTGCTATAGCCCAACGTTGGCACAATATCGGATCCCGACGAGATGCCAACATGATGGTTGCCAACATTCATCCAACGTTGGCCCAATGTCGGTTGCCAACATCATACCAATGTTGGCAACCTGCTATAGCCCAACGTTGGCACAATATCGGATCCCGACGAGATGCCAACATGATGGTTGCCGACATTCATCCAACGTTGGCCCAATGTCGGTTGCCAACATCATGCCAATGTTGGCAACCTGCTATAGCCCAACGTTGGCACAATATCGGCCTGACAAGATGCCAACATGATGGTTGCCGACATTCATCCAACGTTGGCCCAATATCGGTTGCCAACATCATGCCAATGTTGGCAACCTGCTATAGCCCAACGTTGGCACAATATCGGATCCCGACAAGATGCCAACATGATGGTTGCCAACATTCATCCAACGTTGGCCCAATGTCGGTTGCCAACATCATGCCAATGTTGGCAACCTGCTTTAGCCCAACGTTGGCACAATATCGGATCCCGACAAGATGCCAACATGATGGTTGCCGACATTCATCCAACGTTGGCCCAATGTCGGTTGCCAACATCATGCCAATGTTGGCAACCTGCTATAGCCGAACGTTGGCACAATATCGGATCCCGACGAGATGCCAACATGATGGTTGCCGACATTCATCCAACGTTGGCCCAATGTCGGTTGCCAACATCATGCCAATGTTGGCAACCTGCTATGGCCCAACGTTGGCACAATATCGGATCCCGACAAGATGCCAACATGATGGTTGCCAACATTCATCCAACGTTGGCCCAATGTCGGTTGCCAACATCATGCCAATGTTGGCAACCTGCTATGGCCCAACGTTGGCACAATATCGGATCCCGACAAGATGCCAACATGATGGTTGCCAACATTCATCCAACGTTGGCCCAATGTCGGTTGCCAACATCATACCTATGTTGGCAACCTGCTATAGCCCAACGTTGGCACAATATCGGATCCCGACGAGATGCCAACATGATGGTTGCCAACGTTGGCCCAATGTCGGTTGCCAATATCATTCCAATGTTGGCAACCTGCTATAGCCCAACGTTGGCACAATATCGGATCCTGACGAGATGCCAACATGATGGTTGCCGACATTCATCCAACGTTGGCCCAATGTCGGTTGCCAACAATATGCCAATGTTGGCTGAACGATCATTAGCCAACATTGGGCCAACATCACTTGTCATCGTCATGCCAACGAAAATCATGCCGACCATATGCCAACGTTGGCTCAACATCAATGGCCAACCAAACGCCAACGCCGACGAATCCGACGAATTGCCAACGTTGGCCCAATGTCAGCATGTTATCTGGGGCACCACTGGGAAAGAGGTTGTGTTGCATCAAACATGGCTGCCCCCACTGGCCCCAGTCATGTGGAGTTAGTGTGTGCTTGTCATGTCACAAATGTTGAAAGTGAACCTGTTATACCCTTCAAAGAAGCTTCCTGGGAGAAAATTGTGGAATGTGTAAGTATATGGAAAGATATTGATGGTGTAGAAAAGAAAGTTTCTTGTGATTTTGATACAACTAGTACAAGCAAGAGGGTTTTGTATGGCTACCACAGGAAGTGCTACCAACGCTTTACAGATAAGAGGCGTATAGGTCAAGCGCTGATACGAAAAGACAAGGGCAAGCTAAAGGAATCAGTGACACCATCAAGCCTAAGTTCAGAAGAGTGTCAGAGGTCTGTTGAACAAGATGTTCAACCTAGCAAAGTTTTACGGTCTGGAGTGAAAAACCCTCGCAGTAATGTTCCCCGCAGATCAGAACATGTCCTCCCAGAGTCTTGCATCATTTGCCTAGCAAGTAGAAGTTTTGTTGACAGTACCACAAAGAAAAGGAAACTTGAGCGTCTGGTCACCTGTGAAACAGATGGCTCAAAGCTGTTAGAGGCTGCTAGGGCCAAAAATGACAACAGAGTGCTGCTGCAAATTGACGGCCTTGACCCAGTGTGCATTGAAGTCCGCTATCATGCCTCATGCCACAAGCAGTACACAAAATGCACGTATGAAGGTAGGCCAACTTCTGATGAGGTGATTTCGAGGAGGATTATTGCTGGTGGAGAGATCATGAAGATGAACACTCAATAAACTGTTCATAAACACAGTGAGGAAAAGAGAGTGCATTGACATTAGCACATACCGCAATTCACAGTTAAAGTCAAGGCTCATCCACAATTTTCCTGAACTCCAGTATGTACAGCCCAAATCAACCTCATGTGAGTTTGTATTTTGCCCAGCTGATGAGGATAGAGTACTCGTAGGCCTACAAGACAGCGAATCGGACAGTTCTGAGTCTGAAAGTGACGAGTCACACACTAGCAGTGAAGACGATCAACACCAAGTTCATGCACATGAAGTATTGTAAAAAACTGTAGCACTGATATATTAGAAAACAGTTATTAAGTTAGAAATTCTTATTATGTTATGGAAACATACTGTGAGGTGTACCGTGTACATTAGAGACTGTACATGTACCATTGCAGTACAGCTGAATGCGTGATGAAGTGAATTGAATATTTGAAAATGCTTGGCTATACACAGGGAAAGGCACCACCCATAACACCAATGGGATAATCATACAACGAGTCAGCACAGATCCCACTCAAAGGCAACCTGAGGCCCCATCTCTACTGCGGACCAGAAAGCGCACGTTTGACGCTCCAGCACCTGACATACCAGAATACTTTGGCAAGAAGAGACGTGGCCCAATACAGTTTCATGGTAAGCTTTCTTTGTTTTTGTGGTTTTTATTTGTTTGTTTGTATTTCGAATTGGTACGGTATAACAATATATACTTATATACTTGTATTAAACAAAAACTTTTCTGCATTGACCCTTTTTTATAAGAACGGTGTTTTTGAAAATTTGTAACAACTCTTTCAACCGTTCATTCAAATTGAAAGATGAAATTAAGTGTTGCGTTTTTGGTTTGTAACAAACAAGAAAAAAGCTGTCCTTATGGAAAGAGTTCATACTGTTTATCACTGGCACCTCAATGAATTGTGTTTTTCAGGACAAGCAGTTGACCTTAGTAGAACATCTGATGTCCAGAAGCAGTACAGAATGATTGATCAGGCTCTTTGGTTTGCTAAGCAGTACAAGGTTGGTTGCAAAACAGATACATCGGATCCCAGTTGTTTTTGTTTTGGGGGGGGGGGCTTGGGGGAAGCATATAGATTTTATTGTCCGATAGTGTCCAGAAAAAAGTGTACATTCCAGCATGGATGTGCCAGTACTCATTTCAAAAATTGTTTTAACCCCCCTCCAATAGAATGATCTGGCTATGCCGATGCAGTTGACCCTTTTTCACATGTCCCATGGTTTTCATTTGTCATGCATCATCACATACTGTACATGTATATCTCAAGTCGATGAGTCTGTGATGATACCCTGACCTCGGAGCAGCCAATACAAATACTAAGGATCTAATTGCCCTTTGCCTTCAGCTACATGTATACATATGGTACCTGTGTGCTATTAAGAATGTAATATTGAGTCTTTTGTTTTCTCTTCCCTCTTTTTCATTACAGGGCAATACATTACTGCCTAGTTGGACTGGTTGCAACCAATCCTTAAGTGAAGTGAATCATGAAGTCAGCAATATCGGTTATCTTCCGGTGATAGATGCTAGCCCAACCGAGCGATCTTCTGTGAATGCCATTCTGGAGAGAAGCTTGAGCCTTGCTGATGCTTTGAACCTGTCCTCTGTTGTCCTTGTGATGGATCAAGCAGTCTATGCAAAAGCTCAAGAGATTCGTTGGCAGGGTAGGCCAGATTTTACTGAGCGACTAGTGATTGGAAAGCGGTTTCGGGATGCTGGCCTTTTAGATGTTGCCATTGAGTCTGGTTTGGTTGCCCAAGGATCAATTAATGGCGTGATGTCAGGTCATCATTATAATCGAAGTCTACGATGTCATAAGGTTATCTGTGAGGCCATGCAGCGTCTCCAGATTGAGGGGTACCTTAGTCAGATGTCCACAAGTGAATACAAAGATGCACAAAAGATTCTGGAGACAATTCGAGCTGGTTTTCCTGATACATTCAAGCAAACAATTGTGACCAGTTGACCCGATCCTTCCGTTGGTCTTCCGGTCCCTTAATTTACAAAACTTGTCTTCTTCCGGGAAGAAAAGCCCTCCCTATTTTCTATTTGTATTCTTTTGATGGCTTGGCAAAAGTCTGAAGGTGGAGACAATCACTATCCCTTTTGTGTACACTTTCTCCTTCAAAGGCCTGGAGAGGCTACTACTCCGGCCTTTGTACCTTCATCTTACCCTCGTACCGGCCCTCTTAAGCATTAACAGCTGCTTGCCACCCTGCCTCGATCAGTCATTGGACAGAACTTGGACAAAACCCCAGTACCTTTATTTTAACCCCATATCGTTCTCTGAAGTATTAACACCTGTTGGCCAACTGCCTCAAGAAGTCATTGGACGATACTTCCCTGTGCATGCGCCCTGTAGCAGAAGTCCTTATGCAAAGTTGTGGCCGCTGGGTTTTTCTTTGCATGCACATCTGCCATTTGTATACACCTCACAGGTGTGGCTCGCAGGCGCTCCTTGGCACTTCTAAGGTAGCTATTGTGCAGCGAATTTTTATATTGTTATCCATAATCATGCTCGCGGTTAAGAAACCTGCGTTAACTTGGGGCGTTGACCATTTTCGAGCTTGCATGCTGGCGCTCTTTTGTCTTGGGAGTCCCCGTGTTCCCTGGCGAGGCAGAAGTGGGCACTTGCCTACAAGCTGCCACGAGAGACGGATGCCCAATAACTTCTAGCTCAGTTTTGAGCCCAGGCAAGGCTGGGAAAAGAAAATCCTGCAGCAGCTTTCATTTTATTTGTCGCGGTCCTCGCGAAAAACACAGCATTTCTTCGGTCCAGAGAAGAGTGGAGTGTGGCAAGAGTGGTCGGAGGCTACGCGGTGAGTGCCTTAAACTTATTTTATTTATTGGTTTTGCATTTTTTTGTACCTTTTTTTTATGTATCCAGTGTGGAAGGTACGGGAAGGGTTTATCGGTACCCCACACCCGAAGTTAATGTGTATGGAACGGTTCCGAGATGGGCCAGAGTCCCGAGGCTTTATCTCGTTTCCCTAGCCGATATGTGCGCTCCAATTGTATTTATCCTGTATCCTATCCTGCCATTTTTGACTATAGAATTAATGTTTTCGGTAGCATGGGCATCTCCCAAGATTGATTTTTTTAAGTAGGTCTACCGACACTTCTGGCCGTTTCCGTATTCCACCATTTGGTTGAAATGTGCATACAACGGGCCGGATAGACATACTTCCAATAATATTATCTTGTCCACCCACTGCATAATTTTGGTATTGGATGAAACAAAACTGGAGAACAAGAAAAAAACCTAGGAGTTTACTATCAATTTCTTAATAATGGTTCTTTAAAATGTCTATTAATTTTGCTTCCATGCCTTTATAACTTTCAGGTGATTCTGCCACCGATTGACTGTCGTTTCTTTTTGTAATTTTTTTTGTAATACACCGACTCTTTTAAGTAATTTCTTTTGGAAGTCGTTTGACTGTTTTGTTCAGTCCCTATCTGATTTTTTTGTGACAACTCTTGAGTCCAATAAATTCTTTCTTTTTTTGGTTGCCCTTAAATTCTCGCTCTTTGGGTCTACTTATTCCGCAACTTCTATTTCCTTGATTTGAATTTTCAAATTTTCACCAGCTCGGTAACATTTGGCGTAGTCGGCAGGATTGGGTTAGACTGCTTAGGCAGGAGGAATCATAATTTTTTTTTGGAAAACATGGTCATTGGTAGCTGAAAAATAATCTAAAATTAAGCAATCAGCAATCAATGTACTTCAGCCCGTACATTATCAGTTGTGGTAGTTGGAGGAGGTTCAGGCGATGGACACGCTAGTGGACAGATTGGTGGACAGCGCTGCAGAGGAGCCCGCGGATTTGACGTGAAAGAAGTTCTGCTGTTCTGACTGATAGGGCGTGGTTGTATTTACCGGTAGCTGTGCCTCAGCACATGGGCCATGGTGTTGTGTAGTGTTGTCTTGCCTGGAGTCCTGTATTTTATCAGGTATTGATTGTTGATTTGTAAATCGTGCCTCGTTTGGCCATTTTTTATGCTACCATGCATTTAAACAGCCAAATTGTACATGCCACACCCGTTTGTGTTTATGCCACAAACGGTTGTTTTTTTCTGAAATAAATTAAAAATCATGATTTGTACTTATAGCTAATCTATTTTGATTCCTACGCCTCTGTTGGTAAAAACTTAACCCCTATTTCCTTAATTTGATACCACTTGGTTACACAATCATGTCAGAAGCAGTAGCTGAGTTCATCAGTAATTTCCAGGAGTACGTCGATAAATGCTGCCTCCAGAATGCAACATGTGCATTTTGGAACTCCTATCTTCAGATAGTAGAGTTGTTGCTTCTCTTCATTAGGGCCACGAGGGAAGGCAATTGGGAGTTGCACCTATCATGCATTCGTGATATGATTCCATGGTTCCTTTCTTATGGAAGTGTCAACTATGCAAGGTATTTGCCGGCTTACTATCTTGAGATGAAAGCTCTTCCCTCAACGCATCCCCTCATATGACCATTTGATGGATGGGGAATTTGCAGTCCAGCGACACTCGATGAGTAGCTTTTCGATGACAGCATGCGATCAGATCATCGAGCAAACCTTCAACCGTGATTCCAAGACCAGAGGGGGGATGACAGGAATAACTCTGAACAAAGGGGCTGTGCAGCGATGGATACTTAGCCACCCAGCTCGAGCTTCAATATCAAATGCATGCTTTGCATTGGCTGGAAGAGGAGCAGAACCATCCCCACACCATGAGTTGAACAGGTCCAGGGTTAAAGCAGATGAAATGGCGGTGCAAAATGTGATGCAGACAGTAGATGGGTTCACCAATCCTTTCAGTGATGAAGAAGACCCACAACTACTCAACATTTCTTCAGGTGTGGTGGCACCTGATGCTGTCAAGGCCGACCTGATGTCTGCATATGAACGTGGGGACAGACGATTTGTTGAGTTTGTCAACGAGCGACTTGTTGAGGGTAAAAAAGATCTGTTTGACCGGCACAGTCTCCCAAGTGGCAAGACTTTTTCCAGTATTGACAAGAAACCAAGGGCAAAGATTTCTCTTGAAAATGCATCAATGAAGGAGAACAGGCGCTTGATTGCAAGGATGCTAATGGTGGCACAAGAAAAGGGGTTAGATGTAAAAGATGTAGTCAGCTATCCCTTATGCTCAGTGTCAGCTGCACTTGCCAGGTTTGATGGCTGTATGGCGAAGACTAACAAAGCTGCCCTCATGCATGAGATAATAAATGCTGTGCCTGAAGCTGTGACAACAGAATCAACTCCTAATGCGGATGTTGTCATTGTTGATGCCATGGCAATGATCCAGCAACAGAAGCACCTCCCAGCCACATTCGGAGATCTTTCAGACACCATTCTTGGGCAATTACTCAAAACAGCAAGAAGACATAACGCACAGCGGGTTGATTTTGTTGGTGACAGGTATCTGACGTCATCCATAAAGTTGTCAGAGCGAGAGAAACGGAGTTCAAGTGGCCACACACAAATCCGCATTCAACGAAGAGATCAAAAGCTGCCCAAAATGATGAAGAAATTCCTTGGGTGTGGCACAAATAACGAGGGGCTGCTGGAATTCCTGGCCACTGATTGGATGAAGTGTCCCCCAGATCTTCTTAAGAGTTTTTCAGTGTTTGTCACCTGTGGTGCTAAATGCTTCCACATTTTTGTGAATGAAGATGGGAAAACAGATTTCAAGGAAGAACCAGATCTTCACTCTGATCATGAAGAGGCAGACACCAGGATGGTTCTCCACGCAAAACATGCATATCAGTCCTCGTCAAGTGTTAAAACCATCATCATTCGTACAGTCGATACTGATGTACTTGTCCTGGCTGTATGGGCCTCAACACTACTTGTCCCACGAATCTTACTTCATATGACCACAGGGGGAAATGCGAAGTTCATTGACGTCACCATGATCGGAGAGGCAACAGCACAAGCAGTAGTGGGTCTTCATCCATTCTCAGGGTGTGACACTGTTAGTTGCTTTAAAGGGAAAGGTAAAGCAAAACCACTGAAGTTGATGTTGAAGTCCACGATATACCAAACAGCATTCAATGAAATTGGCACTGAATGGACTGTCACTGATGAGCTTATTGATGTGCTTGAGAATTTTGTGTGTGAGCTCTACGGCTGGAAAGAATCAGATGTCAACATGGTCAGGTACAACTGCTTCCGGTTTGGCCAAATTAGAGACATCAACATGCCTCCCAACAAAGATAGTCTGAAACTGCACATTATGAGAGCTAACTATCAGGCACGAATCTATAAATGCTCTCTTAAGCAGCACATCTCGGCACCATCTCCTGCAAGACATGGATGGAAGGTCATGGACTCGAACCTGGTGTTGAACTGGAGTACGATGCCAATTGCTCCTGATGCCGTTCAGAAGTATGTACATTGCAACTGCAAAAAAACATCATGCAATAGCAACTCCTGTTCCTGCAAAAAAGTGGGCATTGGTTGTTCTGATCTTTGCAGCTGCAAAGAATGCGTTAACAGGTCCAATGTGGAAGAAAATTCCAGTGACGAGAGTAACGATGACTCGTCTGACAGTGAGAGCGAAGAGCCCTGATGGAAAAGGTACGGTAATTCACATCTGAGGGTTTGGGGACATGTAATTCCTGTATGCAAACAGTATCAATGGTGTAAATGCACTGTCCTGGTGTTCAACATTCTGATGATAGAGGAGACTTCATCATGAACAAACTTGTCTACACCATCTTTGTCTGCGTCAGGCTTGTCAATTTACTGACAGTACACCAAGGGTGCAACCTCTCCACCAACCCTTTTCAGTTTGTACATCTACTGTACATCTACATTTAGGATGTCTATAATCCATTTTTACATGCAACCTTTAACAAGCCATAGTATCAGCAGCCATAAGTTGAGTTTAAAGAAATCGAATTGCCTACTGGATAATCTGCCTACATGTGATAATCACAACATTTTTCAATATTTTGTGGCCAAAATTATCACTTGTATGTGGTTTGGGAGGCCCTTTTGAGAAAATGCAATTCAGTGGATTCATTTTGTCCTGACATTATTTCAGTGATTTGCAAACATCCTCAATTCCTGTCAAAGTTTTCATTTTTTTTATGTTTTTGATGATTTTAAAATATAAAAAGGCTGCCATCTTGATTTTTGGCCGCCATCTTGGATTTTGCGACAGTGCACCATTTTTTTTGGTAGAACATTGATTTTTCTTAAAAGAAACACCAATCCCCACATTCCTGTGCAGTGTTCTTCCCTTCACCCCTTAGGCTGCAGCATTCTTCTATTTCTAGAGCACTTTTGGGGGTTCGGCCCATAGCCTAATGGGAAACATATCAAAGACTGCCAAGAGGGGATGTGTATCAACATTTTCAGATACAGTATTAATGTTGGGGGAGAGACTGTGCTGGGAAAAGGTTTAGTGGTAAGAAATTAATGTGTTTGGATGTGTTTGCTATGCAATTTTATACTGTTTTCATTTTTTTTCATTGTTTAATGTTAGATGGAGTAATAGTATGAAACTTTGCAGAGTGACCGATGAGCATTTATCATTGTTTGTTACAGGTTGTGAAAGAGCCCAAGTTTGTGGTACCAGATGAGTACCTGCAGGACTACTTTAACCCTCCAAAGAAGCCAAGTCATCTCCGATGAAGACCCGCATTTCAGTGCAAGGTCGAGTTGTGAAGGTATGAATGGCATGTGCTTGTTGAGTTGGTATTTTAAGAAGTTTAGACATGTTCACAAGTAGTTGTAAATTTACAGTATTGCAATGGAACATCTTTTTACTTGATTAGATAATTTAATTTGGTTTTCCAATATCATGTAGTCAAATCTGATTTGTTTTTGGTTTTTTGAAGTTTGAAACTACTATGTGATGATAGAATGTAATCTTTTAGACAAATGTTTGTGTTACATAAGTAATTTACGTCCGTGGCTGCTTCCCATTTTGCAAAAAAGAATGATCACATGGTCATTGGAAAGGGAGATTTGTTGTTTAATAGTTTTGTTGTTGTTTTTGTTTAACATGTTCATCCTAAATAATTGGAAACAGATTTTGTTGTAGAATTTATTACACTGTCTAAAACCTGTTGAATTTTTTTTTTTAAATGTGATATTGTAGATAAAGGATACCACTTCAGCTCATTACTGGAAGAAAAATCCAGTTGTTTCTGATGGAATGGATTCAGTGGAGTTGAAGGTTTAGAATTGTAGCAAGCTGGTCAAACAACTAACAGAGGGTTCCGAAATCAGTGCGAAAGGAGTTGAGGTGGATATGTGGGACGACAAGGCATCCTTGAATGTTATGCACACCAGTACAGTTGATGTAAGATTATCATGTAACATGTGAGGTGGTGTGTGCAAGTGAGACATATTTAGGATTTACATTTAGGATGTACTGCCAATATAAGAAGAGGTTGTTATTGGAATGCACTAGTCGTTGCTGAGACATAATTCAATGCAAATCTTATGGTAATTTTGGTCAAATAATTTATTAGCAGTTTTAAAGGAATGGTTTTACTGTGAAATGTAAATGGCAGGCAAATTTATTTAACTAGATTTACAAATGTGAGAAAGTGATGGCTAGTTTGATGCAAAATTGGTGCTAGTCAATTTGCTCTCTTTATGCGTTTTACCTAAAAGATGTTTGATATTTCATTGTCAAGTAAATTATGTACTGAAAAGAGAAATAGATATTTGTTCAGCTTGTTTGGAAAAGAGTGTGATAATGTTGTGTGGAGGGGTTATTGCTTAAACTATTGTTTGTTTGCTTGTAGATTCTCACTACCAGTAGTCCTGTGTACACTAAGAATATTCAGATGGAATGGCTTTGCTAAACAGGGTATGTAAAGAATGCATTTTTTATAGTGAAATTGGCAGAATATTTAAATTGATTGCATTGTGAAAAAGATTAACTTAATGTAGGTTGTCCTTGATCCGAATTCAATTTGATTATTAGTCTTGCATATATATCATTCCCCTGTCTAACTGTGTCCACCAAACAGTGGCGTTTCTATTGAATTTTGATTGAGCCAGGGTCAGGTGACTTTATTCATACAATAAAGTTAGTTTTATTTTTTCATGTGGTATTTCCGTATTATTTTAATTGAGGAGTTTAAATTGTTTTTGTTTGGACAGCGATTTAGTGATTATCAACTGTGCTGGAGAGATTTTGTACAACTGTCCGAAGTTGCTGTGGATGAGTGTATTTGAAGAGCCAAGTAAAATGGCGGAGAAGCTGCCCATTGTGGTCAAAGTCACCTTTGAAAACGGTGAAATTTGCTCCATAGAACAAGTTGAAGAAGAGTGTCAGGAGTATGTTGAGTAGTTACATCTTAGTTTGGGAATAAGTCTTTGTGCAGATGGAACATGTTGGTTATTGGGAATCAGACTGTTTATTTTGTAGTACATGTTTGCATGGCAGAAGTACATGCATGGGGTTTGTTTTTGAGAGACATTTGTTGTAACTTTATCTTTAGGTTGAGGTGTGGTTGTGAGGAGATCAGTATCCACATCTTCCCCAAAAGACAAAGATGGCACATGGTATACGTACTTGCAGACACACTCCTCAAACCTCATGTCAGTTTAATTTGCTTATTCAAGTTATTTTTGATGATGCTTGTTTTTGTACTGTATTGTTAAAAGTTGTTTGTTATGTTCTTGACAGTGTTTTGTAATGAAAGGATAAAGGGAGGTTTCAAAATGTGTTTTACTGATTTATTGTTTGAATGATTTTGTATTGTAATCTGAGATTAGTGTTTAAAAGTGGAAATACAATGAAAGCTGTAGGCCAAATTATGGGTGCATATTGTGGGGTTTTACGTTTTTATATTTTGATGGGGGCATCAGTACGTTTGATTTATGTAGTGTAAATTGTTAGTTGGGAAAATTATAGTTTGAGAAGACCAAATGAAAATATATTGTTAAAAGTTGTTGGTAATGTTCTTGATAGAAAGGATAAAGGTAGGTTTCAAGATTTGTTTTACTGTGTAGTAACCTTTTTGGGGAGGTTGGTTTGTTTTGTGACTGCCGTGCGGGCGCTTTTGTTCTGTGGTCGCAGGATGCTCTTTTTTGTCAATGCATGGTTTTTTCTCTATGCACACGGCGTGTCACGCGTGAGAGGTTTCTTTCTTTTAGTGCGCACCATGCACGTTTTAACCACTCTGTTCTGCTACACCCTCTGGTCCAGTCACCATCTTGTGCAGTCTTCAGTTTGTTAGTTGTTGTTTGGGCGGCTCTGTTACCGTACCACATCGTACGTGATTTTTGTTGAGAAGTTTTCGACCGCCCGTAAGCAGGACCGCACCGTGGGCTTGGCCGCCCGGTTTGCGGGACCGCACCGTGGGCTCGGCCGCCCGGTTTGCAGGACCGCACCGTGGGCTTGGCCGCCCGGTTCGCAGGACCGCACCGCGGGCTCGGCCGCCCGGTTCGCAGGACCGCACCGTGGGCTTGGCCGCCCATTTCGCAGGACCGCACCGTGGGCTTGGCCGCCCCATTTCGCAGGACCGCGCCGTGGGCTCGGCCGCCCGGTTCGCAGGACCGCACCGTGGGCTTGGCCGCCCGGTTCGCAGGAGTGCTAGTGAACTTGGTTTAAATAAACGTTTTGCCTATTCATAGAACTCAATCTTTTGTTATTTTGATCATTCAAAATCTGATTCCGTGAGTCACCACTAACTCGTAGGTCCCTTCTGATTATATTTTATATTTTTCGTTATAGTTATTTAAAAACCCACTCAAACCCAATCAGTACCTACAAATTGGTGACCCAGACGTGATGCTCACGGGCAGATATTGCATGATCATTTACACTTGATATTGAATATTTGCCGCATATTCTCGACAATTGAGGTTGATCATAAGTTATCAGCTGCGGCCTTAAAGGCCCTACACACCATTTGCACGAATCCGAATTTCGACCTGACGAATTTTGTTAAAGTAACTTACTCAAGTGGAAGTAAATACCAGTAGGAGACACACTGTGAAGTTTTAGCTCTTGGAATGCTGCAATTTTCCTAAAAAGTGGAATTTTGTACGATTTTAAAAAGGTAGTTTATAAACGACCTTTTCGAAAAAGCCATGCTTACCGCCCTCTATTGTCTGGATATAGTTAGCCTTTCCGTATTCTTGAACGGGCAAAATGTGTGCACGCGCGCGGGGACCGGGGGGGGGGGGGGGGCAGAAACGTTTGTATAGCACTACATGTACATGTACATGTACTGTACACTGTATAATAATGTACTGTACACCCATACGTACAGTACACACTGTACGTGTACATGTACGTTGTCGTGTAGGCCCTACACTTATTGCGTGTGACGGACCCGCATGTCACAAAGTTGCATAGGTCTGTGTAAAACCATGGTAAAACTAAAACTCAAAAGTTGAAGTCTGTAAAATCATGGATCAGGAACAGCGGAAACGTCGGCGGGGTTCCGCAGGACGGGTAGTTATGTCCCCTGTTTCGAAAAGAAGATATGTGAAATAGAAGCAGGCAAGGTATCGTGCGAAGCACGCAGCAGAAATCGAAGCAAAATGGGAGGCGTCATTCATGATTCAGTGTGACTGATAGTGATACTGATGATAGTGATACTGTCAACAAGCGTCAGTCGGAAATAGTCCGAGCATCCGAGTAACTTGGACCCGACAATCACCCTTTTTTATCGAAATTTCGAATTTGGAACACTGGATTGTTTTTATTGTCTAATTTGTCTTTGGGGAACCCCGTAACTATTCCATGAAGAGAAGAAAATACTGTTACTGTTAGTGTTACAGCCAAGTTTCTCAAATTTTTCCCAGAAAATATTCTGTAACGACTAAGACCTTTGATATGCCTCCATGGATAGACAATGTCATTTTCAAGTGTTTGAATCTAGTGAGAACATCGTAAATGGAATAGTTTCTCAAGTAACAATTACTGTACCCGACATTTGGAAAACATTGTAAATTTGTAATGATTGAATATATTTTATTGTAAGGCCGTACAATTAATTTCATATTACATATGAATAAGGGTTAATTATAATATTGTAATAATTGCTACTTTAGAATCCCCATTCCTATTTAGTCAGAGTAACTTGGACCCGACAAGTCACCCTTTTTTCATTGAATTTTGAAATTTTGAGAGTCGGGTGAGAAGAAAATTATACTTTATTTGTAGCTAAGTTTTGTCTTTTTTAATTGAATTTTCCTGTATCACTCTGTAGTCTCTAAATCATTTCTTCCAATTAAAGAAAATCTAAGTTAGAAAATTACATTTCCAAGTGGTTGAATCTGGTTAGCAGCATCATAAATGGAACCGGGATTGAAGAGTAACAATTTTCATTTCAATGTAAAGTTGGTTAAGTGTGTTGGATATTGATAAATGTTCAACAATTGTTTTACAGGAGTCATTCATCAGGCCCTGGATCCCCAGGATCAAGTCATCAAGACAACCTTTTGCCACCTCAGCCCCTGTTGATTTTTCTAGTGCCCCAGTAAGGTAAGTCCTTTTAACATTACAGGCCAATTTCATAGGGAAAGAAACCTCCAACAATTCCCAGGAATGTACTCCTAATTTTTGAGATTTCTTCTGAAAAGAGGGTCATTTTAACTACAAGTACTACACTTGTGCAACTGCAAGTTTGGGGTTAGGGCCTAAGTTAATCCCAGGAAATTTCCGTGTAAGCAAGTTCAATGAAAAGTCCAACCATTAGGCCTATAATTCCCGGATTTACCTGATTGAAAGGAGGTTACCTGCACTGTGCGGCAACTTATTTCATCATGAGGGAACTTACACATGTAGTTGAATTATTGAATTTGTAAATTGCTTTCCAATTCCAAATATTAAACTTTACAGACAAAACCGAGACTCAACAAATCATCACTCTTTGTGTTTACTTACCCTTTCATCTTTCCCCTCATGATCTTTCTTTTGTGTTTATTATTTTACCCTTTCATCTTTCCCTCTTTGATCTTTTTTACCTAAAATTTGATCTGTTACCTAAATTATCTTTCCCCCACTGTGATCATTCCCCACTCCATGGCCTTCCATTATTTTGTTCCCCCTAGTCTGTCCACCAGCTTTCCCACTTTTTTGCCTCATTTTGTCCTCTGTCATCAGCTGCTTTCTTTTCCTACACTGTCTGTAGGCCTCTCTGTTTCTGTTATACTGTCTTCGTAATTTTGCCTTTGAGAAAGGTCCTACTATACTAGGATTGAAACATCATGCCCTATAAGGTTTTTTTATGTATTTGTCATTGGTGCTTGAAGTTGACACAACCAGCTGTCAATAACTCTTATATATATAGCTTTATTTATAAGATTAGTTTATGACAGCTGACACTTCCTGGCATGCATAATTATGTGAATCACCAAATCTTCAAAATGTTTCCATTTTATTTTTTGCAGCATAAGCGTTGACTACCAACATGATGGGGACTTTGTCTGCTTGGAGGACGCTGTTTCTGATGAAGGAGACCTGGACGAGACATGGGAGCCTGTTGTCTCATTGAAGAGCAGGTAAGGCGCTACAGCTCAAACACTTCAAATACATTGTTTTTGAAATCACAGAGGGTCGTTCTCTGTAATGTGGTGTGCCACAATGCTACTTGTTTGTTATGGTAGCGATTGAACTACATTTGTGATGTTTCATGCTTGAAGCTAAACTTGGTAAGATGCTATCGTACATGCAAACATTTATACTCAAACATAAGAATCATGACATGAAGCTATAACATAAAGATAAACATTTTTGTTTCTAATTTGCATGAAGTCATTTCCTTTGCTCCAATCTTTGAAGATTTGCTCTTTTTTTTTGTATAAAATGTTTGGCTACTTTTCACCTCTGACATTGGTGTCTGAAATCATATTTTTGTTGGCCACAATAATTGTGCTAATTTTCCACAAGCAGTCTGATGATCATCATGACATAAGAAGCAAGCTAAATAGTAATAATAATTTATAACTTAATATTGTTCGTCTTTTGTACGATTGAAATAGTCAACAGTCAATTTAGTAGAAGCGGTATTTCTTAACTTTCTTAAACATTTTGTGATTTTTTTAGGGTAAATCTAGATGGTTTGGATTATATGGCAACCAGTGAAGAGGTGTATGGAAGAGATGAAGAGGCAGATGATGAAGAGACTGGGACAGAAAAGTCCTTCACAAGGAGTGGGCTGCACCGGGTGTTGAATAAATGTGAGGGCGCGGAGCAGACCAAGCTCTACATAATAACGGAGACAAGGCAGTGGGGGCTGAACAATAAATAATTATGTCAGTAGTATTTCTCTCAGCAGCTTGAAATAGAAGATCTCTTGCTTCTTTCAGGTTCAAACGGCCTATGTCATCCTGTAATGAACCCTAAACAACATTGATAAATTGTTCAAATAATCATGCCAAACAGATGTGTTTTGTTTTAAAAACTAGACAGTCATTTGTAGAACTAGAATTATAACAAAATAATGTGATGAATCATTTCTAAACTTAGGGATTAAGCAAGGCTAAGACATTCATCAGCTCCCATGCTTATCACCGGTTTCTAATTTCCATGTAATTTTCACACACATTAGTGCTAATACACATTATACATGTTGATAATATTTGTGTACTGTTGTAATTGTAAATTTGAGTACTGTATCTAAAAAATAGCTGTGTGCGTTAGCGTACTCTCAACCTGTGTCATAGTTAATCGGCCTAATCAACCACTTGTTGGCCTTGTGCAACAGGTTGAAGATCCCCTACCCGTTGTTGTACGGCTTCTTTATCCTCTCTCTCCTCTTCCTGTGACATTTTCTCTATTACCAGATGCCCTACTTCCTCTCCTACCCACACCCCTTGCTCTTCTATTCTACAAGGAATAGCAACCTGACAACAATGCATATACATGTACATGATGTAAACTGTAAATAAAATTGACAAGACACTTTGTAAAAAGAAAGTAACTTGAATCCGTCCATCACTTACTGTACTATGATTATGTACTTCAAATTAAACTTACGGGTATGCCTCAGGTTAGTCACATTTTGGTAAAATCTATATTTATTTTATTGCAAACCTACATGTATCTAGAATGAAACAAACCCTGGATCAGATTGGAGCAGTCAGTTCAGTCACATAATTATGTACAACCAAAACCAGCTACATGTAATTGCACTATTTATGGACATGCCTCACTCTGCATCAGTACCTACAACAAAAATAAGAATGGACATGTTGCGGACGTGGAGGTAAACATTATAACGCGGTGGATGGTTGTTGCTAGGTGTTTGACTAGAGAATTAATAACTAATCCTGCTTGCATTCTTTCTCCAGCCAGCGGATTAAGTTACAGACTACAAACCCATTAATGACTCATAAATATTTACTGGTCAATGACCGGAGACAGTTTCAAGATGTGCAGTTGACCACAATATTCATGTCACTCGGATAGTCACTTTTGCAGGCATGTTAATGTTTTTATTTGTAAATGTCGACAAAGGTGATCCTTAGGAAAAAATAAATAAACTGGTATCAAGCAAAAAATCACATGGCCTGCCGGCCGCGATATTTTTTTCCGTACCATATAAACGCTATCGGCCCATATGTTTGTGCACAAACAAAGTACATGTACATGTACATGTATGAAGAATTGAGTCTCAGGTCCCACTCAGACGGTACCGGGTGCGGGACGCAAGTGAACGACGAACATGTACATGTACAGTACATGTACAATGTACACAATGTACATGCACATGTACATGTACATGTACATGTACATGTACTGTACATTGTACAAACGAACGACGTTTAGGTTGTTCGTTTTTGCCATGGCAAAACAATAATAATATAACGACACAGCGAGAACACATCAATTTCACATATAATTCATTACACAACGTTATTAATATTTTTTCTTGAGCATTTTTAACTTCAATTTCGTTGATACTGCCAGATACCGGTTGTGATTGATAACACCATGATAACACGTGTCCAGATTTCACACACATGTATCATATGACACCGTGGAAATATGATTATACTTGATTAAAATAAACACACATGACACCGGTTTGACATTTTATGTGAAATTCAGACAGTTTTTCTGTCAAACAGGTCTTAGAAAAAACACGTGAGTTCGATCAGACTTTTGCACGGCCGGACGTACGTCCATGTATCAAAACAACCAAAGACCAAACAACGCACGGTCCATACACAGCTAGCTACACATTCAGTTACCGTTGTGTGCAACGCCGCGTGCAGTGCATGCATTGAAAGCAACAGGACACTCATTATGCAGCGGCTGTGGCCATGTGGTGACCTTCGAAGCTCCTGGCAACACATGCACAGAGGTGGCCAGATGCCTTATCATATCGGATTACATTGGCCGATTTGGAATTCGGAAGTTTTACGGTTAAACGCACGGTGGCGCTATTTAAAATTCTGCTATGTGCATTTTACGATCCTCGAAGCTGACACAGTCTGATGAAAAAATGAGTCAGTTTTTCACCATTTTCTCGCGACTTGGTTGACGGATTGAGCTGAAACTTTCACAGGTGTGTTATTTCATGCATATGCTGGATTAGACAAAGTATGGGCGCGTTTCTAAGACCTTTACCAATGGTGTGTAGGGCCTTTAAAATACCACCATTCTGGGCAAGTGACCCGCAAATCTGGTTCGCTCAGGTAGAGGCCCAGTTTACGACGAGAGGCATCGTATCCGAATCCACGAAGTATGCTCACATCATCTCCCTACAACCTGAAGTGGCCCAGGAGGTACGCGATCTTCTCATCTCTCCTCCAACCGAAGCTCCATATTCAACCTTGAAGGATGCCCTCATCCAGCGAATGTCTGCATCCGAACAACGGAGAGTACAGCTTCTGCTCAATGAGGAGGTGTTAGGAGATCGGAAACCCAGTCAGCTACTACGACGAATGCAGCAACTGTTGGGTGGTCAACAGATTGAGGCTGGCATTTTGCGCCAACTATTGCTCCAACGCCTGCCCCCCAACATCCGCTTGATCCTCGCAGGCACCAGTGAGACAACAACCGTCGACTTGGCTGTCCTCGCAGACAAACTGGTCGAGACTCAAGTGCCTACCATATCACCCGTGCTCCTTTCACCTGATATACAAGAGCTCAAGGATCAACTGACCGAACTCACCAAACAAGTCAGTTCTCTTCAACTGCAGTTAGCACGCCAACGGTCTCGACCCCGCCCTCGTTCACGCAGCCGCAGCCGTAACGCCCAGGCCAAACCAACAACAGCTGTAGCTCGGCCAGGCACCTCCGACGACTTCTGCTGGTATCACGCCACCTTCAAAGACAAGGCACACAAATGTCTTCCGCCCTGCAACTATGGTGACCAGGGGGTAGCCACGGCACTGCCCGCTGGGCGACAGGACAGCCGCCTCTTCTATATCGTCGATAAGCACTCGAACACCAGGTTTTTGGTTGACACTGGAGCTGCAGTAAGCGTCTATCCCTCCAATGCAACCGAACGATGTTCCAAATCATCGCTTACCTTGATGGCTGCTAACGGTACTCCCATTCGCACCTACGGACAGCGTTCTTTGACACTGGACTTTGGACTCCGTCGCACTGTTAGATGGGTTTTCATACTCGCTGATATCACTACACCAATTATAGGAGCGGACTTTCTCAGACATTTTGCCCTGTTAGTCGACGTGGCGAAACAACGACTCATCGATTCTACTACTCACCTGGTCGTGAAGGGGGTCAATTCCTTGGAGACACCTCTCAGCCCGGTCTTTGCAACACCCGCTCCAGGAGCCTACGACTTCATCCTTCGAGACTATCCAGAAATTACACAGCCATTGTGTAAGGAAACCCCCTTGAAGCATGATGTGACACACCATATCCAAACCAAAGGACCCCCAGTCAAAGCTCGACCTCGCCGCCTTGCACCTGATCGTTTGAAGATCGCTAAGCAGGAGTTCGACCACATGCTCGAGCTGGGTATAATACGCCCCTGGTCGTCACCCTTGACTGGTCGTTACCCTTGCATCTAGTACCAAAAAAATCACCCGGAGACTGGCGTCCTTGCGGTGATTATAGGGCACTGAACCGGATAACTGTTCCTGATCGTTACCCGATTGCACATCTTCAGGACTTTGCCTCCAATCTAAAAGGCAAGAGTGTCTTCAGCAAAGTGGATTTGGTGCGTGCCTATCACCAAATTCCGGTAGAGCCCGACGACATATGCAAGACAGCCATCATTACTCCGGTCGGCCTTTTTGAGTTTACGAAAATGCCGTTCGGATTACGCAACGCAGCACAGACATTCCAAAGGTTCATCGACCAGGTGGTTCGGGGACTTCCATTCATCTACACGTACATTGACGACATCTTAGTGGCTAGCGAGACCCCTGCACAACACCAAGAGCATATTCGCACCCTTTTCGACAGACTCAAGCAGTTCGGCGTTGTGATCAATCCGAGCAAGTCTGTCTTTGGAGTGTCTGAACTCAACTTTCTTGGTCACTATGTTAATGCGCAGGGTATTCAACCACTTCCAGAGAAGGTGGAAGCCATCCGCAACTTCCCGCAGACTTCTGAGACCAGCAAAGCCTTCGTTGGTAGAAAAAATGCTTTGTCTCAGGCCACCATGCTTATTCATCCAAGAGTTGATGCACCCATCTGCATCATGACCGATGCTTCTGATGTCGCCGTCGGTGGAGTCCTCCAGCAACTTGTGGACGGTTGCTACTGGCAACCAATAGCTTTTTACTCCCACAAACTCCTCCCAACCGAGACGAAGTACAGCGCCTTTGGACGCGAACTTCTTGCTGTTTACTTGACCATCAAGCATTTTCGCCACATGTTGGAAGGACGGCAGTTTTGTGTATTCACGGATCATAAACCCCTGACCCATGCTTTCCATGCCAAGCCTGACCGGCATAGCCCACGTGAGATCAGACAATTAGACCTGATTTCACAGTACACCACTGATTTGCGACACATTTCTGGCAGAGATAATATCGTCGCTGACGCTTTGTCCCGCCCTGAGGTCGACGCCCTCTACACTGAGACGACCGTCGATTTTGAACGCCTATCAGTTGACCAGAAAGAGGATGCTGAATTACAAACAGAGCTTCGCAAACCTACGACTAGCCTTAGACTCCAGACGCTCCCCCTGATATCCACTGGAGGAACCATCGTCTGTGACACATCTACCGGCAGCCCTCGGCCGTTTGTACCCAAACGCCACAGAAGAGCAGTGTTCAACGCTCTCCATGGACTTTCCCATCCAGGGATCCGTTCCACCCAAAACACTATCACTTCCCGCTTCATCTGGCCTGGAATCAAGAGGGATGTGCGTAAGTGGGCTCAGTCGTGTGTTCAATGCCAAAAGTCGAAGATTCACCGACATGTGAAGGCCCCACTTGGTACATTCAGCACACCCGACGCGAGATTTTCACATATTCACATCGACCTGGTTGGACCTTTGACCCACTCTAACGGCTATAGCTACCTTCTTACTTGTGTCGACAGATACACGCGATGGCCAGAGGCGGTACCCATCCCGGACATTACAGCAGAGACAGTAGCAAAAACACTTGTAGAACGATGGATTTCTGTCTTTGGAGCACCCGCCACTGTCACCACCGATCGAGGTCGACAATTTGTGTCTCACCTGTTCACTCACCTCGCCAAACTCCTCGGTACAACCAGACTTCGCACCACGGCGTACCACCCAGCCGCAAATGGTCTAGTGGAGCGTTTCCACCGAACTCTCAAAGCTGCCTTAAAGGCACATGACGATCCTCAGAAATGGACCGAGTATCTGCCATTGACTCTCCTCGGCATCAGATCAACAATCAAGTCCGATCTGAATTGTTCTCCGGCTGAACTAGTATTCGGTACAACCCTTTGGTTGCCCGGACAGTTCGTCACTCCTGAGTATTCTTCTACGCCGTTGGATCCTGGGAAATATGTCGACAGGTTACGGCATCACATGCGTGTGGTCTCTCCATCCGGTACTCGTGCTCAGCAGGTTAAGACCCGGATGCCGAAGCCTCTGACTGATGCTTCATTTGTTTTTGTTAGAGTTGATACAGTCAGAAAGCCCCTTCAGCAGCCGTACATAGGTCCTTTTCGCGTTCTGAAGAAATCACCAAAGTTCTTCACCCTCTCTATGAATGGTAAACGAGAGACGGTTAGCGTGGATCGGTTAAAAGTGGCACATGCAGAATCGTGTACTTCAAGTTCTAAACTGGAAGCAGATGAATGTTCCTCACTACCAGGTGCATCGCTTACTCCTGCCCCAGTTACCGTTTCGCCAACTTCATCGCCCTCCATACCGGCCAGTTCTCCTTCTGTGCCCTCTCCTGAGCAACCAAGGGTCACCCGTTCTGGAAGAAGAGTGTTTTGGCCTAAACGCTATCTTCAGATCATTAATATTTGATATATAGTTATGCATGTTGCCACCTTTGTGTACACACTAAGATACATTCAACATTTTTTTTCTCTCTATTTTGCCTAATACGAGGTACTGATTTTTTTTTTCTTTTTTTCTTTTTTTCATATAAAAGTTACCTGCTAGACGTGGCTATTGCATTTGCCCTTTATCGACGAGATGAATTTATCAGAGTGCCAAGTTAGGTTACAATAATTCATAGTTTTGCCATTCATTTCTTTTATTTCTGGTCACAGGTGGATCAGTTCTCATATACACCACCAAATACCGGTATATTGATATTTACTTTTGTATCACCCCTCAGAGGCTTACACCGCTTCGTGTCTTAGGGGGGGTTGATGTAGTAACCTTTTTTGGGAGGTTGGTTTGTTTTGTGACTGCCGTGCGGGCGCTTTTGTTCTGCGGTCGCAGGATGCTCTTTTTTGTCAATGCATGGTTTTTTCTCCATGCACACGGCATGTCACGCGTGAGAGGTTTCTTTCTTTTAGTGCGCACCATGCACGTTTTAACCACTCTGTTCCGCTACACCCTCTGGTCCAGTCGCCATCTTGTGCAGTCTTCAGTTTGTTAGTTGTTTGGGCGGCTCTGTTACCGTACCACATCGTACGTGATTTTTGTTGAGAAGTTGTCGACCGCCCGTAAGCAGGACCGCACCGTGGGCTTGGCCGCCCGGTTCGCAGGACCGCACCGCGGGCTCGGCCGCCCATTTCGCAGGACCGCACCGTGGGCTCGGCCGCCCGGTTCGCAGGACCGCACCGTAGGCTTGGCCGCCCGGTTCGCAGGAGTGCTAGTGAACTTTCATTTATTTTTAGACTTGGTTTAAATAAATGTTTTGCCTATTCATAGAACTCAATCTTTTGTTATTTTGATCATTCAAAATCTTATTCCGTGAGTCACCACTAACTCGTAGGTCCCTTCTAATTATATTTTATATTTTTCGTTCTAGTTATTTAAAAACCCACTCAAACCCAATCAGTACCTACAACTGTTTGAATGATGTTGTATTGTAATCTAAGATTAGTGTTTAAAAGTGGAAATACAGTGAAAGGTCGAGACCAAAAATAATTATGAGTGCATATTGATTTTTTTGATTTTTTTTTGTATATGGGCATCAGTAAGTTAGATTTATATAGTGCAAATTGTTAGTTTTGGAAAATGATATTTTTTTGAAGAACAAAATTGTTAAAGGTTGTTGGTAATGTTCTTGACAGAGTATTTTGCACTAAAAGGATAAAGGGAGGTTTCAAGATTTTGTTGACTGATTTACTGCTTGAATGATTTTGTATTGTAATCTAAGGTTAGTGTTTAAAAGTGGAAATACAGTGAAAGCTCTAGACCAAATTATGAGTGCATATTGGGTTTTTGTCTTTTTATTTTGATGTTGGCATCAGTAAGTTTGATCATGGATTATATAGTGTAAATTATTAGTTTTGTGAAGAACAAATGACAAATTAGGCTTATTTTTAGTTTAAGTGTGTGAAATGATCTTTTATATTTGGTGGGATATTAAATCATTTTGTTAAGTTTTGTGTTGAAAATGTTGTTTCTTTGTGTATTGTAGCTGTGTTGAGCATTACTTAGTTGTATAAACAATATTTAAAGAAATATATAAACAAAAATAAGCCCTTCATGAGAACGAGGTTGGTTGAAAAAAATCCGCTGGCAAAGGGAACGCTTTAGTTAATATAACCAGTAGATTGGCTCTTTTCGTGTAATCACATTTATAGCGCCAATCAACCTTGTTATAACTTATTCCTGGTGACAGGTTTGCTCACTGCCCTTGGTGGGATCGCGAATTCCTATTTTTTTTACGGATTCTTCATCCATGTCAAGTTTTGTTTTGAACCAGAATCGATGATATTTACAGTTTTCGACATGCAAACGTTGTTGTACTGTCAAAGTCTGCTGGTTATGGGAACAACGTTATGCATGCGTTAACGTTTTACATGTGGTACAATGGGTAGTCCATAGAGTTATAAATTATTAATAATAATAAGGGCTGTACTGGTGTGTTCCCCTCATTATGTAACTGGTTTCTCCCAAAAACTGACCGTAAGATGATCAGCGCCCTCGTTTGTTCAGATGAATCCAGTCTGGTGTCCGCCGGAAACTGGCAAGCTGGCTGCAGGGCCATCGTTAAAGAGCGTACACATGTTCATGTACATGTTTACAATACATGTATTGTACACTGTACATGTACATGTACATTGTACATGTACATGTACACGTACATTATGTTCGCTCATTCTGTATATGTACGTCCGCTCATTCTGTATAAAAGACCGATAGAGTAAGTAGCGTCAATGTACATAATACATGTACAGTAGGCCTATATTTTGTCGCTCAGGTTTGTGGACTAATATTCAAAGTAATGTTAAGTAATGTAATAGAAAAAGGTGGTCCTGAGTAACTTGGACTGCTTGCACCCGTACAATTCCACCAGGTTTTTTTTCCATATGAAAGAATTTGCTGTTGCTTTATTTATTTAAGGTGATATACAAAAATGTTGCAAACTGCTTACTGACTAAAATTACCAAAATGTAAATCTAAAATTTAGTGGGCCTGACGTTTCGATCCTAGCAGGACCTTTCTGCCTTTGAGAAAGGTCCTGCTAGGATCGAAACGTCAGGCCCACTAAATTTTAGCTTTATTTATTTGATAGTTAGGGTTAGGATTAGGACTAGGACTAGAAGTAAGTTGTTTCCTGTTTAATCAACCCTGTGGTTTGAAACTTAGTAATTAGTAGTAGTTGTCGTCGTCGTCGTCGTAGTAGTAGTAGATTGCCTGAATGGCCAATACAAAATAAAATATGAATATGGAAGTTGGAAGTGTATTGCCACATATTTGACTGGACTGTCAGACTCCTTTGATTGTGTGGATTTCAATTTTCAAGAATGTAGGATAATGTACTCTATTGTTCTCTCTTTCGATTGATTTTTTCAGGCCAGAACTACATTATTAAAAAAAAAATTATAAATCGAGGGTTAAACTGAAATTAATGCAAGTTCTGGTCAGTTAATGAGTTATTCATGTGAAGTTCAGGAAAAAAAACATGTTTGTTTTTTTAACAGAAATGCCGAGCCACATGATGCCAGCTGAGGGAGTGAATGCCCTAGGAGAGATGGTTATCAGGGAAGTCTGAGTCCCAGACCTCTGGGGCAGGCGACAATGCCTTGTCCTAAAACGACTGGACAAGGAAGTCTGTTACCGAGACCTAAAGAAATTGGTTGAGGCCAGGCGAACGCAAAGCCCTGTCCTATTGTTCGACGTGGGAATGCTCTGTCTTCCAGGCCTAAGGGAATTGGTCTGTGTCAGGCCTTGTCTGTGACTGGGACCTCACATTCGTGTGATGTGATTAGTCATGGACATAGACAATCAAAAGTTGTGCAACCCAACAGCCAAAGAAACCGAAACAAACTGAAAAAAGTACTACATAAAATGAACATGAAAAATGTAACTGAGTTTGTACGTGTACCTGAACTACCTCACATTCGTGTGATGAGGTGATGGAGTTGGACCCTGCATTGTTGAAGTGGATAAAATAGATTAGTGACGATTCAGTATGTAAAATGTTGGTTCTGTGATCAAGTGACTAATGCAGTAGAACGACTTGTGCAGTGTGACACTTCTAGTATCATTGATCATGTGAGTTGCATGAGTACAACAGTGTTCTTGTGTCTGAAATGCGGAAATTTGAAATACACATATTGTATGTTACATGTACTGTTTATGTACATGGCATGGACAATAGGTTTAAATATTCAAACTCTGATAGGTATATACATGTAGTTAAACAAAGTGGAGGTTACTCATTCCGAAGCAAGAAAAGTACTGGTGTTGAGAATGGTTCTATAGTTGTAGGAAGTACAAACTTGTGAAAAATGTGCACTACATTAACAAAGACCATCAGTGTAGAACTGCAAGTGAAAAAATGTATCTCCCCCGGTAGCCTCTGAAACAAGTGTACATGCCGCATGTAAATATGCACGTGGTAGCAGGAAGCAAAAAGTCTTGTTTGAAAATAAAAAGAATAGTGATGGCAAAAGCCAACCAAAAAGAAAAGCTAAGGAATCAATTGAAGGTCAGAATTGTACAAAGAAGCCAAGAGTTCAGCAAAGAAGTGTGTCTAAGGATACTGATAAAGCTTATAAGGAAGATGGAAGTACCGGTATGGATAGATGTCGTTATCGAGACAAGCTTAAGTTACAACAAACTCATGATATAGGGTGTGCTGAAGGTAGTTTTCATCATTTATTCCCAAATTAAGCCATTGAACAGTTGGACTTGGAAAGAAATGGATTTTGTATTAAAAACTGGGAATGAACTAGCTCTACAATTAGGAATATGTATTTGTTGATCAGTAAGTTGCCAGATGAAATAGATGTATTCGGTAAACATTTCCGCATGAAGATCGATGAATCTGTGTCTGGCACTTATGCAGATGAACGAGCAGATTCGATTGAGTTCAATATGGTCCCAATTACTCAAGCAATTGAGCAGGCAGTTCAGAAATATTATGCATGTTTTATTTGCTTTCATGGAAGTACCTTTTCAGTAATGGCTGAAGATGGAATGTGTCATATTTTTGATTCACATTCTAGAAATCAGCATGGACACGTAGACATCAATGGAAAGAGTTTGCTCAAGTGTGTGTCATCATGGAAAGGTGTGTACAGGTACTGTTTGGAACTTGCAAAGACAATGAATGTCGGTAATAATGAACAGTTTGACATTACAGAGGTTACTGTCTGGATAGATGGTGATGTCAGTATGTGTAGTCAGGCTGAGAACGTTTGGCAATGAACGCTGCAGTAGAAAATTGCAGAGAAATAAAAAGTTGACCAAGTAATTCTCAGTCAAGATCTCACTGACTATTACCGCAGACTTCGTCTGACTGAGTTCTTCTTCGATTCTGGCTCTCGTAAAGAAGAACCTTTCCGAGTAAAAAGCACCTGGGTGCCCCCTAAGAACCGTGTTCCAGCCCTTGAAACGTATGTGCAAGCAGTCAGTTCTCAAGTTTCCAACTCCTCTCATCTTACCCGTAAGCCCCACGACAATCTCCCTAGGGAAGAACGTCTTGCTCTCAACACTCTACGTTCCCGCGGTGACATCATTATCAAGCCAGCAGATAAAGGGTCAGCTGTAGTAATCATGAATTGCCAAAAATATATTGTTGAAAACAATCGCCAACTCAACAATCCCCAGCACTATAAATGTCTGGACTCTAACCCCACTGGCAAATTTCCAGAGCAAATTCAGGAAGTTTTGGATGACATGCGATCACGTGATCATTTGGGTAAAAAAGCTCACAGATTTCTATCACCGATCAATTGTAGAACTGCCAGATTCTACCTTTTCCCGACAATTCACAAGGCCAACAACCCAGGCAGAATCATCATCTCTGGCAATGGTTCACCTACGGAACACATCTCTTTTCATTGACTCTTTTCTCAAACCTTTGGTTCCCCAAATCCCCTCATACGTCCATGATACTCCCGACTTTCTGCGATAGTTGGAAAGTGTCAAGGATCAAATTCCTACTACTGCCATAACTGGTACTATTGACGTTTCCTCTCTATACACTAACATCCCCCAGGAAGAAGGCATTCAAGCTTGCTCCTCGGCCCTGGCCAAAGGAAAACAGTCTTCTCCACCCATCACCGACATAACCACCCTCATGAGGCTAGTGCTGGCCAAGAATAATTTCTCCTTTCTTGGCAAGCACTATCTTCAAGTGCATGGCACTGCCATGGGCACGCGCATGGCTCCTTCCTTTGCATGCCTCTTTATGGGTGACCTTGAGGAACAAATGCTCAGTGAGGCTCCATGCCGTCCCTGGATTTGGTGGAGATACATAGATGACGTGTTCTTCATTTGGACTGGGGACGGTAGCAGCTTGAATGCTTTCTTTGACCACATCAATTCCTTCCATAGGACTATCAAATTCACATGGGAGCAGTCTCTTCAACAGACCCACTTTCTGGACGTCACCGTCCGGAAAGACCTCAATACACTCACTACTGACTTGTATTCTAAGTTCACCGACACTCATCAATATCTCCATTCCTCCAGTTGTCACCCCAGACACTGTAAGACTGGTACAGCTTACAGTCAGGCCCTCAGATTGAGGCGCATATGTTCCAATGAGTCTGACATTCGCCGCCATACACGTGTATTGGCCAGTAACTTGGTTGCTAGAGGCCATAGTTCTCGCCAAGTGAAGAACTCCATTGCTAAAGTCTATTCCATTCCCAGAAGTTCGGCACTAAAACAAAAGCCACCAGGTCCCAAGGACAAGCCCAAGTTTCCCTTAGTTACTTCCTACCACCCTTCTCTTCCTCCTCTCTGGAAGATAACTAAGAAAAACCACCATATTCTCCACACTTCAGATCGTCTGGCTAATGCCATTCCTAATTCGCCTGTTTTGGCTTTCAGGCGCCCCCGTAACCTGCGTGACTTAATTTGGTACACATGACGACGTCGTGACAATTTTAAGACAACTGTGCACTAGCTCAACATAGGCTCTATGTATTTGCCAAGTTTGAAAAAAAATCCAAGTGTTTAATGGCAAAAGTGCCGTGGAGAAAAACCCTGTACAAAGTCTATTGGATTATTGCAACCAAAAAAGAAGACAAAACAAAAAAATCAGAACAAGAACAATAGCTTTTCCAATTCGCGGCAAAAAGGCTAAAAATCAGAACAAGAACAATAACTTTTCCGTTGGAACGGAAAAGCTAAAAATCAGAACAACAATAGCTTTTGTTGGCAAACAGAACATAACGCTTTTCCGCATCTGGTTCTTTAACAAACAAAATAAAAATAAAATAAAATTGACATCAACGGGGTTCGAACCAGTAACCTCAATTTCAACCCCAAAGCGCTGTCGTCATGACGTTTTAAAGACAACTGTGCACAACTTCAGCAAGGGCTCTATGCATTTGCCAAGTTTTAAAAAATTGAAGTGTGTTCAATGGCCAAAATGCCGATCATAAATTTCATGTACAAAGTCTATGGGATTTTTCCGATGAGAAAAAGAAGACAAAACTAGAGATTTATGTCTGTTGGCTAACAGAACATAACGCTTTTCAACATCTTGTTCTCTTAAAAAAAAAAAAATTGACATCAGCCGGATTCGAACCCGTAACCTCAATTTCTACCCCAAAACGCACGTGCATATTTCGTGCACAAAGTGTATAGGACTTCATTATAATATTCTAAAAATCATAATAATTCTGAACAATGGTCAATTGGTTCAAAACTCGGGACTTAGAATGTCTAGCCCAATAGCTAAATGCCCACCAAATTTTGAGATGATGATGTCACGATTGCGTCATGGCATTTTGGCCCTGGAGGGTGTTTCAAAACTACATCCCCAATAGATATAACGCCACGATCAAATGAGGGCAATTTTTGGATACACCTTTTCCCAACTTAGATAAATTGCAAAATTGAAACAAAAAATGTACTTTTGCTTTTATTGGAGTGCCGTGGAGAAAAACCCTGTACAAAGTCTATGGGATTATTCCGACCAGAAAAAGAAGACAAAAAATCAGAACAAGAACAATAGCTTTTCCGCATCTGGTTCCCTAAAATATTGATTAAAAAAAATTGACATCATTATCAACGGGATTCGAACCCGTAACCTCCATTCCTAACCCAAAACGCACGTGCATATTTTGTGCACAAAGTTTATGGGACTTCATAATAATTCTGAACAATGGTCAATTGCTTCCAAACTCAGGATTTAGCTAAATGCCCACCAATTTTCGAGACGATTGACCGTTGTTCAAATATGCTCAATTGAATGTGAAAAAATCCAAGTGTGTTCAATGGCAAAAGAAGAAGAACAACAACAATAGCTTTTCCGCTAACTAGAGATTTATGTCTGTTGGCTAACAGAACATAACGCTTTTCTGCATTTGCTTATCTAAAAAAAAATTGATCAAAAAAAAAACTGACATCAACGGGATTCGAACCCGTAACCTCCATTCCTAACCCTAAACGCACGTGCATATTTTGTGCACAAAGTGTATGGGACATCATAATTTTTCAAAAAATCATAATAATTCTGAACTCAGGACTTAGAATGTCTAGCCCAATAGCTAAATGCCCACCAAATTTCGAGGCGATTGACCTTTGGCAAAGTTTGAAAAAAATCCAAGTGTGTTCAATGGCAAAAGTGCCGTGGAGAAAAACCCTGTACAAAATTGATAAAAAAATTGACATCAATCTTTCTCCGTTGGCCAAATATGCTCAACTGAATCTTAAAAGTTTATGACCTCATTAATATTCATGAGATGACGTCACGATCAAATGAGGGCAATTTTTGGATACACCTTTTCCCAACTTAGATATAGTGCAAAATTGAAACCAAACGACCTTAAACTTTTGCATATCATGGAGTTTGAAATTTGCCCCTTTAAAGCGCTGTCACGTGACACGTGGTGACGTCATGGCAATTCTAAGACAACTGTGCACTAGCTCAACATAAGCTCTATGCATTTGCAAAGTTTGAAAAAAATCCAAGTGTGTTCAATGGCAAAAGTGCCGTGGAGAAAAATCCTGTACAAAGTCTATGGAAAAATTCCGACCAGAAAAAGAAGAAGAAGAAGAAAAAACTAGAGATTTATGTCTGTTGGCTAACAGAACATAACGCTTTTCCGCATCTGCCTCTCTTAAAAAAAAATAAAAAAAATATTGACATCAGCGGGATTCGAACTCGGAACCTCAATTTCTACCCCAAAACGCACGTGCATATTTCGTGCACAAAGTGTAAGGGACTTCATTATAACATTCAAAAAATCATAATAATTCTGAACAAAGGTCGATTGTTTCCAAACTCAGGATTTAGAATGTCTAGCCCAATAGCTAAATGCCTAGCAAATTTCGAGACGATTGACTTTTGGCAAATATGCGTTTTTATAACACGCGTTTTGATGACGTCATGATTGCGTCATGGCATTTTGGCCCCCGAGGGTGTTTATAAACTACATCCCCAATAGATATAATCGAAAAAATGAAAAAAATCTTGCTCCGTTGGCCAAATATGCTCAATTGAATGTTAAAATCTTAAAAGTTTATGACCTCATTAATATTCACGAGATACCGTCACGATCAAATGAGGGCAATTTTTGGATACACCTTTTCCCAACTTAGATATAGTGCAAAATTGAAACCAAACGACCTTAAACTTTTCCATATAATGGAGTTTGAAATTTGCCCCTTTAAAGCACTGTCACGTGACACATGATGACGTCATGACAATTCTAAGACAACTGTGCACTAGCTCAGTATAAGCTCTATGCATTTGCAAAGTTTGAAAAAAATCCAAGTGTGTTCAATGGCAAAAGTGCCGTGGAGAAAAACCCTGTACAAAGTCTATGGGAAAATTCCGACCAGAAAAAGAAGAAGAAGAAGACAAAAAAAAAAAATCAGAACAAGAACAATAGCTTTTCCGCTACGCGGCGGAAAAGCTAACTAGAGATTTATGTCTGTTAGCTAACAGAACATAACGCTTTTCCGCATCTGCCTCTCTTAAAAAAAAATAAAAAAAATATTGACATCAGCGGGATTCGAACTTGGAACCTCAATTTCTACCCCAAAACGCACGTGCATATTTCGTGCACAAAGTCTTAAAAGTTTATGACCTCATTAATATTCATGAGATGACGTCACGATCAAATGAGGGCAATTTTTGGATACATCTTTTCCCAACTTAGATATAGTGCAAAATTGAAACCATACGACCTTAAACTTTTGCATATAATGGAGTTTGAAATTTGCCCCTTTAAAGCACTGTCACGTGACACGTGGTCACGTCATGAAGTTTTAAAGACAACTGTGCACAACTTCAGCATGGGCTCTATACATTTGCAAAGTTTCAAAAAAATCCAAGTGTGTTCAATGGCCAAAGTGGCGCTTACTAAAACCCTGTACAAAGTCTATGGGATAATTCCGACCAGAAAAAGAAGAAAAAAAAAAAATCAGAACAACAACTAGAGATTTATGTCTGTTGGCTAACAGAACATAACGCTTTTCCGCATCTGGTTCTCTTTAAAAAAAAAATCCTACCCCAAAAAGCACGCACATTTTGTGCATAAAGTCTCCGGGATTTAATAACGATATCAAAAAAACTTATTCGAAAACAGTGTTCAATCGTTTCCAACTATTACATTTTGCATGTCCAGCACAATAGCTAACTGCACACCAAATTTCCAGAAGATTGACCTGTGGCTGCAGGATAATGTGTTTTAGAATCACGCATTTTGATGACGCCACGGTTGCGTCATGTCGTTTTGGCCCCGGAGGGTGTTTCTAAACCATTTCCCCAATATATTAAAAAGGGGGAAAAAAACTCAATCCGTTGGCCAAAATAGTATGCTCAAATTAATGTTGCTGGTCATTGGAATTGTACCCCAAAAACAATTTGAATGCACTTTCATCGGAGACGGACCAGTGAGAATAACAATGTGACGAGTGACAATGTGTAATTCATCTTAATTGGTGCGTTAAAATGAATGGAAAATTGGTGAAAATCAGAAGGAAGAAGCTTCAATCGCTCAGCATTATCTATGTCTCCTGACATTGCCACATGCTGTGAAATTAGACGAAAGTATTTTGAGGTGAATTACGTTTACTGAACCGCACCATCACTCGATCACTACTACTGGCTACTGCACTAGGCCGGCTAATTCTCGCTCAAACTTATTGAGCTGAAAAACATACTTTCTTATACTAGCGCCCTCTACCGGCGTCAAGAGTTTTGTTGAAAAACAACGCAGTCGTAAATCCCGTCTTCAAAAACTTGTTGGTAATACACAGTGTAGAAGGGTACTGTCTATTCAGAAAACATGTCGAGACGACCCTGCCGTAAGTAGTTTGGTATGTTTGGGTTTCAAAGTAGAAGTATTATTTCTTCGTTGTTAAAATTTTGTTTCGTTTCATTTTATTAGCTAAGGTTTGAAATGGACTTGTACCGTCAAGGAACTTTAGAATTATGTATGAATTAGCTTTTGAAATAACCAATTGGGGACAAAATGTGCCGTTCAAATGGTGACAGCGTGGTTCCCAATGTTTGTGCATGGAGAGAGACCTGCGCAGTACCAGTTGCGCAGTCGCAATGACTACAATAGTGCAATACGTACACTAATAATTTATAAAAAGGATGTTTACTTTTTAGCATAGTTGTCGTGCGCAAAGCTAATGATGTTTGATATTAAAAGCTGATATTTTTCTATGCTGGCATTACGTTTTTTCAGGGTTTTTTTCTGTCTCTGGTCTTATTTATTTTTAGTTTTTCGTTTTAGAAACTGAAATAAGGTAAAGGTCAACTGTATTTTTTGTTTACAATGTGATCTCACAGGGATTGGTATCCTCATACTGGTATTCTACATTGTATGTACAGTAATTGCTAAATTTGAAATTGTGTGGAGTTGCAGCACATGTAGCATGCTTAAGACAATGTGACCGTGTGGTTGATCTTCAGAAGCTGACTTGAGCACATACACGTAGAACTGATTTCAGAGGTTATAGTGTACTATAATTAGGTACCTTTCCAACCACACGAGTGAGTGTACTTGAAAAGTGTCCTTGTGTAGGTCCTTGCAGAAATAGTTATTATTAGTGTTTCAATCCTGATATTTACTTGATATAATTGAACTTGAAATTATTGAAACAGTTTCTAAGTGTTGCTTTGAACAAGTGGAACTATTAAACAAAATGGCAAAGATAACTGGACCAGGATATGAATCTGATTGTGAGACCTCTGGGTTTGCATTGTACCAGTGCTTTACCATCTGAGTTACCTAGCCCTTAGATTAGTTAGATGCCAGTCATCCCGAAGAGTCAACTAGTCTTTGCTGAGGTGGGGCACCAGCCAGAAGCATTCAACTATTAACTGCTGTCTGTCTCCAAGGATCACACCCCAGCTTTCTTTCGGATGCAAACAACCAATTGTTGTAAACCAGGATACAGCAGCTTGGAAATCAAACTAAGTGGATTCAGCTTCAAGTCAAACAAATAAATGAAAGCATGGGCTGTTAGCAATTGAACAAATTGAAAATATTGCAATGAAAACTTTGACTGGACTGGATTTTTAACCTCTTGTTTTATGTATTTATACAAATGTACATGAGTATAAAGAGGGACTTACTGCCTTTGTAAGTTAATGTACAGATGTTGATTCTCACTTCTTATTGTGATTACTGTGAATAAAATTAAAGATCAACATAAGCGACAATCATCTCTGTCTATTTGTTTTCTATTTCATGGAACATGCATATTGAAGATTGAACAGAAAGTTAAAGTGACACAATAAAGTATGCCTGTAATTGCTCAACAGCATTTCACTGTTGCTGGATATAAACAATGCTTTTGATACATCTTACCCTGTAGATACAAATGTATTTTGTTTATTCTTGGTGCATTAAATGATGGATGTGAATGATATAGGAATCAACCTTTCCCCCTGACCAGCAGATTGATGATTGATTATCATGTCATTTGGAAGAAACATGGTTGTGTGCTTTTACTGCTATAGATAGGAATTTTTCGCAACCGGTTTTCCTTTGTACCAAACAGACATGACAATACTAAAATGTAACTTACTCATTAATGTATACATGTTTTGGAAATCAATTGAGCATATATTTTGTGGGTTTTTTTGTTTACCCTTTTTTAAATAAAATAAAGAAATCCACATAAACAGAAAAAAAGCAAAAGTCATAGATGTAATCAAGCAATGAGTGGTAAACAAGACACATTTTCTAAATAAGCAACTGTGTGTTGTATGAGCACTGTTATACATTTTGAATACAATCAGGCATTTAAAAAAAAAAAGGTTCCACAATAAAAATGTTGCAAGGCAACCATGGAACAGTATTTTGAATCAGCCTGACAAGTTTTGACAATGGTGTACAGAGCAGCGAGAAGTAAAATATTTGTATTTCTCTTGTGATTTGTTTGCAGTTAAAATGCCAAGCCACAAGATGTTCCTAAAGGAGACCTGGGAGAAGCTGCCCGGAGGAATGCCTGCTTCCTCCAACAGATGCATGTTTCTTTCTCATCTTTCTAACCTTTCCTATCTCAGCTCATATTCTTCATCTCCTTCTCATCTCCGTTCACTTGCCTTCTATTCCTCTTTCCTTTCCTTTTCCACTCAAGCCCTCGGGCTTGTGACTCAAGCTCCCTTGCTTGAGGACGCTGCTGAGAACCAGGCACTTGTGCCTGCTATCAGGAGCAGCAATTTAATGAAGATGAAATGCCATGAGATAAAATGCCATGAGATGAAATGCCATGAGATGAAATGCCATGAGATAAAATGCCATGAGATAAAATGCCTTGAGTTGTTGAATGACCAATCCATGTGGATTGATATTGTTCTGAGTCATAAAAAGTGTAATAAGAAAAGTGAAAAAAAGAGCCAAATGAAAATCCTGGAGATGAGCCAGAAGAAAAGCTGTCTGATGAGAGTCGAGAGAAGCCATGCAATGAGCAACTGGGCAAGTCATAAGGTGAGGCATGAGATTTATTGCAGGAGTTGTGAGGTGAGACAGCAGAGAAGCCATGACATACACCATAGGAGTCATAACACAGGTTGTAAGATGGGACATCATCCAAGAAGGCATGAAGTAAGTCATAGACATAAGAGGAGCCATGAGATGACCCATATTGTGAGACGTAATAGCAAGACGAGCAAGCAGCAGGTGAGAGTGGTATTTAGAGTTGCATCAAAGCAGAAGTGTCCATGTCAATTGAAGAGGAGAGTGATTGACATGTCGAACAGATGGAAGCATCAGCAGGAGAGAAGGGCTCAATGGTATTGGACAACTGGCTACACGGTACTGAGACGTGTATGGTGGACAAAAAAGGCAGGGAATTGTATGGTGTTTAATGACAGCAAAGGTGAGCTGACAAAAGATGGACAAATACAGGAGATGCTGAAGGAAACCACACTTGGTCGTGCAAGAGAGACAGAAGGTAGAATTAATGAAGTGCTGTGTGATAAGGTGAAACCTGTTGAACTGCAGTGTTGTCAGACAGTTGATAGCAGACAAATAGTTGATCAAGATGCTAGGAAGTGTTGGCTATGTGATCAAGCATCAAGACCTTTGGAAAGAACTGTGACATGTGAAGGGTGTAACATTTGTTATCATGTCAACTGTATGGGTTTTGCAAATATTGAGCATATCTAGGCAAGTAAACCAGTGTCATGGATGTGTGCTAAATGTGGACAAGGTAATTACAGTCAATCTTTGATGTCTGATCTTGGAATTCCCACAGATAGCAACCGGTTTGAGATGCTATTGGTGAGTGATCTCGTGCAAGACGAATTGGTGAACACTGAGGAAGCATATCCCATTGAAGATGACAAGAGAGATGGTGTAATTCATGGTGAGATAAAGCAATGTTCAGATATGATGTATGTAACAGGTGGTAGTAAGATTCTGACTCAAACTGGAGGCTATTCTTTAAGGAGTAAGCAAGCTGTTAATGCTGTAGAAAAGAGTGATGGACATAAGGATAGCAGCAAAAATGTGAAGTGTAAACAAGCTAAAGGGAACAGTGCAACAAGTTGTTCAGTGAGTTTAGAAACTGACCCTAAACCACGATACGGACTGAGAAAAAGAACAAAGGAAGTGCTGTCTGAGGTTAAAGAGAAAGTTCAACTGAAAAGAAAGGTGTTAGCTGAAAATTCTGACCATTGTTCTGAAGATGTAACTGTCACAAAAAAGCAAAGAGTCTTATCACTCGGAAGTAAATCATACGAGATACCCAAACTTAAAGTGTCTAAAACTGCAATTGTATGCGGTGAATCAAGTACTCACAATACACAGCAGGACAAAGATAAGAGAGTTGTTCAAGGTACTTTCCATCAAGGTCATCATAAGTTTGGGAATAATAGTGGCAAGCAATGTGTTGCTAACAGTCTGTGTGCAGTGTTGCATAGTCATGTTAAGAAGATGAATGGTGTTCTCTTGATATGGATCTTGTATTGAATACTGGTAATCAGTTGTATACCTATCTATCAAATAGTTCTACAGTAATGCATGAGTATTTGTTGATCAATGAGTTGCCTTACGAAGTTGATGTTTTTAGTCGACATTTTAACATGGAGTATCATGAGTCTGTGTGTGGTACTTTTGGAGAAGAATTTAATCTGTCTGAATTCAATATGGTGTCATTGAGAGATGCATTGGAGCAGACACTTCAGAAATATTCTGCGTGCTTTATTTGTTTCCATAGTAGCACATTCTCAGTTATTGCTCACGATGGATTGTATTATATTTTTGATTCTCATTCTAGAAATCACAATGGCTTGCAAAGCAGTGAAGGAAGAAGTTTACTGAAATGCGTATCATCATGGCAAGGTGTGCACGGGTACTGTACTGAACTTGGTCATTCTATGAATGTGTCTAATACTGAGCAATTTGAAATTACAGGCATTACTGTTTTGGTTAGTGATCATACGAGCATCCATAGACATGAACACATTGGCAATACTAATTGTGCTTGTGTAAACAGTGCAATACCAGACGTAGAGTATGAATGCTTGAATGAGGCGATGGAAATTAATACATCCCAAATCAAAGAAGTGGATGACATTGACATACAAGTCATACAAGTTATTGAACCTGTTACAATGAAGTTTCTGCCTCTAACTAAAGAAATAAAGAGTGCACTTTGTCTTAAATTTGATATTGGCAAAGTATGTTTGAATGGTAATGACGTATCCAAGACAAGTGAGAACATGGGAAGACCTGACAGTGTCAAGAAGATAAAAGGTGATGGGAATTGTTTCTTTAGAGCCATTTCTTGTGCTATATCAGGAACTGAAGCAAATCATATGAAAGTTAGAACCCTAACTGTCAATCACTTGTTGGAACATGAAGAAAGTTTCAATCCTTTCTTAAGAGAAGGTTACATTACAGTGAGAGACTATGTAATGAGACAAAAGATGTTTGATAGTGGAACATGGGCTACTGAGGTAGAAATCATGGCAGTCGCTGACATGCTTGGTGTTGATGTTTACACATACAGTGATATCACTAAGTGGTATGTGTTTTCTCGTACTTTCAGCAATAGTAATAGATTGCCAAATTGTGGAATGTATATGTACCATAGAAATGAAGTTCATTATGATTTGGTTTTGAATGTTCATGCACTTCCCACAACTGAAACAAATGATATAATATTATCTGTAAGCTGTTGTGAAGATTCTATAGACGATCAGTGTGGTGTTAAGAAAGAAGAAACAGCAACATATTCCAAAAAGAAGGGAAAGAATAAACGTAAACGTGTGAATAGGAGACTTAAGAATAAAATAAGACGAGAAAAAGAACGAGAAAAGTACTATCAAACAAAAATGACCCAAAAATCAGATAAAAAGAATACATACAGGGAAAACAAGAAATATGCAAAACACAACATTATTCGAAATGTAAAAAATTCAGAGAAAATATACTTAATTATGAGAAAAAAAGATATCAAGAAAAAGGGGCTAGGAAAAAGAAATTGTTGAATGAGAAATATCATGAAGATATTGCGTTTAGAGAAAGACTGCTGAAAGTCACAAGGATCAAGTATCATGAGAACAGTGACCACAGACAATATAAGATTAATAGTACAAAAGCCAGGTATGAACAAGATATTGCATATAGACTTAAAAAAATTGATCATGCAAAGAATAAATACCACAGCAATCAAGTATATAGAAATGCAGTTATTAAGTCATTAAAGAGAAAGTATTGGAGTAATCAAGTATACAAAGTGAATTTGATAAAAAATCAGAAAATGAAATATCCGACCAGTACTATGTTCACCCCATTATTACCCCAATCTATGTTTGGTTTCGGTAGTAAAATAAATTGTACTTTTTTGTAGCGTAACCGTCTCGCTAATACTTGTTCTGGAAGTTCCGATCAGGCTTGAGTAGCGCAGCGTGATCGTAGTCGTAACTCGTATGCAGCCATGTGGCCGATGTGCACGTGCACTGTGCAGTATACAGTGTGTGCAAAGACGTGTTGTGTCATGTCACATGTGCCGCGCGTAGGCTGGTTTCGGCACTACTGCTCCTGTGGTGTCACTATGTCTTTACATAGAGGCGGAAACCACAACTAGACTTAACAACCTCGCTAACGTCGCGAAGGGAAATCGGTCAAAACTAAAATACGCTACTTTCATCGAATTGTCTCCGAATGTTGTTTCCGCGTAGTTTAATATTATTCCCTTCGTTATTATATTGTGGTATGAATAGTGGTATGAATAGAAAGAATGGAATACAGGCTTAAATTTGAGGGTAAAATTGACAAATTTGGAAGGCGTTTGACTCTTTTTTTTCTCCGTCATTTTGGCTCGATCTACCGCGGCCGCACGGAGCGATTTAGCAATTTCCAACTTCCGATATCTCAAGAAATGAATGAAAAAATTCCTTCTCAAATTTTCTAGAATTCTGGAAAACACACTTTGGTTGACCGCGAAACTTAAAACATCGCTAGTATAACTGTAATAAACATTATAACTGTAATAAACATTATTTATTATTTATTACAGTTGTTAGAAAACAACTGTAAGGGCTGGTCAAAGTCTATACTAATAATTTCACATGTACTGAGTGCACACACATTCAATTCAAACATGTACATGGTGAAATTTGAACCACCACTAAAAATACCCTAGCTATAACACTGCCTGAGACTTCTTGTTTTATGTACCGGTGCACTTACTCTGATAAATTTACTTCAGACAGAGCAGTATTTCTGAGTTTAGTAGCAGTACCCATTGAGTTCAGAGTATTTTTCTTTGTGAATGTATTTATACAAATATACATGAGTATAAAGAGCGACTTACTGCTTTTGTAAGTTAATGTACAGATGTTCATGCTGACTTCTTATTGTAATTACTGTGAATAAAAATAAAGATCAATGTACGTGACAATCACTTCTGTATATTTGTTTTCTATTTCATGAAACATGCATATTGAAGATTGAACTGAAAATTAAAGTGACTGAATAGAGTATGCCTGTAATTGCTCCATGCTATTTCACTGTTGCTGGATATAAACACTACTTTTGATACATGTACATCTTACCCTACAAATGTATTTTGTTTACTCTTAGTGCTTTGAAATGATGCATGTGAATGATATAGGAATTCAACATTTCCCCCTGACCAGCGGTTGATTATTCATTATCATGCCATTTGGAAGAAACATGTTTGTGGAGAATTTTGCCAAAAAATGTTCCTTTGTACCACAATCACATCACTGTTAAAAAAAGTGTAACTACAATGTATGTTACTCATTAATGTAGAAACATTTTGGAGATCAAATAAGTACATTCAATACACTGGTTATTTTAATTGAAATAAAAGAACCACATAAACAAACCAAACAAAACTCATGTTTTGCGTGTTGTATGAGCACTGTCATTGTTCACATTGAATACAGTTATAGGCATTTTCATTTGGAAAAAAAAAAATAGTTTCTACAACGAAAATGTAGCAAAACAGTATTATGAATTGGGTGACATTTTGACAATGGTGTAGAGTACTGAGAAGTAAAATATATGTTTTTCTGATTATTTGTTTGCAGGAAAAATGCCAAGCCACGTGAAGTTCTCGAGGGAGTCCTGGTAGAAGCCTGGAGGAATGCCTGCTTCCTCCAACAGATGCATGTTTCTTTCTCATCTTTCTAACCTTTCCTATCTCAGCTCATCTTCTTCATCTCCTTCTCATGTCCGTTCACTTTCCTTCTATTCCTCTTTCCTTTCCGTTTCCACGCAAGCCCTCGGGCTTGTGACTCAAGCTCCCTTGCTTGAGGACGCTGCTGAGAACCGGTTGGTGAAAATCCTGTCCGTATGAGTTTGCCATTAAGTGTGATTCAAACCAAATGTGAAGACGATGATGATATTTTTATGACTAGTAAAGTTGATCGTTATAAAGCAAGGCCAGATACTGATGAGTTTAATGACGTGTCTTGTAACATTTTGTTCCGATTACAGGATTTTTTACGGTAATGTAAGCACAAGTAATAGATCAAGAAAGTCACAAATATATGCATTAAAACATGATATACAGAAACGTACAAGAACTGATGCTGCAGTTGTAAGATATCCAAGGTTTTCAGTGACTAAATATCCTCAGAAGTATTACCAAAGTATATTGCAGTTGTTTCTTCCACACCGTCTAGATACTCAACTGAAACCACCTCAGTTTGACAATTATGAACAGTTTTATACAAATGGTTCTGTTTTCCTTAGTAACCAGATGGAATCTGTTAGTGTTGTTGTTGAAAGTAATCGTTCTAAATATGAGAAGAATGCAGAGGCTCTAGAAGCTGCAAAGACATATGTAGAGAAACATGGTCTGCAGGAAGATGCATGGGCTTTGATTTTCCCAATATCTGAACAGGAAAGACTTGAATGTGAATCAGAACGCAAAACAGTAGTTTCAGAGGAGGAGGATGTGGATATTCCTGATCTCAAATCTTACAATAAACAAGAAGTGTGTAACATTGAGCCACATTCAGTGAAAATATCAAAGGAAGACGCATTATGTTTGATGAGGTCATTGAATATACAGCAGAGGAATGTGTTCAATGAGATTCGAGGCTGGTGTTTGCAGAAGGTACAAGGTAAAAATCATGAACCATTTCATGTTTTTATCACTGGTGGAGCTGGCACTGGTAAAAGTCATTTGATAAAATCAATACACTGAAGCAACAAGGCTCTTCACAAGAATGGTTCATAATCCTGATAATGTGTCAGTACTGATAACTGCACCTACTGGAGTGGCAGCTTTTAATATCAATGGAAGTACAATTCATAGTGCACTATCTATCCCTACTGATGCACGTTTGACTTATCAACCTCTAGGTGATGAGAAATTGAATACTTTAAGGATTAACTTGCAAGAGCTTCAGATTCTTATTATTGATGAAATATCTATGGTGGATCATAAAATGCTGTGCTACGTACATGGACGTCTGCGTCAGATCAAGCAAACACGTGATCAAAGGCCCTTTGGAAATGTGAGCATTCTAGCTGTTGGTGATTTTTATCAGTTACCTCCAGTCAAAGGAAAAGCATTGCATCAGACAGATACTACAGTAGATCTGTGGAATTATTGTTTTCAGAAAGTAGAGTTGAAAGAAATTATGAGACAAAAGGATGATATGAAGTTTGCTGAGACCTTGAATAGGAAAAGTGTCAGAACAAAGCAGGATAAGTTACTGGATGAAGATGTGACAATGTTACAAACACGGGAAACAGGAGAAGATTGGGATGATGCTATACATATATTTCCTTGTAATAAACAGGTTGATGAATACAATAGGAAAATACTGTTTGCCAAATGCAGTGATTGTATGTGTATTATTGCAAATGATATCCAGACAAATTCTAGTAGACCAAATAATCCAGAAAATTATAAACTACCAAAGAAGACAATTCACACTACTTTACCTGAATCATTGTGGTTAGGTACTGGTGCTAGGGTAATGCTGACTAAAAATATTGATGTATCAGATGGACTTGTGAATGGAGTAATTGGAACAGTTTGTGATATCATAATGCTACCTGATAAATCTACCCCTAAACGTATACATGTTCAGTTTGATAGCAAACATGTTGGACGCAAAGTAAAAAGGAAAAATGATGGTATCATTGCATTTGAAAGGGAAGAGGAAAATATAAGTAAACGGAGGATTAGAAGACAATTCCCACTGAAACTAGCCTGTGCATGTACAGTTCATAAGGTACAATGAATGACTACAGACAAAACAGTAGTGTCTCTTAATCGTACATTTTCAGCAGGTCAGGCATATGTTGCACTGAGCAGAGTAACATCCCTAAATGGACTTGTTATTGAAGGCTTTGATGAAAAACCTGTGTACTGCAATAAAGCTGTGAGAGAATCATTAAATAGTATGCCACAATTCATTGAGGAATCTAATGCAAATACAGATACATCGAATGGCACTGTAATCATGTTGCATAACATTCAAGGACTGAAGGAACACTTCATTGACTTAAAATGTAACAGTGATATTGTAACGTGTAGGTGGGGTTTTTCCTCACAAAGGGATTAAGCCCGCAATGGGAGGGAGTTTTCCCCAGCCCTGCCATTCCTTTTGACTCTCTGGCAGGGGCCAGTAGAGTCCCCATTGTTGGGAAGTTGCAACTTTGTGTGGAAAGGAACTGGGAGGAGGGTTGCTAATTAGCATCATTATTCAAGGGGTATTGGGTTGGGTATAAAACCATGGTGGCAGTGCATGGGCGTTGGCCAGTCACATCTACCACCATGTGAGGAAGTTGGGGCAACTGCTTTCTGTTGAGGGTTCTTCCGTTTTATCATTTCAAGATTGAGTTATATATACTCCTTATGTTTGATTGGCAACCCTCAGCCACTTTCTAGTACTTTATTTATTTCATTTCTGCATTTTGAGTGCAGGCCACACCAGCCACTGAACCACCACCTTACTGTACAGGCAGCCGTATATTTTGTCATTTGTCCCCTCTGCTTTTTACTCCCTCCTCTCCTTCTCTTTGCTTTTCCATAGTTTATTTCATGGGGTTTTCTTGTCCAAATCATGATAGCTTCATCTCCTTCTGTTTATTTATACACTGTATATCGTAATAATTTAATTATTCATTAAAACCCTGGAGGGCCCTCTGGAACTTCCTGTTGCCATGAGTGATGTTTTCTGTAGTTTGACATGCAGTTAGTGCCCGTCTGGGCTACCCCACAAATTGATCTGGTGAGCAACTGCTCCGTCCGTTACAATATGATGACATCAGACTTGTTTGACAGAAACGTGGAGTGAGAATGAGTTGGACTATGAAACGGAATTAAGTGAATTCAAATGTTATCATCAGATCAGAAGTGCTTCATATAATCATTCAAGTAATATTACCCAGACATTAAGTAAACAGTGTCATGGAGGTGTTGCTATATATTGTAGAAGGAACAAGACATTCAGCAGACTTTGCTTATCTGTACAGAATCTAGAGTATGTTGTAATACAAGTTATTTGTCAAATGTCATATTCTGTTGTAACTGTTTATCGTCCACGATCATATTCTATGAATGAGTTTATTACCAATATGAATGATTTGCTTGATAAAGTTCATAAGTTATCTAATAGGTGTATTGTAATGGGTGATTTTAATGAAGATATTTTGAAACCGCATTCACAGGTTGAGAATTTAATGCACCACCATGGATATAAACAATGTGTGACGGATGCAACGACAGAGAATGGGACATTGATTGATCATGTATATGTTAGAAATATAGAATTTGTATGCACTACTGTGATTCCTACTTACTACAGTTATCACGAAGGTGTTTGCATCACTGTGTGATGTTGTTCATGAGATAATGAATTAAAATAAAGGAGTATCACTTGTACAGTCATGTACATGTATAATATGATTTGTATGAATGTGACAAGATTTGTGTTAATGTTATCAGAACTTCTTCACAATGTCATATGGTTTGATGTTAAGGAAGCAACTAGTTTGTATGACTTTTGTATCTTTTCTTTTGTTTGCTAACAGTGAAGAAATGCTTACAATATTATGCAAGGGAAAATTAGCATGAACGTTACCTGACAAATATCAAAAAGGAAATCATTACAAGAACAACTAAGAATTAAAAACATTCTTTTCAATGGCCTCTGCATCAAAAATAAATAGGCTATTAAATTAATGAACAATTGAGAAAAAGAAGAAATGTACAGAATGTATAGACAAAATGTCCTAGTTTATATTTAATTCAGACTCACAAGTAAGTATTATATGGGTGAACACAGGTTTTAAGTGCAATTCAAATTGAAGTAGATTCATCAATACAATATAATAAAGATGGAACCTGGAACTGGATCTATTAAGGGTGTCATATGCTCATAGTGTGCACATGAATGATGCAAATATCTTAGCAACAGAACATTTTTTAAAATTTGCTTTACATGTGAAATCAAGAGCATTCTTCACTAGACAGTCATCTTGCTATCAGTGCAGATTTTATCTCGCGGTGAGACTTTGTTTTCGTTAAACTGTACGTGAGGGACACAGGGGGAGACCTTATTCCCAGGATTTATGCAGAATCAGTCCTACGTGACTATGGCCAACCAGTGCCTGGTGAGGCTAACCGAGCCAACGGCATAATCTAGAATACTAGATTGGACGCCCCACTATCAGCCACCGTAGTGGACTCGGACATTGACGGGAGCTGCCTGGGATCACGTACGTCACCCGCAAGCTCCTGCAGTCCGTGAGCCCTTCGTGGGATATCATCACGGGGCATTAACATGACAGTCAGCTGGGTGGATTGGAGTCGGACACCGACGGAGCTGCCCGCGATAAACGGACGTCACCCCAACTCAAGCCACCTCAACGAACGGCTGCGAAAGGCAATACATGTACAGTAATTAATGTCTGGCCAGACTATTTTTTTGTGTTGTGTTGTTGTTGTTTTTGTTTTTTTAAATTAAGGCTTTGAGTGGGAAATCCACTGAGTGCAGATTCTCTTAATAATAAGGGTGGAGAAGAACTGCTAATTAGGATGTTGTCATCATGCCACCAGTGGAGTGGCACATACACCCAGCAGGGCCATGTCAAACTATGGTCATGAGATTTTAAAGACAACTGCACAACTTCAGCAAGGGCTCTATGCAATTGTCAAGTTTGAAAAAAAAATTGTTTTGTTTAATGGCAAAAGCGCCATTTTAAAAAATAAATAAAAAGAAAATTGACATCAACGGTATTCGAACCCATAACCTCCATTCCTAACCCAAAACGCACGTGCATATTTTGTGCAGAAAGTCTTTGGGACTTCATTATATTGTTCAAAAAATCATAATAATTCTGACCAATGGTCAATTGCTTCTAAGCTCAGGATTTAGAATGTCTAGTCCAATAGCTAAATGCCCACCAAATTTCGAGAATATTGTCCAATGGCATTTATGTGCTTTAAAATCACGCATTTTGATGACGTCACAATTGCGTTATGGCATTTTGGCCCCGGAGGGTGTTTCTAAACTACATCCCCAATAGATATAATCGAAAAAATGAAAAAAAATGCTCCGTTGGCCAAATACGCTCAATTAAACAAAGTCTAAAAAATAAATGAAAGTTCACTAACACACTGCGTAACGGGCGGCAGAGCCCGCGGTGCGGTCCTGCGAAGTGGGCGGTCAAGCCCACGGTGCGGTCCTGCGAACCGGGCGACCGAGCCCACGGTGCGGTCCTGCGAAGTGGGCGGTCAAGCCCACGGTGCGGTCCTGCGAACCGGGCGACCGAGCCCACGGTGCGGTCCTGCGAAGTGGGCGTTCAAGCCCACGGTGCGGTCCTGCGAACTGGGCAGCCGAGCCCACGGTGCGGTCCGGTGTACGGGCGGTCCAAAACTCCTAAGAAAAATTTCTAATTATGTAAGGGTTCTTACCTGCCATATAATTGGAATTATATGAGGCCGAGGAGGAGAGACTCACTCTGTATTATTGTCCCTGGTAATACGGTTTGCACCACCCTTTGAAGAAAATGGATCATTCCTTCATTCATAAAAATGCAAATTAGCCCCAGCAGGCTGGGCATAAGACCCCCAAGAAACCACTGAAGCATGTCTCCTTGTAGATCTAATGTAAAGGTCCTGGCTGAGGGCTAAAGATGGGTGGGAGGCTGAAGAGAACTGAGGCACAAGGGAGGGAGGTGAGTCTCTCCTCCTCGGCCTCATATAATTCCAATTATATGGCAGGTAAGAACCCTTACATAATTAGAAATTATATTTCGTCCTCGTCGTCGAGACTCACTCTGTATATTTCACCGCTAATCCGAAGACAGGACTGCTCTTCCATATTCCTCTGAGCATGGTAGATGTACATCTCGCTTGTAGAACTTCCCAAAGGTTTTCACCGATGACCAGTCTGCAGTCAGTAAAATCTGAGCAGTAGGAAGTCCTACTCTTGCTGCTGCAGATGTAGAAGCAGCTCGAGTAGAATGTGCTTTATAATGTGAGACATCGATCCCTGATGATGCCATCACTATTTTCAGCCATCGTGCAATAGTAGAAGAAACTACTGGATGATGAGGCTTTCCAAACGATAAAAATAGCCTGGTAAAGTGCTGGTTATCTAGGCGTCTAAATATTCGTGTACGATGAATATACATCTCCAAAGTTGACAAAACACAAAGCTTTGGATCTGACGGATACCGGGCCAAAACAACACTAGGAACTGGCCTTCGTGCAGAGGAACATTTAGACTGGCTGACTGGAGCAAATTCAAATGTTGTCCTGGACTTTTTCATGTGCAGCAAGTCCAAAGCGGGCAACGTCCTGCTGTCACGAGAGCGACCAGCATGACCAATTTAAGTGTCAGTAACCTCAAGTTGAGTTTCCTGTTTGTAGGGAGTGAACCAAGGTAACAGAGAACTTTCCCCACATCCCAAGTAAAAGAGTACTTAGGTTTGGGTGGCCGAATATTAAAGATACCTTTAAAAAACCTAGTCATTAAAGGATGTTGCCCGATAGGAGCATCTTCCACTTGAACATAGCCGATCTGTAGACATTAATTGTCCTACATTGTAGCCCATCTTCTAACAATGTATGAAGAAACTCCAAAACTTCCGCTAAAGGTGCTTGAACTGGATCCAAGTGTCGTCGATGACACCAGCGACTCCAGCGGTTCCATGCTGAGTCAAATTGAGCATTTGGAGAAGATCTGGACGCTGTGGCAACAGTACTGGTGTTTTTACTGCCAGCTTTAACATTAGTGGATACCATGGTTGTGTTTTCCAAACCGGTGCGACTAACAGAACTCTGTGGCTTCTTCTGCTTGAATTTTCTGAAGGCATCTCGAGAGCAGGCTGAATGGAGGAAACATGCTTGTGGATCTGGGTGCCACGATACGAATCGCGGGAGCTGCCTGTTAAGCCGTGACGCAAACAGATCGATTGAAGGGTGAAAGTTCATTTCTTTCAGAACTGCTCTGAAAATTTCCGGGAGGAGATGCCACTCTGTCCGGTCGTTGAAGTTTCGTGACAATTCGTCTGCTATGACGTTTTCTGCTCCTGGGAGATATTCTACGGACAACGTTATCTCCCTGTGTAGACACCATGTCCAGATCTCCACTGCGAGGGATGACAATTCTGGAGAGTGAGTCCCCCCTTTGTGGCTGATGTACGACATGACTGTCGTGTTGTCCACTTGTAGACGGATGTGTAGGTTGTGAAGATGGTGCACCAATGCCCGAAGGGCAAAGTACACTGACAGCAGCTCTAGATGGTTGATGTGTAGATTTTGTTCTGGTTGCGACCATCTGCCGCCTGTGCGAACTTCGGCCATGCAAGCACCCCACCCTTGGAGTGATGCGTCTGTTTGGATCACTACATCCGGTGTCGGGTTGAGAAGTGTTTGGCCGTTCCAAATTCTTACACATTGTATCCAACGGTTCAACTCCTCCTTGGAAGCAGGAGATAGGATTACTTGAGAATCGTAGGAATTGCTGTGATGCAGTGCTGTGATCTTGTCTTGCTGCAGATTTCGGTAATACAATGGAGCTGGAAACACTGCTTGAATGCTCGAGGACAAACGACCGATGAGCTGAGCTAATTCGCGGACTGTTAAGATTTTCGCTTGTTGAACCTCTTGGCAATGACTGACGATATGGTTGACTTTCTCCACTGGAAGAGACAATGTCATTGTTTCGGAGTTGATTAGGAACCCGAGATATGTGATCTGCTGTGCAGGTAGGAAATGTGACTTTTCCTGATTGACGATGAATCCTAGATTCTGAAGCATAGCTGCTGCAAACTGGAGATATCTGCTGCATTCTTTCACGGAACTGCCCAGTATGAGTATATCGTCTAGATAGAACACACATCGAATTCCCTTCGCTCGGAGCTGTGCTGCTACTGGCTTGAGGATCTTGGTAAATATTCGAGGGGCACTGGACAGTCCAAATGGGAGGCATGTAAATTGAAACAATTGGCCTTGCCAAATGAAACGAAGGTACTTCCGATGAACCTGATGAATAGGAACCATAAAATAGGCGTCTTTGAGATCAATGGAACCCAGATAATCTCCTGGTAAAAGTAAATCCTTAACAAATTTTATTCCTTCCATCTTGAAGTGTTGGTATTTAACAAACTTATTCAAGGAACGAAGATTTATAACAGGACGGAGCTCTCCGGACTTCTTGGGAACCAAAAACAAAGACGAAACAAACTGACCAGTCACCGGTTCTTCCACGGTGATAGCCCCTTTAACCAAAAGCTTTTGAACTTCCTTCTGAACGATCTCTACTCGAGATCGAGAGTTCATATCTGTAACAGGTACTCTGTGTTGAGATTGAAAAGGAACTTCTAAGAATTCTATTTTATGACCAACAACTGACTGAAGTATCCAACTGTCTGATGTAAGGGAATGCCAATTATCAACAAAATATTGAAGACGACCAGTCTTGAACAAAATACATGAACATTCATCTACTTTTTTGACTTCGGATCAGACGAACCTCGCTCTAATCTGAATCTGCCACGGCTTGAGGGTGCAGATTTATAGGCCGCATACTTGGACTTCGGAGCGTAACCCGATGATTGCCGCTGAAAGGAGCTGTTGCCCTGAAAACTTCTATTCAACGCCGAATAATAAGGAGAAAATCTTTTCCCCTCATATGGCCCTGCAGAAGATGTTGCAGTCTTGGTCACTTTGGCAGCCAGTTTGTTCGCTCTCTCTGCGTCCTCTATGTCCTTGACCAGGTTTCCACAGAAAAGATGGCTCATCGATGGAGAATTTCGTTTGAGGCTGTCAAAACGCTTGTCGAGTAGCTCATCAAAAGCGTGTTGTCTGGCCAAAGCGAGACTCTGGCTTGCCGACCCAAGCAGGATCAGTGCAGAGGTGACTTGATCTTTCACAACACTGGAGTCGACTGTCTCTGGACAGGAAGAATCCACCAAAGCATCGAAGGGATGGGTCAGTGGTAACGCTGCTTTGAGGAAATGATTATGAGAGTCCTTGAGCTTGTCATCCTGGATAACTAGCGATGATCGAGCTTCCTTGAAGGATGACTTTACCTGGCTTGGTAGTTCAGGAGCCTTGAAATGCAGTTCCTGATCGAGCGGTACTTGATTAGCTGAAGTCTCCTCCTTCAATTCCTCGTGTCTGCCCACCAGGAGAGGACTTTGTCACTGAACCCCGGCCCCATGATCGGGATCGAGGGAATCCAAATCAGCGTCTGTAGCTGTGTCGCCACCGATCTCCGTAACTGCCGGTTGAACACTCAAAGGGTCTACATTTCCGCCCCAAAAGTTCGGACTCGGCGGCGGAGGAAGGGAGTGCTGTCCTGGAGACGAAGGAATTCCCTGATGTGGCTGATACATCTGTTGGGTAGCGGTAGGAGGCCATTGTTGTTGTGCCGAGTTGTACCACGGAACCCAATACGGCGGGCCCATGGGCGCCGCCATATTGAATGGCTGCTGCCCGCTGACTGTGGGCGGGTTGTTCCATTGTTGACCGGGGAACGCCGAGCCTGGCTGATTGTGAGGGACGACCCAAGGCGAGGTCAATCCGGACTCACTTCCCACCACATGTGTAACATGTGGTGGAATTTTCCTCGCAGGGTTGCGAGACTCTCCAGTGCTGGTTGCGGAAACTGGGCAAGGCGGCCCGGTTTCTGCACGAGGTCCCCCAGCCCAAGGCGAGGCTGGGGCCTGTGACCGACGCACTTCTTCGAGGCCTGGTGAGGTCGACGGGGCAGAAGACGGCCCTGAGACCGTAGACGGCGGTCTCGTGGCTGGTCCAGGCACCTCCTTACTGCTGGAGTGCTTGTCGGTAGACTTTCCTTTCCTTGCCGACATATCGTTATTCGTAAGTTACACCAAAATACCGAAGGTTGAACAGTTTGATAGCTAATAGTAAGTGCATGAAAAAAACTAGACGTAGTGTCCAATACGTGCGTGCTATACCATACCACAAGAAACAAAGACATGCTTCAGTGGTTTCTTGGGTGTCTTATGTCCAGCCTGCTGGGGCTAATTTGCATTTTTATGAATGAAGGAATGATCCATTTTCTTCAAAGGGTGGTGCAAACCGTATTACCAGGGACAAGTGAGTATCGACGACGAGGACGAAATATAATCACGTACAATGTGGTACGGTAACAGAGCCGTCCAAACAACTACTAAAAAACTGAAGACTGCACAAGATGGCGACTGGACCAGAGGGTGTAGCGGAACAGAGTCGTTAAAACGACATGCGTGACATGCCGTGTGCATGGAGAAAAAGCCATGCATTGACCCCCAAAAAGCATCCTGCGACCGCAGAACGAAAGCGCCCGCGCGGCAGTCACAAAACAAACAAACCACGCCGACCCATGTCTCAGTCAGAGGTGAGCATGTAGTCGCATAACAACAATGTCTTGTTGCAGATTGAATGAGCATTCCAATGGCAACATGTAAGGGCACCCGTCGTGGATCCAAGGTATTGGATGGTCCTTTGTTATTGGAGAAGTCATGAGCCTTACGGTGGATATGACCTCCACCACGTCGACTTCTGTGATGAAATATGCAAATCTTCTTGAGGTTGTTGAACACACCCGATGAGAGCCGTGTTGTTTTTGAACAATGCTTAAGAGCAAGCAGCTCACTCCTTGAATACCGTATAGGGTTGGGTGATTGTTCACCCAGAGCCCTTCCATTAAGAAAATACTCACCGATACCTACAGATGCATTTCCAATGCGCATGCGCAAGCTTCCCGCTGAAGTAAACAAAAGACGCAGTCACCCATATACACTGCACGACCCTCGAAAGCCCAATCATGGGAGGGCTGGTATCGGAGGTGAGTATTTTCTTAATGGAATAGGAAATCGCCATGGATTTGGGGAGATTCCATAACAGAAAATACATCACCTCTGATACCTACAAATGCAGAGTAGCACCGCAACGAGAAAAGGGGAGGGGAGGGGAAGTTGTGCAGTGTAAAGCCCTGGAGAGTTTTAGTCTTAACTGCGTCTGAGGAACCAGACATTAGGAGAAAACTGTCAAGACATACCAGAAGGCTGTGCTCACAAACCACTCCTTACGAGGATGAAGGAAAGGCTTCCTGGCATCTCCGGGCTGCAGATCGCGCCGCTGAATGCAGCACCTGTCTGCCCATGCGGCCATCTGCTTGGAGGACGTCATAATCATAATCTCTGAAACCCCCTGAAACAGAGCCAACATCTCCTCGATAAATCATACTCGGCGGTGCCTTCTTGCCTTCTTACCCCTGGGAAGGTGGTAGTTTTCAATCCTAAATTATCACATTTTATGTTCGCCATCCATCGAGTTTTTTTTTATTGTTGAAGTAATACTGGGGATTCATAGACCACAATTAAAGAATATTTTTGGTCTGGATCTTTCAAAACCGAAGCTGAGTTTTTCGTGATTTTTTGTTTCTGACGCCAGCAATGCAGACGACTATGCCGGGTGACAACTACATTCCGGTTGAGGTTGTGAACCGCCCATTAGGCCTGTACGGCCAACGCAATGTATCCCGCTCTCATGATAATTTGCTGCAAGTACGTTTGGGACAATATCATCCGAAGCTGCGGACTACATTATGTATATCAAATGCCCGCAATATTAAAAACAAGACAGAGGATTTTGGTGAGTTTGTGCTGGAGAATAACCTGGATGTGGTTGGTACAAATGTATTTCTGAGACTTGGCTGACTCAAAATGACTCAGCTGCTATTGCTGACCTTACTCCGAATGGGTATTCCTTTCATCACGTTCCACGACTCAATAAACGGGGAGGAGGTGTTGGCTTATTGCACCGAAGTACCATCACTATTAAAATCCGCAGAAATTTGAGGACCTACAATCAGCGGCGTAGCTACGGGGGGGGGGGGGGCGTACGCCCTCCATGAAAGATCGTCGCCCCCACTGGGATTTGATTTTTTTCAATAAAAAACAAAAGAAAATCAAAACCACACAATTCTAAAGATAAACTAGAGATTTATGTCTGTTGGCTAACAGAACATAATGCTTTTCCGAATCCGGTTCTCGTTTAAAAAAAAAAAAAAAAATTGACATCAGCGGGATTCGAACTCGTAACGGCAAAAATGCCTTCCGAAAAAATTATGCGGTACACAAGCCATTTATTTTCTGTCTGCACCACATGAGGGCGCACTTCAGAGCAACTGTCTGATACGCGGATAGATTTCTTTCTGCACCACATGAGGGCGCATTTCAGAGCAACTGTCTGATACGCGGATAGGTAGCATCGTGATTGAAGGTTTGGCCCTTTCACGTGACCACCCAAGCAAAAACAGACAAAGAAAAACAGAACAAAATACATATGTTTATTCTATAATAGGTTAAGGCCCACTTCTCGTCGTTTTAATTGAATTTGTGACGGAAGAAAAAAAAGAGAGTTTACGTCACTGGGTTTCGAACCCGTATACTCCATTCCTAACCCAAAACGCACGTGCATATATCGTGCACAAAGTGTATGGGACTTCATTACAACATTCAAAAAATCATAATAATTCTGAACAATGGTCAATTGCTTCGAAACTCAGGATTTAGAATGTCTAGCCCAATAGCTAAATGCCCACCAAATTTCGAGATCCATTGATCTCTTTGCATCGTTCAGCAATTTTAAATTGGAACGATATGTTTCATGGAAATCAGATCCACATGCATGGGCGATCGATGCTTTCTCCTTATCGTGGGCGGATATGACACCTTACATATTTCCTCCTGTCTGCTTGCTTTCAAGAATTCTAGACAAGCTAGCCAGAGACGAGACACAGGCTTGCCTTCTCATTGCCCCCGTCTGGAGAGCCCAGCCGTGGGCATTCCTTTCCACGTGATAGGTATGCGGACCACACAATATATTCAAAGCTTCTATTTATTTTTTTTCAAAAATTCATAGAAAGTCATAAAAATATGTTACGTTTTTAATTGTTCACCACAAGAAAGAGTAAATTTCTTTCTTTCCGATGATACCTTACATATGCTGCCAGTAGTTTTAAAACGCCTGTGGTGATGAAAAATACGACTTCCAAACGCTATCTCAAGATGTCTTTTTTTTTTAAATATATCTAATGTCTGTGAAGTTGTGTGCGTGTCTCAAGGTCGAGAAGGGGGGTCACTGCTTGGACTGTACCATTGCCTCAGACTGGGTCGGGGAGGGGTGTTCGGTAGATGCCCTTCTACTGTACAAGCTATATTCAGCAGGTGAGCACAGTGTTTTATAGGCTGCCGGAGCCTAGAGAGGGGCGGAGGGAGGGCGAAGAGAGCGTCGAGTTTGGAGGAGATAGTTGAAGAGGATGGAGTAAGAAAGGGGGGGGAGAGAGGTGGTCGCGGAGCGCAGGGCAATGCAAATGTTGTCGGGACTTGCTTGTGAGGTAGCAGCCATGGATATGCCCAGAGAAGGGGCAGTGAGAGAGGGAGAGAAAGAGAGGGGGTGAAAGAGAAAAGGGGGATTAAGATGGAGAGGTTGCGAGAGAGGGGGGGGGAGAGGGGGGGGTGAGAGGGGAGAGAGGGGGAGAGGAGAGAGGGGGCGAGAGGGGAGAGGGGGAGAGTGCGAGAGATGGAGAGAGGGGACGAGAGGGATAGAGAGGGGCGAGAGAGGGGAGAGGAGAGAGGGGGAGAGAGAAGGGAGAGGGGAGAGTAGGAGCGAGGGAGAGAGAGAGAGGACGAGAGGGGAGAAAGTGGGAGAGAGGGATAGAGAGAGGGAGAGGGGTGGAGAGAGGGGGCGACAGGGGGAGAGAGGGAGAGAAGGGCTTTAGATATTATGGTGGGTCTTGGCGACACCGAGATGGTGAAGAGGGGAGGGTTAGAACAAAGGGTAGGGAGTAGGAGAAGGAGGGGTGATAGAGGACACGATGATTACGCTAAGTCCTGATAAGGTTGTGGCTGGGTAATGTGCAGTCGCCAGTCAGTACGCAGTAATGGCACTGCAATGACGATCAACGTGGAAGGGTAGTTCTTCTGGTTTTCCGATTTCGTCGAGAGTCGGTCGTTCCCCAGAAGAAACAAAGAAGGAAAAGCCCTACGATCTGTGACAACAGACGAAGATTTCTCGTCTTCTTTTTCTTTTCGGAAAAATCCCATAGACAAAGCACAGGGTTTTTTCAGAAGGCATTTTTGCCATTGAACAAATTATGATTTCTTTTCAAACTTGGTAAATGCATAAAACCTTTGCTGAAATTTTGCGTCGTAGTCTTGAAAACGTCATGACGTCACCACGTGTCACGTGACAGTGCTTTAAAGTAGCAAATTTCAAACTCCATTTTAAGCAAAAATACAATTTCGTTTGGTTTCAATTTTGCAGTATATCTAAGTTGGGAAAAGATGTATCCAAAAATAGAGCATATTTGGCCAACGGAGCAAGATTCAATAGAAATGAAGGGGTTGTTCATCGCGGTGGTGCAGATAAGTGGAAAGGGTGATCAAAGTCACGCGATGTGTCATTGCTGGTGGCGACGTTTCGGTTGCTAACTGCTAACCTTCCTCAGGCAACTGAAGAATGCGCGCTGCGGCGTCTGTTTATGTCCGCTTCGCCGGTTCCTGTGTACCGGTTTGCGGACGTCGTCGTAGTGATCGTGCGGTTTGGCGCGCGATTCTGGCGTCAAATGGCGGCCCCGTCCGTGGTGGGTTGGCTGTCGTGGCGTCTGATGGTGGGGAGCCAGAAACCGGGGATGTCAATGCTGCTGTCTCGATTGATGTTGTTTCGGCGAAGTCGGATGTGGATGGCCTCCTTGACACGCCTGGTGTACCAATGTTGTTCTCGGTCAATACACCGTACATCGTCCCGATTGGTAAACAACGACGTGACATCGAAGGAAATCAATGTCTCGTGGCTGCCGATCCGTTGTCCGCGGAAGAATTGCGCGAAGGCCGTTGAGTTGGGCACCGTGTTGGCCGTGTTCCCGATCAACGGAGACAGGACTCCTGCTATTTGGACAGGTCGTACGCAAAGGAACTCACGCAGAAGACGATGGGCCTTAGGAGTGTACCAGGTTTGTGGATCTTGGGAAAACCGTACATCCTGGGACTGTGGGAGCCTCCGGTAGGTTCCATCGTCAAGATACCCGGCCCTTTTTAGCTCCAGTAGCCGGGGCGTGATCTTCCTGCAGAGCCGGTCAGTGGGATCCTTCGTTAGCTTACGGTAGGGGCCCAAGGTGATCAGTTCGTCCATCTTGCTCCGGTAGGTTTCCGCGTCGAGGACCACGCTGATGTTGCTCCTCGGCGGACGTGCTCTACGCAGGGTCGCGTTCACCTCCCTGCGGACCAGGTCGGCTGCCTCTTCAATGCCGTTTCTCCGAAGCCGGAATGCGGTCAGGGGCGATGGCGAAGTTGAGGCCCTTTCCCAGTAGTGACTCTTCGGTGGCCGACATGGTCCTCGAGGAGAGGTTGACGATCCACTTGGCTGTGTCCACAGCTGATCCAGCCGAGCGTTGGCCAGAGGGAAGGCGTGTCTGTCCCTCGACAAGGTCTTGGAACTTGGCGAGCTGACGGGCCTTGCACCTCTCGAACTCATGGAGTTCACGTCGGCCTGGATGGTTGTCTTCGTTGTCCGCGTCAGATGGATCCTTTCCCGTAGGAACCGGAGAGAAGCTGTCTCTGCTACTTTCCGTGCTCCCTTGGTGCGGACCAAATGTTTGACCCTCAGATCCTTGGGAACCACCGAGTTCTTGATGCAGCGGACCAAGAAGGTCAGGTGTTTGAAGAAACGGGCAAGATTTTTGTATTTTTTTCGATTATTTCTATTGGGGATGTAGTTTAGAAACACCCTCCGGGGCCAAAATGCCATGACGCAATCGTGACGTCATCAAAATGCGTGTTTTTAAAACGCATATTTGTCAAAGGTCAATCGTCTCTAAATTTAGTGGGCATTTAGTTATTGGGCTAGACATTTTAAATCCTGAGTTTGGAAGCAATTGACCATTGTTCAGAATGATTATGATTTTTTTGAAAAATATAATGAAGTCCCATAAACTTTGTGCACAAAATATGCACGTGTGTTTGGGGTTAGGAATTGAGGTTACGGGTTCGAATCCCGTTGATGTCAATTTTTTTTTCATCACTTTTTTTTTTTTAAGAGAACCATATGTGGAAAAGCGTTATGTTCTGTTTGCCAACAGACATAAATCTCTAGTAAGCTTTTTCGCGCGAAGCCATTTGACAGTAGCCAACCCAGCCATCCCGATCAATCTGATGTCCACAGCCAAAGCACGTCTACTAACATTACCGACATTGGCAAGCCCGCCAGCATGCAACCTTCAAGCTCCGACGCCAAGTGGAAGAAATGCGTGAGGACAATCACAATTGATCCACTGTACGTCAAGTTCCGGGAGTGGCAACTCCTTCGCTACAGAATCAGCCAGATGAGCCTCAGTAATGACGGCTTGTGTAGACCGTTCATTTTCTAAAAAAAAAAAAAGCATGTCTGAACAATGTATCATGCTATGAAATACAGTTTTTCCGTTTACATTTCCCGGTAAAATCTTCACTTTGGTCACTGTGAAAAATAAATATTTTAGTTTAAACAAGCCAATTACTAATCATGCATCTGTTTTTCTATTTTCAACAGATACGCGACGGTGCGGTAAACTTGGAAACCACTCTGACCAACTAAACTACTGGAAACCCAAGGACAATGAAATACACGACCCCTTGTTCTTTTCTCTTTACATTAATCTTAACAAGATGAAATATGCAAGTACACAATTTGATATAGAAAAGGCAATACGGTGCATGAATTAACGGAAAATATGTCCTTTAAGAAGAGTACCTGGGCTTAGTGCAGATTTAGAAGAAACTGAGGACGTCAAAACAGTTCATTCCCCGAGCACGAAAACCAACCCTGGTGTAGCACAGACCACACGGTTGACATTGTCGGCCATAATAATGTACTGCCAAAAATTCAAGCAAGTGAATCTGAAACTATTGCAAATAGTTCAATAAGTTTGAGCAATGTAGGGCTCATCTCACACAAAGAGAATGGGTGGATACGGGATGATATTTTATCAGGTAGGATTCGTCTCGCCTTAAATGTAGTAAAATCTCTAGAATATTAAACAGGAAATCAGTTAGAGAATTCCACGATCCTGGAGCTTGACACAAAGAGAATGGGTGGATAATTGTACGATCCTGGTGTCTCTTGTGTTGAGATGGGTGGTGGGATGATAATTAATTAGGTGGGATTCGTCTCACATTAAATTTAGTGAAATCTATCGGATATTAAACAGTAAACCGGTAAGAGAATTCCACGATCCTGGAGCTTGACACAAAGAAAATGGATGGATACTTGTACGATCCTGGTGTCTCTTATGTTGAGATGGGTGGTGGGATGATAATTAATTAGGTATGATTCGTCTCGCATTAATTTTAGTAAAATCTATTGGATATTAAACAGGAAATCGGTTAGAGAATTCCACGATCCTGGAGCTTGACACGAAGAGAACGGGGATACTTGTACGATCCTGGTGTCTCTTGTGTTGGGATGGGTGGCGGGATGATACTGAATTAGGGAAATTTATCGTATATTAAAAAGGAAATCGGTTAGAGAATTCCACGATCCTCGAGCTTAGAAAGGGTGCCGGTGGATACCGGTGTATCTTGTGTTGAAATGTGTGACGGGTTAATTAGGTAGGATTCGTCTCATATCAAATTTAGTTCAATCTATCAGATATTAAACTGGAAATAGGTTTAATAATTCCATGCACGATCCTGGAGCTTGACACAAAGAGAATTGGTGGATACTTGTGTATAACTTGTGGTTATTAGTCCTAGGTTCCGTTTTACTGGGTAGTGTGGCTCAAATATGACAGTGGACGGGAAAGGAGTAGTTTCGGACATTAGGCCCCTACCAAAAGATGACTTATTTCTATGCACTGTTGAATATTGAAAGTGAATATCGTACAAGGGATAGTTTCGTACGACATGTGTTATGTGGCTGAAATAATATATATACATGTATATTGATGAAGTGGGTGGTTTTCCAAATAAGGCCATGCCATTTCGGGCACACTTTCCAGGAATGGCGACCATACCCATACGCGGGTGACCTACACATTCCTTAGGCGGTAGTCACTACGGGCCTCGGTCTCTGGGGAGATGGATAAGTGAGGGAACTCTACTGTGTGAAGAATGGCCAGAGAAAACTCCATGTTCTGTGTAAGAGAACCTTCTATCATATCTCCCAGCTACGTCTCCGCCCCCAAGGATCTACACTGGCCAAGTCTACAAGGCTCTCCGTGGACTGAAAACATCTAAGGCTGGGCACCCCTCTGATTTACCAGTCCGGTTAATCAGGGAGTTTGCCAGTGAACTTGCTAGACCACTCTGCCACTTGTACAATGCTTGCATCGATGAAGGTGTTTTTCCGAGCTGCTGGAAAACAGCAATAGTTGTACCAGTCCCAAAGGAAAAGAACATTACAAGCCTAGGACAACTTCGGCCAATTTCCTTGACGCCGATCTTTTGAAGGGTTTTGGAGTCATTCCTTACCAAGTGGATTTTAACTGACATTACTTCACAGCTGGACTCTGACCAGTATGGCAATGGAAAGGGTAGCTCCACCGTTCATTACCTGGTGGATATGCTGAACTTCATACATGAAGGTCTTGATAAAACTGGCTGCCTTGCCAATCTGTGTACTATTGATTTTACTAAGGCTTTTGATAGAGTTGACCATACCATTGTTATACGCAAACTCATCGATTTAGGTGTTCGTCGTTCAATTATACCCCTCATATGCAGTTTCTTGACTGAACGTACCCTTAACACCAAGCTCAATACCCATGAGTCGTCTGTTCAGGGTATTACCTGTGGGGTACCGCAGGGAACTAAATTAGGACCCATTTTGTTTTTGGTGGTGGTTAATGATGCAACAGCTGGTAACTGCAAGGGTTGGAAATATGTTGATGATCTAACGATTGGCGAAATTGTCAGACATGGTAAAACGTCTAACATGCAGGCTTCCCTTGATGACCTGACTAAGTGGTGTTCAGATAATGAGATGCTACCTAAAGCATCCAAATGTAAAACCATGACAATTAACTTTGCTAAGAGTGCTCCTACAAATCAGCCTCCCTTTACTATAAATTCAGTAAGACTCAACAGCGTAACATCCTTTAAACTTCTTGGGGTGACTATACAACACAATTTGAAGTGGGATATTCACATTGCTGACATTGTTACTAAGGCATCTAGAAGATTATACACTTTGTGTATTCTTAGGAAAACTGGTGCTCCAATTTCTGATTTACTTGATGTGTACATGTACTATATCCGTCCGATTTTGGAGTATGCTAGTCCAGTATGGCACAGTTCTATTAGTGATGAGCAAACTAGGGCCATTGAGAGTGTTCAGAAGCGTGCTGTTCGAATCATTACTGGTCAGAGTTATGACTCTTATTCTTCTGTATTCAATTCCTTGAATCTTCCTTCATTGGAAACTAGAAGAGGAGAACTACTGTTCAGTTTTGGTGAGAAACTATTAGGGTCCACTAGATTTAGAAGCATGCTTCCACCTGATAGAGCTAGTGTTTGTAGTAGAAACCTTAGGAGTACTACCACTGCTAGTCTCCAAATTCAAAAGTGTCGTACGACTAGATACAGGAGATCTACTGTGCCTGCATTAACTTAATTTTGAATGAATGATATATATATTTTTTTAATCTTAATGAGGATTTTTTTTTTTTTCCCTAATTATTTTTTTTTCTATTTTTTTTGGTTGTGCTTCTTTGTGTGATTTTTATTAACGATCCTCTATTTCTCAATGTTTTTACACCCTCTTTTATGAGTATTTGTTTTTGAGATCAATTTTTTTATATTTGTACATTTTCAGCCACCAGTAGCTCCATGTTTCAATGCGTAAATGAGTGTTCATTTCTCTGTCTGTAAATGTAAATGTATATATATATGTTTTTAATGAAGCAAATATAAGGAATTGTGTGTAATGCCAATACATTTCAGCCGTTTGGCTGCGAGGAGGCATAATTAAATAAATAAACCATAATAATAATAATAATAATAATAAAAAAATAAAGGGTGACCAAGGAGCTATTAGGCTCGCCTAATACCTCCTTGGGGTGACCCACCATATAGTACAATGCACTACTTCATTGGGCCATGCAGTTGTATGATCCTGACGACCTGATGTCTCCTGTGTTGAGATGTGTGACGGGATAATACATGTACAGTTCTAGGCTGGAGGAACCTCCATGGTTTAGTGAGGATTCGTCTCACGTCAATTTTAGCGAGATCTGCCACATCATACAGGGGACTTAAACACCATGTGCGAACATTCAGGTTAATGTATTTTTTAAACAATTAATTTTTAACCTCCAATCCTGTTCTGTCTGTGTACGTGTTTTTTTTCTGGTAAAAGAAGTCACTCACAACAAAATAGCCAACTAATATATAAGGTTGTGCTAATCTGATTATCAGCCTGAAATATTATGTCAATATCATGTTATTTTTGTTGCTCGTCCTCAGTGTACACATTCCCACACTGTGCACTTGGAATGCCCAATTCGCTGGACACTGACCTATGATAATGAAACGCATGGACTCATGTTCATCGAGTTTTCACTCCATGTACGTATGACCCTTGCAACAAGCCACAAGTAAACGGCAAAATACAGTGGTAAAGCAGGGGTACACAAAAGGGCCATATCGTGGCACTTGGAAAAGTCTAATGTTAAAGATGATACCACAAAATAAACCTTAAACACAACATACTAGTGATTATCTTTACTGGTATGGTTTTATTCTACGATTGTTGTATATTAAGGCTCACACATTACCGCCTGGAAAATAACAATCACTTTCATGAAAACAAAATGCAAAATGACTACTTTTCGTACAGTACAAAGAGTACGGAGTTCAATTCTACGAGTAAGAGTAAGTGTACGAGTTAAGTGAACGGTACATGCATTTGCAAACGCCTCCCTGGAGAACTGTTCAAGAATCCTTGTTAATTTCATATGGGCCGTATGCGATCATCCTTTGTAAGGGTGGTGTTTCAAACTCTTCCTAAATATTGTTAACTGTTTATAATTATAACAACCGTTTTAAATTAAGATATGTGTAATAATAATCGCGGCTTTTATTAGGTGTCTGCACAGAGCGTGGAATATATGGGCCGACCGGCCGACCACCCACTTTTTTCGTACCGACAGCCTATCGAGTACTTTTCTACGCGTACATTCACTAAACACATCAGTGAAACTATCCACGGCGTGTAAATCACATTGTTGTTCTGTGGAAACATGAAGTGTATGTTATGTAACGGCACATTATACAATATTATTGTAAATATATAATTTGTGGGGAAAAATCATATATTTTACAGAACTGTAAAACTGTAATTTACAGAACTGTATTTTATAATTATTTTACAGAACTACAAATCTATAGTGATACACTGCAACACCGTTCTGAATTTGGGTCTGGTTGCACTGGGACAAAAGCTTTGATTGTGTCCTCCTATGCATGTTGTTCTCACTCCCCCCTCCCCCCGACACACACACACCCCTCCGAACGCACACACACCTCAAGTGAAGTTTGAATCGCGATTCAAATCGAGATAAAACTAATCGCGGTTTGGGGAGACATGAGAATGACCATACTAGTCAACTATTGCATTATCACATCGCTTCATTTTTCTATCGTCCCCGAAACTTTAATGCACTCAATTCTTTCTCGTGAGTATATTGTGTCGGTCTGAACAAGCAAACATGAAATACAAAATCAGCTCTCTATATGCATCGTTAACGTTTCCTTAATTTGATTTTGTCAAATTTAATTTCAGCCACCACTGTTGCAAAAATAACAATAGAGTCATTGTCAATTGTCATTGGCCTACATTAATGCAGAGTTGGTGTCACAGCAACATGGTAACAACAGACGCCTGATACGCCTGTAGAAAGATAAATAAAACAAGTGAAGAATCTGAGTCCCGCGCTTCCCTCTTTCACACTCAGTTATATTTAAACTGGAAATTTGTTTCTAAAAGAATAGTTGTCTATTGAGTGGAGATAGCACAATATTGCCTTGATTATCTTGTGCTCCGAATTTTTTCTATCAATTCTCTGTACTAAAGGTTCCCTTAGTTACTTCCTACTACCCTTCTCTTCCTCCTCTCAGGAAGATAACTAAGGAAAACCACCATATTCTCCACACTTCAGATCGTCTGGCTGAAGCCATTCCTAATTCGCCTGTTTTGGCTTTCAGGCGCCCCCGTAACCTGCGTGACTTAATTGTCCGAGCAGAGGTTCCCCCTTTGGACTCTTCATCTCCAACCAAATTTGGTACATTAAAGTGTACCTCGAAATGCATTGTTTGCAAGACACATGTCAAGGAAATAGACCCTTTCAATGGACATTCTTCTGGAACTACCCACACGACCTATGGCTCTATCACGTGCACTACCTCAAACATCATATACCTCATCTCTTGTAGAGTTTGTAATATTCAGTATGTTGGCGAGACCAAAAACACCCTCAAAAAACGAATCTATGGCCATAGGTCTATTATCAAAACCGGTAAAATGGACACCCCTGTTGGGTATCACTTCAATCTCCCTGATCATTCGATATCAGATATGAGTGTTCTGGGCTTAGAATCACTTTGTCACCGTAGTAATGCTGTCCGTCTTAGCCGTGAGAAAATGTGGATGAAGGGTCTTCGGACTATTCAACCACATGGTCTCAACATCCAGGAGTGTAATGACTAACACCATGCAGCTTTCTGATAATCCTTCTTTTGTGTTCAGTCTTTCACACTTCTCTCTTTGATCTTTCCCCCTATTGTCACTAATCCCTATCCCACTCCTTGCCCTTCTCTTTGATCTTTCCCCCTCCTCTCACTAATCCCTACCCTACCCCTTGCCCTTCCCTTTGATCTCTCCCTACCAGCTTCACTCTTTGTCCTTTGTTTCTCATCCGTGTCCTATTCACTCTCTCCCCCCTGCCTTCGTGTACATGTATCTGTTTTGTCCTTGTCACTCTGCCTTTGAGAAAGGTCCTGCTAGGATCGAAACGTCAGGCCCACTAAATTTTAAATTCTCTGTACTGGTAAAATGATGACGGACCCCGGATAAATATGTGCGTTTTTTTACACGATGTTACAGGATTCAAATACTGGTTTTCATTTGCTTCACATTTAACAAACCATTGAACCACAGCTACAATATGTAACAACGGTTGACCGTCAATAAATATGCTATGTTTAAAGTAATTCTTCACTCTTCCTGGTTGTAAGTCAGCATAACGATCTGTTGCCTTCGTCATCAACCCAGTGAGCTAAGATTCCACTGTTGTTTCGTGACCTTTTATTGTAAAGGGACCCGAAAAGCTCATTTCCAATGTATATGATTCCAAATTTACTGTATGTAAGCTGTAAGTCATCACAGTGCAAATCACTGTTATTATAAATTATATCTCCTTGGCCCCAGGGTTTGACAACAGAGATGTCCAAAAATGTTTCGGTAGCAAATGGCCCTTTCCATGTTTTGAAAAGGGTTTTAATGGTTGATGGTGATGGAATTGTAGGCCTACAAGTTGTATCTAGTCCTGATGAAATATTGTCACAGATTTCGACAAAATCATCGTAGAACTCAGTGCGCCGATTCAAATGTTTGAATAACGGAATTCTTATTACAGACCGCATGTACTGCACCTCCATGTTAGTTTTGTTTGTAGGTATGTCCGCAATTAAGCCATTAAACCGCTCAAAAGCGAAACACCAGAAGGCTGGCACAGGACCGAAATCAACAATACATTCTTTGAGATGAGTATGCAGGTGCATGTTGGGAGTTATGGCTAAAGAACCGTATAAACGTTCATATTCTTTACAAAACTTAAAAAACCAAAAATCGGCCTTTTCCAGTTCATTACGGGATATGCATGGCTTGCAGATAGGTCTACAGGCAATAACAAACATCTACCAACATTTAAGATGAATTGAAGGTAAGATACCGTCTAAAGCATATAAAGAGAAATACAATGTCCAATTCTTCCATTCTTCTGCCGTGAAGTTACCATAATTCGAAGCGATCCGTGTTGGTATACGCACGAAGTCTGATGAGGCTAAGAAGTCATTGATTCGAGAACCAATTTCATCTAGTGCCCTTATGTTCAGTATTTCTGTCTTAACTCAGTGGGTGAATACTTTCTTGGCATTTCCTGTAAAAAGGTTGTGAATTGGATCGATCGCACATTGTCGAACAGCATCAAAATATACTAGGTCAAGTAAGCAAGTATACCTTACGCCCAACTTTTTCGCCATCTTTTCTCTTTCTGTTAAATTTGAACACTTCTTCACTAGATTGACACGTCTGCGATGGGAGGTGTTACACCTTCGAACCAACGTTCCTTTGTCGAATCCTCCGTAATCAGCCTTTCTTTTAGGCCGTCCCCTTTTGTCATTATCACCTGTTGGCACACGCGGAGATTTCTTAAAACATTTAGAACAAAACAATGATGCACTGTGGCTTAACAATCCACAGAGTTTCCTGTTAGCACATGAGCGCCCCACGAACCGTTATGTTACTGGCGTACTTCATCCTGACACCTGCCCACAGAGAATTCAATTCGTCAACAATTGGTTTCAGAAAACTGTTCAATGATGATGGCTCTTTGTCTACAGCAGGAATCACTCCAACAACTATTATTTTTTCATGTTTATATCTGACATCCCTGGGTAAATTTAGTACTGTGAAATAGATTACCCCAACCGAAACATTTCGGCGTACGTATGGTTGGAACCAGTCACAGTTAATCATGAAACCAAAATTATACTGTCCTGACAAAAATGGTTGCCCTTGAAAATCTTGAAACTGTTTCCACATCTGCCCATCATAAATATCAGCTAAAAATTCACTGGAAATATTTCGCCTCCTCCATTTTTCACACAAGTCCAAAACGCCGTCGCGCTGAATCATATTTTCAAGACTGTCGATTACGCTTTGGTAACAGTAGGGTTTGATTGGGTAAAACGACCCGTTGCCCCCTTGACTGCAACCAGGAATTGGAACATTTCCTTGGATTTGCTATCCCATTAACTTCGTGGAACAGCTCCCCAAAGTCATAGATATGTGTGCACTTTGGGCGAACAGCGTACTTCACGATCATGTATGTTGATCGTGGAATCACCGTACCAATACAATTTAGGAGCTTATTTACTGCACGGTCACTTACCATGTAAGCAGTTTGCCAAAGTAAGATGAAGTGTCACACCCATAGCAATAAAGCTTTGCATTTCATTAAAACGTTACTGTCTTGTGCATTGTTTCGCTCCGTCCCTAAATAAATCGGTGCAGTCTCTCTCGTCGATATCATCTTCTTCCCATTGCTCTGCTTCGTGGTTACTGTCGCCTGTATCTGAAGTGACACTGCAGTCGCTCATGGTATCGGACTCGCCTGTAACTTCCTGAAAGAAAACATCAGAGTCATCCATTGATCCAGGTGTTATGTATATAACTTTTGGCTAAATGCTACATTATCTTTCATTAAAGAAATCAAAACCTTCGAGTTCAAATGCTATTTTCTTTCCATTGATTATTACCATCTTTTAAATTCTTTATTGCACCCATTCCTCGTTTAATCAAGGTCATATGCAATCTAAATGTGTGTTCTTCCCAGTATGAGTGGCCGGGTGATATTTTGAAGATTGTTATCCTACTAGTTTCACAACGTCCTTCTAGTATAGTGCTATTGCATGGTGACCTTTGTTTTGAAAAGATCATGTATTCATTTTATTAGGCCTACTTTATTCCCTAGCATGTAGCTCTTGCAAATACCGGAGAAAGAATTGTGTACATGATATCTTTAAAATCACAATGATTTTGTTACAGGTGTCCATTTATGTCCAAAAACAGTGGCGAAGAGAAAGCATTTCTACGTGTACATTGTACATGTGCGGTCTGGTGTGTACATGTACAGTGGTTTTGATTATGTGACCTATACACATTCACTTGTAGTTATAGGTATATAAATCGTAGTTGCTATCCACTGGAGGTCATGACCCCCGACCCAGTCTATTGCACCGGTGTCACGGTCTCACGGTCTCATCTTTCCCCCGTGCCAAACACCCCGAACGTATGCGCAGTAATGCCCCGTATATGCTCACTTAAGGGCCGTGCTGAGTTCCTATATCAAGTAAAGGTCAATAAATTTGCATACACGTGCAAGGGTCACATACTGCGGTCGAGCAGGGTACGGTCGTGCGCACCCATGTACATATTATACACTGTACTTGTGCATGTACATGTACATGTACATTACGCTGTACCTTTATTATTTGGGCGCTCCCATATGTAGCACAACAAAGCTCAACCATGGCTCAACTGCTGACTACCAGTATATACAGCGCGTGACATACGAACAGTGTACAACATGTACACGGGCGTACGTGTACGTGCACATCACATGCACACGTACATGTACGTGTGTGTACGACTGGAGAGATCAGCACGCCGGATAATCAAGCACGTTGCTGTAACGTGCTCAGTCATCCGGTGCGCTCTTCCGGAAATTCGAGCACGGGGGAAAGATGAGACCGTCACACCGGTCCCGGTGGCGATTTTTCCCGTAGGTAAGCAAGTCAAGGGACATGAATTATCTATGCTTTTCTCAAGAATTATTATTCACAAGGTCCGCCTCCAAAAAAACCCCAAAGTGACGTGTACGCTGTATGAAGTGTAAATGTACTAAAGTTAAGTGCACTTTAACCGCTATTTTGAAAACACGAACATAATATGAATAACAAGAAGGGAAATAGAAATTAGAGTTCCTATAAGTACTGCCGATCTGACCATAGAGGTAGGATGTCTGACCTATTGAGGAATGTAAATTTACAGTGTACATTACTTTCATTTGTCTGATGTACTATAGAGACCTTGCAGAACTTGTGTACAGCATGTATCAATGGCCTTGATAAAAAAGCGGAGGTTGTGCATGTACATGTACGTGTATTGTGTATATACTGTATACTGTAGAGTATGTACATGTACATATGAGCCCATTTTACACTACAGCTGTAAACAGTACGAGCTTGGTATGGTATGAGAAATGGCAGCAAACACTGTTGCATAATGAGATAGTGTTTCAGTGTTTCACGCGTGGACCAAAAAGGGGGCCTGGTACCTGAGGGATGTAAATCATTAAGACTTGATTGAGGTTTGGTATTTTGATTACAGATAAACACCTATTCCAGTGTTCTTGGGAAAAAGTCATGAATAATTCTTGTACTTTGACTGGCTTACCAACGAAAAAAAGTGCCGGTGCCGGTCCGGTGCTATGTGAGAAGTGTTCCCACGGTCGAAGAAATTCAGAGTAGATAAAGTTTATAAGTACTTTGGAAATAGGCCTATATTTCAATAATACGTTACAGTATTTTAGATGGTTTTTATTTTTAGGAAAACTACTATTATAGGAAAGGACTTCATATGTATTAATGGGTTATGGCCCGGCCTAAATTGGGTAAATCAAGTTAATAGCATGGACATTTACAAAAAAATGCAGTGCAATTATGATGCGTAATTTTGTTTAGTCTGTGATTTGTTCGGTGTAAACGAAATCGGAGGATTTGTAATTCGTCGGTACACTAAATTCCAAGTCAATAGTTTCCCAAATTCCTATTTCATTTCCATAATTGCTCAAGTGTAACTTTTGATATCATGGCAATCACGATTTGATTGACTTCACCCATACCCCGTATAAGTTAACCGCTGACTGCAAGATTGTCATTCGATCACCTTCTAAGAAATGTTTGATGAGCAGCCAAAATGTAGGTATTTTGGATACATCGTACGATTTCAAAAACAAACCTCATCGCCGGAAATCATGATGAAAGCATTATCCCCAGTTCTGTAATCAATGAATGAGAAACGTATTGTCCGACTTATATTACTACGCGGGAAATGAAAAGATACGACATTATGATGTTTATGCCCAACTTTTAAACCTTTCTTCCCTGTCAATGCAATTTGATCATTATGGGGAACATTCAGTATAAGCATATAGTTCGACGCAGGTTGTGAACAAATTCACGCATAAGGGGGGGGGGACTGCGTACCAATTCGCACTGCATAATTACAACCGATCATAACGGATTGGCTATTACAGTAATAAGGCACATACCTTGTGGATTTGAACCTTACTGGTATGACCTTGTAAGCGGATTGTTGCACGTCCATACATCTCCACGGTTGTATTTGGTTTTATGGTAATATAAAGCACTCCTGGAATAATTGACGGAGCTGTTGGTGCATGTTTCCGTTTATAATATAAGTATCAAAGATATTTTCTGTTCTTGAAAATAACAAAAACAAAATTAAAAGAAGGAATTTTATATTAAAAACATTCACACAAACGAATAAATAGGCCTTTTTAGGAAGGTAAAAATGAACATTCAATATACATGTATAATTTTCAAGGCATTTCTGTTCACTAAATGGAAATAACAAATTTAATGGCAAGGCATGGACCTAAAATTTTATGTGGTGATCATAAGGGCATTCGAAACTGACAAATCAATTCAAAAGTATACGCCTATTGCTATTGGTGATTTTTCGAAAATATAAATGGTTTTTTTTCTGAACATAGCTCCGTTCACAGATGAAATATCCAGTGAGCGTCCTGGGAAATATTTTCGCCTAAAGTTTCGTTTTTTATTACACGCCAATGAATATGTAGAAAGTATTTAGGAAGTATGAAGCAGATTGTTTTTCTGTTATCTATTACAGTTTATGCTGTAACCAGAGATGGTTGGCAGTACCGTACCTTATAATTGCGATCCCTACATAAATTTGACATGGTGGCAACACGTTTTGATGTTACTACACAAAACATTTAAGTTAAACCTTCAAGTATATTTGTCATAATTTCCTTAATAATTTGAGAGTTATAAATAAACATAAAATTGACAAGAAACAAACTACATGAATTTATGTCACATACATTTGAAGATATAAGAAACCCAAACATGAATTTGCGTGCACTCGACTTACTTTTGGGTAAGGGTGTAGGATATGATGTCTTCGGCCTGTTGTGCAATTTTCAAGGGCTCACCCTTTCCCTTTCCGCAAAGATTGATTATGATACGGTCACTTGGGTCTGCGAGACCACCTGGACTCCTTTCGCAAGAATTCTGCGGTTTCGGCAGGAGTTGGGTTTTTTTCAGCGCCCACTGCGTGGATGTGAGTAATCGTCAGCCAATGTTTGCAGAGAAAAAAGGTCCTATTACCAATCTCTCTTTCGTCATTGGCCCACCCAGGTTACCCGCTAAATTTTTATTCTATAACTGTAGTTTCTCCCTGCGCGGCTAGTGCTACCTGTTAGCTCATTTCTTAGTTAGTTCTCGAAGGATCGACATCGTCCAAGAATGGCCTACATGAATATCTTGCCTCGGCGAGTGCCCTTCACGGAAGATGACATCTTACTGAATCTCCACGACGACGATGAAGATACCCTCAGTGAGATCTCCAACAGCTTGAGCGAGAGGTCATTTTTAGATATATCTGAAAATAGGCCTGAGCCTGTGCAAAGATCAAGTACTCCGAGCCCGGTGCCCGACGCTGAGGATGCGGCTTCACTATCCATCGAGTCAGTGTTGACGAGTCATACATCGTCGTCAACAAACTGTTCAGCAAGTTCCATGCATCTTTTGTTTTCTGTTAAATCGAATTAATCACATGTATTATGTTTTACATGTTGTAAACCCACAAAGTTAATTAATTGGAAACAAAATACAAACGGAGCAGTGTCAATGTCTGCCTATTTTCACCCTTTGATCGAGACGCTTATATCCTGACATATGAATATGTTATGAGATACATGTATTCCGACATCTCTAGCTTCAGTTTTAGGACAAAAAAATAACTTGGTTAACTGTGGAATACCCTATATTTTCCCAGGCGTCATCTACACCAGGAGGGATGACGCTGGAGATGGTGTTTGGAAAGCTGAAGGAGATCAGCAACGATATGGAGAAGCTGAAAAGCCAAAATAGAGGAAGGAGCTACTGGTACTTGCGAGTGTTTAATCAGTATGTGGAATTATGGTCATACAACCGACAAATCGTCAGTTAAATTGAGATAAATTATGTGTGTAACTTCTTATACATCAAACCTCTTCTTTCTCCACTGCAAGCTGTTCGGGAAGTTTATGGGAAGCTTTTCGTGACTCATGAAGATGGATGATTCGATCTTTCCATAAAGTGAAAATGTAGGGATATATTTCGTCTAACGATCCATTTTGTGTTTATTATTATTCGCAGCAAAACAAGTGAGAATTGTCAGGGAGGTACGGCTGCTTCACGGGTGGGAGAAGTGGTGACTCCAGCAAATAAGAAGTAAGCACACGTAGCTGCATTAAAGGCTGTGTGAATGCCAATAATTATTCCATAGGACTTTTCCCTATCCCAACTACACGTGTGTTACCATGAATTGCGATGTCCCCCATTTTACTTAGAAGGACATTGTTACATGTCGCCCATGCATGGTTGTGTGCAGGGCAATTGTTAAAGCTTTTCCCGCCTCACGGAATCTAGGGTAGGCATAAAGGGCCGCTTATGTAACAATCCCCCTTATAAGCGGTGGCAAGGCGTGGTCACGGCAGAGCTTGACTACGATCGATCTCCTCCTGACGTGTGCCATTGCAGCTCTCCAGTGGCCCATCGGCTATGTACGGGCATACCTCGGCTTCGGGTGCTACACTGCCGTGCCCATCAGCTACGGGTTTCCTGCGTTCCTGGTCGCCCCGGGGGCTCCTGCCGCCCGCCAGCTGCGGTCCCGTGTGCTCATGCTCCCCTGGGTGCGGTACCCTCGTGCTTCGGTGTCACCCAACGCGGTACCGACACCCTCGCTGCCCGGCTGGCAGCCGCCCTGGAACTGCACCTGGTCAAGGCCGTTGGCCCAGTGCGTTCTTCACGAACTGCGCCTCCGTTCCACGGGACACCATCCGCCGTTGGACCTTCGTCCCTCTTAACATCGCCCGACCCTAACTCCCGCCGAGTGACTACGCCGCCACGCCCAATCCGTCAGGCACGCCACACCACCACGTCACCGCGCCGCCACGCCCAATCTCCACAGCGGCCAACAGTCTTGTTTTTGGTTCGTTTTGTACTGTTATATTGTATCTAATCTTTGTTTTGTTGTGAAGATGTCGTAATTCGTCCTGGTATAGAAATAATCATTATTATTCATGTTATAACCTTTGTCTGTCGCCGTTCTTTCCAAGTTCCTTTTTTGTGTCTGCCCTCTGCCCTCTGACGCTCACGTCGAGCTCCCCGCACGTTTCGCAGTTGCTTCTTGATCTTCTCTTCTCAGAGTGGCCCATCTTGGGCTGTACGGCAAGATTGTGTATAAAAAATCAAATAAAAAGTCAATAAATATAAAATAAATCTTAAAATTTAGTGGGCCTGACGTTTCAATCCTAGCAGGACCTTTTTCTCAAAGGCAGAGTGACAAGGACAACACAGATACATGTACACGAAGGAAGGGGGAACAGAGTGAATAGGACACGGATGAGAAACAAAGGACAAAGGACAAAGAATAAAGCTGGGAGGGTGAGATGCACTGATAGATTGTTTAAAAACACGGAAGGTGGAAGACCGATCAGTCCAAGGACGATTATATCAGAGAATCATTGAAGGAACAACTTTCTGTCTCACTTGACCTAGGTTTGTGAATAACATTGCGTGAAAACCCTGTGAACAGCCATATCGTCTTCTCTATTTCAGGTCACCGGAGAAGGAGACGGCGGTAGGCGATGTGCCGCGACAAAAAATAATTTATTCGAGTTTGAGCTACGAGTTGGCGAATAATTAACATTTTCTATCGCGAGCAACTAATATTGCAGGATATTAGCATATTACGTAAGAGTGTGATGGTAGAGTGCACAGGCCACGGGCGTGGCCAGTTCATTGATCGTTTTCAGTGCAGCTACGTCGGTTTTCGGACAGTGAGATACACTGTCCACAGGAACCTAACCACTGTAACTATCCGCCCGTATAGCTCGACGCAGAACGATGTTACCCAAGTTATTGCATTTAACATGTTCTTCTCTATTTCAGGTCACCGGAGAAGGAGACGGTGGGTAGGCGATGTGGCGCGACAGAAAATAATTTATTGTACGTGCAAGGTTTATTTTGTGGTTGTGGTGCATGATAATTATGTGTACATGATGCCTTGCGCAGGCTGGTAACGGTTAGGTTGTCCGCCATGTTGTTTAGTTGTTTAGTTGTTTAGTTGTTCAGCACTGGTGCCTGCTGGTTTTCCGTGTTTGATCAGGTAATTTGAATGCAAGTTTCCCCAAAACAGCCATAATACTAGATTAACAAAACTATAACGCATGTTATAAGGTGTGAGCATTTCAATACACGTACTTTGTAAAACGTATAGGACTATACTTATTACTGTAGCCAAAGTAATAATAATACGTGGCCCGATGTGCACCTTTTCTGTCACAACAACTTGTTGAATGTTGTCGTCTTCGATTATAATATTAGTATAAGAAAGTAGTTTGTAATTCCTCCTTGTAAAATATCAGTAGTAAGCTGTAGTACTAGTAGGGAATTCATTACCCATGTGCAAGCAAGCACCTCGATCCACCTAGCCTGGGATGTTTAATTAACAAAAGCCAAGACCCTGCAGTGGCACAGTTTTAACAAACTTGTATTAACTTAACCACAAATAAAAAGCCCAAGGTGCACACATCCTTGCTAATCCGAGTAACTTGGACCGACTCATGCAGATTGCCAGCAGGTGCCATTGCCGGTAGACGCAAAGGTTGGGGAGGAGACTGCTGCTGGAGTCCTCTTAGAAATAATGAGATGCTCCCATTTTCTATTTTTTTTTCCTGTGAAAACAAGTGGCATAAAACAAAATTCCCAATTCTTCGGTTTTTGCAGTTAATGAAGTTTGAGGACCATATTTTCCAGTGAAATCCATTATTTTTTCTGGCACTGAGAAATTTTACACCAAAATATGTAAATAATTTTACTGGAAATCCTAATTGTAGGACGTCCATTCGCCTCCCGGAATGGAAGTTCTACAATATTGCGTTTTGAAATTATGCTATTACACATAATTATCTGCAATTTGCAAATATCAGGAATTTTGATGTTTCAACAACATCATTCGATGTGTCACTTGACTCAAATATTTTTTTCCGTTCACCCATCCGACACAGAATAACATGACATTTGCTCGATGTACAAAGCTTTATGGGTACCAATCGGCACCCTTCATAAGAATCCAGCTATCCTAGGCCTAGGATCACAGATTAAAATGATTGTTTTCGCTGTACAAAGTTGGGGTACGAAGGGGCGCCAATCGGTACCCTTCACGAAAAGCCATCTATCCTACCAATGGAGTTGTAAGCAAGCCCCAGCCCCACAAACTAACCAGGGATATAGGTTTGTTTTTGCTTTAAGGAATCGACACTAGAATGGACGCAAATGATCTAAGAAAAAGTATATACCCTCTACACTTTAATCTGTGCTACAGACAATACAGCTTGAGACAGTTGGGACTGAACTTATGCTAGTTTATACAGAAAACAAGTCAAAGAAAATGCAATGAAAATAAAACTATGACTGAAGAATAAGACTGAAATTGGGAATTTCGTGTCTCTATGCAGATTGCAGAGCGAAAAAGCCGATGACGGGTTAAGGCTGAAACAAGACGTATTAACCAAACACAAATGAAAAGGCCATATCAGTAGACAAAACTAAAAACGGTAAATCATTCACCAGAGTCCACGCGAAACGACTGGACTGAGAGTGAGAGTGGAGCTGAAAACAAGTGAGAGTACGCCCCGCGATGGCCCCGAAAAGATCCGAGGAAGGTGAAACAAAAGAGTATATCCTGATCCGCGGAAGACACCAATGGCAGACGATTAACGGGTCCGCTGCGGGCGAGAACAACAGGTTTCAGGCAAACGGCAGCGGCACTTCGGGGGGGGGGGGGAGCTGAAGGGCGATGGCGAAGCTTGGTTGGTCGAAGGTTGGGTGACTGCAACATGGCGTGTGATCCGTACTCCCCGTTGGGGAAGGCCCGAGAAAAAGTCCACGAAGACTGAGGTCAAGAGAGGAGAACACATCCACAACAATTGGACCACTTGCCGTTCAACTGAAAGTAAAAGGGGGATCGATCTGCTGGCCGGAATCGGTTCTCTTGACCACCAAAATAAGCGTCAGAGACGCTACTCTGGTAAACGTGAGTGGTACAGCTATATCGCGTTACACAAGAACAAACTGTGGACAGAGAATTTAGCGACCTTGAGTAACAGCAAACAAAACGGCAATCTGCATTCCAATGTAGAAGAGACTGGTTTGTTGTCTGTACAAACATGGTATGCAAGATACAAGTAAAGGCCCGAGTGGTAGCTGACCGCAGCCCAGTAGTGTGTTGGGTCTTGATCGGACAAAACAAAATAATAGTATGCATAATGCACAAATACAATAGAGCGGATTAGCATAACAATAGAGCGGATTAGCATATCAATGAATCTCATTTGGGTAGATTTGCATGCATTAGCATGACAAAGGGATTCATTTGCGTGTATTAGCATACATTAGCATAACAAGAGGGGACCTGGGAATCTCAACGGGACAATGGGAGGACCTAGAAATCTCTACGGGACAATGGAAGACCTGGAAGTCTCTACGGGACAATGGGGACCTTCGAGTTCCGATCGGCCAGAGCAAAGGGCGTTGATGGTCAGAATAATGGTGGAACTAAGAGGCGCGATTGGACGGAACAAAGGGTGTTAATGAGGAGTCCGAGAGTGGTTGATAGAACGGGACAAGGAGGTGATAATGTGGAGAAGACAAAATGGCGGACCTATGAAAGCTAATTGCAAAACGCGTACATCAATCATAGGGAAACTATGGGGGAAACAATTAAAAGAGTGGATCAAAACACATACGTCGATCATTCGAAAAATTCTAAGGAAACAAAATGGCTGACCCCAAACCCCCTTGCGCGTGAGTGGGACGGGAAAACAAAATGGCGGATTGAGAAATCCAAACCGGACAGCGTGTATGTCAATCATATACGGGGAGAAATGATGGACCAATAAACTCAGTCGGAGGGAGCGTGAGTGGGGGACGGAAAAACCAATGGCGGACTTATGAACCCTGATTGCAAAACGCATACTCAATTATTCTGAGAGAAAAAACTAAGAAAATAAAATGGCTGACTCCCCCAAAAACAAAACAAAACAAAACCTGACCGCGGAAAGTGCGTTTGTGCCGGATGGGGGGAAATCTAGAAATCCAAATCGGACAGCGCGTACCTCAATACGGGGAAAATGTTGGACCTATGAACCCAATTGGCCGGTTGAACGGGAAAAAAATCGGCATACATAAGACAGAATGAGATGTGAGGGGGACGATCGGAATGATGATGCATGGACGATGCATGTAAAAAATATATAGTACGATTAGTCCTGAACAGGACTGTTTTGATTGAGTACTCACGGAAAAGCCACGGTCAGGCAGACGAAGGTGTAAGCAGACAATTTGAAACACTTCTCTCTTTTTTGAAAATGTGGTGGCCCTGAAAAGGGTCGTTTGGTTTGAATACTGAGATGGAGCGCTTCAGACGAACAATCCCAAGCCCATCTTCGTCATGCAGAGGAAGGTGTCGATATCCATGTGGAATGGATTATTGCTGCGGGCTTCTTGTTTAGGAATTCGGAGGTCCTCCCTGCCGCAGCAGACGGCTGGCTAGGTGCTTGATGCGATGCCGAAGCGTCTCCGGCCGTTTCCTCCTCGTACTGCTGAATACGATCGAGCAGACGGCTTTCTGAAAAGACTACCTCATGGCTTCCCGTGGGTTGATGCAGCAGGGAAGTCTCTTCTTGGGTAATGCTCATGTCATTACGATGGAGAAAGTTGGCCTCATTATCAATCTTGCTCCTAAGTTTTTCCAGATGTTGGAGGGGAACTCCTCGGCGATTTTCTCCTTGAAAATCATAACTCTTCCGCGAAAGTGCATCATAGATGCCGGCAATGGGGGAACGCCTTATTTGATTGGTCCTCGATGAAGTTTGTGGGGTGGGACCTTATTTGATGTTAATGGTCTGAATAATGAGGGGGACCCGTAAGTCCCTTTTAGGTCAATGGTGGACCTACGAGTCTTGATCGGACAGAACAAACAAGTGTTATTGGTCCGAATAATGGGAGGACCCGTAAGCCCCTTTAGGTCAATGGTGGACCTACGAGTCTTGATCGGACAGAACAAACAAGTGTTATTGGTCCGAATAATGGGAGGACCCGTAAGCCCCTTTAGGTCAATGGTGGACCCACGAGTCTTAATCGGATTAGTGCTATTGGGCGGAATAATGGGGGAGGGGACCTGAAAGTCTCTACTGGACGGGTCGTGCAAAGGGTGTCGATGAGGGTGCCACCGTCAAGGGTTGGGAGGAGGGAGACGCTATACCCATGCTAGAACATTGACGGCCATTTGCTCATTTCTAAAGATTTTGTTTCAACTGACAATCCAAAAATATACATCAGAATAAATATATGTGACACATTAATGCTTCGTTATGATGTTCTCTTTTTTTTATTATCGTTTTGTCGAAACCATCCTCCTTTATCATGCAATGGATTCGTTCGAGACGAAGAAATGATTCATTTCACGTTAGCAAATTAGCGACCATCGATGAGCATGTTTCATATTACATTTTATTGTGTCTAATTACTTTATTGAAGTAAATGTTTTTAAAGCGTCAGGATTCTCTATTCGACACTGTCTCCCAGGTTATCTTCCGCCGCATCAGGTTGGAACAGGCCGAGAAATTCGGCATGGCGTTTAGCCATTACCCTGTTTAGGGCCTTGCAAGGTTTCGTGCCTTTATTTACTTTTTCGTTGAGATCTTCAACAATATCCTGGTGGGTTTCATTGTCTTTCAGGCCAAAGTAACTTAATACGAAATCCTTGTACTTGTTGAAGAAGAGTTTCTTGACTGCCCAGAGGGTTTTCCTATTGGCTTTGTCTCTGGCTTGATCTTCGCCCATACCCTCGTCGATGTACTTCTCACGTTTTTACATTCCGCATTCCTTCGGTGGCTTCTTTGGCCTCTTCCAACCAGTATTGATAAGTAACATTATCTTCCAAGTCAGGGACTGACTCGTCTTTCTTCAGATGACTCGTCCTCTTCTTCAGATGACTCGTCACCTTCTTCCTCTGGTTCGAGTTCCCCATCACTCTCTTCTGAATCATCGTCATCAACCGTCAATTCTGTACCGTGGCTTTCTGTTCCCGAATTTTGGCATCTGCGCTCTTTAAATCCGGGTTGATAATAATCTACGTAAGAATCGCCAAACCGAAATGGCCCATCTTCATTATCATCGTCAATATCATCATTTTCTGATTAATCTGCAGCATGTGTGCATGCTACATGCCTTTGAAGGTTATATCGCCGATCGTAGCTTTTGCTACAAGATTGACAAGTAAAGGGCTTCATCAAATCAATCTCTATGTGGTAGGACAAGGATGAAATTGGCTAATATATAAACATTTCGAGTCCACTGCTCATGTTTGCTCATTCTTTACTCATTTTACTCAATATACTGCTCATTTTACTCATTTCTTACTCATTCTTACTCATTCTTACTCATTCTTACTCATTTCTTACTCATTTTTACTCAATTGTATACTCACTGGTACGCTCTGTGTTTCAAATAAAACACATTAGAATAAAATCATGGACGCATCAATGCTTCGGTGTTTCGATTATTTTATTATCATTTTGTCGAAACCACTATCTTCCGTTACTGCCGTTATACATCAAAATCGTTCGAAACAAACAATGGTTTTATAGTTAACAAAAAGAGTGATCAACGGCGATAATGTTCCAAATTACATTTAATTAAATTTTAAATGTTATCGAAGTATAATCGGGGGTGGTGTTTTTTTTAAAGCCTTGGGATTCTTTAATCATCACTATCTCTCCGGTTGTCTTCCGCTTCATCAAGGTTGAACAAGCCGATAAATTCTGCATGGTGTTTAGGCATTACCCTGTCTATGGCCTTACTAGGTCGCATGCCTTTATCCACTTTTTCTTTGAGATCTTCCACGATATCTTCGTGGGTTTTATTGTCTTCCAGAAAAAAGGAATATAATAAGAATTTCTGTTGAAGAAGACTTTCTTGACTGCCCAGAGGGTCTTCATATTGGCTTTGTCTTTGGCTTGATCTTCGTCCATACCCTCGTCGATGTACTTCTCAGTTTTTACATTCCGCATCTCTTCGGTGGCTTCTCTGGCCTCTTCCAACCAATCTTGATAAGTCACATTATCTTCCAACTCAGAGCTCGACTCGTCTTTTTCAGATGACTCGGCACTTTCTTCCTCTGGTTCGAGTTCCTCAACACTCTCCTCCGAATCATCGTCTTCAATCGTCAATTCGGTTATATGGCTTTCTGTTTCCGAATTTAGGCTTCGGCGCCTTTTATATTCGGGTTCATAATAATCCACGTAAGAATCGCCAGACCCAAATGCCACAACTTTACGATCATCAATGTCACGCATATCCGATTCATATGCAGCATGTGCGCATTCTTCATGTCTCTGAAGGTTATAGCGCCGATTGTAGCGTTTGCTACAATAGCGACAAGGAAAGGGCTTTAGCGAATCGATCGGGTTCATGTTAACTCATTTAGGGTCAATCTCCAAGTGACAGGACGAAGATGAAATCGGTATATATATAAAAAAATTCGAGTAAACTGCTAATTTTTACTCCTTTGTTTTTACTCATTTTACTCATTCTTACTCATTCTTACTCATTATTTTACTTATTCTACTCATTTCCGCTCGATTCACTGCTCAATTCACCCCTTTGTACGCATTCTTGTCCAAAAACTGAAAAACAAACGGTTCGCGGCACAATTGTCTGGGTCACAAACTCTACCGAGGGCGTAGATAGGTTCGTGCGACAATTGTGCCGCGAACCGTTTGTTTTTCAGTTTTTTGACAAGAATGCGTACAAAGGGGTGAATTGAGCAGTGAATCGAGCGGAAATGAGTAGAATAAGTAAAATAATGAGTAAGAATGAGTAAGAATGAGCAAGAATGAGCAAGAATGAGTAAGAGAGATAAAATGCCTGTAGAAGTTCATTTGTGTTTAAATCAGAGATTAAGTTTTTATAATTTCGCCTTGGGGAGTATTTAGAGAGAAAGGTTGAACAGCGCATGAATAGTGAAACGGGCAAATAGACTGGGACGCGCAGCTTTCGCGATCACATGGAATCTGTCCGTTGGCAGACAGAGATGCATACTCATGGCTAAACATCCCTGATTTAAAGAAGAATGAAACCCAGAGAAAACAGTTGGCTTATCTCTTTGGTTGATAAAACCAACCTACAATTACCCATGTGCAACTCACCTACGAGTTTCATAAAGAGGGAAAAATCATGGAATTCGGTGGTCGAATTCGCGTTCCCTGTACCCGCCATGTTTTCGAAATTCCCGGCAGGTCACTGCGGGGGGTATGACATAATGACGGGCTACCCCCGCATGGGCCAGGACGGACGTATCCCTACAAGTAACATGTGTGTACACAACACATGTATACTGCGTGCAGTTTGTATACACTCGCGAGCATGAACGATAGTGTACTGCCAGGCTTTTGGTTGTAACAATGCCAGCGGAAAAAAGCTAGGGAAATCTGTCCATGCAGTTCCTAACAAGGCCAAGAGATCTGAGTTGTTTGGGAAGTGGGCTGCGGCCATAAAAGTAGAAAAATTTCTCAATGTCGGCTACAAATATAGTCGAAATGACGTGATTTGTAGCGATCACTTCACGGAGGAGTTGGGATCGAGGTTGACTTGCGGGCCAAACTCACCGGCTCGAAGCCGAGAAATACATGTATACTGAAAGAACATGCCGTTCCTTCAGTATTTTCACATCGACCAGCGGTGGCATCACGTTCATCGACAGCTTCACGAATTGCCGCATTGGAATCCAGAAAGCTGAGTTAATTTTGATGTTTTTCCTGTATGATACGATCGACTTTTGATGTATGTTTTCGTTTCGGTCCTAGCGTGATTTTTCTCACATGCACGTTCTGCCTAGTCTTTCACGCAGACCGCTTATCTGTAACTCATGGAGGGTAAACTCCATGGATATATACATGTATTGTACCAATTACCATGGAGGAAGAAGGGGGGATACGTACCGTGCCGTATTTTTATTTGTGCTGCAACAAGAACATGGAGCTAGGCCTAATTTACACGTTATCGGAACGCGACTCCAGTCGCCCACACTGTTTATTCCCTGGTCGCTGACCGCAACTCCTGTCACCCAGCGCTATTGTGTGCATAGCATACGCTGGGAAGTGCATGACCCCTGACCCCCACTAAGCTCCACACAGCTTCGCTAACGTGTACAACTGAAATCTCTCCAAAACATCGACCATCTCTTGAATCATTTCTCGTATTTTCCTATTAAAATTACGCGAGCTGAAACAAAAGCCGGACACAGTGGGCTCCCAGTCATAGTTGTCGGACCTTTATTAAACTCAGCCCCTGGTGTATAAGTTATTTTAGGCCTACTTGTTCAGCTGTTATAACAGCTTCGCCATTCGGCGAAGATCAAGAAAACAGAGAACCAAAATTGCGCAGCGTTTATTTTGTTACAGATACCAACGTAATGTACACGTGTACAGTAGTACATTACAAGTAGGACAACGTGTACATGTACATTGTACACGTGTACAGTACAGTAGTAGTGTGTACATGTTCTGTACATTACATGTAGTACACAACGTGTACATTGTACGTGCACTGTACATGTACAGTCCGTGCAACGTATGCAATCAGGAAGCCGTGAAAGTGTTTGTAGATCAAGACTATACGCAATCCCCAAGAATAATTCAAATAATGACCAAAGCGAAAAACAATAAATCTGCAAAGGATTATAAGATTATTTTCTCACACATTGAGGTATAATTCTTTTTTAAATGTTGATTAATTTTTGTAGTTTAAATTAAAATGATTGAACAAGCCTAACTGACCAATCAGACAGGGTCGTCTCCGCCGTGATGTCATACCCCCGCAGTGACCTTCCGGGAATTTCGAAAGCATGGCGGGTTGAGGGAACGCGAATTCGACCACCGAATTACATGATTTTTCCCTCTTTATGAAACTCGTAGGTGAGTTGCACATGGGTAATTGTAGGTTGGTTTTATCAACCAAAGAGATAAGCCAACTGTTTTCTCTGGGTTTCATTCTTCTTTAAGGGAAACTTTCTCCGGAGCATTGCGGTGAGTGTCCGAATCTGTTCCCTAACTTGCTACGTGCATACATAATTATGACATCTGGGGCTGTCTCTGAGTACTAATTTGATCGGGTTTTTGGAAGCGGAGATGCCGGATTTGTACGACAAATTTGTCGATGCACTCTGCCGAAATTAATGCACACTGTGCTATACGATGTACATGTAGATAACTATAACATTTTTATGTGCATACATGTGTCCTGTTGTAGGCTGAGCATATGTGTTATCTCGCTGTGCATGTATCTATATTTGTTATGTCTTTTTGTTTATTATCTTGCAGACAACATGATAGCTGCACGATCAGGGATTTCTGTAGGGGATCAATTGTAATAGCATGTCATACATTAGTGGATCATCTGCTCCAGCATGTCCAGTGATGGGCCTACAATAAATGATTAGTGAGGTGATCCAGTGACCCAACATGTTGTGATCTACGTTCGATTTCTTTGTGCCCGACGAGTCCACCCCTCACACTGACACACGCCGTCCCAAAATAACATTGAGACCGACCTCCCCTCTAGTCGTGGCATCGCGACATCCCCAGGACGGGATCATCACAAAAACTGGCGACAAGGATGGGATTGGGTGTGTCAACCGTGTGATCTTCAATTCAAAAATCCCTGTGAGTGTCAGTGCTACGACTACAACCACAAGCCACAACACATACGTCAGTCACTGGAGAGAGGCTGTGTACATCGCTGGTTCATCGGAGTTCCTTTGCTGCATGAGAGTGATTCTACGCAGAAGACGAGGTAGCCGAAGCAAGATCCTGGCATGCCGCGGAGCCTCGCCCCCAGTGTTCTTCATCACTGACTGTATGCATGATTTTATGGAGTGGTTGTGAGTGCTGCTGCGAATTCGTCAGATTCCACTTTATCATATACGGTATCATTGTATGTGCAGGCAAGCAGTAGGCTATGTATGTTCACAACTTTTATTTCAAACTATGTCTGTGTTTCACAGAAATTCATGCATAATTTTCATTAGTCCTGTGCATTGGCATTTAACCATGACTATGGTGGGCATGTAGATTGTAGCATAAATTTGAAGCCGATATTTCTATAATATTTGTGGTGATCATCATAGGATAGGCCTATTGCCATTATGTCTATGTCGCTTCAATGCCTTGAAGCGTGCGGACGTGTTCTGAGGTAGCTCCCGATTGCAACGCAGCAACAGCAAAAACCAGCCAACGCAGCCAACTCAATCTCTACCCAGTAGACATGTTACATCAGGAAACCTGGCTCCGTACTGACAAGTCGATCCTAAACGAGTCGTTAACGTCCTTATCTTGGTCATCCACTGGAGTTCTTCTCAAGGAAACCTCAAGTTTGTTTCTAGAATGCCTACGAAACGACAAGCCTCGAACACGGCAATATCCAGCCCAGCGGCTATCTCTGAAGCTTTGCGGTCCAAGGCCCTTCTGGATGTTCTAGTACCTGCCCTATCAGACGCCATTACAGATACCATACTTCGGAACGTCCAAGTGGCTCTGGAGCTGGAGCTAGAGAGCCGGGACAAAAAGATCGCCATATTGGAAACAGAAGTACGCCTTGTCAACGAACGACTCTCTGATCAAGAACAATACTCTCACCCCGAGAACACGGACAAAGTGATTGCTGAAGCGGAAAAGCGTCATCTAGGCATGGAGTTGCGTCCAAAAGAAATCGACCGTTCGCATCGCATTGGGAAATCAAGGCCGAGGCCAATCATTCTCAAGTTTGTGGATTACAACACCCGAACCTCTTTCTACCGTCTTCGATCCACAAAGCTGTGGACCCAAGGTGGACCCAAGATGGCCGAATCGAGGTCCTAAAAAAGATGGAAACCGCGTCATCGTGGGCTCCAAGGTCGACCTCAAAAACCTTAAAATATGACTCGTTGTTTAACATTATTGCTGGTGAGTAATTAACCTACATTAGTATTCGTTCTACCTCAAACACACCAGCCAATTGAGTGCCTGATAATCACTTTATTTCGTTATGCTTCTTTATTAAATTTCTCTAACTGTCGTTGTTCATATATCATATTTCTTAGATGATCAATTTAGGTTATGTTTGTACCATCAATGAATCCTACACTACTAGAAACTGTAATGAATCCGAATATAAATTTTTCTCAAAATGAGTGTATATATTTGACTGAATCCACCCTTAAAACGTCAGAGTTTTCTTTTCTTCATATGAACATTAGGAGTCTTCCCAAACATTATGATCAATTCATCACCTATCTAGACTCCCTTCACTCTGATTTGTCTGCTGTTGGTCTCACTGGTTGAAGCAATCCAATGTTCCTTTCAGTAGGGAAGGCAGAGTGGGTGGAGGGGTTGCGTTATATATTTCTGAAAAGTTCCAGTATGTTGTTCGTAATGATATGTCGCACTGTACTGACTCATTTTAATCGATTTTTGTTGAACTTAACATCCCAAAGTGTAAAAATATTATCTTAGGCGTTGTGTGTAAGCCCCCGTCAGCATCCTTCGAAGACTTCATGACGAATTTCAAGAATGTTCAAGGTATTATCTCTGCTGAGAACAAAACATGTTTAATCTCTGGCGACTTTAACATTAACTTCAACACTGACCACAGCCACTCCCGTGATTTTCTAGACACATTGCTGGCCAATTCTTGTCTTCCTTTAATAGATAAACCGACCAGAATCACCGGTACTTCAGCCACTCTTCTCGACAATATTCTAACAAATTTGTTTCCCCCTCCTAACACTGGAATTTTAATTTGTGACATTTCTGATCATTTTCCTATTCTCACCTCATTTCCTCTAATTTCCAGAACCCCCATAATGTGCGTCATTTTCAAAATGATTTATTTTCTGCTGACTGGTCCATGGTTTTTAGCAGCAATGATCCCGATGCTTCTTACAATACCTTTTTGAATATCTTTAACTCGTTATATTGATAAAAATGTTACGCTTGTTAAATTGAAACACTGCAATAGAATTTCCCAACCTAAATCCCCCTGGGTAACATCCACCCAGTCCAATTAACCATAAAAATAAGCTTTATCATAAATTTCTTCGCACCTCGTCTCAAAATAATCGCTCTAATTATATTAGCTGTAGAAATTATCTTACTACCATCCTGCGTTCTGCCAAACGGTTATATTATTCTCAGCAATTTGAAAAAGAAAAGAATAGTATTAAGAATACTTGGAAAGTAATTAATAGCGTCTTAAAAAGCAAGACTTTTTCTCAAAACCCAGACTGTTAACATCTCTGCTCTTATTGCTGAAAACTTTAACAATTTCTTTGTTAACGTAGGACCCAAATTGACCAATGAAATTCCCATTGTCAGTCTAATTTTCGGGATTTCCTACCGGAGCATAACCCTTTTTTTTTTCCCACTCACGGAATCCGAACTTGTTACTATCGTAGTTAATTTACCCAACAAGAAAAGCTCTGGTTATGATTCCATTAATTGCCCTGTCATTAAGCAGGTTGTTTATGCTATTCGTAAACCTTTAACATCTATCATTAACTTATCCCTATTCTCTGGAGTTGTACCCGACTCTATGAAAATTGCTAGGGTCATGCCAGTCTTTGAAAAAGGTGATCGTCAATTAATGAACTACTTTCTCAAAAATACTTGAGCGTGTTGTTTATAACCGAATGTCCCATTTTTTAGAAAAACATAATATTTTATCTAATTCTCAATTTGGCTTTAGAGAAAACCACTCCACCGCACATGCTATTCTGCAGTTAGTTTATAAAATTGCTTCTGCTCGTGAAAAATCCCTCCATACTTTTCACTAAACTTTTCTCTTATGGTATTAGAGGTGTAGCCTTCGAGTGGTTCAGGGATTATCTCAATAGAAGGCAACAATATGTATGTATTGATGGTGCGAATTCGCCCTATAAGTATATGTCTTGTGGTGTACCTCAAGGGTCCATTCTAGGCCCCCTTCTTTTCTCCATATATATCAATGACTTCCCCAAGTCTTCTACGAAACTGTCATTTATCATGTTTGCAGATGACTCAAATTTATTTTATTCCCATAATAGTGTGGACATACTTTTTGATACCATGAACTCAGAACTTTGTCATATTTCTAGATGGGTTAAGGCCAACAAATTATCCCTCAACATTAACAAAACCAACCTTATGTTATTTAGTGACTCTAAGATTAATTTTCAAAGTGATGTTCTGTATGGTACCATACCATTGATTGATTGTATTAAATTTCTTGGCATATTTATTGACAACAAACTTAACTGGAGTAAATTAATTTCCAGAAACGTAGGAATTATCAACAAACAAACATTTTTTTCCATCCGATGTTCTGTATAATATTTATAATGCTCTAGTATTACCTTATATTTCCTACGGAGCTCTTGCCTGGGGCAAGGCAAGTGCCTATTTACTTCAGATCCATTATTTTACAAACATAATGCACTAAAGGTTTCTGACATTTATTTACTACAGCTTCGTTCTTTCATGTATCATTTTTTTGCAAATAATTTGCCAAAGTCATTTCAGAATGTTTATTTTAAAAACCCAAATTCACTCGCATCATACCAGGTCATTTAAAGATTTTCATATTCCCTATGTTCGCCTCTCTAAATCCTTCAATTGTGTATCTTATCAGGGTCCTAAGTTTTGGAACTCTCTAAGTAATGACTTTAAATTAATGAAAAGTGTGTCCATTTTCAAGAAACATCTCAAACTCTGGTTAGTTAGCAAATACAACTATGAGTAATTCTCATAATATTTAAATTATTACCATATTTCCAGTCATCTTAATTTTCATCAAATTTTAGCCTCTTGATGTTGTGTCGTTTTGTTTGTCCTTGTCCTGTCTGTTTTCAAATTTTGTTTTCCTAATTGTAGTTAACTTAAATTTAATTAAGTATTATATAATTCTAAGGGGGCCTCTGCTCTACAAGCTCTGCTTTTTTGGAGACCTCCACTTATTATATTTGATTGTAATGTTTATATTTTTTTACTGAGTTGAATGAAAGTGGAAATAAAATCTATCTATCTATCTACTAGCTGATGCAATTGCCAAATCCAATCAGGCCCTGGGAGAAACATTGGCAAGCGCTTTTTCAAACCTCAGATACCAGCGTGCCCCCACCATCAAGTTAGCCAAATTTGAAGGTGCTCCTCGAAAAGCTAGTGACCCAACTCTAAAAGAATGGCTGGAGGATGTTGAAACTTATGCTCGTCAATTGGGGTTGGATGACGAACAGAAAGTTAGTGCTGCAGTAGACCATCTCATGGGGGCTGCTCGTGAGGAGGTGTTGTGCTGTCCAATCAAGCATCGTACAGAGTTCAGCAAATTTTGTGAACTTTTGCGTTCACGATTTGGAACTCCAGAATCGGTCTCTCAACTATGCATTTTATTCACGCGAACAACTTGAGGGTGAGAGTTTGACTGATTTCAGTAGATCCATCATTCGGCTGTATGATAGGATGGAAGCTGTAGCCAATGATCTTAACGAAAGGGAAGCTTTATCCAAACTTCGAGAGGGGGCATTGAAGGAACAGTTTGTGCGGGGGGCTACTGATGCAGCAGTGCGTAGAGAATTACGTAAGGTTGTGGTTGATCACCCCAAATCATCATTCTTCGGAATCAGGAACCTCGCTCTCAGGCTGTTCCAAGATGTAAGAAAGCCCCCGGTGAATAAGACTGCGCGTGAGCCAGTTTGGGCTATAGGGAGTGAGGAAGTTGACATTAACAAAGTTGTGGCTAGGGAGTCGATTAATGTCGTAGTTCTCAACAACCTAGTGGAAAGCCAGAAGGCTCTAACATCAACCATAGACAAATTGATACAGCAACAAGCTGTTACATTACAACAGGCTGCCACGAATGACCGTCTTGACCGCCTGGTGACGTTAATGGAAAAGCAACCAGCTACCATGCATAAGTCATCAGACAGGTGGTGTACCTTCTGCAATCGTGCAGGTCATGTGATAAGTACATGTTTTAAAAGAAAACGCCACCTTGAGCAGGAACAGGCAACTCGCGCAGAGCCTCAACCCGTACCACAAAATTCGGGAAATGCAGTGCCTCCGTCATAGAGGGCACTGTGCCTGGAGGCAATCAAATGCCCAATTGCAACTCAGCTGGTACCGAGACAACTAATGTAGATCGGGTTAATTCCGAAATTGAGAAACAGAAGCTAATTGCCAAAAGTCCATCATGTAGCATTTCAGTAGGTGGGGTATGGACCACTTGTGTTCTAGATACAGGGGCTGTTACATCGCTGGTGTCCAGTGACTTCTACCATAAACAGTTGGCTAAGAAACTGGGAGAGTTAGACGAAGTTGGTGACTTAAGCCATGTTCGCATTGGACTTTTTCTTCCGCGGCCACGCGGTAACTTACCGCGACATTCCTTAAGGTGTTTCTACCGTGCGTCCGCAGCCAGTGGACGTGTCACGCGTACGGGCCTTCTTTATAGCCAAGTTTTCTCGTCCGGGGTCACGCACGAATTTGCGCCGCGGCTTACACGAGGTTTTGCGAGACTGAATTCGAGACTACGGAAAACACAGGAAAATACCCCGATGTAGCATAGGTGCTGCCAAGATGGCGTGGTAAGTGGATAGCTGACATCGTGCTCTCTATTTTCATATCAAATATGTCCACTTTCGTTAATATTTTGGACATGTAACAGCGCGACCAAAAAAAGCATACTTTCTGGACCAAAATCCAACGGCCAGTTTTCCGTAGGTGTACATCGAATTCTTAAAAACAGTCGAAATAAACCACATATTTCACGAGAAAGGGGAGATTGAATGCTTCATGTACATGTATAATACAAGGAGGAGCCTTTCCGTTTTCGGCTCAAATCGCCAACTGAAAATTGGCGACTTTCGCGAGATTTCACCGAAGTAGGCCCATTTCCGTACACAATCATGGTCTGCTCGTGCATGTACATGTACATGTACAGTACACGTACAGTACATGTACGTGTACTGTACATATCATGTACACAATCACAATTACAATACCCGGCCGTGCAGTACATGTACAGTACATGTGTACTTGGCATTGTCCAATCAGGGCGCGCGCTTTTCCATTCAGGTCACAAGGTCACGGATTTTCCTGCTCGAATAATGGCGGCCGATCCCTTACGTTAAAAAGTGGGGGGACTCGTTGAGAACTTCAGGTGTACATCGCATTCTTAAAACACCTACGACATCATCTTCACAGGGTTTTGCTAGATCAAGGTACACTCTTTCCCATGATTACCTCAGCTAAGAGGAGACTTTTGTTTTCGTCGAGAAAAAAAAGAATTTACGTCGCACTTTTTCAGTCGATTTTTCGGTAAAATAACAACCCTCAAAATACATATTAATCATCCTTTTGGAAAAGAAAAACCTTATTGGAGGCACGCATTAGATCTTCAACTACCTAGAAAAGTTGGATTTGAAAGGATTTGATACGCTGAGGCATAGAAAACGACAATTTTCCGAAGCCTTTTTCAAGGCCGCTTTCGCTGTGCTCACGGGACATTCGATTTGTGTGGACGAGAAATTTGGGGTCAACGCGTGACACGTCCACCGGCTGTCCGCACTTCGATTTATCTTCCGCGGCGGAATGAGAAATTCACTGTGTGCGGCTGGCAGAATGTCGCCTATTGCGGGCGCTGTGTATAATGACCTTTGACCAAAGCAGGATATGACGCGTCCTTCTACGCGCGGTTTGCAAGCTACGCTAGTCAGACACCTAGCTCAAGCTGTAGCTGTCATCACCGAATCGTCATCGCGTGCATTATTCGTTTGACAAGATCGTCCCGAAATGGCCAGCAGTTCCCCATCGAATGTGCAAACAACTAAAAAAAGGAAGGCAACCCCAGCAAGCACGTCTGGTGGGAAGCGAAAGAAGAACTGGGGACATGCAGAAACGGTGGGCCTCATTGAGATTTGGGGATCGGCCGATCACCAAGCCGGCTTCGAAGGCATGACATATAATTCCCGCGTGTGGGCCTCGATCTTTCGGGTTTTCGAAACTCGTTTTCCCGACTCTGCTTACAAGAGTTGGGAATCCTTGAAAGATCGCATGGACTATCTGCGGAGGAAGTACAGAGAAGTCAAGAAGGTGAACAATTCATCTGGGAGAGGGAGGGCAACTTCTCCTTATTACGAGGAGATCGATCGGATCATCGGTAAGTACAAGTTTTGAGAGGAGTAACTAAAAAGTAAAAGCTACTTCCGTGAAACATTTTCCCTGATTTTTCCCTCCAAATGATTTTTTTATGGATTTTATGCGAAGACCACATTCTGAGAATTCCCATGTTTGTATTTAACAAGCCACCCTTTGTGGGGTATTCTTTCCGTTGATTTGAAGAAATTTTTCAGGATTACATTCTAATTACTTTGTGTTCAAAATTTCTTGGTCACTACGCATTTTAAGTTGATGTGGGTTTACCTGGGCTTGTCTTTTGGTTTCATCTTGTTGAAAGGGGATCAGGGCTGGAGCTGGAGCTCAAACTTCTCTGTTTAAAGCCACTTTTGTCAGTTGTGTTTGTAGAAACTATATTTCAAGCATGTTTTTACTATCTGAAGATTATTTGCCTTTATTTCCAGGTAATCGTCCTACGAATAATTGTAAAGCACATCACCACATGGATCCTGATTCTGGCCTTGAAGCGTCTGCTGACTGTCCGAGCATGCAGAATGAACCTGAGGCCATCCCTCCGAATGATCCCCCGGCTGAGCATGTCACACTTCATCCCGAGTCACCGGATCTCACTCAAGATGGTAATTTGAGGTTTCTATGTGTAATTACAGGACTCATCCAGTTATGGACAAAATTGAGTCTAAAAATAGCATGACTTTCATTAGCTCCTTTTTTTTAACATGTTAGATTTTATCGTTGTACGAGGGCTACAGCATATACCTCTGTGTGAAATTTGACAATTTTAACAGACCTATTGTAGACCAGACCAAAAATTACAATTGTCAAAATTTGTCAAATTTAACAAAAACAATTAAAGCACTATACAGAGTTATAGTTGAAAGTGTGTATATTTTTTACGGGGACAGTAATCCCACTCAAAGTTCATAAACGAGGATAATTGGTAGTTGATTATTCTTTCTCTTTTCATTAACTTCAGACGATTCAGATGTTGACATGGCGGATGCAGAGGAGACTACCGAGGACACTTCCATGGAAAACGTGGACATGCAGCAAAAGGATCCAAAGACCAAGGTTTCCATTAAGCCAGGAACATCAGGTAAAAAACACTTATGAAATTTACACAACTTGACTGGCAAAACTGACTCCTTTCCACCTGGGGCCAGAACTTTGATTTGTCAATTTACATTTCTAATGGATTTATGCTTCTGACCAGCACCCTCATCCAGGCAAAGACAAGTTGATTATTTTGGAAGGCCGCCATCTAAGGGATGGATAGCTCAGGTGGTTAGAGGTCTTCTGCCCTGCTACAGTTTCTTTGCCACTTTTCCCAACTGTTTAAAAGTATCCAATTAGATATTCCTTTATTTGTGTAACTGAATTCGTATTGCTATTTATTTCTTATTGTTACACAGGTACAGTTTGCTAGTCAGGAAACGACGAGGGCGCAGAAGCCAGGTAGAGGACGCTCTTGGCAAGGCCATAGACCAGATGATCAGCTCCCAGCAGAAACAACAAGATGAATGTGTGGGGTCTCTTCTGAAGATGGAACAAGAACGCTTCCGTTGGGAACAGGAACGGGAAACCAGACGAGAGACGAGAGAGGAGAAATGGCGACAGGAACGGTTGGCTCTAGAGGAGAGAAAGTTGAAATCTTCTAATGAAATGATCCTTCAACTGGCCGCCATGTTTGGCAATAAGCAGCAAGGGCATAGCCATCCGCAGAGCCCCAGTTCGTACATTGCCCCCTACTACAACCACAACTCTTTTCAGGATCTTTAGTTATTTATATACATGGTTCTTGGACATACGGGTCACAGCTTAACAATAAAACTTGGTGCTTTTAATGACATGCAATTATCTTTCTGCCAAAGTTCAACAAAAATCATTTATTGTTTATTTTCCAATCACTTGCCTTATACATTTACATATTAAGAGATGTTTTTAAAAATTGTTTAGTATATAAAAAATACATTCAACAAAAGAGTAAGTAAGACAGGCTGTTACCGGTAAGTAAAAAGTAACTGCGCCTCCAACGTTTGCCCTTTTAGTCTTTCATTTGTTTTATCATGATACAAATTCCATACAAGCAGGATGGTGATGTCATATTAGGCAGAAACTTCACTGGTGCAATTGTATGTGTACAAAACTTTCCATTTTGTTATATTTTGACATTGTACATGTATAATTTATTTCTTTTACTCATTACATAATCAGTACTCAGCAGTGAGCAAATGAGCCAGCTTTATCTTCAACTGTTTTCAGTAAGAAAAATTTGAAATCGGTTTCAATACCAGAACAAACTGTGCAGCGTCTTATATAAGTATCAACAAAACAGTGTTAATTTCTCAATATACAAAGAGGTGCTTTCTGCCTTTGATAAAGTTCCTGCTAATGGTCCTTTTTTGTGGATATTCACATTTTGCAGTTTGAAATATTTTTACATATTTCTTTGAAGAAAAAAAAAGTTGTCAACGCTTAACGTTTTTCTCAGGGTTAACACATGTCATGTTTTATTTTCCATGCTTTATTTTTCAGATTTTATTTTATTATGTATATCCATGTCAAACTGAAACAAGTACTTTGGAGGCCGAACCTTGCCTTTACAATACAGTACAGGGAACAATTAAACTCATGTTTTTGAGAAGTACTTGGTGAGTGCCTCACGAATCTCTTCACCTCGCTCATTGTTGTCTGCCGTGTTGCTGCCATCTTGCTCAGGCTCCTCTAAGCACTGGGGTTCCACAACCTCTTGGTCCTCATCCACGTTCCATGTTTCACACATGTTGTGTAGGTTGACACATGCTGCCACTGCAATGTGGATGTTTTTGGTGGAAGAGTCATTTCTTTTCATGATGCTTCTCCATCTTCCTTTCAACCGACCAAAGGCATGTTCAACTATAATTCTTGCCCGACTCAGCCTTGCATTGAACCTTTTCTGCGCATCATTTGCAAGACCTTCTGCGAAAGGTTTCATGAGGAATGATGTCAAGCTGTATGCAGAGTCTCCGAGGATGACTATTGGGATGTCTTTTTCCTCGATCTTCCGTGTAGAATTCGGGTAGAAGGTTCCTTCTCTCAGTTTCTTGCAAAGTCTAGATGACTCGAACACATAGGCATCATGGCATTTACCAGGTTGGCCAACATCAAAATCAATAAATTTCCCATCATGGTTAACAAGTCCTTGAAAAAGAATACTGTGCCACCCTTTCCTGTTGAAATAGTCCGTATGAAATTGTTGTGGAGCAAGAATAGGTATGTGAGTGCCATCGATAGCCCCGCCACACATCGGGAATCCATACTTAATCTCGAACATTTCCAGCATGCGAAATACTGCATCTCCTTCAGGGCGTTTCACGTATGTTGACATCAGCACCTTGCAAATGCAGTGACAAACCTGCCAAAATCCTTCACAAGCTGTGGACCGGCCCACTCCGAACAAATTGCTTACAGTGCGAAATGAATCGCCTGTAGCAAGCCGATACAGGGACAGGCCTACTAGCTTCATGACGCTTACAGGCTTTCTCAACTTTGTAATTTGCCGCACAAGACGGGGGTGCAATTGATTGCACAAAAGCTGGAATGCAGCTCTTGACATCCGGAAATTCTCCGACCACTGCTGATCTGTGAACTGCACCATGGCGTCTGACACCCACCAATCACTACTTCGTTGCCAACTCAATTTTCTGACAGATGGATACATAGCAGCAACTGCAGAAATTGAAAAAAAAAGTAAAAAGTCAGTGAACAAATATGTTGATGTTACAGTGGACTAGAAAAGTACAAGCCTATATTTTTTTCTCAAGCTGTTCTTCTCCTTCATGAGATGAAAGTTAACGAATCTGTTAAAAGACTAGTCGGAGTAGTCCGATTAACTTATACGGATATGTACAAGGTGATTAAAGAAGTAACATACAAGAAAAAGGAAGCTGTTTGCCCTTAAAGTACAACTCCAAGCAACTTTGAAGAATATGCATATGAAATGTAACATTTATATCGCTGAAAAATTATTGGTATGTAATTGTTGCTGGCAATGACAATGTCGGAAAACGTTCTCCAGCAAATATTAGCAAATACTCTTTATGAAACTTCTGTCCTCGTCAGTAATAAACAGTTAGGATGTCAAAGGGAAAGTGGCATCAGATTGCAACATTATCCCCCAATTCCTTTCTTAGCATAGTCATTAAAAAATAAAAATGTTTTGAGTGCATTTCCTTGTGCACTAATGCTATGACTGAGTTATCATAAAATGCTGACCATCCAACTCCGTACTGTTTTAAAAACGTAACGTAGGCCTAGTCCGAGTAACTTGAACCCGACAAGTCACCCTTTTTTTATCGATTTTGAAATTTTGAGATTCGGGTGACTGTAGTCACCTAAACCTAGTCACCCGAAACTCAAAATTTCAAAATTCGATAAAAAAAGGGTGACTTGTCGGGTTCAAGTTACTCGGACTAACGTAGGCCGTGGCCTATCTACACTCACACAATCCAGTCAGCATAATGGCGAAGTTCAAAGTTGCCCCCGATCGTCTCCTGTTTTGATTCGCCACCAAAACTTGAAGACGGCGCAGACGTGTAGATGGATCTTCGTCCACCACTTCTTCTGTATTATCCTCGGCATTTTCACTTACGTCAAACCCAATTAAACCTCTCACAAAATCGGTAAGTTCTGCCATGTTTCTCGCAGTTGCGTCAACCAACACACACGGGTTCCCGTCATGTAATGTTGTTGAATGTCTGGTCGCTATATATGCACTGCTGTAATAATAATAGGAGACGGGCAACCAGACTTCCCCATTCGCGCGCATTGATCACTGGAGCTGTGTGGTTGTGACGAAGTACCGGATGTGTCCCTCGCCCTGTTAGTTTTACATCACGCTCGCGGTAACTTGACAGGGAGGGGAGTTTTCCGCGTGTCCGCATTGGATTTATTTTTGTCATTCTTCCGCTCCGCCGCGGTAGTTTGACAATTTTAAGTCCAATGCGAACACGGCTTTAGTGAAATTGGTAGGTGCGAATGGCCTTGCAATACCTGTAGAGGGCTACATTGAAGCCCCTGTGGAGATAGGTGGGCACCATTTTATGGCCAGTTTCCTAGTGCTTAATGAACAGGCATCAAAGGGGGCTCGTGAAGAGCATCCCGTTCTGCTCGGGTGCAATATTTTGAGGGAGTTATCTCCAAGGATGGAGGATTCTAACCCCACAGTGTTAGATGACGATGTAAAGCTTGCGTTACAGTGGTTTGACTCTCAAAATGATAACAAGGCCTAGTGACCGAACCCAGTCAGATTTGTAAAGTTGTTGCTAATGAGCTGACCATTGTGCCAGCAGAGTCCATTGTGACTGTACATTGTCGTGTAGGCAACCCAGAGCTTTACTGTAGCAAACAGGTTTTAATTCAGTCCTGTTCGTGTTCGTTTACACATGGCTGTTCCGAAAGTACTATTCAGGCGTTGGATGGCGTTCATTACTTAGAAGAAAAATGTCCTACCTTCCCAGGTGGCAGAGGCATTAGAGATAGACACTACTGAGCAATTAGTAGTTAACCCAAGCAACAGTGGGTATGAAGTGTCAGTGCATGAAGTTCTTGTTGACGCTAGTGGTGATATTGACAATGGAAATGATGAGCTTTTAGGAAAACCAGACAATGGTCACTCTAGAAAACTGTTCACATTTTCAGATAGGACAACGTATTTGCTGCCGCCTGGGGTTGATCTAGGGTCGTTGAAATGTGAAGAGGCTGAAATGGCTGCCCGATTAATTCGGAAGCATGAGCAAGCCTTCTCAATGAGTCCTTTTGATTTGGGGTATTATGACATGATTCCCCATGAGATTAAGCTCAAAGACCCTAAACCTGTGAATCTACCGTACCGGCGGATTGTGCCGAGTCAGGCTGCGGAAGTTAGGAAGCTCTTGCAAGATTTACTAGACCGTAAGGTTATTCGCCGCTACATGAGCGAGTATGCAAGACCTGTAGTCCTTGTCCGAAAACGGGATGGATAGCTACGATTATGTATCGACTATAGGTTATTGAATGCAAGGTCGCAAAAAGATGCGTTCCCGCTTCCTCGTATAGAGGAGACTTGCCTATTTTCGTCACTTGACCTTGCACATGGTTATTTTCAGGTTGCATTACATCCGGGGTCTTTATGAATTTCTAAGGCTCCCACAGGGTCTCATGAATAGCCCAAGCACATTCCAGCGCATCATGGAATCAATCTTTGCAGATATGAACCTTTCCGAATTAGTTCTTTACCTGGATGATTTGTTAGTATTTTCATCCAGTATGAGAGAACATCTTGACAAGGCGGGGTTGAAATTGAAGGGCTCAAAATGCCAACTGTTTCAGACTTCTGTCCTCCATTTGGGGCATGTTGTTAGTGCGAGAGGGGTGTCAGTTGACCCAAGCAAAGTGCAGCATATTCAGGATTGGCCAGTGCCAGTTACCGTTGGGGAGTTAAGATCATTTCTAGGGCTAGCGTCTTATTATAGACGTTACATCAAAGATTTTGCCAAGATTGGCGTGGACTGCAGGAGCAGATCAGGCTTTTAGGACGCTCAAAGAGGTGTTATGCCGCTCGCCTGTGCTTGCATACCCAAGGTTTGACAAGGAGTTTGTACTTGAGGTGGATGCGTCGTTAAAAGGACTAGGGGCGTGCCTTTCCCAATATGATAGTGATGGCAAATTGCATCCAGTGGCATATGCCAGCCGTGGTCTCCGGGGGCCTGAGAGGGGTTAATTCGATCTCTCTAGCTTCAAACTAGAGTTACTTGCCCTAAAGTGGGCTGTGTCAGAGAAATTTAAGGAGTACTTGTTAGGTCGATATACTACAGTTTGAACTGACAATAACCCTCTGGCGCACCTTCAGACAGCACGGCTCGGTGCCACTGAACAACGATGAGTCACGAGTAGTAGCGAGCGCAGTCTTGCCTGCCTACTCCCATTCTTACCTGTCTTCTTTGCTTAAAGGGGACCAGTCCTTATAGGTGAAGTTTGGCATTTGTGGGAACGTCAGTGGGATCCGGGCAAGATTATGTAGAGGGACAGGAGAAGACTTCAGATTTGAAGGGTTGGTTGCGTGAATGGTCACGATTAACTGAGCACCATGGTGTGTTATATCGGACTTTTGGGGACCTAGGTCCTAATCAGATTTTTCAGTTGCTAGTTCCCAAGCAGTTACAGCCCGAAGTCATTAGAGCTGCACATGGGGTAGGAAGGACCCTTGCACTGATTAGAAAACGTTGTTTCTGGCCAGGTATGACCAACCAGGTCAGGGAACACATTAAGCAATGCTTTTAGTGCACTGTGACAAAGGCCCCAACTCCTGCAGTCAAGCCACCTATGCGGCACTTGCTTGCATTCCGTCCCTTAGAAAGACTGGGAATAGATTTCCTCAAACTAGATCGTGGGTGCGGAAATTTAGATGTACTAGTTCTCACTGACGCATTCACTAAGTTTGCCATGGCAGTCCCTTGCAAGGATCAAACGGCAGCGGTAGTAGCCCGGCTGCTTCACGAACAGTGGTTTGTGCATTATGGGGTGCCATTTCAGATCCATTCGGATCAAGGGAGAAACTTTGAGAGCAAGCTAGTAAAAGAACTATGCGACCTCTATGGCATCCGCAAAACGATGCACTCTGCCGAAATTAATGCACTCTGTGCTATACGATGTACATGTAGATAACTAAAACATTTTTATGTGGATACGTGTTGTATAGGTTTGTGTGCACATACATATTGCGTACACGTGCACATGTGTCCTGTTGTAGGCTGAGCATATGCGTTATCTCGCTGTGCATGTATCTATATTTGTTATGTCTTTTTGTTTATTATCTTGCAGACAACATGATAGCTGCACGATCAGGGATTTCTGTAGGGGATCGATTGTAATAGCATGTCATACATTAGTGGATCATCTGCTCCAGCATGTCCAGTGATAGGCCTACAATAAATGAAGATTAGTGAGGTGATCCAGTGACCCAACATGTTGTGATCTACGTTCGATTTCTTTGTGCCCGACGAGTCCACCCCTCATACTGACACACGCCGTCCCAAAATAACATTGAGACCGACCTCCCCTCTAGTCGTGGCATCGCGACAACCCCAGGACGGGATCATCACATTTGGAAACAGTATTTAGTGTTAAAACGGTGAAACCATAATTACACGAAAACGAGGATCCTTCTAAATATTATGATCTCCAATAATTCCAATCCGCAATGAAAGTGGTCTGCTAGGATGACTCAAAACGTCCGACTCTTTTTCGGTGTTCCCTATTAAGTCATCTTGATTATGCCATAGCTAGGCAGTTAACAACACTTGTATATTGCATGTTTACAAACCTTCAACAAAATAGCAGAAAATCTTGTAGAAATATTTGTTCAATGTAATAATGGAAAAGGTGTGTCCGGTGGATAATTATAACATTATAATCCTCTTCATAGTTTGAAATACGTTACAGCTATTGTTTAAATCCACTGTTTTAGTTAAGATTAAAATAACATGCGTTTCCACCCAGAAAAAAACCCCACCTTGTTCATGAAAAATCTAGAATTTACCAAAAATCTTCAAATATGTCTACTATCAGTGCTTGGCTTTGTCTGTTATGCCGCTGGCATGTTATTAGCCTATAATTAGATTTGGGATATTTATTTTAGATTTTATTTAATTTTCAATGTCAAGCGCCCGATTTATATGCAAATCATATGACAGAAGAGGGCGCTATTTACTCAACTTGTTCTAGTCTGCCCTGAGTGCTTAACATTGACATACATTTTGAATGCGATTTAATATTCTCAAGATCACCCCAGAAGATCCTTTTTCACGTCAGGATATGCTATTGGTTTTTAAAGAGAGTAGTGTTGGTGATTGTCGAAATTGAAACGGGAACATTTTGAAATTCTATATCATCATAAAATTGATACAAACATGTTTTCTTTTCATTTAGCCCAACACGGCCGTGGTTTTATTGATTTATTTTTTGTTTACATTTGTTGAAATATAACTGCAGACCCAGAACTAGGGTGTTACACCAAGCCCCACAGGCACAGTGTCCAATCATGGATTTGATCGCCCAACTACATAACAGTAACTTAAAACCGTAGTACTAACTTTTGCATGTATTGGGAGAATTTGGATAAACAAGCACTTGGCCCAAAGGCAGAATCGCGTGTGCTAGTCGTCAATGTGTCTCATCGTTTAACGGCTGAAAGCAAACTATGATTGCCATTGCACAAGAGGAAATCTGTGGAACTCAAAATAAATCAAAGAGCGAATTAACATTGCTTCTACGCGATCGAATAATACTTTTGACTCGGGGCAGAGGTATTTTATTCATATTGTTCAGTTCAAAATCAAAGAGAAGTTAGTATTTCTAAGCCGAATTATAATTTACAAAAATACAGCTTATTGACTACAAACATTAACCGAAATTGAAGAAAAAAAGAATCAGAGGGAATGACTTTTCGATGAACAGCCAGGTGGAGTGAGAGGGGTACTGATCATAGGACAAAGTAAGGAAGGCATGCTGGAGGATCGAGGGATGGTCATATGGAAAATGTCAATGGGAAATACGAAAGCTGAAAGATGTAAAGACAAACATATCAAATACAGCCTGCAATGCGATAGGTCTTGTGAGTTGGCCCAGCTACTCTAAAACATTCCGTGTCCATCGAAAATGTCCCAAGCATGGAGCTCCATGTAAGAACTAGCTTGTGGTCAAGACGGTCTTGACTTTGGTGAAGAGTATGAATTAAAACGTTGATCATCCACTCGCCACCCTTTCCCATCTTGCTAGCTTTGCTCAGTAGAATCATTATTGTAGAACCATGGTTCTAGAACTGCATTGTAGAATTGAAGCTTGATAACCTCAGCAGAAAATATGAACAGATGTTGAGGTCACAAATGGAATGGAACGTGTCAAGCGACTTGGCTTCAACCGTCTGTAAATGATTTCTTCAAGGGCTATACAGCACATACAGTACATGTACATGTACACTACATGTACTGTACGTACATGTGTACTGTACGTACATGTACGAGATATGTGTTCCGTAGGTGAACCATAGCCAGAGATGATGGGTCTGCCTGGGTTGTTGGCCTTGTGAATTTTCGTGAGAAGGTAGAATCTGGCAGTTCTACAATTGATCGGTGATAGTGTAACACTTCGACTTGGTTTTTGTATACCGCTAGGTCTCTAGGCCTAGGTGGAGAAGTGTTACTTGGCGGTAGAAATAGACCGAGCACCACAGATAGCAAAGGAGACTACGAAGCATCAAGATTGGGTCGATGGGTGGTTTATTTGAAAACCAGACTAACTTGACTGCTCGAGGTTTTGCCAGCAGAAGGAGGCAAGGTGGAGAAATCTAACTTGGAAGGGGATGGGGACCTTTCTTTTATACATGGATAATGGACTCAGAATGGGTTTGGGGTAATACCTAAAAAGGACTTGTTTCTATCATTTACTGAATATGCAATTATAGTTAAATCATTAAATGTTGAACAAGGGACGGGGTTTGATGAGAAACTATAGGGGACTGAATAATGAATAATGGATGAAAAGGTGGTTTTCCTAATAGGGGCATGTTCTTGTCTTGGACACTCTTTCTTAGAATAGTGACCATACCCATGATGTCATAGGAGACCTTGAAATGCCTATGGGGTTGGTCACTACCGGACTTGGTCCACAGGGGCATGGCTGGGGTGAACACTAGGTACTGGATTTAGGGCTTACAATAGAAATCTGTGAGCTTTTTTACTCAAATGATCACGTGATAGCATGTCATCCGAAACTTCCTGAATTTGCTCTGGATTGTTGAGTTGGCGATTGGCTTCATCAATATATTTTTGGCGATTCATGATTGTCACAGTTTGCACAGACAAACTATGGCGCGGAATGATAGGCAGACAGTAATAATTCCAAAGGCAAAAAAAGGGAAGAAGAAACGATAAGAGTTTTCTGGCTAAATTATATACAATTATTTAATTCACTAATTTCTGACCAGCTCCATAAACACACCCAAACTGGTGATAAGAAAAAAAAAACCAACAAAAAAAACAACCCTCCGTTCAGCTTTCTCTGAAAGACCTTTGGTCTACACGCAAGAAGAAAAAAACAACACTATAGAAAACCCGACTGGATCCCGTTCACTAATGCAATGCAAAGTCGGTTTTCTAACCCCCTCTCTATTCTACCCCGAAAGTGAGACAAATCTTAACATCGTATCAAAATGAACAGATAGTAATTGCAAATTACGCACAACAAGAAAAAGGAAAAAAACAACCAACAATCCCAAAACAACCAAACCCAAGTTTCCTCGCCCACTATAATTTATCCGAAATTACATTAATGATTGAATATCTTAATATAGGGCTACCACGCCCCAAACACTCTCGAACTAATATAGGAAGGTTTGCGGTGAACACCATGTATCGGGTCTCTTAAAGGAAGAGGTATGGTTCTGAAAAGAACCTGAGGGTAACTCGACGTTTCGACCAGTATGCTCTGGCCGTCATCAGGAGAATGTCTTGGGATCGGTGGTGGAACTCCTTATGTACCGGTGGTCGCTGAGGCGGGAAGGCGGGAAAGATTATCCTCTAGGGAGGATTATCCTAAGGGGGGCTTAGGTCACTGAGGTGGGAAGGCGGGAAAACCCTAAGGGGAGACTGGTGGGGGGGACCTATAGGTGCTCACTGGGGTGTGTCAGAAGGTGGTAGGGAGGCCGTGGATATAGGTGATCCATGTAGCGGCTAGGGAAGGGGGCTTAGACTGGTGTGGGTATGGTTGGGATGACCTAGGATATAGAAGATCCATTGGTCGGGATGAGGGGGAGCCAAATATCGCTGAGGTGGTAGCCGATGTCTTGGGGTACTGTGTTCTTGGGGGGTACCCAGGTGCTTTTTACTCGGAAAGGTTCTTTACGGGAGCCAGAATCGAAGAAGAACTCAGTCAGACGAAGTCTGCGGTAATACTCAGTGAGATCTTGGTCAACCTTAGGGGGAGTTGGACAAAAGTTCAAGCCCTTGGAGAGTAACGTATGCTCTGCGTCAGTTAGAGAAGAAGAGGAAAGGTTGACAACAGTGTTAGTGGGGGGTAAAGGTGTAGTTGTGTCTGCGTTGTTTAGCAACAAGGCCACCAATCTTCTTGTTTCTCCTGTCGGTGAGAACAGAATAGAGGATAGAGAGACCTTTCTCAATCTCATCACTGAGATCCTTGTACTGGCTTTAAGAACAGCTGGAGCGAAGTTTGGAGTCCAGATTAGCAATGTCCTGGTGGACAGCCTGAAGGGTGATTTCACATTGCTCAATGGAGGCACTATAAAGAATTTGATTCCATTTTTTCTGTAGGTTGGGGGAGTTTTCCAATTTGGGGGGTGTGAGATATCTGTAAGCCAGAAGGGATCAGGCGAGTTGTAGTTGTCTTGATGGAAAGTGTACCGAAGAGCCTTTTCTTGCAGTTTCCTAAGTTGAAAGAAACAGGTTGGGTTATTCGTGTTAGTAAGAGCGAAAAACAAGAGACAAACACAGAACGTAGACTTACATACCATTGGACGGACAGACTTTTACATACACACGTAGACAGGTCAGCAAGGAGGATCACCACGAGGGGATACAGCAACACAAGAAATGACTTAAGGTGATATACAAAAATGTTGGAAGGGGGGGGGGACAGTTAATAGGACACGGATGAGAAACAAAGGACAAAGTGAGAAGAGGGGGAAAATTCAAAGAGAAGGGCAAGGACTAGGGTAGGGATTAGTGACAAAAGGGGAAAGATCAAAGAGAGAAGTGTGAAGGACTGAACACAAAAGAAGGATTATCAATAAGCTGCATGGTGTAAAGGCCCGTTTACACAGGCGAGCGGTAACGGCAAGCGGCAGCGGAGAGCGGTGGTGCCGCTCGGTATTTTGCGTTTACTCAGGAGCGATAAGCCGCTCGGTATCTATGCAAATGGCATTCCCCAAATAGGAGCGGAAGTCCATTTGGTATGTATGCAAATAACTTTCCCCAAAAACAATGGGTACATGAAACTCTTCAGAAACGTCATGAATTTGGCGAATATCACAAACTAGTTCGAGAGTTAGATAGCCACGAAGATCGTTTCTTTGGTTACTTCAGAATGTCTCAAGGCTTGCAGTGTGCTTACGGTACGTATCGTTTCTTAGCGGAAGGTTGATCCTATCTATTTTTTGTTTACTTTTGGGCTCCATGTCCCGCTGTTTTAATAGACGAGCAGAGTATACTGTTCGTAACGTCGAGTTCCTCCGGTTCTTTTCAGAACCACACTTACTCACAAAAGAGAATTTACATGGTGTCTCCGCAAACCTATTTATCCTAGAGTCAAATTCCAAATACACAATGAAATAAAACTTTACTTGGACTGATGGAGTCGCTCCTCAGCCTCAAAAAGAATCTTGTGTATTTGGAATTTGACTCAGAGTCGGGCAACTTTCGGCAGGCTGCTGCCATGGACCTAAAAAAGATCTCATCGGCGTCCTCTGTTGCCTCCTCTCGTCCCGCTGTCAGGTATTTTAAAATACCCTCTTCCAGCTGGGACTGGGAGGAAGACCCCCGCTTCCTCTTCCTGGAGGGTGGAGCAGCTGTACTTGTGCTGGTGCTGGCACAAGTACTAGCACTGTGTGCTAGCCACATCCTGGTCGCTGCTGTCTCCTCCGCTGCTGTCTCCACTGTCTGGATTGAGTTCCACATTGATGTTCGTCTGTGTGCTGTTGAAAAATTTAAAACAAAGGCAACATATTTCCACTTAATATCTCGTAAAATGGGAGTTGATAGCACGTTGCAGTAATATACTGGGTCTCAGCTTCAAGCCACTTTCCAGTAACAGTTTTCTTTGCCTTTTCCAAAATTTCATTTTTAAAATGTAACGTTCCTACCTTCTTGTTTTTATGTATGGCAGCAAGAACTCCAGGATGTGCTCGTACTTGTAGCGTTTCACACTTTTTGCTGCCTGGCCACTCGTCTGTTTCCTCTTATTCCTGGACTTGACAAAAGCGTCTCTAACATCTTTCCACTTCCGTGCAGCTTGGATTCCTGATGAATTAAAATGTCTTTTCCAGCTTCTTGGCGACAGGCGATTCCTACAAGAGCATCGCATACAGCTACCGAGTTGGCCATGCAATCGCACGAGGTTTTGAGGAAAGGTGGAACTTCCCGAATTGTATTGGAGCAATTGATGGGAAGCATGTTGTTATGCAGGCCCCGGCAGGAAGCGGAAGTCAGTACTTCAACTACAAAGGCAGCTTCTCCGTTGTACTCATGGCACTTGTTGACCACCTATATCGTTTCACCGCCATAGATGCTGGTTTTCCAGAAGCAATGCCTCACGTCATTGTTGGGGACGAAGCATTCCCCCTAAAAACATACCTGATGCGACCCTACCCTGGCAAGAAGTTACCAGATGCTAAACGAATCTTCAATTACAGACTGTCACGGGCTAGGAGAATTGTTGAAAATGCGTTTGGTATTTTGGCCGCCAGATGGAGAGTATACAACAGGCGACTACAACTCCAACCAAAAAACTTGGATAAAATGATAAAAGCAACATGTGTTCTGCACAACTTTCTTCAAAGAACATCACCAAACCCTGACCAGTGTGATGGGAGTGTACAGCAGACAAGCTCTGGAAGTGATGACACCGGCCTCCTCAGTTTTCGAGTTGGAGGAAACCGCGCATCAAAAGAAGCCACCGAAATTCGTGAACGCTTCAAGAATTACTTTGTATCGGAAGCCGGGGAAGTTGGCTGGCAGAGAAATGCATGTTTCGGTATTCAGCCAAATTCATAAGAATTAGAATGGAATGTCAGGCCCCTATTTTTTTCTAAAGATTAACATGAACAATTTTGTCACTTAAATTGCATGTAATTGTTGGCAATACATAACAACACAATTTGTTCACGTTAGCCATTCCGATAGTATTTGCAATAAAAAAGTTGACACTGAATAGTAATATTTTGCCTATAACGGGAAAAACAGTAAATACAACTCATTTCAGAATTCACAAACTTAACATACAGCATTTTCGAGGGGCCGACAACTTCTACATCGGCATGTACTGTATGCACTGACAGACACTACTGTACATGTACAGTGTGTACATGATAAAGAGTGTGTGTACAATGTACTGTACATGTACATTACACGTGTACACATGGTCGAACGTACACAGGCAATAAACATCGCGTAGGCCTATCACCAAAGAAATTGCCCTGAAATGTCTACTTTTCTTACCTGGCATGTCGACTCTCACTCCTATGGCCTCCCAAATATCGTTCTTTCTTACAGCATTCTTATAAGCCTCAGAAGACACATCGTAAAGCTGAGGAAACTTCTGGACTTCAAGGATTAAACTCTCAGTGCTGCTACTCGTTTGCGACGCCATGTTGTTTTGGGGGACGTATGGCCAAGCTGTGACGTTATGCACTGCGAGAACGCTGATTGGTCAGTACGCGCAGTCCCAGAGCGGTATTTTGGAAAAATCGCTCTGGTTTCTAAACCCAGCGGTTTACCGTTCAACCGCGCGATTCGTCCGCTCCATGTATAAACGTCCCCATAGAAAACCGTGTGTTCGATTTTTCTGACTGCGCGGTGTACCGTTACCGCTCGCCTGTGTAAATGGGCCTTTAGTCATTACCCTCCTGGATGTTGAGACCATGTGGTTGAATAGTCCGAAGACGCTTCATCCACATTTTCTCACGGCTAAGACGGACAGCATTACTACGGTGACCACGTGATTCTATGCCCAGTACACTCATATGATCATATCTGATATCGAATGATCAGGGAGATTGAAGTGATACCCAACAAATTGTCAGTTGTTCGATTATTTCGAATAGGAATATGAGGAGACGAGACTGGAGTGCGACAGTCAAGGTGGTTGTTTGCTGTCAGGGTTTTCAACTACCGCATGGGCATGGCAGTCAGGACCAAAATTATGTCAGCACCTCATTGAAACCCACAAATACTGCTTCAGTGCTTCTTTGTTGAAAGTCGTAACTCTGGTGAGTTTGACATTTTGTACCACCCTTTCATTCCAAGTGATTTTGTTATATTCTCCTTAGTAATCGTTGCAATGTAATATCTGAATTTATTTGTTACAATTTGAAAAATTGGCAAAGAAAACTTTAACTGGACCGGGACTTGAACCCAAGAACTGTGGACTATACGTACCAGTGCTCTTCTATCGTAGCATTCCAACCCGTAGATGGTGGCCTTCAATAGTCTTTGCCGGGGTGGGGCGCGTATATCTCCAGGGATCACTACCCCGCTTTCATTCAGATGCAAACTACTAATTATTGTAAACCTTGCTACGGCACCTCGGTGATCAAAGTGGATGCAACTTTGTTTCAATTTAATTCAAACAAACCAAGGAAAAAATGACTGGGAACATTTTTGGACAATTTGAAAAATTGTCAAAGAAAAAAACTTTGACTGGACCGGGACTTGAACCTGAAACCTATGGACTAATGTACCAGTGCTCTTCCATCTGAGCTATCCAGCCCTTTTTAATTAAGATTCTTGTTGATTCATTATGTAAAGTGGTAACGAAGACACCCATTTACTTGTAAGATTCTCTTTCGGATATAACTCGTTTATAACTCGTTTTGCACGTTTTGCATCCCTCCTTCCCATCATTCTAAATATCCAATTGGTTCTACTTGTACTTAAAATGTATTACGGATAGTTGATAGCTTATGCTCGTGCTACCTTCAAACCTTACTTGTTTAAGATGACAGGTTTCTAATGAAGGCTGCCGATTGGCACCTCTCGTACCCAAGCATTTTACAGCGCGCACATATCTTGTTATCCAGTGAGTAGAGTGCCTGTTTTCTTATAATTATAAAATAATTATAAAGGGTGCCAATTGGCACCCCTCGTACCAAAGCCTTGTACAGCGCGCACACTGGTATCTTATTCAGTAAGTAGGAAAGCTGGCTTCTTAGGAAGGGTGCTCTGATCGTACCAAAGCTTTATGCAGTGAGCACATAATAGTGTTATTCTGTGAGAAGGATGACTGGCTTCTTATGAAAGTTTTTTGTTTGGCTCCCATCGAACGCATGCTTTCCACAGCTTGTGTTTATTGTTCATTTGTTATTGTTGAATAATTAGGAATGAGGATGTTTTAAAAAAAAATGGACGGACTCGCGAGGCGAATGGACGTCCTACAATTGTAGGACTTCCATTCCGGGAGGCGAATGGACGTCCTACAATTGTAGGACTTCCATTCCGGGAGGCGAATGGACGTCCTACAATTGTAGGACTTCCATTCCGGGAGGCCAATGGACGTCCTACAATTGTAGGACTTCCATTCCGGGAGGCCAATGGACGTCCTACAATTGTAGGACTTCCATTCCGTGAGGGGAGGGATTCATGAAATCAATGATAATTGTAAGGGGCTGGAAAAAATGAAAGACTTAATCCACTTTTGAAGCCGAAATGTTAACTTTCCAATTACAGCTGCATGATCCAGTCAAATGTGTGTCCCTGCCGTCTTAGATCGCGAAAAAATTTCGGAATTTTACTTGTCACTCTTTTCTGAAATAAACATTCAGAATTAACTGCGTGTTATAAATTCTTGGGAATAATGTTTGAACTTCATTGGGCAGATCTTCATTAAGATAGCTTTTTTTGTTTTCGATGTGAAATATGGTGGCGCGTTTCAATTCGAGACGTATTTTATATAGCGCACTGTAGCGCACTGTAGCGCACGAAGGGGGGGGGCCGGTCTTTAACTCAAAATGATTGAATGGTGAGGCGTTCCAACTGATGTCTCAAGCAGTTTATTGCAGCAATGGCTTGGAGATCACCGTGAAAACTGCAGTGTCAATTAAAGTAAATATAAAGTGTACATGTAATTCTATCCAGCCGAAATTAAAGCTCATCGTGACCTTCAGAAATTATAATAATAGTGAAATGTTATCATGGTTGAATGGCTGTTCATGGAGTTTGAAACCAACAAGTACATCAAGTGCATATTAGACTCACAAACTTACTGCTACATACTACATAAAGGCAGTCTACATAAAGAAATACAGAAAACAACAAAGCATTAAAAATATTCGTACCGTTCACGCCTTAGACCAGCTTTATATTCTAGACGCTCGACACTGGTAACCGGTAGTCCTTTACTATAGGTTCTGAAGTTCTGCCTTAACAAAGTGAGAAAAATAAACCCGATCTAAACAAACAACTCTTACCAGAAAGCACAGTACAGGGATATATGTATACGTGTATGGTGCAATTGGCCTATACATAATACAGTGTATATAAGATTGTACAGTATTAACCTTCGGGTCCACACAGTGGTTTCAGACAATTCCAAGTACACCTTTGCCACATAGACAGGACATAGAAACCCAGTATAACTATTATATTATATAGAAGTCCAAAACAACATTATAAAAACTCCAAGGGACAGAATACAACTCACGGTTTTCTCTCAGTTGTTCATCGAAAGGTCCTTAACCCTAACCCCCGAAGCCATATTACTGTGGGCCATCCCAAATCTTCCAAAATCCTCCAACTTACGACATAAAAAATTGCATTCAGCCTCAATCCTCCAAAATCTTCCTATATTTTGTACACTACATGAAATGAGTGGTGCCCACTGCCTCAATCCTCACAAATCCTCCAACTTGTAAAATACAAAACTCATTCAGCCTCAATCCTCCAAAATCTTCCAATATTTTGTACATTACTTGTGCCCACTGCCTCAATCCTCCCCAATCCTCCAACAATCCTCCAACTTGTAAAATACAAAACTCATTCAGCCTCAATCCTCCAAAATCTTCCAATATTTTGTACATTACTTGTGCCCACTGCCTCAATCCTCCCAAAACCTCCATGTACCAACCCCTCACCAGGAAATGCTCAGCAGCCCGTGGGTAAACTGTCCCACGAATGTTTTGCTGGATCCTGCTAGACATTCCAACTCCTCACCAGGAAATGACCAGCAGTCCGTGGGTAAACTGTCCCACAAATTTTTGGCTCAAGCCTGCTAGACATTCCAACTCCTCACCAGGAAATGCTCAGCAGCCCGTGGGTAAACAGTCCCACGAAAATGGCAGGAGCATGCTAGACATTCCAACACCTCAACAGACCATGGGAAAGGGTGGGGGGGGGGAAGGGTGGGGTGGGAAGGTATGCATGGCTCATACATTACTTAGCGCTGAATGGTGATCAGCTCAGTTACAATCATTGCCACAGATTTTTTTTGGGGGGTGGGGTATAGCTGGCTAGCTGGAGGTGGAGATGGTGGTGCCAGTGTTTGAGGAGAGCTGGCTGGCTGGCTAGCTGGAGGTGGAGATGGTTGTGCTGGTGTTTGAAGAGAGCTGGCTGGCTGGCTAGCTGGAGGTGGAGATGGTTGTGCTGGTGTTTGAAGAGAGCTGGCTGGCTGGCTATCTAGCTGGAGGTGGAGATGGTGGTGCTGGTGTTTGAAGAGAGCTGGCTGGCTGGCTGGCTAGCTGGAGGTGGAGATGGTGGTGCTGGTGTTTGAGGAGAGCTAGCTGGCTGGCTGGCTAGCTGGAGGCGGATGTGGTGGTGGTGGTAGTGGAGAGGGATACCGGCAATCCTCGGGTCTTACTACGCCACTGGTGTCGCGAGAGGTCGGGCCGTGTACCCTGCAATTTAAGAGTCCGGGCTCCGCCGGCTGATTCGCAGGCCCGCAACACCTCCCGGATGATGACACGTGGCGCAGTACGACCCAAGGTTGCGGTATCAGTCGGCTACTCGGAGGTGGAGGTGGAGGTCAGCTGCTCAAAGGCCGCATGGAAGAGCGCGAAGCACCTGCCTGGGCATAGATGTACCCCACAGACAGGGCAACCGCTCCTCGTGGTCTTAGTGCGGCCTTTGGGGGTCACACCCCTGTGCAGTCGGCACCACCTGCACCGCTTGGGGTACATCCCAGGCATCTTGGAGCAATAATGCCCCTTGATGGTGGTGCAGGAAGTAGCCCTGGACTGGCGGAAGTTTTCCGTGGATGTGGTGTAGCCCGCTATCAACTCGGTGGCCAGGGTCACAACGAAGGAGGAGTGGGACATCTTGGATGTGGATGAAACAACATCGCTTTCGTCATCGTCGTCTTCATCCATGTCTCCACCCTCCTTCATGTGGTGTTGCTTGAAGCTGATCCACGAGTTGACGCGGGCAATATCCAACAGAAAATACATAATTTTCTTCCACCAGAACTGGGCTTTCCGACTGCACGTGAAGTATGACCGCAGCTGATCGTTGCGGTCGACTCCGCCCATGTGCCGGATATAATCCAGCACTTGGGGTGGTGCTGGGATGGACGTGACCCGCAACCGCCCAGCCTCGTTGGGGATCTTGCGCTGGGCGATGTGGACGGTGGGGTCACGCCAACCCTGATGGCCGGTGGAGATGGTCATCATCACCTTGGAGTCCCTCCAGACCGCAACGACGAGGGGGCCGTTCTGCCGGACATAGAAGGTGCCACGTGGTGTCTTGGGCATCTCCATCATCCGGGCGTTGTCCTGGCTTTTGGTTAGATCCTTGGGGAGATGCTTGCTCGTAGACTTTACTGCTCCCGTGAAGTATACCCTGCAGCTCAGCAACTCCCTCGCCAGGGCCACAGAAGAGTAAAGACGGTCGGTGTACAGGTGGTAGTACATGGAACGATGGTGCTTGATAAGCGAGGTTACAATCCCTGCCATGGTGATTTTTTGGGAGGGATGCACCTGAAAATTCAACATGTACCCAGTCGAGGCCTCTGCCAAAGCATACACTTTGAAGCCAGCTCTTATTGGCTTCATTGGCATGAAGAACTTCTTGACATTGGCTTTGAAGCCACGATACTTGATCATGGCTTCGTCAATGGAAAGGGCCTGTCTTGGGTTGTACTTCTGTACGCACCTGTTCCGGACCTCATCCCACATGGGTTGTACGGGGTACAGGGGATGGGTCTTCATGTACATATACCTGTCACCTTTGTCTTGTATCTTCTGCGGGTCCTTTTGAGGGTCGCTGCAGCACCAGGAGCAGTTGAGCTGGTCGAAGCGGTTCCTGGACATGGTCATACTGATGAGTTTGTTGTGAAGACCAGGATGGGTGGACCAGTACTGGCGATAACTGGCCACCTTCACAACACCCATCAGCAGGTGCATGCCCAGGAACGCTCGCATCTCCGCCAAGGATGTCGCCCTCTGTCCGGCAGAACGGAGCTTCTGGCTCGTCCACTCCACCATTTTCATCATGAGGATGATGGGAAAAAACCTCAAAAAATAGTGGAGTGGAGAGGTTCCTCGATGAAAAGTGGGGCCAGGTGGAGCTGATCCCCGGAAGTGGTGGATGTTGCGCTCACTCAGCGCTCTGCTCCACCCGTCCCCATCCTCCGGGTAGTCGGGCTGGTAGACCGAAGGCGGGTCCGGGTCGTTGTCAGACATTGGAGCCACAGACTTCGATTTGGGCTTCTTGGACTTCTTCCTCTTCGGTTGAGGTGCAGCTGGCTCCGGGATGTCACTGACATCGCCATCGGTGGTGGTGGTGAAGATGACGTCCTCAGCCTCCGATCTACCAGCCTCTGATCCACCAGCCTCCGATTCGCCGGCCTCCGAATCACCATCACCAGCAGCAGCAGCACCCACGGCATCCTCGAAGAATTCATCTTCACTGTCGGAGGAGCTTTCCACCAAGGCTCTATAGCGCCTCCGACTGCGCGGTATTCCCGCCGCCTTCGCGCTGCATCGGAGAGCAGCTTGAAGTTCCAGCTTTGCTGCTTCACGCTGCCTTTGCTGGTATGCAGCATCCTGGGACTTGGGAAGAGGTGCTTTCCCTTTCCCGTTCTTCGCCTTCTTCTTCTCCACCTTCTTCTCCACCTTCTTCTCCGCCTTCTCTCCCTTCTTCCCCTTGTCGCTTCTCTTCTTCTCCTTCTTCTTGGGCCGTCTTTCCTCCATCTCCTCTTCAGAACTGATGACCTTTCTCTGGTGGCGTCTCTTCCGTCCTTCACCCATGACTGAAGCAATGAACAGCTCTCTCTCCTCTCTGGACATAGAACCTTGCAGGGTTTGAACTTCTCTCATAGTGGTATACAGTAGTACAGTATACAGTAAGTAAAGCAGGGCACAGTAGAACAACACAAGTAGCTGTCACTGGGATGTTCAACGATGAACTGGGGACGAGTGGCAATTTTGGCTCGTATTTATAGGAAAAATCCTAGACCCATTACGCTAAATTACATAATTCTATTGAAGTTGTAGTTCAATGCTTTATTATGAAGCAATCAAAAGACCACAATCTAAGAAAACGATGACAAAAGAATACTAATTTCACACTAAATGCCCCTCTCTTTGAGTGGAATATTCCATTTTCTATTGAGTAAACAAGTGGATCAGGTTTCAACACAGTGCAACAAGGGGGTTGCATGGACACCATCAACTTCCTAAATCCTAAGTAACATAAACAGTACTTTGCACAAGGACAACTACAATACTGTACTATGCATTGAAAGCAACCCGACCCCCTAGAAACTGCTAACAGTACACACAGAGCACAATTCAAAAATTGTGACAATCAATCCTCAAATCCTTTTCTGAGAAATTACTATTCAGCCTCAATCATAACAAATCCTCCAAAATCTTCCATGAAAAAAATTGCATTCAGCCTCAATCCTCCAAAATCTTCCAATATTTTGTACATTACATTACATGAAATGAGTGGTGCCCACTGCCTCAATCCTCCAAAATCCTCCATGAACCAACCCCTCACCAGGAAAGTCTCAGCAGCCCGTGGGTAAACTGTCCCACGAATGTTTTGCTGAATCCTGCTAGACATTACAACTCCTCACCAGGAAATGCTCAGCAGCCCGTGGGTAAACTGTCCCACGAATTTTTGGCTCAAGCCTGCTAGACATTCCAACTCCTCACCAGGAAATGCTCAGTAGCCCGTGGGTAAACTCGCCCACGAATTTTTGGCTCGAGCCTGCTAGACATTCCAACCCCTCACCAGGAAATGCTCAGCAGTCCGTGGGTAAACTCGCCCACGAATTTTTGGCTCGAGCCTGCTAGACATTCCAACCCCTCACCAGGAAATGCTCAGCAGCCCGTGGGTAAATTCGCCCTCGAATTGTTGGCTCCAGCCTGCTAGACATTCCAACCCCTCACCAGGGAATGGCCAGCAGCCCTTGGGTAAACAAACTGTCCCATGAATGCAGTGCCAGTGAGTGCTACACATGTGCATGGACACTATCAACCTGACATGCAATAAACAAAGGGAGTACTCTGCATGGGGGCAACTACATGTACATGTGTACACATACACTGTACAGTAAAACAAAAACGCTGTCTGGACAACAACCTGTTAGTCTTACACACACAGTATCATTCCTCCCAAACCCCCCCAAAAATCCTCCAGGATCCTTTTTGAAGTCAAACTCCAACCAGCCTGAATCCTCCAGAGTCCTTCTTGAAAAATTTTGCATTCAGCCTCAATCCTCCAAACTCCTTCTTGAAAGATTTTGCATTCAGCCTCAATCCTCCAAAGTCTTCCAATACCACCAGAGGATCCAGGAGGATTTGGGGAGGATTCAAGTGGCCGCAGTTCTTATGTGTTATGCTGTGTCTTATATTGCTTGCACTGTGTAGGCTACTGAGTAGGCACAAAGGAATGTGGGTGTAATGTAAACAAACCAGGACCCCAGACCACTGGTACCTCGAGGGTGTCACTTACATTTTAATGTTTTTCTGGGTTTTATTAATCGTTTTGTTTAAATACTAGATTTTACAGTGAAATCATTCGTAAGTTAAGTCTTTTTTACTTTTTGTGCAGAAAAGTCAAGGATACACAAGTGTACATCCTTTTTTAAATTGAGGTTTTTTCTCTAGTTTTTGTGAACAAATTAGCTTTTTCATGTGGAAAGTGCGGTAAAAACGTAGTTGTGGTCATTTGGTTGAGGAATTTGACAAAAAAAGTGCGAATCTGATCTAAAACTCACATTTTTGTTCAGAAAACCAAGCAGTTTGTGAGATCTCATTAATTCAAAATTACTCTCACCGTGTTAATTGGTGAGCACTTAGTTTAAGTCTTGTCTCGTATGTTTTTTTTCTGTCAAATTGATTTCAAATCTCTCTAACCTCCTATTTGTTGTGTGAAATTAAGTCAATTTAAAATGACAACCATTTTATAAATATTAAATTCAATGACAAAAACTGGGAAATAAAAGTTTGAACTATGATCCAAGAGATCAGAAATAAATTATTTATGGTGCGATAACTAACTGTATAATGTTTATACATAGCCCAGTTATTGTAATGAGGGATATGTTCTTTTTCACTTTCTTTTCCAGGTACGCATAATTAGCCTCATTGGTGGGATCGGCCAGGTGTTGTGTGGCAACTCTCTGAAGAGGATTGTGGGCCATGGGGTCAGTAACACCTGATGGGGACCATGGGGAAGTCCGCATTTGCGCAATTGCAAAGTCTGTATGCTGTATTGAAGAGTAAGTCCTGTTATGTCCTTTACAGAGAGGGTTATTGAAGATCGAGCCATTTTTCAACATAAATGTAAACTCAAAAATGTAATGGGCCTGACGTTTCGATCCTAGCAGGACCTTTCTCAAAGTAAGCAGTTTGCAACATTTTGGTATATAACTGTAAATGTCAACTACTTCTTTTCTTCATTTGTAGAGCTAGAAATTAAGTACTGAAACCATATGGCATTAAATCTATATTGCTTGATATAGTCTAAGTAAACACTATAAAAAAGAAGTGCAATTTAACGAGGGTTGATCAGAATATATACATGTATAGAATATGCATGTACATTATGATTTTTCCAGTTTGAAACTTTTATGATTTTATACCTTAGCCATGTTACAGTGCTAGAGGCATTAGGTTGTTGATGCCGTGTAGAATTGTGCACAACATGAACGTTCTTGCCTTGAAAAGTGTTGCTTACATTTGTGGCTACCTATGAAAAAAGAGTTGCATTCTTCATATCATAATTCTTTCTGTCAGGGTCAAAAATTTAAGTCGCAAGATTCCATCGCAAGACACGTCTGAAAAATTACACCAGATGAATGTAGACCTACATAATTTGCTTTTCTCCTTTATCCATAATTGCAGAGGGGATACGTGCCAAAAAGGGGATGAAAGATGCCACTGAGAAAGACATCTCCATCTGGGCCGGCCGTTTGTTCACCAATGCACGGGATCGTAACAGACAGGCTGGCGAGAAGGCAGGCAAACAATATGCAAGAGGCACAAGCCACAAATGAGATATTTGGCTATTTTAAGATTGAAGTTTCTTGAATAAAGTTTTGCATTCCCCCTCCAAACCCCCCCCCCAAAAAAAAAAACCAATCAGGGAGATCGCAATACATCTGGGAATGCAGTTTATTTTGCTATAAACACAACTACGAGCTGAGATTTAGCAAACATTCTTATCTTTAACCACTGTCTGTTCATAAAGTAATTTGGAAAATTGGCAAAGAAAACTTGGACTGGACCGGGACTTGAACCTGAGACCTCTGGATTTACGTACAAGTGCTCTTCCATTTCAGCTATCCAGCCCTAAGTAGATGGTGGCCTTTAAAAAAGTCAACTAATCTTTGCCGGGGTGGAGGCAACCATTAACTCTCATATATCTCCAGAGAAAACACCCCGCTTTCATTCAGATGCAACAACTTTATGTTGTAAACCTGGCTACGGAAGCTCGGGAGCAGCGGGGGGGGGGGGGGGGGGGGTCATACCTCTTAAATCGGGCAGCTGAGCCCCCCCCCCCCCCCCAGCCCCTATTGCGGCCCAAGCAGATAAGACTGAAGAACCCCAGGGACGGCCCACCACCCTCGCCGGCCCAGGGGGCTCCACTGATAAGCCGACATGAACAGCCAGTTAGAAAAATGCCCGCACTGAATATAAAGGGGACATCATGCCAGAATACAATCGATGCGAGTGGCTGCTCGTGCAATAACACGAGCGCTGTGGTCGATCCTGCAAGGACCGTCTGTGTGCTGTTCATCGTGCACCACCCTCGCCGGCCCGGGTCTCCCCCCCCCCGGGGGATGGGTCATCCTCGGCACGCGAAGTTGTAAAGCATGCACTGACGACTGCTTGCTGTGAGCATATGTCATCGCTATGGGATGTACCTAGCTCCGCTGACGGCAGCGATGACCACAGCGAAACACTGTCAATTTGGAGTGGGAATGCCTCTAAAATATGACCGCAGAGGATTAAGGCATCAGAGACGACTGTTGCGATTCAACAATCGACGTCGGAAGAGCCTGTCCCGGCGACCCCCCCCCCCCAACGAGCGAGAGGGTGACGATCAACCATAAAGTGGTTAACAAGGACCCGAAAAAAGTCGAGGCTGGTCGAAAAGGTGCGGCGGCCAGAAAAGCAAAACAAGAAGCACTACGTGAAGAGCTTCGGAAGGCTAAAGAGGGTCTCCGACCATCTCAAACAACTCACTGGAACAGCCTGACCCCTTCTATATGAACTGACAGAGGCGCCCGTCTACGTGTTACTACGTAACAATGTCTACTCCTAGTACAGACGGTAAACAGCTTGCCAATTTGGTATACCACTGCGCTGTTGTTAGTGGCCTTGCAATTGGGTACGCCACCCTGGGCAAAAAAATCCTGAAAGGGGCTCGGCCGAAATTGGACTTCGAGCCGTATGATGTAGGCATGGTCGTTCTGGATGTGGGCCTGGCCATGGCCACTCAAGATATGCTTGTAAGTAAAAGCCCTTACTTTATACCGCGATTCCGTTGCAACAACAATATGACCTCTGTAGCAATGCTTGTGGGTGGAGCTCTCGCGTTACGCGCTCCTGGTGCCGACGAGGAACGCAAACGACATGACAAGGCTGTGGAGCAGCTCCAAGCTGCACAAGCCGAATGGTCACGCAAGCGGGCCGAGCGCCTTGACTGGATCAATGAAGAACTGCGCCGCCAGGGACACGCCGTGCACACTTTCCGTGATGTTGATGAAGCCATCCGCCAGTACAATCTTGTCGCCGGCAGCGGTTCGCATGTTGCTCTCAGATTTCAGAACCAACTGCACCGAGTGAGACTCTCAGCCCGGTATATGAAGCAGCACAGTTACGTAACACACAATCAAACAGGGAATAAGTAAACATGTGCCGGAATTCCAACCAGCCAAAGGCTTGGCGTAATATGCAAAATAGGGTGCTAAACGCATCACAACACTAGCATCGCCAGAGCAACGTGATCGAGAAATCGCCTTTGTAATCATGGGACTGGGAGCCACTTTGTTCAAAGCCTATATGCTCACCAAGTGATTGTCGAGACGACGACTGTCGACTGTTGGGAACCAACCGCTCGACATTCACTTCGTGAGCGGCGAGTTAGCCGAGTAATCCGATACAAAAACCGTGTTTCATCGCCCGACGGCGCTTGGGGCATAGCGCCGACACAACCTAAGTAGTGAGGCTGCTCCGTATCCCGACCGAATTAAAAAAAAAAAATCTGAGCCCTTGTATATATATATACACACAATGTGCCTTTCCGAAGAGCTGTGCTTCGCGATGGTAGAGGTGGACATCTGCGCCCGCCGCCATAAAATTCCCGGCCCCCTGGCTCGCACCATGATCGATACTGCGCAAAAGTCCCTTGACCTCTGGCGGCGCAACGAAAGGGCTGCTATGCGTTTCGCGACAATGGTGCTGTCTGGCCCATCCAACCTGCGGGCGATGACTGGGCACCTTCCAGAGCCTGTCTGCGAAGCCTGTTGGAGACTATCTCGCAAGCCATGACCGACAGTTCGACGTTACGTCAGTCTGCTCGTCTGACAGCCAAGCAGACAGCAAAGCTGTCAGACATCTACTACAGCCCCCGCGGCTACTGGAAGGGACTAGCGGCAATTAAAAACCTCTCGGCTGCAGCTAAGATCTCTGAAGAGGCTGCCCGGGCCTGGTTGAGGAAGCAGGCCATCTGGCAGATTTATCTGCCTGCTCCAAGACATATTCCACGGCCAAAATTTGATGTCACCACCCAGGCTGACCTCCTCTTCCTTCCGCACGATAAGGTAGGACGGCGAACGTACAAGTGGTCGATGTTGCGTCATGTTACAAGGAGGCTGAGCCCCTGGTCACGAAAGAAGCTAAAGAAGTTGCCGATGCCTTAGTAGTTGAGGGGGCTATTTGAGCCCACTTTGACCTTTGACCTAGAAAGGGAAAAGTGCGAAGGGGGCGGGGTCAATAAGGGGGAGGAAAATATGAAATATGAGTATAATATTGGTATGAATAGGAAAAAAGGGGTAGGAGAGAGAATAGGGGCGGAGTTGGAGGGTGTACGGCGTGGGAAGGTAAAAGGGGGGGGAAGAGGAATGACTCAAGGGGGTTAAAAAGTGGAAAAAAAGGTAAAGGAGAGAAGAAAAAAATGGGTAAAAAAGGTTAAAAATGAAAGTGAGTCATAGCGCGTGACGTAGTGGTTTGGTCCTCGTACGATCGTGCGGTGAAAACTGAGTGTAGGTCTATAATCCCCGGACAATGGGTGTGTATGGTCGCGTGGTCGGAGCGAGTGAGAGCGGAGATAATCCCCGGACAATGGGTGTGTGACGTAGCGGTGGGTGTGTGTGTGTGTGTGTTTGTCTAACGGTACGGCGGCGGATAGGGTCGATACTAGGATCGTTGGGGTTGGGGTAAACGCCCGAAAAGTAATTTTGGGCAAATTGTTTGAACGAAGGATCGGCAAAGAGGGTGTGTCCGATACGGAGTCGAAAACATGTTTTAAAAATAGTTCTTTGAATCTTTCTTGCTTTCCGGTGGTGCAATGACAAGGGGGGTTGGGGTAAACGCCCCGTACAATGGAGGGTAGTTGCGCGAGGGGATATTCTAAAGGTAAAATCGAAAAGTAATTTTGGGCAAATTGTTCGAACGAAGGGACGGCGACATCCACGGTGAGGAAATTGAAATAAATCGGGTAAGCCTTCGAATGGCAAATGGGATGTGTTCATACGGGTCTAAAATATGTTTTTTGGGGTTTTTAAAGAAATATACTTTCCGATTTAAAAATAAACAAGAATAATTTCAATCTTAATCGTATGAAATATTTCGGTTAAAAAATACAGACGTACTTAAGAGTTGAGCGTTTAAACGAAACATCAGAAGGGACGACGAGGGGGAAGGCAAAAGATGGAAAAACGCGTGGTTGGAGGCGTCGCGCTAATTATCCTAATGCTTGTTGCGTTACTTATACTGCCGCTGTACATTTGTCGATCACCGAGTGTTGAGAATGTAACGACTCCTCCGACAAATTCAATTTTGCCTACGGTAAACGTGTACAAACCCAATGTGTCTCAAGAATTTGGCTGTAAAAACGATCACGTTCTTTCTTTGGGTAAAAACACGTACGTGAGCGTATGTTTGTACGGAGGAAATGTTATCGTCGATGTCAGGGTGTTTTTAACTCGTTTGGGCAAATTAAATCCTACCGTAAAAGGTATTCATCTAAACAGGAATCAATGGGAGTCTCTGAAAAGCGTTCAATATGACGTGGATGATTTCATAAGCGAATTAATTTAACGTGTATGTCATATTCTACGTTTAAAAATGATGTCATCCTTTTACCGTTGAGCACTATTCCTCGTTAAAGTCATATTCTAAGTTTAAAAATGACGTCGCGCGTATTGCATCGCATTGCGCAATGTCCTTCGAAAGGGGTTTAAAAGAGACCCTTTTGACGGCAACATTATTATTTCGGCGAATGTCTTTGATCGTGAAAGATGACCAGTCAAACACGAACGGTTTGGACCCCTAAATGCAACGCGCTGCCGTCGTGTGGACCAAGTTTTAGTTGGGATATGGACGGCAGTCTCGATTCAAATTCTGAAATTCGCCGAGAAATGGTGCCGATAACTCAGGTGCCCATGGTGGAAGATTCTAAAAAAAAAGCTTTGCTCGAACAAAGAATGACCGCTCCCTTAAAGTCAGCAAGGGTTACGCAAGCGGCGCCGGAGAACCTGGCTCCTTGCGCGAGATTCAAACTGACGGACACTCGCCACGTCGCGGTGGAAAGCTTTCGGGACGTGCATTACGTAAAGATAAGGGATTACTTTCAAACTATGAAGAAGGGTTTTCCATTGGCTCCCGGGCGAGGAATTAACCTGACCGTATCGGAGTGGGAGTGTCTAAAGACGCTGATACCAAAGATTGATGAAGCGATCCGCGACTTGGATGTTTGCATTGGTTGACACGAAGACTGTTCCCGGCGAGGGAGGGGTGGGGGGGTGGGGGATTATTGGCAAAGTGACAGTTGATAGGGGGGATCGGTGACGAAACACTTTTTCTTTGGCGGGAATTTTAACGGAAAAGACGATGGTTAGGTATAAAAGGGTCAGGATTCGCCCCTCGAGGGTCATCTCGCTCTCGTCAGGCTACCGTCGACTCACCCCAGAGCTTCCGACCACCGACCACCGTCATCTTCATCGTCGTCATGTCTCAATATTTCTTCGGCCCCAACTTTCAGGCGGAGGAAGAGTGGAAGAGGTTAAACCTCCTCGTTGGGGAAGTGGACTCCATGTGGGGCGTATTTAGCCCCTCCTCCGACGTCGTTGCTCTGGAGGAGCCTTCCTCCGAAGTTTCGGGTAAGTGTCGCTTTTCTCTATATTTTGAAAAAAGTTTGTTTGGTCATTCTCGTACCCGTGTAAAGGCCGTCCCTTCCCTTCTCAGACTTTTAGTCTATCCATTTGCTTAGAATTCTATTTTTGTTTTAACGTTTTAACGCGCAGACACCGTCGATGAGATGGTACACCAACTGCCTGAGGGAGACCTCGTGGAATTGCAGGAGGAAGATCTCCTAGAATTACAGCAACTCTCAGATGGTGGTGAGTGTTTTTTTTTCTTTTCTTTTTTTTCTGTTTGACCGTACATTTTTAACCGTTTCCTTTCCTCTCTCCCTTCATCATACATTCAATTTTCATTCCTCCTCCCTTTACCCTTTCCTCGCTTCCTCTCTCGTCCTTCTCGCGCTGTCATCTCCAAATCGAAGCGAAACGTCGCTGCAGATTATTCACGTATTTTTTTATTTTTATTTTTGTTTTGTTTTTTCATTCGCAGACGACGACGCCTTTGAACCATCGGGCACTCCATCTTCACCCCCATCACCACCCCCAACCGTGAGCCCTATAACCCCTGCATCGGGAACCCCACCACCGCCGTCACCCCTTAGTCCGAATATTTCCCCAAATTTCGACATTTGTATATTCTTAGCAAACATCGTCCAACAAAATTTTTCTTCTTTTATGCGTAGACATTGCGAGGGGTGCGTGATAGACCACCCCTCGCAATTGCAACATGAGTGTGTAATGTTTTCTTTCGAGGAACTTTTGGATAGGTATTTAGAGACGTTTCTAAATGACCTCCGAGAAAACACGCTTGAAAACTGCGTGGACGCGTGGTTGAAGGAAATAAGTCAAAATAATGAACTAAAAGATTTTTATAAATCCTTAGATATAGCTATATTAGATTTAACGGGATTTGTTTGCGTGGAACTGAGGGACACGGATAAGATTCAAACATTAAAAAAGTTTATTATACACTGTTAACTTTTTCAGGCGTGTCGTCGCGGAGGTCTATCTCTAAATATTTATCCAAAAGGGTTTTTTTTTTTTTGCAGTTTACCGTTATTTGTTTTCTTTCTTTTTTATTTTAAAGTTTTGTTTGATGAGTGGTTTTTGTTTTAAATGATGAGTGGTTTTTTTTTTGTACTAAAGTTTTGTTTTAAATAATGAGTGGTTTTATAGAAAAAAATAAATACATTTTAGAAAAAGGTTTTGGAATTGAATATACAACGTCCTGCTTCGTTCTTATGTTCTTTGTCCCCCTTTAATTTAAAAGTAATAAATACCAATAAAAAATATAAAAAGATTTAGCTCAAACAATAATAAAAAGAAAACGAACGAATAAAAACTCAAATAATAGTAAAAAAAAAAATAATAATAATAATAATAAATAAAAAATAAAAATATATTTAAAAAATAAAAATAAAAATAAAAATAATAATAATAATGATAACGAAGAAAATAAATCGAAAGATATATAAAGTGGGAAAAACTGATAAAAGAGTCATTCTGTACTCTAAACACGACGAAAAAGGATCATGGAAAAGTATTTAAAGTCTCTCTATTACGACATAGGTCGTGAAAGCGGGTTGAGTAGCGTTAACAAATTGTATAGCGCCGCCAAGCTGGATGGAAAGTCCGAAATTACGAGAAAGAAGGTCAGAGAATTTCTCAGGGGACAAGATACTTACACGCTTCACAAACCCGCGAGAAAAAGGTATCCCAGAAATAAAACGCTGGCCGTGGGTCGGGATGAAATACACCAGTTAGATCTGGTAGATGTATCGAATATATCCCCCTACAATAAAGGATACAAATTCTTGTTGACGTGGATCGACGTGTTTTCAAAGTACGCTTGGGTCATTCCTTTGAAAAATAAATCGGGCAAGACGCTGGTCAAAGCTTTTAAAAGCGTCGTCGAGACTAGCGGCAGACCCCCTTTGATGGTTCACACGGATAAAGGCGGTGAATTTACCAACCGTCTTTTTCAAAATATGCTCAAAGCCGAAGGAATACATTTCTATACCACCGACAGCGAAGTGAAAGCGGCCGTCGTGGAGAGATTCAATCGCACTCTCAAGTCTCGCATGTGGCGATACTTTACGTGGAAAAACACGTTAAAATACATCGACGCCTTGCCTCAACTCGTCACGACCTACAATCATTCTCATCACCGTTCCATAGGAATGAAACCCTCGGAAGTCGATGGTAAGAATGAAAGCGTGGTCTGGAAACGTCTGTATTCGCCTCCCAAACCGACCGTTACGTATCGGTTTAAAACGGGGGACAAAGTTCGAATCAGCAAAAGTCGCTTAACTTTTGAAAAGTCCTATCTCCCCTCGTGGTCCGAGGAGATATTTACAGTAGCCAAACGCAGCGGAAGGCAAACGAAACCCGTGTATAAAGTCAAAGATTATGATGACCAAGAAATTCAGGGGTCGTTTTACGAAGAAGAGCTGCAAAAAGTTCAAAAAACGGACGATCGATACAGGGTGGAAAGAGTGATCCGAAAGCGTCGAAAAAAAGGAAAGACCGAGTATTTCGTTAAATGGTTGGGTTATCCTTCGTCCTTCAACAGTTGGGTGACCAACCTCGAGTCATAAGCACGCGACCATGGCTTCGTCCGCTACTCAGTTTTACGTGACGCTTCCCAGTAATTCGAGTATGCTTTTGTATCCGAACAATACTTTGTCCAGTTACACGACGCGCTTGGTCAAACAAATCAATCTGACCGGACAATGGGAGGTTGCCCTGACCGAAATCCATTATCCTTTCAGCTGGTACAATATAACAGGTGACAACAATTCCTTTACATTCAGCGAAACCGGTCGAGTGAGAACTCGGGCTAGAATTTCGCAAGGGTTTTACTCGTCCATGAGCGACATTATAGAGGCGATCAAAGGCAAAATGACGGAGGAGGCTAAACGCAATATTATCTTCACCCTGGATAAGTACACGGGAAGAGTCAAGATAGAAATCCTAGAGGACGCCTTTATTAATTTCGACGACAATCTATTTCTCATGCTGGGATTGAAAAACGACAAAGTGACCGAAAACGTGGAAGGGTATTTGCCGGTGGATGTGAACGGAGGATTCTACGGACTCTACGTGTACTGCGACATTGCCGAGAACCAACTGGTGGGAGATGTTAGCGCGCCGCTACTGAGGATCGTCCCCGTGCAAAAGACCGGAACCGTTCAGGGAGAAGTCGTCGCTCACACCTTCAACGCTCCCCACTACGTACCCGTCAAACGAAAATACTTCGAGACTGTGCGGATGGATATAAGGACGGACACCGGAGAAAAGGTGCCATTTCAGCGCGGGACGCTCACGACTACGCTTCATTTTCGCAAAAGTCGTCCCTCTATGTTTTGATTTTCGTCATGGACTACGAGAGCTATTACAAACATCAGGCAGGAGGCGGAGACAATTTTTTCAAGGGTGCCCCTATGCAGAGAGGACACGGACTCGGAAATGTCTTGGGAGGACTTTTTAGATCCGCGTTACCGATGATCAAACGAGGCGCCAGAGCGATAGGCAAGGAGGCCCTGAAGACGGGAGTCGGCGTGGCGGCGGATGTCCTGGACGGCCAAAATGTCAAGACGGCTACGAAAGAAAGGGCGCGAAAGGCTGGGGCGAACATCACGGCGCGAGCCCAGCGAGCACTCAGCGACGATTCCCCTCCCAGGAAGAAACCTTTAAAAAGAAAGCCAACCGGCGCATCCGGCAGAAAGGCTCCGAGCAAGCGAACGAAGAGGACCCCCGACATATTCGATTAAACTCCGTGCAAAGCCATGGCGTTCATCAGTAAACATTCGTGCGAATGCGCAAAGTCCGAACTCGACCTGTTTTCCGTTCCTCCCACCCAGGCCTCCATTTTGAAAGGTCAATGGGTGCAATATAACCCGCTCACCAACATCGTGGACTCTGACTCTATAGAGTTTAACGTCACCGGTTCCACCGAGCACTACCTGGATTTGGCGCACACTCTGATCAACGTGAAAGCTAAAGTCGTGGATGGAAATGGGGCCGACTTGGGTGTCGATGTCCCCGTCGCTCCCGTTAATTTGACGCTTCACTCCCTGTTCTCCGAAGTGAACGTCACGCTCAACGACAAACTCATTTCGTCTTCCTCCAACACGTACCCGTACCGAGCCCTGTTGGAAACGCTGCTGACCTACGGACCCAGTGCCAAGACATCTCAGCTGACGGCGGCATTGTTTTACAAAGATTCGGCGGGAAATATGGACGACGACGATCCTGTAGCGAATGATAGTAACAACGACGGACTCGAGAAAAGATACAGACAGTCGAGGGAGAGTAACGTCATGGACCTGTTGGGACCGATTCACGCTGACATATTCTTTCAGGACCGATATTTACTGAACGGCGTGAACCTAAAGCTTAAGTTTCATCGCAGCAAAAACAGCTTTTGTTTGATGTCGTCTTTAACCAACCCTAACCATCGGGTAAAAATTTTGGAAGCTTCGCTGTACGTGAGAAAGGTGGTCGTCAGTCCCACCGTGGCTCTAGCGCACGCCAAGACGTTGCAGAATGCTACGGCCAAATACCCGCTGCGCAGAGTGGAGGTGAAGACTTTTTCCATCCCTCAAGGAAATCAGTCTTTTACTCGAGAAAATCTGTTTCTGGGGCAGATTCCTCGGCGTTTGGTGATTGGAATGGTAGATAACTCGGCCTTTAACGGTGACTATCATAAAAATCCCTTTAACTTTAAAAATTACGGACTGAATTACCTCGGTCTGTACGTGGATAATGAACAGACACCGTGGCGGCCCCTCCAACCAAAGTTTGGCGCAAGAGACGAAGCGTACATGATGTCGTACCAGACTCTGTTTTCGGGTATAAATACCCAGTTTAAAGACACGGGTAATCAAATCACCCGAGATGACTACGAGTTAGGGTACTGTCTCTTCGCATTTGATCTCTCTCCGGACTTGTCTAACGGACCCCATTTCAACTTGGTCAGACGCAGTAACATGCGCCTGGAGCTGCAATTTGCTGCGGCACTAACGACTACTACCAGCGTCTTGGTGTACGCCGAATTCGAAAGTCTGCTCGAGCTGGATGAGACGAGGAATGTTCTGATCGATTATTCCAACTAAACATGGACAGCGTTCAACTTTTAAGAGTGCTCAAGGGAGACGACGCGACCCGCCGTGACGCTGTCGGCGTATATGCATCGGATAGGCTTCCCCCCGTGACCAGATACCCCAGCGCCTTTATAGTAAACAGCGACGAGAGCGACCAACCGGGCACCCACTGGCTGGCCATGTACTTTACTCGGGACGGTCGAGCGGAGTTCTTCGACTCTTACGGACTTTCCCCTGAAATGTATGGGGAACATTTTCGATCGTTTTTACAAATGAATGGTAGATACAACGAAGTTCGCTTGCAATCTTCCAACACGACTGTTTGCGGCCAGCACTGTTTATTTTACCTGTTGCATCGATGTAGGGATATATCCATGCGAGCTATCGTTTCCGCGTTTACGGACGACTACCTCGTCAACGACACCCTGGTGCATGATTTTATCGAAGAGAAATACGATGTCGACGTGCCCGTGATAGACTCGGGTTTAATTCGTCGTCAAATGTGCGCCAAGAAAAATAAAACTATTAAAAATGAAGTTTTTAAATCGTAGTCTTTTTTACTAAACATAAAAACTTAGTTATTCCTTGTTTAAAGAAAAAAAGATTTGCTTTTTGTAGTTGATCTTAGTTTAAAAGCTGCTTTGTAGTTAATTTATTTACAAAAATGTTATGTTATTTTCAAATTGAATATTGGTAGTGTTAGTTTTTACCGAAAAAAAATAATTGTGCGAGACTGTAAAAAAGAACGAGTGGAACCAAACTGTTGTTTTTTTTAGTTGTACTCTCGGTGTTATTTATTGTTTACATTCAATCACGCGCAATCAAAAATTATCGTTTTACATTCGTTACTATTAAATTAAAAGTTAATACAATTACTATTCGAAAAAACAAAAAACAAAAAACAATTACACAATCAATCGTTACCAACAAATTAAAAATAAATATTTTGACTACTCAAAAAACCAAACAAAACAAAACATCAACATTATAAAAAAAAAAAATAATGAAATCGAATTAAACTTTTACAACGTTTCCCACTGGAGCCTCTTCTTTGCTCTTAACGGAGTTACTCTCCGACGCCTTTGAGAAGAAATAGGTGTAAGGGGTGGAGGAATATCTGGTAACAATCTCATTTCCTCCGAGCCCATTTGTTTATACTTTCTAACGAGGCTGCGTCGCGCCTCATTACTCTCGGGCGCGTTGGATTTGGCCAGTCCCCTCAAAAAATATTGATACCCGTGAGGGAAAAATCCTCTTTTACCCTTCAAAGCGTCATTGACGAGATCGATCATATTTGAACCCTTTACAATATTTCCTTCGTACACCAGTTCGCCCTTTGCGTTCCAAGCCATGACGTCATTATGCTTTAGCCTATCTATAAGCAGCTTCGCTTTGCGCCGTAAAGTTTTAGGTACACTCTCGAGAATTTGCGGCGTTAGGTCGTCCTCTTCGGCCAAAGCAGCGGGGTTTTCGTCCAATGGTGCTCCGTCTCCCGACGGCACGCTGACGTCCCTCGTCCCTCGACAATAATTATTTGGCAGTCACTTGTCGGACAGTATTTGGCAAGGAACGGACAGTATTTGGCAGTTACTTGACGGACAGTATATGGCAAGGACCGGACAGTATTTGGCAGTCACTTGGCGGACAGTATTTTGCAGTCACTTGGCGTACAGTATTTGGCAAGGAACGGACATTATTTGGCAGCTACATGTCGGAAAGTGTTTGGCAAGGAACGGACATTATTTGGCAGTCACTTGGCGGACAGTACTTGGCAAAGAACGGACAGTATTTGGCAGTCACTTGGCGGACAGTATTTGGCAGTCACTTGGCGGACAGTATTTGGCAAGGACAGAACAGTATTTGGAAGTCTCTTGGCGGACAGTATTTGGCAACGAACGGACAGTATTTGGCAGTTACTTGGCGGACAGATTTGGCAAGAAACGAACAGTATTTGGCAAGGAAGGGACAGTATTTGGCAAGGACAGGACAGTATTTGGCAAGGAACGGACAGTATTTGGCAGTCACTTGGCGGACAGTATTTGGCAAGATACGGACAGTATTTGGCAGTTACTTGGTGGACAGTATTTGGCAAGGAACGGACAGTATTAGGAAGTCACTTGTTGGACAGTATTTGGCAAGGAACGGACAATAATTATATGACAGTCACTTGGCGGACAGTATTTGGCAACGACAGAAAAGTATTTGGAAGTCACTTGGCGGACAGTAGTTGGCAACGAACGGACAGTATTTGGCAGTTACTTGGCGGACAGATTTTGGCAAGAAACGGACAGTATTTGGCAAGGAACGGACAGTATTTGGCAAGGACAGGACAGTATTTGGCAAGGAACGGACAGTATTAGGAAGTCACTTTGCGGACAGTATTTGGCAAGGAACGGACAGTATTTGGCAAGGACAGGACAGTATTTGGCAAGGAACGGACAGTATTAGGAAGTCACTTTGCGGACAGTATTTGGCTAGAAACGGACAGTATTTGGCAGTCACTTTGTGGACAGTATTTGGCAAGGAACGGACAGTATTTGGCAAGGACCGGACAGTATTTGGCAAGAAACGGACAATAATTATATTACAGTCACTTGGCGGACTTTATTTGGCAAGGAACGGACAGTATTTGGCAGTTACTTGACGGACAGTATTTGGCAAGGAACGGACAGTATTTGGCAAGGAACGGACATTATTAGGCAGTCACTTGGCGGACAGTATTTGGCAAGGAACGGACATTATTTGGCAGTCACTTGGCGGACAGTATTTGGCAAGGAATGGACACTATTTTGCAGTTACTTGGCGGACAGTTTTTGGCAAGGAACGGACTGTATTTGACAGTCACTTGGCGGACAGTATTTGGCAAGGACAGGACAGTATTTGAAAGTCACTTGGCGGACAGTATTTGGCAAGGAACGGACAGTATTTGGCAGTTACTTGGCGGACAGATTTTGGCAAGAAACGGACAGTATTTGGCAGTCACTTGGCGGACAATATTTGGCAAGGACAGGACAGTATTTGGAAGTCACTTGGCGGACAGTATTTGGCAAGGAACGGACAGTATTTGGCAAGGAACGGACAGTATTTGGCAAGGAACGGACAGTATTTGGCAAGGAACGGACAGTATTTGGCAGTCACTTGGACAGTATTTGGCAAGGAACGGAGAGTATTTGGCAAGGAACGGAGAGTATTTGGCAAGGAACGGACAGTATTTAGCAGGGAACGGACAATATTTATATTACAGTCACTTGGCGGACAGTATTTTGCAAGGAACGGAGAGTATTAGGAAGTCACGTGGCGGACAGTATTTGGCAAGGAACGGACAGTATTTGGCAGTCACTTGGCGGACAGTATTTGGCAGTCACTTGTTGGACAGTATTTGGCAAGGACAGGACAGTATTTGGAAGTCACTTGGCGGACAGTATTTGGCAAGGAACGGACAGTATTTGGCAAGGAACGGACAGTATTTGGCAAGGAACGGACAGTATTTGGCAGTCACTTGGTGGACAGTATTTGGCAAGGAACGGAGAGTATTTGGCAAGGAACGGACAGTATTTAGCAGGGAACGGACAATATTTATATTACAGTCACTTGGCGGACAGTATTTTGCAAGGAACGGAGAGTATTAGGAAGTCACTTGGCGGAAAGTTTTTGGCAAGGAGCGGACATTATTTGGCAGTCACTTGGCGGACAGTATTTGGCAAGGAACGGACAGTATTTGGCAATCACTTTGCGGACAGTATTTGGCAAGGAATGGACAGTATTTGGCAGCTACATGGCGGACAGTTTTTGGCAAGGAACGGACAATAATTATTTGGCGGGCAGTCACTTGGCGGACAGAATTTGGAAAGGACCCGACAGTATATGGCAGTTATATCGCGGACAGTATTTGGCAAGGAACGGACAGTATTTGGCAGTTACTTGGCGGACAGATTTTGGCAAGAAACGGACAGTATTTGGCAACGACAGAAAAGTATTTGGAAGTCACTTGGCGGACAGTATTTGGCAACGAACGGACAGTATTTGGCAGTTACTTGTCGGACAGATTTTGGCAAGAAACGGACAGTATTTGGCAAGGAACGGACAGTATTTGGCAAGGACAGGACAGTATTTGGCAAGGAACGGACAGTATTAGGAAGTCACTTTGCGGACAGTATTTGACTAGAAACGGACAGTATTTGGCAGTCACTTGGTGGACAGTATTTGGCAAGGAACGGACAGTATTTGGCAAGGACCGGACAGTATTTGGCAAGAAACGGACAATATTTATATTACAGTCACTTGGCGGACTGTATTTGGCAAGGAACGGACAGTATTTGGCAAGGACAGGACAGTATTTGGCAAGGAACGGACAGTATTAGGAAGTCACTTTGCGGACAGTATTTGACTAGAAACGGACAGTATTTGGCAGTCACTTGGTGGACAGTATTTGGCAAGGAACGGACAGTATTTGGCAAGGACCGGACAGTATTTGGCAAGAAACGGACAATAATTATATTACAGTCACTTGGCGGACTGTATTTGGCAAGGAACGGACAGTATTTGGCAGTTACTTGACGGACAGTATTTGGCAAGGAACGGACAGTATTTGGCAAGGAACGGACATTATTAGGCAGTCACTTGGCGGACAGTATTTGGGAAGGAACGGACATTATTTGGCAGTCACTTGGCGGACAGTATTTGGCAAGGAATGGACACTATTTTGCAGTTACTTGGCGGACAGTTTTTGGCAAGGAACGGACAGTATTTGGCAAGGACAGGACAGTATTTGAAAGTCACTTGGCGGACAGTATTTGGCAAGGAACGGACAGTATTTGGCAGTTACTTGGCGGACAGATTTTGGCAAGAAACGGACAGTATTTGGCAAGGAACGGACAGTATTTGGCAGTCACTTGGCGGACAGTATTTGTCAAGGAACGGACAGTCTTTGGCAGTTACTTGGTGGACAGTATTTGGCAAGGAACGGACAGTATTAGGAAGTCACTTGGTGGACAGTATTTGGCAAGGAACGGACAATAATTATATGACAGTCACTTGGCGGACAGTATTTGGCAACGACAGAACAGTATTTGGAAGTCACTTGGCAGACAGTATTTGGCAACGAACGGACAGTATTTGGCAGTTACTTGGCGGACAGATTTTGGCAAGAAACGGACAGTATTTGGCAAGGAACGGTCAGTATTTGGCAAGGACAGGACAGTATTTGGCAAGGAACGGACAGTATTAGGAAGTCACTTTGCGGACAGTATTTGGCTAGAAACGGACAGTATTTGGCAGTCACTTGGTGGACAGTATTTGGCAAGGAACGGACAGTATTTGGCAAGGAACGGACAGTATTTGGCAGTTACTTGACGGACAGTATTTGGCAAGGAACGGACAGTATTTGGCAAGGAACGGACATTATTAGGCAGTCACTTGGCGGACAGTATTTGGCAAGGAACGGACAGTATTTGGCAAGGAACGGACATTATTAGGCAGTCACTTGGCGGACAGTATTTGGCAAGGAATGGACACTATTTTGCAGTTACTTGGCGGACAGTTTTTGGCAAGGAACGGACAGTATTTGACAGTCACTTGGCGGACAGTATTTGGCAAGGACAGGACAGTATTTGAAAGTCACGTGGCGGACAGTATTTGGCAAGGAACGGACAGTATATGGCAAGGAACGGACAGTATTTGGCAAGGAACGGACAGTATTTGGCAGTCACTTGGTGGACAGTATTTGGCAAGGAACGGAGAGTATTTGGCAAGGAACGGACAGTATTTAGCAGGGAACGGACAATATTTATTTTACAGTCACTTGGCGGACAGTATTTTGCAAGGAACGGAGAGTATTAGGAAGTCACGTGGCGGACAGTATTTGGCAAGGAACGGACAGTATTTGGCAGTCACTTGGCGGACAGTATTTGGCAATCACTTGTTGGACAGTATTTGGCAAGGACAGGACAGTATTTGGAAGTCACTTGGCGGACAGTATTTGGCAAGGAACGGACAGTATTTGGCAAGGAACGGAGAGTATTTGGCAAGGAACGGACAGTATTTAGCAGGGAACGGACAATATTTATATTAGTCACTTGGCGGACAGTATTTTGCAAGGAACGGAGAGTATTAGGAAGTCACTTGGCGGAAAGTTTTTGGCAAGGAGCGGACATTATTTGGCAGTCTCTTGGCGGACAGTATTTGGCAAGGAACGGACAGTATTTGGCAATCACTTTGCGGACAGTATTTGGCAAGGAATGGACAGTATTTGGCAGCTACATGGCGGACAGTTTTTGGCAAGGAACGGACAATAATTATTTGGCGGGCAGTCACTTGGCGGACAGTATTTGGAAAGGACCCGACAGTATATGGCAGTTATATCGCGGACAGTATTTGGCAAGGAACGGACAGTATTTGGCAGTTACTTGGCGGACAGATTTTGGCAAGAAACGGACAGTATTTGGCAACGACAGAAAAGTATTTGGAAGTCACTTGGCGGACAGTATTTGGCAACGAACGGACAGTATTTGGCAGTTACTTGGCGGACAGATTTTAGCAAGAAACGGACAGCATTTGGCAAGGAACAGACAGTATTTGGCAAGGACAGGACAGTATTTGGCAAGGAACGGACAGTATTAGGAAGTCACTTTGCGGACAGTATTTGACTAGAAACGGACAGTATTTGGCAAGGAACGGACATTATTAGGCAGTCACTTGGCGGACAGTATTTGGCAAGGAACGGACAGTATTTGGCAAGGAACGGACATTATTAGGCAGTCACTTGGCGGACAGTATTTGGCAAGGAATGGACACTATTTTGCAGTTACTTGGCGGACAGTTTTTGGCAAGGAACGGACAGTATTTGACAGTCACTTGGCGGACAGTATTTGGCAAGGACAGGACAGTATTTGAAAGTCACTTGGCGGACAGTATTTGGCAAGGAACGGACAGTATTTGGCAAGGAACGGACAGTATTTGGCAAGGAACGGACAGTATTTGGCAGTCACTTGGTGGACAGTATTTGGCAAGGAACGGAGAGTATTTGGCAAGGAACGGACAGTATTTAGCAGGGAACGGACAATATTTATTTTACAGTCACTTGGCGGACAGTATTTTGCAAGGAACGGAGAGTATTAGGAAGTCACGTGGCGGACAGTATTTGGCAAGGAACGGACAGTATTTGGCAGTCACTTGGCGGACAGTATTTGGCAATCACTTGTTGGACAGTATTTGGCAAGGACAGGACAGTATTTGGAAGTCACTTGGCGGACAGTATTTGGCAAGGAACGGACAGTATTTGGCAAGGAACGGAGAGTATTTGGCAAGGAACGGACAGTATTTAGCAGGGAACGGACAATATTTATATTAGTCACTTGGCGGACAGTATTTTGCAAGGAACGGAGAGTATTAGGAAGTCACTTGGCGGAAAGTTTTTGGCAAGGAGCGGACATTATTTGGCAGTCTCTTGGCGGACAGTATTTGGCAAGGAACGGACAGTATTTGGCAATCACTTTGCGGACAGTATTTGGCAAGGAATGGACAGTATTTGGCAGCTACATGGCGGACAGTTTTTGGCAAGGAACGGACAATAATTATTTGGCGGGCAGTCACTTGGCGGACAGTATTTGGAAAGGACCCGACAGTATATGGCAGTTATATCGCGGACAGTATTTGGCAAGGAACGGACAGTATTTGGCAGTTACTTGGCGGACAGATTTTGGCAAGAAACGGACAGTATTTGGCAACGACAGAAAAGTATTTGGAAGTCACTTGGCGGACAGTATTTGGCAACGAACGGACAGTATTTGGCAGTTACTTGGCGGACAGATTTTAGCAAGAAACGGACAGCATTTGGCAAGGAACAGACAGTATTTGGCAAGGACAGGACAGTATTTGGCAAGGAACGGACAGTATTAGGAAGTCACTTTGCGGACAGTATTTGACTAGAAACGGACAGTATTTGGCAAGGAACGGACATTATTAGGCAGTCACTTGGCGGACAGTATTTGGCAAGGAACGGACAGTATTTGGCAAGGAACGGACATTATTAGGCAGTCACTTGGCGGACAGTATTTGGCAAGGAATGGACACTATTTTGCAGTTACTTGGCGGACAGTTTTTGGCAAGGAACGGACAGTATTTGACAGTAACTTGGCGGACAGTATTTGGCAAGGACAGGACAGTATTTGAAAGTCACTTGGCGGACAGTATTTGGCAAGGAACGGAGAGTATTTGGCAAGGAACGGACAGTATTTAGCAGGGAACGGACAATATTTATTTTACAGTCACTTGGCGGACAGTATTTTGCAAGGAACGGAGAGTATTAGGAAGTCACGTGGCGGACAGTATTTGGCAAGGAACGGACAGTATTTGGCAGTCACTTGGCGGACAGTATTTGGCAATCACTTGTTGGACAGTATTTGGCAAGGACAGGACAGTATTTGGAAGTCACTTGGCGGACAGTATTTGGCAAGGAACGGACAGTATTTGGCAAGGAACGGAGAGTATTTGGCAAGGAACGGACAGTATTTAGCAGGGAACGGACAATATTTATATTAGTCACTTGGCGGACAGTATTTTGCAAGGAACGGAGAGTATTAGGAAGTCACTTGGCGGAAAGTTTTTGGCAAGGAGCGGACATTATTTGGCAGTCTCTTGGCGGACAGTATTTGGCAAGGAACGGACAGTATTTGGCAATCACTTTGCGGACAGTATTTGGCAAGGAATGGACAGTATTTGGCAGCTACATGGCGGACAGTTTTTGGCAAGGAACGGACAATAATTATTTGGCGGGCAGTCACTTGGCGGACAGTATTTGGAAAGGACCCGACAGTATATGGCAGTTATATCGCGGACAGTATTTGGCAAGGAACGGACAGTATTTGGCAGTTACTTGGCGGACAGATTTTGGCAAGAAACGGACAGTATTTGGCAACGACAGAAAAGTATTTGGAAGTCACTTGGCGGACAGTATTTGGCAACGAACGGACAGTATTTGGCAGTTACTTGGCGGACAGATTTTAGCAAGAAACGGACAGCATTTGGCAAGGAACAGACAGTATTTGGCAAGGACAGGACAGTATTTGGCAAGGAACGGACAGTATTAGGAAGTCACTTTGCGGACAGTATTTGACTAGAAACGGACAGTATTTGGCAAGGAACGGACATTATTAGGCAGTCACTTGGCGGACAGTATTTGGCAAGGAACGGACAGTATTTGGCAAGGAACGGACATTATTAGGCAGTCACTTGGCGGACAGTATTTGGCAAGGAATGGACACTATTTTGCAGTTACTTGGCGGACAGTTTTTGGCAAGGAACGGACAGTATTTGACAGTCACTTGGCGGACAGTATTTGGCAAGGACAGGACAGTATTTGAAAGTCACTTGGCGGACAGTATTTGGCAAGGAACGGACAGTATTTGGCAAGGAACGGACAGTATTTGGCAAGGAACGGACAGTATTTGGCAGTCACTTGGTGGACAGTATTTGGCAAGGAACGGAGAGTATTTGGCAAGGAACGGACAGTATTTAGCAGGGAACGGACAATATTTATTTTACAGTCACTTGGCGGACAGTATTTTGCAAGGAACGGAGAGTATTAGGAAGTCACGTGGCGGACAGTATTTGGCAAGGAACGGACAGTATTTGGCAGTCACTTGGCGGACAGTATTTGGCAATCACTTGTTGGACAGTATTTGGCAAGGACAGGACAGTATTTGGAAGTCACTTGGCGGACAGTATTTGGCAAGGAACGGACAGTATTTGGCAAGGAACGGAGAGTATTTGGCAAGGAACGGACAGTATTTAGCAGGGAACGGACAATATTTATATTAGTCACTTGGCGGACAGTATTTTGCAAGGAACGGAGAGTATTAGGAAGTCACTTGGCGGAAAGTTTTTGGCAAGGAGCGGACATTATTTGGCAGTCTCTTGGCGGACAGTATTTGGCAAGGAACGGACAGTATTTGGCAATCACTTTGCGGACAGTATTTGGCAAGGAATGGACAGTATTTGGCAGCTACATGGCGGACAGTTTTTGGCAAGGAACGGACAATAATTATTTGGCGGGCAGTCACTTGGCGGACAGTATTTGGAAAGGACCCGACAGTATATGGCAGTTATATCGCGGACAGTATTTGGCAAGGAACGGACAGTATTTGGCAGTTACTTGGCGGACAGATTTTGGCAAGAAACGGACAGTATTTGGCAACGACAGAAAAGTATTTGGAAGTCACTTGGCGGACAGTATTTGGCAACGAACGGACAGTATTTGGCAGTTACTTGGCGGACAGATTTTAGCAAGAAACGGACAGCATTTGGCAAGGAACAGACAGTATTTGGCAAGGACAGGACAGTATTTGGCAAGGAACGGACAGTATTAGGAAGTCACTTTGCGGACAGTATTTGACTAGAAACGGACAGTATTTGGCAAGGAACGGACATTATTAGGCAGTCACTTGGCGGACAGTATTTGGCAAGGAACGGACAGTATTTGGCAAGGAACGGACATTATTAGGCAGTCACTTGGCGGACAGTATTTGGCAAGGAATGGACACTATTTTGCAGTTACTTGGCGGACAGTTTTTGGCAAGGAACGGACAGTATTTGACAGTCACTTGGCGGACAGTATTTGGCAAGGACAGGACAGTATTTGAAAGTCACTTGGCGGACAGTATTTGGCAAGGAACGGACAGTATTTGGCAAGGAACGGACAGTATTTGGCAAGGAACGGACAGTATTTGGCAGTCACTTGGTGGACAGTATTTGGCAAGGAACGGAGAGTATTTGGCAAGGAACGGACAGTATTTAGCAGGGAACGGACAATATTTATTTTACAGTCACTTGGCGGACAGTATTTTGCAAGGAACGGAGAGTATTAGGAAGTCACGTGGCGGACAGTATTTGGCAAGGAACGGACAGTATTTGGCAGTCACTTGGCGGACAGTATTTGGCAATCACTTGTTGGACAGTATTTGGCAAGGACAGGACAGTATTTGGAAGTCACTTGGCGGACAGTATTTGGCAAGGAACGGACAGTATTTGGCAAGGAACGGAGAGTATTTGGCAAGGAACGGACAGTATTTAGCAGGGAACGGACAATATTTATATTAGTCACTTGGCGGACAGTATTTTGCAAGGAACGGAGAGTATTAGGAAGTCACTTGGCGGAAAGTTTTTGGCAAGGAGCGGACATTATTTGGCAGTCTCTTGGCGGACAGTATTTGGCAAGGAACGGACAGTATTTGGCAATCACTTTGCGGACAGTATTTGGCAAGGAATGGACAGTATTTGGCAGCTACATGGCGGACAGTTTTTGGCAAGGAACGGACAATAATTATTTGGCGGGCAGTCACTTGGCGGACAGTATTTGGAAAGGACCCGACAGTATATGGCAGTTATATCGCGGACAGTATTTGGCAAGGAACGGACAGTATTTGGCAGTTACTTGGCGGACAGATTTTGGCAAGAAACGGACAGTATTTGGCAACGACAGAAAAGTATTTGGAAGTCACTTGGCGGACAGTATTTGGCAACGAACGGACAGTATTTGGCAGTTACTTGGCGGACAGATTTTAGCAAGAAACGGACAGCATTTGGCAAGGAACAGACAGTATTTGGCAAGGACAGGACAGTATTTGGCAAGGAACGGACAGTATTAGGAAGTCACTTTGCGGACAGTATTTGACTAGAAACGGACAGTATTTGGCAAGGAACGGACAGTATTTGGCAAGGACCGGACAGTATTTGGCAAGAAACGGACAATAATTATATTACAGTCACTTGGCGGACTGTATTTGGCAAGGAACGGACAGTATTTGGCAGTTACTTGACGGACAGTATTTGGCAAGGAACGGACAGTATTTGGCAAGGAACGGACATTATTAGGCAGTCACTTGGCGGACAGTATTTGGGAAGGAACGGACATTATTTGGCAGTCACTTGGCGGACAGTATTTGGCAAGGAATGGACACTATTTTGCAGTTACTTGGCGGACAGTTTTTGGCAAGGAACGGACAGTATTTGGCAAGGACAGGACAGTATTTGAAAGTCACTTGGCGGACAGTATTTGGCAAGGAACGGACAGTATTTGGCAGTTACTTGGCGGACAGTATTTGGCAAGGAATGGACACTATTTTGCAGTTACTTGGCGGACAGTTTTTGGCAAGGAACGGACAGTATTTCACAGTCACTTGGCGGACAGTATTTGGCAAGGACAGGACAGTATTTGAAAGTCACTTGGCGGACAGTATTTGGCAAGGAACGGACAGTATTTGGCAAGGAACGGACAGTATTTGGCAAGGAACGGACAGTATTTGGCAAGGAACGGACAGTATTTGGCAGTCACTTGGTGGACAGTATTTGGCAAGGAACGGAGAGTATTTGGCAAGGAACGGACAGTATTTAGCAGGGAACGGACAATATTTATATTACAGTCACTTGGCGGACAGTATTTTGCAAGGAACGGAGAGTATTAGGAAGTCACGTGGCGGACAGTATTTGGCAAGGAACGGACAGTATTTGGCAGTCACTTGGCGGACAGTATTTGGCAATCACTTGTTGGACAGTATTTGGCAAGGACAGGACAGTATTTGGAAGTCACTTGGCGGACAGTATTTGGCAAGGAACGGACAGTATTTGGCAAGGAACGGAGAGTATTTGGCAAGGAACGGACAGTATTTAGCAGGGAACGGACAATATTTATATTAGTCACTTGGCGGACAGTATTTTGCAAGGAACGGAGAGTATTAGGAAGTCACCTGGCGGAAAGTTTTTGGCAAGGAGCGGACATTATTTGGCAGTCTCTTGGCGGACAGTATTTGGCAAGGAACGGACAGTATTTGGCAATCACTTTGCGGACAGTATTTGGCAAGGAATGGACAGTATTTGGCAGCTACATGGCGGACAGTTTTTGGCAAGGAACGGACAATAATTATTTGGCGGGCAGTCACTTGGCGGACAGTATTTGGAAAGGACCCGACAGTATATGGCAGTTATATCGCGGACAGTATTTGGCAAGGAACGGACAGTATTTGGCAGTTACTTGGCGGACAGATTTTGGCAAGAAACGGACAGTATTTGGCAACGACAGAAAAGTATTTGGAAGTCACTTGGCGGACAGTATTTGGCAACGAACGGACAGTATTTGGCAGTTACTTGGCGGACAGATTTTGGCAAGAAACGGACAGTATTTGGCAAGGAACGGACAGTATTTGGCAAGGACAGGACAGTATTTGGCAAGGAACGGACAGTATTAGGAAGTCACTTTGCGGACAGTATTTGACTAGAAACGGACAGTATTTGGCAGTCACTTGGTGGACAGTATTTGGCAAGGAACGGACAGTATTTGGCAAGGACCGGACAGTATTTGGCAAGAAACGGACAATAATTATATTACAGTCACTTGGCGGACTGTATTTGGCAAGGAACGGACAGTATTTGGCAAGGACAGGACAGTATTTGGCAAGGAACGGACAGTATTAGGAAGTCACTTTGCGGACAGTATTTGACTAGAAACGGACAGTATTTGGCAGTCACTTGGTGGACAGTATTTGGCAAGGAACGGACAGTATTTGGCAAGGACCGGACAGTATTTGGCAAGAAACGGACAATAATTATATTACAGTCACTTGGCGGACTGTATTTGGCAAGGAACGGACAGTATTTGGCAGTTACTTGACGGACAGTATTTGGCAAGGAACGGACAGTATTTGGCAAGGAACGGACATTATTAGGCAGTCACTTGGCGGACAGTATTTGGCAAGGAACGGACATTATTTGGCAGTCACTTGGCGGACAGTATTTGGCAAGGAATGGACACTATTTTGCAGTTACTTGGCGGACAGTTTTTGGCAAGGAACGGACAGTATTTGGCAAGGAACGGACAGTATTTGGCAGTTACTTGGCGGACAGTATTTGGCAAGGAACGGACAGTATTTGGCAGTTACTTGGCGGACAGATTTTGGCAAGAAACGGACAGTATTTGGCAGTCACTTGGCGGACAGTATTTGGCAAGGACAGGACAGTATTTGGAAGTCACTTGGCGGACAGTATTTGGCAAGGAACGGAGAGTATTTGGCAAGGAACGGACAGTATTTAGCAGGGAACGGACAATATTTATATTACAGTCACTTGGCGGACAGTATTTGGCAAGGAACGGAGAGTATTGGGAAGTCACGTGACGGACAGTATTTGGCAAGAAACGGACAGTATTTGGCAGTCACTTGGCGGACAGAATTTGGCAGCTACATGGCGGACAGTATTTGGCAAGGGACGGACAATAATTATTTGGCAGTCACTTGTCGGACAGTATTTGGCAAGGAGCGGACAGTATTTGGCAGGGACAGGACAGTATTTGGCAAGGAACGGACATTATTTGGCAGCTACATGTCGGAAAGTGTTTGGCAAGGAACGGACAGTATTTGGCAAGGACAGGACAGTATTTGGCAAGGAACGGACAGTATTTGGCAGTTACTTGGCGGACAGTATTTGGCAAGGAATGGACACTATTTTGCAGTTACTTGGCGGACAGTTTTTGGCAAGGAACGGACAGTATTTGACAGTCACTTGGCGGACAGTATTTGGCAAGGACAGGACAGTATTTGAAAGTCACTTGGCGGACAGTATTTGGCAAGGAACGGACAGTATTTGGCAAGGAACGGACAGTATTTGGCAAGGAACGGACAGTATTTGGCAGTCACTTGGTGGACAGTATTTGGCAAGGAACGGAGAGTATTTGGCAAGGAACGGACAGTATTTAGCAGGGAACGGACAATATTTATATTACAGTCACTTGGCGGACAGTATTTTGCAAGGAACGGAGAGTATTAGGAAGTCACGTGGCGGACAGTATTTGGCAAGGAACGGACAGTATTTGGCAGTCACTTGGCGGACAGTATTTGGCAATCACTTGTTGGACAGTATTTGGCAAGGACAGGACAGTATTTGGAAGTCACTTGGCGGACAGTATTTGGCAAGGAACGGACAGTATTTGGCAAGGAACGGAGAGTATTTGGCAAGGAACGGACAGTATTTAGCAGGGAACGGACAATATTTATATTAGTCACTTGGCGGACAGTATTTTGCAAGGAACGGAGAGTATTAGGAAGTCACTTGGCGGAAAGTTTTTGGCAAGGAGCGGACATTATTTGGCAGTCTCTTGGCGGACAGTATTTGGCAAGGAACGGACAGTATTTGGCAATCACTTTGCGGACAGTATTTGGCAAGGAATGGACAGTATTTGGCAGCTACATGGCGGACAGTTTTTGGCAAGGAACGGACAATAATTATTTGGCGGGCAGTCACTTGGCGGACAGTATTTGGAAAGGACCCGACAGTATATGGCAGTTATATCGCGGACAGTATTTGGCAAGGAACGGACAGTATTTGGCAGTTACTTGGCGGACAGATTTTGGCAAGAAACGGACAGTATTTGGCAACGACAGAAAAGTATTTGGAAGTCACTTGGCGGACAGTATTTGGCAACGAACGGACAGTATTTGGCAGTTACTTGGCGGACAGATTTTAGCAAGAAACGGACAGCATTTGGCAAGGAACAGACAGTATTTGGCAAGGACAGGACAGTATTTGGCAAGGAACGGACAGTATTAGGAAGTCACTTTGCGGACAGTATTTGACTAGAAACGGACAGTATTTGGCAAGGAACGGACAGTATTTGGCAAGGAACGGACAGTATTTAGCAGGGAACGGACAATATTTATATTAGTCACTTGGCGGACAGTATTTTGCAAGGAACGGAGAGTATTAGGAAGTCACTTGGCGGAAAGTTTTTGGCAAGGAGCGGACATTATTTGGCAGTCTCTTGGCGGACAGTATTTGGCAAGGAACGGACAGTATTTGGCAATCACTTTGCGGACAGTATTTGGCAAGGAATGGACAGTATTTGGCAGCTACATGGCGGACAGTTTTTGGCAAGGAACGGACAATAATTATTTGGCGGGCAGTCACTTGGCGGACAGTATTTGGAAAGGACCCGACAGTATATGGCAGTTATATCGCGGACAGTATTTGGCAAGGAACGGACAGTATTTGGCAGTTACTTGGCGGACAGATTTTGGCAAGAAACGGACAGTATTTGGCAACGACAGAAAAGTATTTGGAAGTCACTTGGCGGACAGTATTTGGCAACGAACGGACAGTATTTGGCAGTTACTTGGCGGACAGATTTTAGCAAGAAACGGACAGCATTTGGCAAGGAACAGACAGTATTTGGCAAGGACAGGACAGTATTTGGCAAGGAACGGACAGTATTAGGAAGTCACTTTGCGGACAGTATTTGACTAGAAACGGACAGTATTTGGCAAGGAACGGACATTATTAGGCAGTCACTTGGCGGACAGTATTTGGCAAGGAACGGACAGTATTTGGCAAGGAACGGACATTATTAGGCAGTCACTTGGCGGACAGTATTTGGCAAGGAATGGACACTATTTTGCAGTTACTTGGCGGACAGTTTTTGGCAAGGAACGGACAGTATTTGACAGTCACTTGGCGGACAGTATTTGGCAAGGACAGGACAGTATTTGAAAGTCACTTGGCGGACAGTATTTGGCAAGGAACGGACAGTATTTGGCAAGGAACGGACAGTATTTGGCAAGGAACGGACAGTATTTGGCAGTCACTTGGTGGACAGTATTTGGCAAGGAACGGAGAGTATTTGGCAAGGAACGGACAGTATTTAGCAGGGAACGGACAATATTTATTTTACAGTCACTTGGCGGACAGTATTTTGCAAGGAACGGAGAGTATTAGGAAGTCACGTGGCGGACAGTATTTGGCAAGGAACGGACAGTATTTGGCAGTCACTTGGCGGACAGTATTTGGCAATCACTTGTTGGACAGTATTTGGCAAGGACAGGACAGTATTTGGAAGTCACTTGGCGGACAGTATTTGGCAAGGAACGGACAGTATTTGGCAAGGAACGGAGAGTATTTGGCAAGGAACGGACAGTATTTAGCAGGGAACGGACAATATTTATATTAGTCACTTGGCGGACAGTATTTTGCAAGGAACGGAGAGTATTAGGAAGTCACTTGGCGGAAAGTTTTTGGCAAGGAGCGGACATTATTTGGCAGTCTCTTGGCGGACAGTATTTGGCAAGGAACGGACAGTATTTGGCAATCACTTTGCGGACAGTATTTGGCAAGGAATGGACAGTATTTGGCAGCTACATGGCGGACAGTTTTTGGCAAGGAACGGACAATAATTATTTGGCGGGCAGTCACTTGGCGGACAGTATTTGGAAAGGACCCGACAGTATATGGCAGTTATATCGCGGACAGTATTTGGCAAGGAACGGACAGTATTTGGCAGTTACTTGGCGGACAGATTTTGGCAAGAAACGGACAGTATTTGGCAACGACAGAAAAGTATTTGGAAGTCACTTGGCGGACAGTATTTGGCAACGAACGGACAGTATTTGGCAGTTACTTGGCGGACAGATTTTAGCAAGAAACGGACAGCATTTGGCAAGGAACAGACAGTATTTGGCAAGGACAGGACAGTATTTGGCAAGGAACGGACAGTATTAGGAAGTCACTTTGCGGACAGTATTTGACTAGAAACGGACAGTATTTGGCAAGGAACGGACAGTATTTGGCAAGGACCGGACAGTATTTGGCAAGAAACGGACAATAATTATATTACAGTCACTTGGCGGACTGTATTTGGCAAGGAACGGACAGTATTTGGCAGTTACTTGACGGACAGTATTTGGCAAGGAACGGACAGTATTTGGCAAGGAACGGACATTATTAGGCAGTCACTTGGCGGACAGTATTTGGGAAGGAACGGACATTATTTGGCAGTCACTTGGCGGACAGTATTTGGCAAGGAATGGACACTATTTTGCAGTTACTTGGCGGACAGTTTTTGGCAAGGAACGGACAGTATTTGGCAAGGACAGGACAGTATTTGAAAGTCACTTGGCGGACAGTATTTGGCAAGGAACGGACAGTATTTGGCAGTTACTTGGCGGACAGTATTTGGCAAGGAATGGACACTATTTTGCAGTTACTTGGCGGACAGTTTTTGGCAAGGAACGGACAGTATTTCACAGTCACTTGGCGGACAGTATTTGGCAAGGACAGGACAGTATTTGAAAGTCACTTGGCGGACAGTATTTGGCAAGGAACGGACAGTATTTGGCAAGGAACGGACAGTATTTGGCAAGGAACGGACAGTATTTGGCAAGGAACGGACAGTATTTGGCAGTCACTTGGTGGACAGTATTTGGCAAGGAACGGAGAGTATTTGGCAAGGAACGGACAGTATTTAGCAGGGAACGGACAATATTTATATTACAGTCACTTGGCGGACAGTATTTTGCAAGGAACGGAGAGTATTAGGAAGTCACGTGGCGGACAGTATTTGGCAAGGAACGGACAGTATTTGGCAGTCACTTGGCGGACAGTATTTGGCAATCACTTGTTGGACAGTATTTGGCAAGGACAGGACAGTATTTGGAAGTCACTTGGCGGACAGTATTTGGCAAGGAACGGACAGTATTTGGCAAGGAACGGAGAGTATTTGGCAAGGAACGGACAGTATTTAGCAGGGAACGGACAATATTTATATTAGTCACTTGGCGGACAGTATTTTGCAAGGAACGGAGAGTATTAGGAAGTCACCTGGCGGAAAGTTTTTGGCAAGGAGCGGACATTATTTGGCAGTCTCTTGGCGGACAGTATTTGGCAAGGAACGGACAGTATTTGGCAATCACTTTGCGGACAGTATTTGGCAAGGAATGGACAGTATTTGGCAGCTACATGGCGGACAGTTTTTGGCAAGGAACGGACAATAATTATTTGGCGGGCAGTCACTTGGCGGACAGTATTTGGAAAGGACCCGACAGTATATGGCAGTTATATCGCGGACAGTATTTGGCAAGGAACGGACAGTATTTGGCAGTTACTTGGCGGACAGATTTTGGCAAGAAACGGACAGTATTTGGCAACGACAGAAAAGTATTTGGAAGTCACTTGGCGGACAGTATTTGGCAACGAACGGACAGTATTTGGCAGTTACTTGGCGGACAGATTTTGGCAAGAAACGGACAGTATTTGGCAAGGAACGGACAGTATTTGGCAAGGACAGGACAGTATTTGGCAAGGAACGGACAGTATTAGGAAGTCACTTTGCGGACAGTATTTGACTAGAAACGGACAGTATTTGGCAGTCACTTGGTGGACAGTATTTGGCAAGGAACGGACAGTATTTGGCAAGGACCGGACAGTATTTGGCAAGAAACGGACAATAATTATATTACAGTCACTTGGCGGACTGTATTTGGCAAGGAACGGACAGTATTTGGCAAGGACAGGACAGTATTTGGCAAGGAACGGACAGTATTAGGAAGTCACTTTGCGGACAGTATTTGACTAGAAACGGACAGTATTTGGCAGTCACTTGGTGGACAGTATTTGGCAAGGAACGGACAGTATTTGGCAAGGACCGGACAGTATTTGGCAAGAAACGGACAATAATTATATTACAGTCACTTGGCGGACTGTATTTGGCAAGGAACGGACAGTATTTGGCAGTTACTTGACGGACAGTATTTGGCAAGGAACGGACAGTATTTGGCAAGGAACGGACATTATTAGGCAGTCACTTGGCGGACAGTATTTGGCAAGGAACGGACATTATTTGGCAGTCACTTGGCGGACAGTATTTGGCAAGGAATGGACACTATTTTGCAGTTACTTGGCGGACAGTTTTTGGCAAGGAACGGACAGTATTTGGCAAGGAACGGACAGTATTTGGCAGTTACTTGGCGGACAGTATTTGGCAAGGAACGGACAGTATTTGGCAGTTACTTGGCGGACAGATTTTGGCAAGAAACGGACAGTATTTGGCAGTCACTTGGCGGACAGTATTTGGCAAGGACAGGACAGTATTTGGAAGTCACTTGGCGGACAGTATTTGGCAAGGAACGGAGAGTATTTGGCAAGGAACGGACAGTATTTAGCAGGGAACGGACAATATTTATATTACAGTCACTTGGCGGACAGTATTTGGCAAGGAACGGAGAGTATTGGGAAGTCACGTGACGGACAGTATTTGGCAAGAAACGGACAGTATTTGGCAGTCACTTGGCGGACAGAATTTGGCAGCTACATGGCGGACAGTATTTGGCAAGGGACGGACAATAATTATTTGGCAGTCACTTGTCGGACAGTATTTGGCAAGGAGCGGACAGTATTTGGCAGGGACAGGACAGTATTTGGCAAGGAACGGACATTATTTGGCAGCTACATGTCGGAAAGTGTTTGGCAAGGAACGGACAGTATTTGGCAAGGACAGGACAGTATTTGGCAAGGAACGGACAGTATTTGGCAGTTACTTGGCGGACAGTATTTGGCAAGGAATGGACACTATTTTGCAGTTACTTGGCGGACAGTTTTTGGCAAGGAACGGACAGTATTTGACAGTCACTTGGCGGACAGTATTTGGCAAGGACAGGACAGTATTTGAAAGTCACTTGGCGGACAGTATTTGGCAAGGAACGGACAGTATTTGGCAAGGAACGGACAGTATTTGGCAAGGAACGGACAGTATTTGGCAGTCACTTGGTGGACAGTATTTGGCAAGGAACGGAGAGTATTTGGCAAGGAACGGACAGTATTTAGCAGGGAACGGACAATATTTATATTACAGTCACTTGGCGGACAGTATTTTGCAAGGAACGGAGAGTATTAGGAAGTCACGTGGCGGACAGTATTTGGCAAGGAACGGACAGTATTTGGCAGTCACTTGGCGGACAGTATTTGGCAATCACTTGTTGGACAGTATTTGGCAAGGACAGGACAGTATTTGGAAGTCACTTGGCGGACAGTATTTGGCAAGGAACGGACAGTATTTGGCAAGGAACGGAGAGTATTTGGCAAGGAACGGACAGTATTTAGCAGGGAACGGACAATATTTATATTAGTCACTTGGCGGACAGTATTTTGCAAGGAACGGAGAGTATTAGGAAGTCACTTGGCGGAAAGTTTTTGGCAAGGAGCGGACATTATTTGGCAGTCTCTTGGCGGACAGTATTTGGCAAGGAACGGACAGTATTTGGCAATCACTTTGCGGACAGTATTTGGCAAGGAATGGACAGTATTTGGCAGCTACATGGCGGACAGTTTTTGGCAAGGAACGGACAATAATTATTTGGCGGGCAGTCACTTGGCGGACAGTATTTGGAAAGGACCCGACAGTATATGGCAGTTATATCGCGGACAGTATTTGGCAAGGAACGGACAGTATTTGGCAGTTACTTGGCGGACAGATTTTGGCAAGAAACGGACAGTATTTGGCAACGACAGAAAAGTATTTGGAAGTCACTTGGCGGACAGTATTTGGCAACGAACGGACAGTATTTGGCAGTTACTTGGCGGACAGATTTTAGCAAGAAACGGACAGCATTTGGCAAGGAACAGACAGTATTTGGCAAGGACAGGACAGTATTTGGCAAGGAACGGACAGTATTAGGAAGTCACTTTGCGGACAGTATTTGACTAGAAACGGACAGTATTTGGCAAGGAACGGACAGTATTTGGCAAGGAACGGACAGTATTTAGCAGGGAACGGACAATATTTATATTAGTCACTTGGCGGACAGTATTTTGCAAGGAACGGAGAGTATTAGGAAGTCACTTGGCGGAAAGTTTTTGGCAAGGAGCGGACATTATTTGGCAGTCTCTTGGCGGACAGTATTTGGCAAGGAACGGACAGTATTTGGCAATCACTTTGCGGACAGTATTTGGCAAGGAATGGACAGTATTTGGCAGCTACATGGCGGACAGTTTTTGGCAAGGAACGGACAATAATTATTTGGCGGGCAGTCACTTGGCGGACAGTATTTGGAAAGGACCCGACAGTATATGGCAGTTATATCGCGGACAGTATTTGGCAAGGAACGGACAGTATTTGGCAGTTACTTGGCGGACAGATTTTGGCAAGAAACGGACAGTATTTGGCAACGACAGAAAAGTATTTGGAAGTCACTTGGCGGACAGTATTTGGCAACGAACGGACAGTATTTGGCAGTTACTTGGCGGACAGATTTTAGCAAGAAACGGACAGCATTTGGCAAGGAACAGACAGTATTTGGCAAGGACAGGACAGTATTTGGCAAGGAACGGACAGTATTAGGAAGTCACTTTGCGGACAGTATTTGACTAGAAACGGACAGTATTTGGCAAGGAACGGACATTATTAGGCAGTCACTTGGCGGACAGTATTTGGCAAGGAACGGACAGTATTTGGCAAGGAACGGACATTATTAGGCAGTCACTTGGCGGACAGTATTTGGCAAGGAATGGACACTATTTTGCAGTTACTTGGCGGACAGTTTTTGGCAAGGAACGGACAGTATTTGACAGTCACTTGGCGGACAGTATTTGGCAAGGACAGGACAGTATTTGAAAGTCACTTGGCGGACAGTATTTGGCAAGGAACGGACAGTATTTGGCAAGGAACGGACAGTATTTGGCAAGGAACGGACAGTATTTGGCAGTCACTTGGTGGACAGTATTTGGCAAGGAACGGAGAGTATTTGGCAAGGAACGGACAGTATTTAGCAGGGAACGGACAATATTTATTTTACAGTCACTTGGCGGACAGTATTTTGCAAGGAACGGAGAGTATTAGGAAGTCACGTGGCGGACAGTATTTGGCAAGGAACGGACAGTATTTGGCAGTCACTTGGCGGACAGTATTTGGCAATCACTTGTTGGACAGTATTTGGCAAGGACAGGACAGTATTTGGAAGTCACTTGGCGGACAGTATTTGGCAAGGAACGGACAGTATTTGGCAAGGAACGGAGAGTATTTGGCAAGGAACGGACAGTATTTAGCAGGGAACGGACAATATTTATATTAGTCACTTGGCGGACAGTATTTTGCAAGGAACGGAGAGTATTAGGAAGTCACTTGGCGGAAAGTTTTTGGCAAGGAGCGGACATTATTTGGCAGTCTCTTGGCGGACAGTATTTGGCAAGGAACGGACAGTATTTGGCAATCACTTTGCGGACAGTATTTGGCAAGGAATGGACAGTATTTGGCAGCTACATGGCGGACAGTTTTTGGCAAGGAACGGACAATAATTATTTGGCGGGCAGTCACTTGGCGGACAGTATTTGGAAAGGACCCGACAGTATATGGCAGTTATATCGCGGACAGTATTTGGCAAGGAACGGACAGTATTTGGCAGTTACTTGGCGGACAGATTTTGGCAAGAAACGGACAGTATTTGGCAACGACAGAAAAGTATTTGGAAGTCACTTGGCGGACAGTATTTGGCAACGAACGGACAGTATTTGGCAGTTACTTGGCGGACAGATTTTAGCAAGAAACGGACAGCATTTGGCAAGGAACAGACAGTATTTGGCAAGGACAGGACAGTATTTGGCAAGGAACGGACAGTATTAGGAAGTCACTTTGCGGACAGTATTTGACTAGAAACGGACAGTATTTGGCAAGGAACGGACAGTATTTGGCAAGGACCGGACAGTATTTGGCAAGAAACGGACAATAATTATATTACAGTCACTTGGCGGACTGTATTTGGCAAGGAACGGACAGTATTTGGCAGTTACTTGACGGACAGTATTTGGCAAGGAACGGACAGTATTTGGCAAGGAACGGACATTATTAGGCAGTCACTTGGCGGACAGTATTTGGGAAGGAACGGACATTATTTGGCAGTCACTTGGCGGACAGTATTTGGCAAGGAATGGACACTATTTTGCAGTTACTTGGCGGACAGTTTTTGGCAAGGAACGGACAGTATTTGGCAAGGACAGGACAGTATTTGAAAGTCACTTGGCGGACAGTATTTGGCAAGGAACGGACAGTATTTGGCAGTTACTTGGCGGACAGTATTTGGCAAGGAATGGACACTATTTTGCAGTTACTTGGCGGACAGTTTTTGGCAAGGAACGGACAGTATTTCACAGTCACTTGGCGGACAGTATTTGGCAAGGACAGGACAGTATTTGAAAGTCACTTGGCGGACAGTATTTGGCAAGGAACGGACAGTATTTGGCAAGGAACGGACAGTATTTGGCAAGGAACGGACAGTATTTGGCAAGGAACGGACAGTATTTGGCAGTCACTTGGTGGACAGTATTTGGCAAGGAACGGAGAGTATTTGGCAAGGAACGGACAGTATTTAGCAGGGAACGGACAATATTTATATTACAGTCACTTGGCGGACAGTATTTTGCAAGGAACGGAGAGTATTAGGAAGTCACGTGGCGGACAGTATTTGGCAAGGAACGGACAGTATTTGGCAGTCACTTGGCGGACAGTATTTGGCAATCACTTGTTGGACAGTATTTGGCAAGGACAGGACAGTATTTGGAAGTCACTTGGCGGACAGTATTTGGCAAGGAACGGACAGTATTTGGCAAGGAACGGAGAGTATTTGGCAAGGAACGGACAGTATTTAGCAGGGAACGGACAATATTTATATTAGTCACTTGGCGGACAGTATTTTGCAAGGAACGGAGAGTATTAGGAAGTCACCTGGCGGAAAGTTTTTGGCAAGGAGCGGACATTATTTGGCAGTCTCTTGGCGGACAGTATTTGGCAAGGAACGGACAGTATTTGGCAATCACTTTGCGGACAGTATTTGGCAAGGAATGGACAGTATTTGGCAGCTACATGGCGGACAGTTTTTGGCAAGGAACGGACAATAATTATTTGGCGGGCAGTCACTTGGCGGACAGTATTTGGAAAGGACCCGACAGTATATGGCAGTTATATCGCGGACAGTATTTGGCAAGGAACGGACAGTATTTGGCAGTTACTTGGCGGACAGATTTTGGCAAGAAACGGACAGTATTTGGCAACGACAGAAAAGTATTTGGAAGTCACTTGGCGGACAGTATTTGGCAACGAACGGACAGTATTTGGCAGTTACTTGGCGGACAGATTTTGGCAAGAAACGGACAGTATTTGGCAAGGAACGGACAGTATTTGGCAAGGACAGGACAGTATTTGGCAAGGAACGGACAGTATTAGGAAGTCACTTTGCGGACAGTATTTGACTAGAAACGGACAGTATTTGGCAGTCACTTGGTGGACAGTATTTGGCAAGGAACGGACAGTATTTGGCAAGGACCGGACAGTATTTGGCAAGAAACGGACAATAATTATATTACAGTCACTTGGCGGACTGTATTTGGCAAGGAACGGACAGTATTTGGCAAGGACAGGACAGTATTTGGCAAGGAACGGACAGTATTAGGAAGTCACTTTGCGGACAGTATTTGACTAGAAACGGACAGTATTTGGCAAGGAACGGACAGTATTTGGCAAGGACCGGACAGTATTTGGCAAGAAACGGACAATAATTATATTACAGTCACTTGGCGGACTGTATTTGGCAAGGAACGGACAGTATTTGGCAGTTACTTGACGGACAGTATTTGGCAAGGAACGGACAGTATTTGGCAAGGAACGGACATTATTAGGCAGTCACTTGGCGGACAGTATTTGGGAAGGAACGGACATTATTTGGCAGTCACTTGGCGGACAGTATTTGGCAAGGAATGGACACTATTTTGCAGTTACTTGGCGGACAGTTTTTGGCAAGGAACGGACAGTATTTGGCAAGGACAGGACAGTATTTGAAAGTCACTTGGCGGACAGTATTTGGCAAGGAACGGACAGTATTTGGCAGTTACTTGGCGGACAGTATTTGGCAAGGAATGGACACTATTTTGCAGTTACTTGGCGGACAGTTTTTGGCAAGGAACGGACAGTATTTCACAGTCACTTGGCGGACAGTATTTGGCAAGGACAGGACAGTATTTGAAAGTCACTTGGCGGACAGTATTTGGCAAGGAACGGACAGTATTTGGCAAGGAACGGACAGTATTTGGCAAGGAACGGACAGTATTTGGCAAGGAACGGACAGTATTTGGCAGTCACTTGGTGGACAGTATTTGGCAAGGAACGGAGAGTATTTGGCAAGGAACGGACAGTATTTAGCAGGGAACGGACAATATTTATATTACAGTCACTTGGCGGACAGTATTTTGCAAGGAACGGAGAGTATTAGGAAGTCACGTGGCGGACAGTATTTGGCAAGGAACGGACAGTATTTGGCAGTCACTTGGCGGACAGTATTTGGCAATCACTTGTTGGACAGTATTTGGCAAGGACAGGACAGTATTTGGAAGTCACTTGGCGGACAGTATTTGGCAAGGAACGGACAGTATTTGGCAAGGAACGGAGAGTATTTGGCAAGGAACGGACAGTATTTAGCAGGGAACGGACAATATTTATATTAGTCACTTGGCGGACAGTATTTTGCAAGGAACGGAGAGTATTAGGAAGTCACCTGGCGGAAAGTTTTTGGCAAGGAGCGGACATTATTTGGCAGTCTCTTGGCGGACAGTATTTGGCAAGGAACGGACAGTATTTGGCAATCACTTTGCGGACAGTATTTGGCAAGGAATGGACAGTATTTGGCAGCTACATGGCGGACAGTTTTTGGCAAGGAACGGACAATAATTATTTGGCGGGCAGTCACTTGGCGGACAGTATTTGGAAAGGACCCGACAGTATATGGCAGTTATATCGCGGACAGTATTTGGCAAGGAACGGACAGTATTTGGCAGTTACTTGGCGGACAGATTTTGGCAAGAAACGGACAGTATTTGGCAACGACAGAAAAGTATTTGGAAGTCACTTGGCGGACAGTATTTGGCAACGAACGGACAGTATTTGGCAGTTACTTGGCGGACAGATTTTGGCAAGAAACGGACAGTATTTGGCAAGGAACGGACAGTATTTGGCAAGGACAGGACAGTATTTGGCAAGGAACGGACAGTATTAGGAAGTCACTTTGCGGACAGTATTTGACTAGAAACGGACAGTATTTGGCAGTCACTTGGTGGACAGTATTTGGCAAGGAACGGACAGTATTTGGCAAGGACCGGACAGTATTTGGCAAGAAACGGACAATAATTATATTACAGTCACTTGGCGGACTGTATTTGGCAAGGAACGGACAGTATTTGGCAAGGACAGGACAGTATTTGGCAAGGAACGGACAGTATTAGGAAGTCACTTTGCGGACAGTATTTGACTAGAAACGGACAGTATTTGGCAGTCACTTGGTGGACAGTATTTGGCAAGGAACGGACAGTATTTGGCAAGGACCGGACAGTATTTGGCAAGAAACGGACAATAATTATATTACAGTCACTTGGCGGACTGTATTTGGCAAGGAACGGACAGTATTTGGCAGTTACTTGACGGACAGTATTTGGCAAGGAACGGACAGTATTTGGCAAGGAACGGACATTATTAGGCAGTCACTTGGCGGACAGTATTTGGGAAGGAACGGACATTATTTGGCAGTCACTTGGCGGACAGTATTTGGCAAGGAATGGACACTATTTTGCAGTTACTTGGCGGACAGTTTTTGGCAAGGAACGGACAGTATTTGGCAAGGAACGGACAGTATTTGGCAGTTACTTGGCGGACAGTATTTGGCAAGGAACGGACAGTATTTGGCAGTTACTTGGCGGACAGATTTTGGCAAGAAACGGACAGTATTTGGCAGTCACTTGGCGGACAGTATTTGGCAAGGACAGGACAGTATTTGGAAGTCACTTGGCGGACAGTATTTGGCAAGGAACGGAGAGTATTTGGCAAGGAACGGACAGTATTTAGCAGGGAACGGACAATATTTATATTACAGTCACTTGGCGGACAGTATTTGGCAAGGAACGGAGAGTATTGGGAAGTCACGTGACGGACAGTATTTGGCAAGAAACGGACAGTATTTGGCAGTCACTTGGCGGACAGAATTTGGCAGCTACATGGCGGACAGTATTTGGCAAGGGACGGACAATAATTATTTGGCAGTCACTTGTCGGACAGTATTTGGCAAGGAACGGACAGTATTTGGCAGTCACTTGGCGGACAGTATTTGGCAGGGACAGGACAGTATTTGGCAAGGAACGGACATTATTTGGCAGCTACATGTCGGAAAGTGTTTGGCAAGGAACGGACAGTATTTGGCAAGGACAGGACAGTATTTGGCAAGGAACGGACAGTATTTGGCAGTTACTTGGCGGACAGTATTTGGCAAGGAATGGACACTATTTTGCAGTTACTTGGCGGACAGTTTTTGGCAAGGAACGGACAGTATTTGACAGTCACTTGGCGGACAGTATTTGGCAAGGACAGGACAGTATTTGAAAGTCACTTGGCGGACAGTATTTGGCAAGGAACGGACAGTATTTGGCAAGGAACGGACAGTATTTGGCAAGGAACGGACAGTATTTGGCAGTCACTTGGTGGACAGTATTTGGCAAGGAACGGAGAGTATTTGGCAAGGAACGGACAGTATTTAGCAGGGAACGGACAATATTTATATTACAGTCACTTGGCGGACAGTATTTTGCAAGGAACGGAGAGTATTAGGAAGTCACGTGGCGGACAGTATTTGGCAAGGAACGGACAGTATTTGGCAGTCACTTGGCGGACAGTATTTGGCAATCACTTGTTGGACAGTATTTGGCAAGGACAGGACAGTATTTGGAAGTCACTTGGCGGACAGTATTTGGCAAGGAACGGACAGTATTTGGCAAGGAACGGAGAGTATTTGGCAAGGAACGGACAGTATTTAGCAGGGAACGGACAATATTTATATTAGTCACTTGGCGGACAGTATTTTGCAAGGAACGGAGAGTATTAGGAAGTCACTTGGCGGAAAGTTTTTGGCAAGGAGCGGACATTATTTGGCAGTCTCTTGGCGGACAGTATTTGGCAAGGAACGGACAGTATTTGGCAATCACTTTGCGGACAGTATTTGGCAAGGAATGGACAGTATTTGGCAGCTACATGGCGGACAGTTTTTGGCAAGGAACGGACAATAATTATTTGGCGGGCAGTCACTTGGCGGACAGTATTTGGAAAGGACCCGACAGTATATGGCAGTTATATCGCGGACAGTATTTGGCAAGGAACGGACAGTATTTGGCAGTTACTTGGCGGACAGATTTTGGCAAGAAACGGACAGTATTTGGCAACGACAGAAAAGTATTTGGAAGTCACTTGGCGGACAGTATTTGGCAACGAACGGACAGTATTTGGCAGTTACTTGGCGGACAGATTTTAGCAAGAAACGGACAGCATTTGGCAAGGAACAGACAGTATTTGGCAAGGACAGGACAGTATTTGGCAAGGAACGGACAGTATTAGGAAGTCACTTTGCGGACAGTATTTGACTAGAAACGGACAGTATTTGGCAAGGAACGGACAGTATTTGGCAAGGACCGGACAGTATTTGGCAAGAAACGGACAATAATTATATTACAGTCACTTGGCGGACTGTATTTGGCAAGGAACGGACAGTATTTGGCAGTTACTTGACGGACAGTATTTGGCAAGGAACGGACAGTATTTGGCAAGGAACGGACATTATTAGGCAGTCACTTGGCGGACAGTATTTGGGAAGGAACGGACATTATTTGGCAGTCACTTGGCGGACAGTATTTGGCAAGGAATGGACACTATTTTGCAGTTACTTGGCGGACAGTTTTTGGCAAGGAACGGACAGTATTTGGCAAGGACAGGACAGTATTTGAAAGTCACTTGGCGGACAGTATTTGGCAAGGAACGGACAGTATTTGGCAGTTACTTGGCGGACAGTATTTGGCAAGGAATGGACACTATTTTGCAGTTACTTGGCGGACAGTTTTTGGCAAGGAACGGACAGTATTTCACAGTCACTTGGCGGACAGTATTTGGCAAGGACAGGACAGTATTTGAAAGTCACTTGGCGGACAGTATTTGGCAAGGAACGGACAGTATTTGGCAAGGAACGGACAGTATTTGGCAAGGAACGGACAGTATTTGGCAAGGAACGGACAGTATTTGGCAGTCACTTGGTGGACAGTATTTGGCAAGGAACGGAGAGTATTTGGCAAGGAACGGACAGTATTTAGCAGGGAACGGACAATATTTATATTACAGTCACTTGGCGGACAGTATTTTGCAAGGAACGGAGAGTATTAGGAAGTCACGTGGCGGACAGTATTTGGCAAGGAACGGACAGTATTTGGCAGTCACTTGGCGGACAGTATTTGGCAATCACTTGTTGGACAGTATTTGGCAAGGACAGGACAGTATTTGGAAGTCACTTGGCGGACAGTATTTGGCAAGGAACGGACAGTATTTGGCAAGGAACGGAGAGTATTTGGCAAGGAACGGACAGTATTTAGCAGGGAACGGACAATATTTATATTAGTCACTTGGCGGACAGTATTTTGCAAGGAACGGAGAGTATTAGGAAGTCACCTGGCGGAAAGTTTTTGGCAAGGAGCGGACATTATTTGGCAGTCTCTTGGCGGACAGTATTTGGCAAGGAACGGACAGTATTTGGCAATCACTTTGCGGACAGTATTTGGCAAGGAATGGACAGTATTTGGCAGCTACATGGCGGACAGTTTTTGGCAAGGAACGGACAATAATTATTTGGCGGGCAGTCACTTGGCGGACAGTATTTGGAAAGGACCCGACAGTATATGGCAGTTATATCGCGGACAGTATTTGGCAAGGAACGGACAGTATTTGGCAGTTACTTGGCGGACAGATTTTGGCAAGAAACGGACAGTATTTGGCAACGACAGAAAAGTATTTGGAAGTCACTTGGCGGACAGTATTTGGCAACGAACGGACAGTATTTGGCAGTTACTTGGCGGACAGATTTTGGCAAGAAACGGACAGTATTTGGCAAGGAACGGACAGTATTTGGCAAGGACAGGACAGTATTTGGCAAGGAACGGACAGTATTAGGAAGTCACTTTGCGGACAGTATTTGACTAGAAACGGACAGTATTTGGCAGTCACTTGGTGGACAGTATTTGGCAAGGAACGGACAGTATTTGGCAAGGACCGGACAGTATTTGGCAAGAAACGGACAATAATTATATTACAGTCACTTGGCGGACTGTATTTGGCAAGGAACGGACAGTATTTGGCAAGGACAGGACAGTATTTGGCAAGGAACGGACAGTATTAGGAAGTCACTTTGCGGACAGTATTTGACTAGAAACGGACAGTATTTGGCAGTCACTTGGTGGACAGTATTTGGCAAGGAACGGACAGTATTTGGCAAGGACCGGACAGTATTTGGCAAGAAACGGACAATAATTATATTACAGTCACTTGGCGGACTGTATTTGGCAAGGAACGGACAGTATTTGGCAGTTACTTGACGGACAGTATTTGGCAAGGAACGGACAGTATTTGGCAAGGAACGGACATTATTAGGCAGTCACTTGGCGGACAGTATTTGGGAAGGAACGGACATTATTTGGCAGTCACTTGGCGGACAGTATTTGGCAAGGAATGGACACTATTTTGCAGTTACTTGGCGGACAGTTTTTGGCAAGGAACGGACAGTATTTGGCAAGGAACGGACAGTATTTGGCAGTTACTTGGCGGACAGTATTTGGCAAGGAACGGACAGTATTTGGCAGTTACTTGGCGGACAGATTTTGGCAAGAAACGGACAGTATTTGGCAGTCACTTGGCGGACAGTATTTGGCAAGGACAGGACAGTATTTGGAAGTCACTTGGCGGACAGTATTTGGCAAGGAACGGAGAGTATTTGGCAAGGAACGGACAGTATTTAGCAGGGAACGGACAATATTTATATTACAGTCACTTGGCGGACAGTATTTGGCAAGGAACGGAGAGTATTGGGAAGTCACGTGACGGACAGTATTTGGCAAGAAACGGACAGTATTTGGCAGTCACTTGGCGGACAGAATTTGGCAGCTACATGGCGGACAGTATTTGGCAAGGGACGGACAATAATTATTTGGCAGTCACTTGTCGGACAGTATTTGGCAAGGAACGGACAGTATTTGGCAGTCACTTGGCGGACAGTATTTGGCAGGGACAGGACAGTATTTGGCAAGGAACGGACATTATTTGGCAGCTACATGTCGGAAAGTGTTTGGCAAGGAACGGACAGTATTTGGCAAGGACAGGACAGTATTTGGCAAGGAACGGACAGTATTTGGCAGTTACTTGGCGGACAGTATTTGGCAAGGAATGGACACTATTTTGCAGTTACTTGGCGGACAGTTTTTGGCAAGGAACGGACAGTATTTGACAGTCACTTGGCGGACAGTATTTGGCAAGGACAGGACAGTATTTGAAAGTCACTTGGCGGACAGTATTTGGCAAGGAACGGACAGTATTTGGCAAGGAACGGACAGTATTTGGCAAGGAACGGACAGTATTTGGCAGTCACTTGGTGGACAGTATTTGGCAAGGAACGGAGAGTATTTGGCAAGGAACGGACAGTATTTAGCAGGGAACGGACAATATTTATATTACAGTCACTTGGCGGACAGTATTTTGCAAGGAACGGAGAGTATTAGGAAGTCACGTGGCGGACAGTATTTGGCAAGGAACGGACAGTATTTGGCAGTCACTTGGCGGACAGTATTTGGCAATCACTTGTTGGACAGTATTTGGCAAGGACAGGACAGTATTTGGAAGTCACTTGGCGGACAGTATTTGGCAAGGAACGGACAGTATTTGGCAAGGAACGGAGAGTATTTGGCAAGGAACGGACAGTATTTAGCAGGGAACGGACAATATTTATATTAGTCACTTGGCGGACAGTATTTTGCAAGGAACGGAGAGTATTAGGAAGTCACTTGGCGGAAAGTTTTTGGCAAGGAGCGGACATTATTTGGCAGTCTCTTGGCGGACAGTATTTGGCAAGGAACGGACAGTATTTGGCAATCACTTTGCGGACAGTATTTGGCAAGGAATGGACAGTATTTGGCAGCTACATGGCGGACAGTTTTTGGCAAGGAACGGACAATAATTATTTGGCGGGCAGTCACTTGGCGGACAGTATTTGGAAAGGACCCGACAGTATATGGCAGTTATATCGCGGACAGTATTTGGCAAGGAACGGACAGTATTTGGCAGTTACTTGGCGGACAGATTTTGGCAAGAAACGGACAGTATTTGGCAACGACAGAAAAGTATTTGGAAGTCACTTGGCGGACAGTATTTGGCAACGAACGGACAGTATTTGGCAGTTACTTGGCGGACAGATTTTAGCAAGAAACGGACAGCATTTGGCAAGGAACAGACAGTATTTGGCAAGGACAGGACAGTATTTGGCAAGGAACGGACAGTATTAGGAAGTCACTTTGCGGACAGTATTTGACTAGAAACGGACAGTATTTGGCAAGGAACGGACAGTATTTGGCAAGGACCGGACAGTATTTGGCAAGAAACGGACAATAATTATATTACAGTCACTTGGCGGACTGTATTTGGCAAGGAACGGACAGTATTTGGCAGTTACTTGACGGACAGTATTTGGCAAGGAACGGACAGTATTTGGCAAGGAACGGACATTATTAGGCAGTCACTTGGCGGACAGTATTTGGGAAGGAACGGACATTATTTGGCAGTCACTTGGCGGACAGTATTTGGCAAGGAATGGACACTATTTTGCAGTTACTTGGCGGACAGTTTTTGGCAAGGAACGGACAGTATTTGGCAAGGACAGGACAGTATTTGAAAGTCACTTGGCGGACAGTATTTGGCAAGGAACGGACAGTATTTGGCAGTTACTTGGCGGACAGTATTTGGCAAGGAATGGACACTATTTTGCAGTTACTTGGCGGACAGTTTTTGGCAAGGAACGGACAGTATTTCACAGTCACTTGGCGGACAGTATTTGGCAAGGACAGGACAGTATTTGAAAGTCACTTGGCGGACAGTATTTGGCAAGGAACGGACAGTATTTGGCAAGGAACGGACAGTATTTGGCAAGGAACGGACAGTATTTGGCAGTCACTTGGTGGACAGTATTTGGCAAGGAACGGAGAGTATTTGGCAAGGAACGGACAGTATTTAGCAGGGAACGGACAATATTTATATTACAGTCACTTGGCGGACAGTATTTTGCAAGGAACGGAGAGTATTAGGAAGTCACGTGGCGGACAGTATTTGGCAAGGAACGGACAGTATTTGGCAGTCACTTGGCGGACAGTATTTGGCAATCACTTGTTGGACAGTATTTGGCAAGGACAGGACAGTATTTGGAAGTCACTTGGCGGACAGTATTTGGCAAGGAACGGACAGTATTTGGCAAGGAACGGAGAGTATTTGGCAAGGAACGGACAGTATTTAGCAGGGAACGGACAATATTTATATTAGTCACTTGGCGGACAGTATTTTGCAAGGAACGGAGAGTATTAGGAAGTCACCTGGCGGAAAGTTTTTGGCAAGGAGCGGACATTATTTGGCAGTCTCTTGGCGGACAGTATTTGGCAAGGAACGGACAGTATTTGGCAATCACTTTGCGGACAGTATTTGGCAAGGAATGGACAGTATTTGGCAGCTACATGGCGGACAGTTTTTGGCAAGGAACGGACAATAATTATTTGGCGGGCAGTCACTTGGCGGACAGTATTTGGAAAGGACCCGACAGTATATGGCAGTTATATCGCGGACAGTATTTGGCAAGGAACGGACAGTATTTGGCAGTTACTTGGCGGACAGATTTTGGCAAGAAACGGACAGTATTTGGCAACGACAGAAAAGTATTTGGAAGTCACTTGGCGGACAGTATTTGGCAACGAACGGACAGTATTTGGCAGTTACTTGGCGGACAGATTTTGGCAAGAAACGGACAGTATTTGGCAAGGAACGGACAGTATTTGGCAAGGACAGGACAGTATTTGGCAAGGAACGGACAGTATTAGGAAGTCACTTTGCGGACAGTATTTGACTAGAAACGGACAGTATTTGGCAGTCACTTGGTGGACAGTATTTGGCAAGGAACGGACAGTATTTGGCAAGGACCGGACAGTATTTGGCAAGAAACGGACAATAATTATATTACAGTCACTTGGCGGACTGTATTTGGCAAGGAACGGACAGTATTTGGCAAGGACAGGACAGTATTTGGCAAGGAACGGACAGTATTAGGAAGTCACTTTGCGGACAGTATTTGACTAGAAACGGACAGTATTTGGCAGTCACTTGGTGGACAGTATTTGGCAAGGAACGGACAGTATTTGGCAAGGACCGGACAGTATTTGGCAAGAAACGGACAATAATTATATTACAGTCACTTGGCGGACTGTATTTGGCAAGGAACGGACAGTATTTGGCAGTTACTTGACGGACAGTATTTGGCAAGGAACGGACAGTATTTGGCAAGGAACGGACATTATTAGGCAGTCACTTGGCGGACAGTATTTGGGAAGGAACGGACATTATTTGGCAGTCACTTGGCGGACAGTATTTGGCAAGGAATGGACACTATTTTGCAGTTACTTGGCGGACAGTTTTTGGCAAGGAACGGACAGTATTTGGCAAGGAACGGACAGTATTTGGCAGTTACTTGGCGGACAGTATTTGGCAAGGAACGGACAGTATTTGGCAGTTACTTGGCGGACAGATTTTGGCAAGAAACGGACAGTATTTGGCAGTCACTTGGCGGACAGTATTTGGCAAGGACAGGACAGTATTTGGAAGTCACTTGGCGGACAGTATTTGGCAAGGAACGGAGAGTATTTGGCAAGGAACGGACAGTATTTAGCAGGGAACGGACAATATTTATATTACAGTCACTTGGCGGACAGTATTTGGCAAGGAACGGAGAGTATTGGGAAGTCACGTGACGGACAGTATTTGGCAAGAAACGGACAGTATTTGGCAGTCACTTGGCGGACAGAATTTGGCAGCTACATGGCGGACAGTATTTGGCAAGGGACGGACAATAATTATTTGGCAGTCACTTGTCGGACAGTATTTGGCAAGGAACGGACAGTATTTGGCAGTCACTTGGCGGACAGTATTTGGCAGGGACAGGACAGTATTTGGCAAGGAACGGACATTATTTGGCAGCTACATGTCGGAAAGTGTTTGGCAAGGAACGGACAGTATTTGGCAAGGACAGGACAGTATTTGGCAAGGAACGGACAGTATTTGGCAGTTACTTGGCGGACAGTATTTGGCAAGGAATGGACACTATTTTGCAGTTACTTGGCGGACAGTTTTTGGCAAGGAACGGACAGTATTTGACAGTCACTTGGCGGACAGTATTTGGCAAGGACAGGACAGTATTTGAAAGTCACTTGGCGGACAGTATTTGGCAAGGAACGGACAGTATTTGGCAAGGAACGGACAGTATTTGGCAAGGAACGGACAGTATTTGGCAGTCACTTGGTGGACAGTATTTGGCAAGGAACGGAGAGTATTTGGCAAGGAACGGACAGTATTTAGCAGGGAACGGACAATATTTATATTTCAGTCACTTGGCGGACAGTATTTTGCAAGGAACGGAGAGTATTAGGAAGTCACGTGGCGGACAGTATTTGGCAAGGAACGGACAGTATTTGGCAGTCACTTGGCGGACAGTATTTGGCAATCACTTGTTGGACAGTATTTGGCAAGGACAGGACAGTATTTGGAAGTCACTTGGCGGACAGTATTTGGCAAGGAACGGACAGTATTTGGCAAGGAACGGAGAGTATTTGGCAAGGAACGGACAGTATTTAGCAGGGAACGGACAATATTTATATTAGTCACTTGGCGGACAGTATTTTGCAAGGAACGGAGAGTATTAGGAAGTCACTTGGCGGAAAGTTTTTGGCAAGGAGCGGACATTATTTGGCAGTCTCTTGGCGGACAGTATTTGGCAAGGAACGGACAGTATTTGGCAATCACTTTGCGGACAGTATTTGGCAAGGAATGGACAGTATTTGGCAGCTACATGGCGGACAGTTTTTGGCAAGGAACGGACAATAATTATTTGGCGGGCAGTCACTTGGCGGACAGTATTTGGAAAGGACCCGACAGTATATGGCAGTTATATCGCGGACAGTATTTGGCAAGGAACGGACAGTATTTGGCAGTTACTTGGCGGACAGATTTTGGCAAGAAACGGACAGTATTTGGCAACGACAGAAAAGTATTTGGAAGTCACTTGGCGGACAGTATTTGGCAACGAACGGACAGTATTTGGCAGTTACTTGGCGGACAGATTTTGGCAAGAAACGGACAGTATTTGGCAAGGACAGGACAGTATTTGGCAAGGAACGGACAGTATTAGGAAGTCACTTTGCGGACAGTATTTGACTAGAAACGGACAGTATTTGGCAAGGAACGGACAGTATTTGGCAAGAAACGGACAATAATTATATTACAGTCACTTGGCGGACTGTATTTGGCAAGGAACGGACAGTATTTGGCAGTTACTTGACGGACAGTATTTGGCAAGGAACGGACAGTATTTGGCAAGGAACGGACATTATTAGGCAGTCACTTGGCGGACAGTATTTGGGAAGGAACGGACATTATTTGGCAGTCACTTGGCGGACAGTATTTGGCAAGGAATGGACACTATTTTGCTGTTACTTGGCGGACAGTTTTTGGCAAGGAACGGACAGTATTTGGCAAGGACAGGACAGTATTTGAAAGTCACTTGGCGGACAGTATTTGGCAAGGAACGGACAGTATTTGGCAGTTACTTGGCGGACAGTACTTGGCAAGGAATGGACACTATTTTGCAGTTACTTGGCGGACAGTTTTTGGCAAGGAACGGACAGTATTTCACAGTCACTTGGCGGACAGTATTTGGCAAGGACAGGACAGTATTTGAAAGTCACTTGGCGGACAGTATTTGGCAAGGAACGGACAGTATTTGGCAAGGAACGGACAGTATTTGGCAAGGAACGGACAGTATTTGGCAAGGAACGGACAGTATTTGGCAGTCACTTGGTGGACAGTATTTGGCAAGGAACGGAGAGTATTTGGCAAGGAACGGACAGTATTTAGCAGGGAACGGACAATATTTATATTACAGTCACTTGGCGGACAGTATTTTGCAAGGAACGGAGAGTATTAGGAAGTCACGTGGCGGACAGTATTTGGCAAGGAACGGACAGTATTTGGCAGTCACTTGGCGGACAGTATTTGGCAATCACTTGTTGGACAGTATTTGGCAAGGACAGGACAGTATTTGGAAGTCACTTGGCGGACAGTATTTGGCAAGGAACGGACAGTATTTGGCAAGGAACGGAGAGTATTTGGCAAGGAACGGACAGTATTTAGCAGGGAACGGACAATATTTATATTAGTCACTTGGCGGACAGTATTTTGCAAGGAACGGAGAGTATTAGGAAGTCACTTGGCGAAAAGTTTTTGGCAAGGAGCGGACATTATTTGGCAGTCTCTTGGCGGACAGTATTTGGCAAGGAACGGACAGTATTTGGCAATCACTTTGCGGACAGTATTTGGCAAGGAATGGACAGTATTTGGCAGCTACATGGCGGACAGTTTTTGGCAAGGAACGGACAATAATTATTTGGCGGGCAGTCACTTGGCGGACAGTATTTGGAAAGGACCCGACAGTATATGGCAGTTATATCGCGGACAGTATTTGGCAAGGAACGGACAGTATTTGGCAGTTACTTGGCGGACAGATTTTGGCAAGAAACGGACAGTATTTGGCAACGACAGAAAAGTATTTGGAAGTCACTTGGCGGACAGTATTTGGCAACGAACGGACAGTATTTGGCAGTTACTTGGCGGACAGATTTTGGCAAGAAACGGACAGTATTTGGCAAGTAACGGACAGTATTTGGCAAGGACAGGACAGTATTTGGCAAGGAACGGACAGTATTAGGAAGTCACTTTGCGGACAGTATTTGACTAGAAACGGACAGTATTTGGCAGTCACTTGGTGGACAGTATTTGGCAAGGAACGGACAGTATTTGGCAAGGACCGGACAGTATTTGGCAAGAAACGGACAATAATTATATTACAGTCACTTGGCGGACTGTATTTGGCAAGGAACGGACAGTATTTGGCAAGGACAGGACAGTATTTGGCAAGGAACGGACAGTATTAGGAAGTCACTTTGCGGACAGTATTTGACTAGAAACGGACAGTATTTGGCAGTCACTTGGCGGACAGTATTTGGCAAGGAACGGACAGTATTTGGCAAGGAACGGAGAGTATTTGGCAAGGAACGGACAGTATTTAGCAGGGAACTGACAATATTTATATTAGTCACTTGGCGGACAGTATTTTGCAAGGAACGGAGAGTATTAGGAAGTCACTTGGCGGAAAGTTTTTGGCAAGGAGCGGACATTATTTGGCAGTCTCTTGGCGGACAGTATTTGGCAAGGAACGGACAGTATTTGGCAATCACTTTGCGGACAGTATTTGGCAAGGAATGGACAGTATTTGGCAGCTACATGGCGGACAGTTTTTGGCAAGGAACGGACAATAATTATTTGGCGGGCAGTCACTTGGCGGACAGTATTTGGAAAGGACCCGACAGTATATGGCAGTTATATCGCGGACAGTATTTGGCAAGGAACGGACAGTATTTGGCAGTTACTTGGCGGACAGATTTTGGCAAGAAACGGACAGTATTTGGCAACGACAGAAAAGTATTTGGAAGTCACTTGGCGGACAGTATTTGGCAACGAACGGACAGTATTTGGCAGTTACTTGGCGGACAGATTTTGGCAAGAAACGGACAGTATTTGGCAAGGAACGGACAGTATTTGGCAAGGACAGGACAGTATTTGGCAAGGAACGGACAGTATTAGGAAGTCACTTTGCGGACAGTATTTGACTAGAAACGGACAGTATTTGGCAGTCACTTGGTGGACAGTATTTGGCAAGGAACGGACAGTATTTGGCAAGGACCGGACAGTATTTGGCAAGAAACGGACAATAATTATATTACAGTCACTTGGCGGACTGTATTTGGCAAGGAACGGACAGTATTTGGCAAGGACAGGACAGTATTTGGCAAGGAACGGACAGTATTAGGAAGTCACTTTGCGGACAGTATTTGACTAGAAACGGACAGTATTTGGCAGTCACTTGGTGGACAGTATTTGGCAAGGAACGGACAGTATTTGGCAAGGACCGGACAGTATTTGGCAAGAAACGGACAATAATTATATTACAGTCACTTGGCGGACTGTATTTGGCAAGGAACGGACAGTATTTGGCAAGGACAGGACAGTATTTGGCAAGGAACGGACAGTATTAGGAAGTCACTTTGCGGACAGTATTTGACTAGAAACGGACAGTATTTGGCAGTCACTTGGTGGACAGTATTTGGCAAGGAACGAACAGTATTTGGCAAGGACCGGACAGTATTTGGCAAGAAACGGACAATAATTATATTACAGTCACTTGGCGGACAGTATTTGGCAAGGAACGGAGAGTATTGGGAAGTCACGTGACGGACAGTATTTGGCAAGAAACGGACAGTATTTGGCAGTCACTTGGCGGACAGAATTTGGCAGCTACATGGCGGACAGTATTTGGCAAGGGACGGACAATAATTATTTGGCAGTCACTTGTCGGACAGTATTTGGCAAGGAACGGACAGTATTTGGCAGTTACTTGACGGACAGTATATGGCAAGGACCGGACAGTATTTGGCAGTCACTTGGCGGACAGTATTTGGCAGGGACAGGACAGTATTTGGCAAGGAACGGACATTATTTGGCAGCTACATGTCGGAAAGTGTTTGGCAAGGAACGGACAGTATTTGGCAAGGACAGGACAGTATTTGAAAGTCACTTGGCGGACAGTATTTGGCAAGGAACGGACAGTATTTGGCAGTTACTTGGCGGACAGTATTTGGCAGTTACTTGGCGGACAGTATTTGGCAAGGAATGGACACTATTTTGCAGTTACTTGGCGGACAGTTTTTGGCAAGGAACGGACAGTATTTGACAGTCACTTGGCGGACAGTATTTGGCAAGGAACGGACAGTATTTGGCAAGGAACGGACAGTATTTGGCAAGGAACGGACAGTATTTGGCAGTCACTTGGTGGACAGTATTTGGCAAGGAACGGAGAGTATTTGGCAAGGAACGGACAGTATTTAGCAGGGAACGGACAATATTTATATTACAGTCACTTGGCGGACAGTATTTTGCAAGGAACGGAGAGTATTAGGAAGTCACGTGGCGGACAGTATTTGGCAAGGAACGGACAGTATTTGGCAGTCACTTGGCGGACAGTATTTGGCAATCACTTGTTGGACAGTATTTGGCAAGGACAGGACAGTATTTGGAAGTCACTTGGCGGACAGTATTTGGCAAGGAACGGACAGTATTTGGCAAGGAACGGAGAGTATTTGGCAAGGAACGGACAGTATTTAGCAGGGAACGGACAATATTTATATTAGTCACTTGGCGGACAGTATTTTGCAAGGAACGGAGAGTATTAGGAAGTCACTTGGCGGAAAGTTTTTGGCAAGGAGCGGACATTATTTGGCAGTCTCTTGGCGGACAGTATTTGGCAAGGAACGGACAGTATTTGGCAATCACTTTGCGGACAGTATTTGGCAAGGAATGGACAGTATTTGGCAGCTACATGGCGGACAGTTTTTGGCAAGGAACGGACAATAATTATTTGGCGGGCAGTCACTTGGCGGACAGTATTTGGAAAGGACCCGACAGTATATGGCAGTTATATCGCGGACAGTATTTGGCAAGGAACGGACAGTATTTGGCAGTTACTTGGCGGACAGATTTTGGCAAGAAACGGACAGTATTTGGCAACGACAGAAAAGTATTTGGAAGTCACTTGGCGGACAGTATTTGGCAACGAACGGACAGTATTTGGCAGTTACTTGGCGGACAGATTTTGGCAAGAAACGGACAGTATTTGGCAAGGACAGGACAGTATTTGGCAAGGAACGGACAGTATTAGGAAGTCACTTTGCGGACAGTATTTGACTAGAAACGGACAGTATTTGGCAGTCACTTGGTGGACAGTATTTGGCAAGGAACGGACAGTATTTGGCAAGGACCGGACAGTATTTGGCAAGAAACGGACAATAATTATATTACAGTCACTTGGCGGACTGTATTTGGCAAGGAACGGACAGTATTTGGCAAGGACAGGACAGTATTTGGCAAGGAACGGACAGTATTAGGAAGTCACTTTGCGGACAGTATTTGACTAGAAACGGACAGTATTTGGCAGTCACTTGGTGGACAGTATTTGGCAAGGAACGGACAGTATTTGGCAAGGACCGGACAGTATTTGGCAAGAAACGGACAATAATTATATTACAGTCACTTGGCGGACTGTATTTGGCAAGGAACGGACAGTATTTGGCAAGGACAGGACAGTATTTGGCAAGGAACGGACAGTATTAGGAAGTCACTTTGCGGACAGTATTTGACTAGAAACGGACAGTATTTGGCAGTCACTTGGTGGACAGTATTTGGCAAGGAACGAACAGTATTTGGCAAGGACCGGACAGTATTTGGCAAGAAACGGACAATAATTATATTACAGTCACTTGGCGGACAGTATTTGGCAAGGAACGGAGAGTATTGGGAAGTCACGTGACGGACAGTATTTGGCAAGAAACGGACAGTATTTGGCAGTCACTTGGCGGACAGAATTTGGCAGCTACATGGCGGACAGTATTTGGCAAGGGACGGACAATAATTATTTGGCAGTCACTTGTCGGACAGTATTTGGCAAGGAACGGACAGTATTTGGCAGTTACTTGACGGACAGTATATGGCAAGGACCGGACAGTATTTGGCAGTCACTTGGCGGACAGTATTTGGCAGGGACAGGACAGTATTTGGCAAGGAACGGACATTATTTGGCAGCTACATGTCGGAAAGTGTTTGGCAAGGAACGGACAGTATTTGGCAAGGACAGGACAGTATTTGAAAGTCACTTGGCGGACAGTATTTGGCAAGGAACGGACAGTATTTGGCAGTTACTTGGCGGACAGTATTTGGCAAGGAATGGACACTATTTTGCAGTTACTTGGCGGACAGTTTTTGGCAAGGAACGGACAGTATTTGACAGTCACTTGGCGGACAGTATTTGGCAAGGAACGGACAGTATTTGGCAAGGAACGGACAGTATTTGGCAAGGAACGGACAGTATTTGGCAGTCACTTGGTGGACAGTATTTGGCAAGGAACGGAGAGTATTTGGCAAGGAACGGACAGTATTTAGCAGGGAACGGACAATATTTATATTACAGTCACTTGGCGGACAGTATTTTGCAAGGAACGGAGAGTATTAGGAAGTCACGTGGCGGACAGTATTTGGCAAGGAACGGACAGTATTTGGCAGTCACTTGGCGGACAGTATTTGGCAATCACTTGTTGGACAGTATTTGGCAAGGACAGGACAGTATTTGGAAGTCACTTGGCGGACAGTATTTGGCAAGGAACGGACAGTATTTGGCAAGGAACGGAGAGTATTTGGCAAGGAACGGACAGTATTTAGCAGGGAACGGACAATATTTATATTAGTCACTTGGCGGACAGTATTTTGCAAGGAACGGAGAGTATTAGGAAGTCACTTGGCGGAAAGTTTTTGGCAAGGAGCGGACATTATTTGGCAGTCTCTTGGCGGACAGTATTTGGCAAGGAACGGACAGTATTTGGCAATCACTTTGCGGACAGTATTTGGCAAGGAATGGACAGTATTTGGCAGCTACATGGCGGACAGTTTTTGGCAAGGAACGGACAATAATTATTTGGCGGGCAGTCACTTGGCGGACAGTATTTGGAAAGGACCCGACAGTATATGGCAGTTATATCGCGGACAGTATTTGGCAAGGAACGGACAGTATTTGGCAGTTACTTGGCGGACAGATTTTGGCAAGAAACGGACAGTATTTGGCAACGACAGAAAAGTATTTGGAAGTCACTTGGCGGACAGTATTTGGCAACGAACGGACAGTATTTGGCAGTTACTTGGCGGACAGATTTTGGCAAGAAACGGACAGTATTTGGCAAGGACAGGACAGTATTTGGCAAGGAACGGACAGTATTAGGAAGTCACTTTGCGGACAGTATTTGACTAGAAACGGACAGTATTTGGCAGTCACTTGGTGGACAGTATTTGGCAAGGAACGGACAGTATTTGGCAGTTACTTGGCGGACAGATTTTGGCAAGAAACGGACAGTATTTGGCAACGACAGAAAAGTATTTGGAAGTCACTTGGCGGACAGTATTTGGCAACGAACGGACAGTATTTGGCAGTTACTTGGCGGACAGATTTTGGCAAGAAACGGACAGTATTTGGCAAGTAACGGACAGTATTTGGCAAGGACAGGACAGTATTTGGCAAGGAACGGACAGTATTAGGAAGTCACTTTGCGGACAGTATTTGACTAGAAACGGACAGTATTTGGCAGTCACTTGGTGGACAGTATTTGGCAAGGAACGGACAGTATTTGGCAAGGACCGGACAGTATTTGGCAAGAAACGGACAATAATTATATTACAGTCACTTGGCGGACTGTATTTGGCAAGGAACGGACAGTATTTGGCAAGGACAGGACAGTATTTGGCAAGGAACGGACAGTATTAGGAAGTCACTTTGCGGACAGTATTTGACTAGAAACGGACAGTATTTGGCAGTCACTTGGCGGACAGTATTTGGCAAGGAACGGACAGTATTTGGCAAGGAACGGAGAGTATTTGGCAAGGAACGGACAGTATTTAGCAGGGAACTGACAATATTTATATTAGTCACTTGGCGGACAGTATTTTGCAAGGAACGGAGAGTATTAGGAAGTCACTTGGCGGAAAGTTTTTGGCAAGGAGCGGACATTATTTGGCAGTCTCTTGGCGGACAGTATTTGGCAAGGAACGGACAGTATTTGGCAATCACTTTGCGGACAGTATTTGGCAAGGAATGGACAGTATTTGGCAGCTACATGGCGGACAGTTTTTGGCAAGGAACGGACAATAATTATTTGGCGGGCAGTCACTTGGCGGACAGTATTTGGAAAGGACCCGACAGTATATGGCAGTTATATCGCGGACAGTATTTGGCAAGGAACGGACAGTATTTGGCAGTTACTTGGCGGACAGATTTTGGCAAGAAACGGACAGTATTTGGCAACGACAGAAAAGTATTTGGAAGTCACTTGGCGGACAGTATTTGGCAACGAACGGACAGTATTTGGCAGTTACTTGGCGGACAGATTTTGGCAAGAAATGGACAGTATTTGGCAAGGACAGGACAGTATTTGGCAAGGAACGGACAGTATTAGGAAGTCACTTTGCGGACAGTATTTGACTAGAAACGGACAGTATTTGGCAGTCACTTGGTGGACAGTATTTGGCAAGGAACGGACAGTATTTGGCAAGGACCGGACAGTATTTGGCAAGAAACGGACAATAATTATATTACAGTCACTTGGCGGACTGTATTTGGCAAGGAACGGACAGTATTTGGCAAGGACAGGACAGTATTTGGCAAGGAACGGACAGTATTAGGAAGTCACTTTGCGGACAGTATTTGACTAGAAACGGACAGTATTTGGCAGTCACTTGGTGGACAGTATTTGGCAAGGAACGGACAGTATTTGGCAAGGACCGGACAGTATTTGGCAAGAAACGGACAATAATTATATTACAGTCACTTGGCGGACTGTATTTGGCAAGGAACGGACAGTATTTGGCAAGGACAGGACAGTATTTGGCAAGGAACGGACAGTATTAGGAAGTCACTTTGCGGACAGTATTTGACTAGAAACGGACAGTATTTGGCAGTCACTTGGTGGACAGTATTTGGCAAGGAACGAACAGTATTTGGCAAGGACCGGACAGTATTTGGCAAGAAACGGACAATAATTATATTACAGTCACTTGGCGGACAGTATTTGGCAAGGAACGGAGAGTATTGGGAAGTCACGTGACGGACAGTATTTGGCAAGAAACGGACAGTATTTGGCAGTCACTTGGCGGACAGAATTTGGCAGCTACATGGCGGACAGTATTTGGCAAGGGACGGACAATAATTATTTGGCAGTCACTTGTCGGACAGTATTTGGCAAGGAACGGACAGTATTTGGCAGTTACTTGACGGACAGTATATGGCAAGGACCGGACAGTATTTGGCAGTCACTTGGCGGACAGTATTTGGCAGGGACAGGACAGTATTTGGCAAGGAACGGACATTATTTGGCAGCTACATGTCGGAAAGTGTTTGGCAAGGAACGGACAGTATTTGGCAAGGACAGGACAGTATTTGAAAGTCACTTGGCGGACAGTATTTGGCAAGGAACGGACAGTATTTGGCAGTTACTTGGCGGACAGTATTTGGCAAGGAATGGACACTATTTTGCAGTTACTTGGCGGACAGTTTTTGGCAAGGAACGGACAGTATTTGACAGTCACTTGGCGGACAGTATTTGGCAAGGAACGGACAGTATTTGGCAAGGAACGGACAGTATTTGGCAAGGAACGGACAGTATTTGGCAGTCACTTGGTGGACAGTATTTGGCAAGGAACGGAGAGTATTTGGCAAGGAACGGACAGTATTTAGCAGGGAACGGACAATATTTATATTACAGTCACTTGGCGGACAGTATTTTGCAAGGAACGGAGAGTATTAGGAAGTCACGTGGCGGACAGTATTTGGCAAGGAACGGACAGTATTTGGCAGTCACTTGGCGGACAGTATTTGGCAATCACTTGTTGGACAGTATTTGGCAAGGACAGGACAGTATTTGGAAGTCACTTGGCGGACAGTATTTGGCAAGGAACGGACAGTATTTGGCAAGGAACGGAGAGTATTTGGCAAGGAACGGACAGTATTTAGCAGGGAACGGACAATATTTATATTAGTCACTTGGCGGACAGTATTTTGCAAGGAACGGAGAGTATTAGGAAGTCACTTGGCGGAAAGTTTTTGGCAAGGAGCGGACATTATTTGGCAGTCTCTTGGCGGACAGTATTTGGCAAGGAACGGACAGTATTTGGCAATCACTTTGCGGACAGTATTTGGCAAGGAATGGACAGTATTTGGCAGCTACATGGCGGACAGTTTTTGGCAAGGAACGGACAATAATTATTTGGCGGGCAGTCACTTGGCGGACAGTATTTGGAAAGGACCCGACAGTATATGGCAGTTATATCGCGGACAGTATTTGGCAAGGAACGGACAGTATTTGGCAGTTACTTGGCGGACAGATTTTGGCAAGAAACGGACAGTATTTGGCAACGACAGAAAAGTATTTGGAAGTCACTTGGCGGACAGTATTTGGCAACGAACGGACAGTATTTGGCAGTTACTTGGCGGACAGATTTTGGCAAGAAACGGACAGTATTTGGCAAGGACAGGACAGTATTTGGCAAGGAACGGACAGTATTAGGAAGTCACTTTGCGGACAGTATTTGACTAGAAACGGACAGTATTTGGCAGTCACTTGGTGGACAGTATTTGGCAAGGAACGGACAGTATTTGGCAAGGACCGGACAGTATTTGGCAAGAAACGGACAATAATTATATTACAGTCACTTGGCGGACTGTATTTGGCAAGGAACGGACAGTATTTGGCAAGGACAGGACAGTATTTGGCAAGGAACGGACAGTATTAGGAAGTCACTTTGCGGACAGTATTTGACTAGAAACGGACAGTATTTGGCAGTCACTTGGTGGACAGTATTTGGCAAGGAACGGACAGTATTTGGCAAGGACCGGACAGTATTTGGCAAGAAACGGACAATAATTATATTACAGTCACTTGGCGGACTGTATTTGGCAAGGAACGGACAGTATTTGGCAAGGACAGGACAGTATTTGGCAAGGAACGGACAGTATTAGGAAGTCACTTTGCGGACAGTATTTGACTAGAAACGGACAGTATTTGGCAGTCACTTGGTGGACAGTATTTGGCAAGGAACGAACAGTATTTGGCAAGGACCGGACAGTATTTGGCAAGAAACGGACAATAATTATATTACAGTCACTTGGCGGACAGTATTTGGCAAGGAACGGAGAGTATTGGGAAGTCACGTGACGGACAGTATTTGGCAAGAAACGGACAGTATTTGGCAGTCACTTGGCGGACAGAATTTGGCAGCTACATGGCGGACAGTATTTGGCAAGGGACGGACAATAATTATTTGGCAGTCACTTGTCGGACAGTATTTGGCAAGGAACGGACAGTATTTGGCAGTTACTTGACGGACAGTATATGGCAAGGACCGGACAGTATTTGGCAGTCACTTGGCGGACAGTATTTGGCAGGGACAGGACAGTATTTGGCAAGGAACGGACATTATTTGGCAGCTACATGTCGGAAAGTGTTTGGCAAGGAACGGACAGTATTTGGCAAGGACAGGACAGTATTTGAAAGTCACTTGGCGGACAGTATTTGGCAAGGAACGGACAGTATTTGGCAGTTACTTGGCGGACAGTATTTGGCAAGGAATGGACACTATTTTGCAGTTACTTGGCGGACAGTTTTTGGCAAGGAACGGACAGTATTTGACAGTCACTTGGCGGACAGTATTTGGCAAGGAACGGACAGTATTTGGCAAGGAACGGACAGTATTTGGCAAGGAACGGACAGTATTTGGCAGTCACTTGGTGGACAGTATTTGGCAAGGAACGGAGAGTATTTGGCAAGGAACGGACAGTATTTAGCAGGGAACGGACAATATTTATATTACAGTCACTTGGCGGACAGTATTTTGCAAGGAACGGAGAGTATTAGGAAGTCACGTGGCGGACAGTATTTGGCAAGGAACGGACAGTATTTGGCAGTCACTTGGCGGACAGTATTTGGCAATCACTTGTTGGACAGTATTTGGCAAGGACAGGACAGTATTTGGAAGTCACTTGGCGGACAGTATTTGGCAAGGAACGGACAGTATTTGGCAAGGAACGGAGAGTATTTGGCAAGGAACGGACAGTATTTAGCAGGGAACGGACAATATTTATATTAGTCACTTGGCGGACAGTATTTTGCAAGGAACGGAGAGTATTAGGAAGTCACTTGGCGGAAAGTTTTTGGCAAGGAGCGGACATTATTTGGCAGTGTCTTGGCGGACAGTATTTGGCAAGGAACGGACAGTATTTGGCAATCACTTTGCGGACAGTATTTGGCAAGGAATGGACAGTATTTGGCAGCTACATGGCGGACAGTTTTTGGCAAGGAACGGACAATAATTATTTGGCGGGCAGTCACTTGGCGGACAGTATTTGGAAAGGACCCGACAGTATATGGCAGTTATATCGCGGACAGTATTTGGCAAGGAACGGACAGTATTTGGCAGTTACTTGGCGGACAGATTTTGGCAAGAAACGGACAGTATTTGGCAACGACAGAAAAGTATTTGGAAGTCACTTGGCGGACAGTATTTGGCAACGAACGGACAGTATTTGGCAGTTACTTGGCGGACAGATTTTGGCAAGAAACGGACAGTATTTGGCAAGGACAGGACAGTATTTGGCAAGGAACGGACAGTATTAGGAAGTCACTTTGCGGACAGTATTTGACTAGAAACGGACAGTATTTGGCAGTCACTTGGTGGACAGTATTTGGCAAGGAACGGACAGTATTTGGCAAGGACCGGACAGTATTTGGCAAGAAACGGACAATAATTATATTACAGTCACTTGGCGGACTGTATTTGGCAAGGAACGGACAGTATTTGGCAAGGACAGGACAGTATTTGGCAAGGAACGGACAGTATTAGGAAGTCACTTTGCGGACAGTATTTGACTAGAAACGGACAGTATTTGGCAGTCACTTGGTGGACAGTATTTGGCAAGGAACGGACAGTATTTGGCAAGGACCGGACAGTATTTGGCAAGAAACGGACAATAATTATATTACAGTCACTTGGCGGACTGTATTTGGCAAGGAACGGACAGTATTTGGCAAGGACAGGACAGTATTTGGCAGTTACTTGGCGGACAGATTTTGGCAAGAAACGGACAGTATTTGGCAACGACAGAAAAGTATTTGGAAGTCACTTGGCGGACAGTATTTGGCAACGAACGGACAGTATTTGGCAGTTACTTGGCGGACAGATTTTGGCAAGAAACGGACAGTATTTGGCAAGGACAGGACAGTATTTGGCAAGGAACGGACAGTATTAGGAAGTCACTTTGCGGACAGTATTTGACTAGAAACGGACAGTATTTGGCAGTCACTTGGTGGACAGTATTTGGCAAGGAACGGACAGTATTTGGCAAGGACCGGACAGTATTTGGCAAGAAACGGACAATAATTATATTACAGTCACTTGGCGGACTGTATTTGGCAAGGAACGGACAGTATTTGGCAAGGACAGGACAGTATTTGGCAAGGAACGGACAGTATTAGGAAGTCACTTTGCGGACAGTATTTGACTAGAAACGGACAGTATTTGGCAGTCACTTGGTGGACAGTATTTGGCAAGGAACGGACAGTATTTGGCAAGGACCGGACAGTATTTGGCAAGAAACGGACAATAATTATATTACAGTCACTTGGCGGACTGTATTTGGCAAGGAACGGACAGTATTTGGCAAGGACAGGACAGTATTTGGCAGTTACTTGGCGGACAGATTTTGGCAAGAAACGGACAGTATTTGGCAACGACAGAAAAGTATTTGGAAGTCACTTGGCGGACAGTATTTGGCAACGAACGGACAGTATTTGGCAGTTACTTGGCGGACAGATTTTGGCAAGAAACGGACAGTATTTGGCAAGGACAGGACAGTATTTGGCAAGGAACGGACAGTATTAGGAAGTCACTTTGCGGACAGTATTTGACTAGAAACGGACAGTATTTGGCAGTCACTTGGTGGACAGTATTTGGCAAGGAACGGACAGTATTTGGCAAGGACCGGACAGTATTTGGCAAGAAACGGACAATAATTATATTACAGTCACTTGGCGGACTGTATTTGGCAAGGAACGGACAGTATTTGGCAAGGACAGGACAGTATTTGGCAAGGAACGGACAGTATTAGGAAGTCACTTTGCGGACAGTATTTGACTAGAAACGGACAGTATTTGGCAGTCACTTGGCGGACAGTATTTGGCAAGGAACGGACAGTATTTGGCAAGGAACGGAGAGTATTTGGCAAGGAACGGACAGTATTTAGCAGGGAACTGACAATATTTATATTAGTCACTTGGCGGACAGTATTTTGCAAGGAACGGAGAGTATTAGGAAGTCACTTGGCGGAAAGTTTTTGGCAAGGAGCGGACATTATTTGGCAGTCTCTTGGCGGACAGTATTTGGCAAGGAACGGACAGTATTTGGCAATCACTTTGCGGACAGTATTTGGCAAGGAATGGACAGTATTTGGCAGCTACATGGCGGACAGTTTTTGGCAAGGAACGGACAATAATTATTTGGCGGGCAGTCACTTGGCGGACAGTATTTGGAAAGGACCCGACAGTATATGGCAGTTATATCGCGGACAGTATTTGGCAAGGAACGGACAGTATTTGGCAGTTACTTGGCGGACAGATTTTGGCAAGAAACGGACAGTATTTGGCAACGACAGAAAAGTATTTGGAAGTCACTTGGCGGACAGTATTTGGCAACGAACGGACAGTATTTGGCAGTTACTTGGCGGACAGATTTTGGCAAGAAATGGACAGTATTTGGCAAGGACAGGACAGTATTTGGCAAGGAACGGACAGTATTAGGAAGTCACTTTGCGGACAGTATTTGACTAGAAACGGACAGTATTTGGCAGTCACTTGGTGGACAGTATTTGGCAAGGAACGGACAGTATTTGGCAAGGACCGGACAGTATTTGGCAAGAAACGGACAATAATTATATTACAGTCACTTGGCGGACTGTATTTGGCAAGGAACGGACAGTATTTGGCAAGGACAGGACAGTATTTGGCAAGGAACGGACAGTATTAGGAAGTCACTTTGCGGACAGTATTTGACTAGAAACGGACAGTATTTGGCAGTCACTTGGTGGACAGTATTTGGCAAGGAACGGACAGTATTTGGCAAGGACCGGACAGTATTTGGCAAGAAACGGACAATAATTATATTACAGTCACTTGGCGGACTGTATTTGGCAAGGAACGGACAGTATTTGGCAAGGACAGGACAGTATTTGGCAAGGAACGGACAGTATTAGGAAGTCACTTTGCGGACAGTATTTGACTAGAAACGGACAGTATTTGGCAGTCACTTGGTGGACAGTATTTGGCAAGGAACGAACAGTATTTGGCAAGGACCGGACAGTATTTGGCAAGAAACGGACAATAATTATATTACAGTCACTTGGCGGACAGTATTTGGCAAGGAACGGAGAGTATTGGGAAGTCACGTGACGGACAGTATTTGGCAAGAAACGGACAGTATTTGGCAGTCACTTGGCGGACAGAATTTGGCAGCTACATGGCGGACAGTATTTGGCAAGGGACGGACAATAATTATTTGGCAGTCACTTGTCGGACAGTATTTGGCAAGGAACGGACAGTATTTGGCAGTTACTTGACGGACAGTATATGGCAAGGACCGGACAGTATTTGGCAGTCACTTGGCGGACAGTATTTGGCAGGGACAGGACAGTATTTGGCAAGGAACGGACATTATTTGGCAGCTACATGTCGGAAAGTGTTTGGCAAGGAACGGACAGTATTTGGCAAGGACAGGACAGTATTTGAAAGTCACTTGGCGGACAGTATTTGGCAAGGAACGGACAGTATTTGGCAGTTACTTGGCGGACAGTATTTGGCAAGGAATGGACACTATTTTGCAGTTACTTGGCGGACAGTTTTTGGCAAGGAACGGACAGTATTTGACAGTCACTTGGCGGACAGTATTTGGCAAGGAACGGACAGTATTTGGCAAGGAACGGACAGTATTTGGCAAGGAACGGACAGTATTTGGCAGTCACTTGGTGGACAGTATTTGGCAAGGAACGGAGAGTATTTGGCAAGGAACGGACAGTATTTAGCAGGGAACGGACAATATTTATATTACAGTCACTTGGCGGACAGTATTTTGCAAGGAACGGAGAGTATTAGGAAGTCACGTGGCGGACAGTATTTGGCAAGGAACGGACAGTATTTGGCAGTCACTTGGCGGACAGTATTTGGCAATCACTTGTTGGACAGTATTTGGCAAGGACAGGACAGTATTTGGAAGTCACTTGGCGGACAGTATTTGGCAAGGAACGGACAGTATTTGGCAAGGAACGGAGAGTATTTGGCAAGGAACGGACAGTATTTAGCAGGGAACGGACAATATTTATATTAGTCACTTGGCGGACAGTATTTTGCAAGGAACGGAGAGTATTAGGAAGTCACTTGGCGGAAAGTTTTTGGCAAGGAGCGGACATTATTTGGCAGTCTCTTGGCGGACAGTATTTGGCAAGGAACGGACAGTATTTGGCAATCACTTTGCGGACAGTATTTGGCAAGGAATGGACAGTATTTGGCAGCTACATGGCGGACAGTTTTTGGCAAGGAACGGACAATAATTATTTGGCGGGCAGTCACTTGGCGGACAGTATTTGGAAAGGACCCGACAGTATATGGCAGTTATATCGCGGACAGTATTTGGCAAGGAACGGACAGTATTTGGCAGTTACTTGGCGGACAGATTTTGGCAAGAAACGGACAGTATTTGGCAACGACAGAAAAGTATTTGGAAGTCACTTGGCGGACAGTATTTGGCAACGAACGGACAGTATTTGGCAGTTACTTGGCGGACAGATTTTGGCAAGAAACGGACAGTATTTGGCAAGGACAGGACAGTATTTGGCAAGGAACGGACAGTATTAGGAAGTCACTTTGCGGACAGTATTTGACTAGAAACGGACAGTATTTGGCAGTCACTTGGTGGACAGTATTTGGCAAGGAACGGACAGTATTTGGCAAGGACCGGACAGTATTTGGCAAGAAACGGACAATAATTATATTACAGTCACTTGGCGGACTGTATTTGGCAAGGAACGGACAGTATTTGGCAAGGACAGGACAGTATTTGGCAAGGAACGGACAGTATTAGGAAGTCACTTTGCGGACAGTATTTGACTAGAAACGGACAGTATTTGGCAGTCACTTGGTGGACAGTATTTGGCAAGGAACGGACAGTATTTGGCAAGGACCGGACAGTATTTGGCAAGAAACGGACAATAATTATATTACAGTCACTTGGCGGACTGTATTTGGCAAGGAACGGACAGTATTTGGCAAGGACAGGACAGTATTTGGCAAGGAACGGACAGTATTAGGAAGTCACTTTGCGGACAGTATTTGACTAGAAACGGACAGTATTTGGCAGTCACTTGGTGGACAGTATTTGGCAAGGAACGAACAGTATTTGGCAAGGACCGGACAGTATTTGGCAAGAAACGGACAATAATTATATTACAGTCACTTGGCGGACAGTATTTGGCAAGGAACGGAGAGTATTGGGAAGTCACGTGACGGACAGTATTTGGCAAGAAACGGACAGTATTTGGCAGTCACTTGGCGGACAGAATTTGGCAGCTACATGGCGGACAGTATTTGGCAAGGGACGGACAATAATTATTTGGCAGTCACTTGTCGGACAGTATTTGGCAAGGAACGGACAGTATTTGGCAGTTACTTGACGGACAGTATATGGCAAGGACCGGACAGTATTTGGCAGTCACTTGGCGGACAGTATTTGGCAGGGACAGGACAGTATTTGGCAAGGAACGGACATTATTTGGCAGCTACATGTCGGAAAGTGTTTGGCAAGGAACGGACAGTATTTGGCAAGGACAGGACAGTATTTGAAAGTCACTTGGCGGACAGTATTTGGCAAGGAACGGACAGTATTTGGCAGTTACTTGGCGGACAGTATTTGGCAAGGAATGGACACTATTTTGCAGTTACTTGGCGGACAGTTTTTGGCAAGGAACGGACAGTATTTGACAGTCACTTGGCGGACAGTATTTGGCAAGGAACGGACAGTATTTGGCAAGGAACGGACAGTATTTGGCAAGGAACGGACAGTATTTGGCAGTCACTTGGTGGACAGTATTTGGCAAGGAACGGAGAGTATTTGGCAAGGAACGGACAGTATTTAGCAGGGAACGGACAATATTTATATTACAGTCACTTGGCGGACAGTATTTTGCAAGGAACGGAGAGTATTAGGAAGTCACGTGGCGGACAGTATTTGGCAAGGAACGGACAGTATTTGGCAGTCACTTGGCGGACAGTATTTGGCAATCACTTGTTGGACAGTATTTGGCAAGGACAGGACAGTATTTGGAAGTCACTTGGCGGACAGTATTTGGCAAGGAACGGACAGTATTTGGCAAGGAACGGAGAGTATTTGGCAAGGAACGGACAGTATTTAGCAGGGAACGGACAATATTTATATTAGTCACTTGGCGGACAGTATTTTGCAAGGAACGGAGAGTATTAGGAAGTCACTTGGCGGAAAGTTTTTGGCAAGGAGCGGACATTATTTGGCAGTGTCTTGGCGGACAGTATTTGGCAAGGAACGGACAGTATTTGGCAATCACTTTGCGGACAGTATTTGGCAAGGAATGGACAGTATTTGGCAGCTACATGGCGGACAGTTTTTGGCAAGGAACGGACAATAATTATTTGGCGGGCAGTCACTTGGCGGACAGTATTTGGAAAGGACCCGACAGTATATGGCAGTTATATCGCGGACAGTATTTGGCAAGGAACGGACAGTATTTGGCAGTTACTTGGCGGACAGATTTTGGCAAGAAACGGACAGTATTTGGCAACGACAGAAAAGTATTTGGAAGTCACTTGGCGGACAGTATTTGGCAACGAACGGACAGTATTTGGCAGTTACTTGGCGGACAGATTTTGGCAAGAAACGGACAGTATTTGGCAAGGACAGGACAGTATTTGGCAAGGAACGGACAGTATTAGGAAGTCACTTTGCGGACAGTATTTGACTAGAAACGGACAGTATTTGGCAGTCACTTGGTGGACAGTATTTGGCAAGGAACGGACAGTATTTGGCAAGGACCGGACAGTATTTGGCAAGAAACGGACAATAATTATATTACAGTCACTTGGCGGACTGTATTTGGCAAGGAACGGACAGTATTTGGCAAGGACAGGACAGTATTTGGCAAGGAACGGACAGTATTAGGAAGTCACTTTGCGGACAGTATTTGACTAGAAACGGACAGTATTTGGCAGTCACTTGGTGGACAGTATTTGGCAAGGAACGGACAGTATTTGGCAAGGACCGGACAGTATTTGGCAAGAAACGGACAATAATTATATTACAGTCACTTGGCGGACTGTATTTGGCAAGGAACGGACAGTATTTGGCAAGGACAGGACAGTATTTGGCAGTTACTTGGCGGACAGATTTTGGCAAGAAACGGACAGTATTTGGCAACGACAGAAAAGTATTTGGAAGTCACTTGGCGGACAGTATTTGGCAACGAACGGACAGTATTTGGCAGTTACTTGGCGGACAGATTTTGGCAAGAAACGGACAGTATTTGGCAAGGACAGGACAGTATTTGGCAAGGAACGGACAGTATTAGGAAGTCACTTTGCGGACAGTATTTGACTAGAAACGGACAGTATTTGGCAGTCACTTGGTGGACAGTATTTGGCAAGGAACGGACAGTATTTGGCAAGGACCGGACAGTATTTGGCAAGAAACGGACAATAATTATATTACAGTCACTTGGCGGACTGTATTTGGCAAGGAACGGACAGTATTTGGCAAGGACAGGACAGTATTTGGCAAGGAACGGACAGTATTAGGAAGTCACTTTGCGGACAGTATTTGACTAGAAACGGACAGTATTTGGCAGTCACTTGGTGGACAGTATTTGGCAAGGAACGGACAGTATTTGGCAAGGACCGGACAGTATTTGGCAAGAAACGGACAATAATTATATTACAGTCACTTGGCGGACTGTATTTGGCAAGGAACGGACAGTATTTGGCAAGGACAGGACAGTATTTGGCAGTTACTTGGCGGACAGATTTTGGCAAGAAACGGACAGTATTTGGCAACGACAGAAAAGTATTTGGAAGTCACTTGGCGGACAGTATTTGGCAAGAAACGGACAGTATTTGGCAAGGACAGGACAGTATTTGGCAAGGAACGGACAGTATTAGGAAGTCACTTTGCGGACAGTATTTGACTAGAAACGGACAGTATTTGGCAGTCACTTGGTGGACAGTATTTGGCAAGGAACGGACAGTATTTGGCAAGGACCGGACAGTATTTGGCAAGAAACGGACAATAATTATATTACAGTCACTTGGCGGACTGTATTTGGCAAGGAACGGACAGTATTTGGCAAGGACAGGACAGTATTTGGCAAGGAACGGACAGTATTAGGAAGTCACTTTGCGGACAGTATTTGACTAGAAACGGACAGTATTTGGCAGTCACTTGGTGGACAGTATTTGGCAAGGAACGGACAGTATTTGGCAAGGACCGGACAGTATTTGGCAAGAAACGGACAATAATTATATTACAGTCACTTGGCGGACTGTATTTGGCAAGGAACGGACAGTATTTGGCAAGGACAGGACAGTATTTGGCAAGGAACGGACAGTATTAGGAAGTCACTTTGCGGACAGTATTTGACTAGAAACGGACAGTATTTGGCAGTCACTTGGTGGACAGTATTTGGCAAGGAACGAACAGTATTTGGCAAGGACCGGACAGTATTTGGCAAGAAACGGACAATAATTATATTACAGTCACTTGGCGGACTGTATTTGGCAAGGAACGGACAGTATTTGGCAGTTACTTGACGGACAGTATTTGGCAAGGAACGGACAGTATTTGGCAAGGAACGGACATTATTAGGCAGTCACTTGGCGGACAGTATTTGGGAAGGAACGGACATTATTTGGCAGTCACTTGGCGGACAGTATTTGGCAAGGAATGGACACTATTTTGCAGTTACTTGGCGGACAGTTTTTGGCAAGGAACGGACAGTATTTGGCAAGGACAGGACAGTATTTGAAAGTCACTTGGCGGACAGTATTTGGCAAGGAACGGACAGTATTTGGCAGTTACTTGGCGGACAGATTTTGGCAAGAAACGGACAGTATTTGGCAGTCACTTGGCGGACAGTATTTGGCAAGGACAAGACAGTATTTGGAAGTCACTTGGCGGACAGTATTTGGCAAGGAACGGACAGTATTTGGCAGTCACTTGGCGGACAGTATTTTGCAAGGAACGGACAGTATTTGGCAGTCACTTGGTGGACAGTATTTGGCAAGGAACGGACAGTATTTGGCAGTCACTTGGTGGACAGTATTTGGCAAGGAACGGAGAGTATTTGGCAAGGAACGGACAGTATTTAGCAGGGAACGGACAATATTTATATTACAGTCACTTGGCGGACAGTATTTGGCAAGGAACGGACAGTATTTGGCAGTTACTTGACGGACAGTATATGGCAAGGACCGGACAGTATTTGGCAGTCACTTGGCGGACAGTATTTGGCAGGGACAGGACAGTATTTGGCAAGGAACGGACATTATTTGGCAGCTACATGTCGGAAAGTGTTTGGCAAGGAACGGACAGTATTTGGCAAGGACAGGACAGTATTTGAAAGTCACTTGGCGGACAGTATTTGGCAAGGAACGGACAGTATTTGGCAGTTACTTGGCGGACAGTATTTGGCAAGGAATGGACACTATTTTGCAGTTACTTGGCGGACAGTTTTTGGCAAGGAACGGACAGTATTTGACAGTCACTTGGCGGACAGTATTTGGCAAGGACAGGACAGTATTTGAAAGTCACTTGGCGGACAGTATTTGGCAAGGACCGGACAGTATTTGGCAAGAAACGGACAATAATTATATTACAGTCACTTGGCGGACTGTATTTGGCAAGGAACGGACAGTATTTGGCAAGGACAGGACAGTATTTGGCAGTTACTTGGCGGACAGATTTTGGCAAGAAACGGACAGTATTTGGCAACGACAGAAAAGTATTTGGAAGTCACTTGGCGGACAGTATTTGGCAACGAACGGACAGTATTTGGCAGTTACTTGGCGGACAGATTTTGGCAAGAAACGGACAGTATTTGGCAAGGACAGGACAGTATTTGGCAAGGAACGGACAGTATTAGGAAGTCACTTTGCGGACAGTATTTGACTAGAAACGGACAGTATTTGGCAGTCACTTGGTGGACAGTATTTGGCAAGGAACGGACAGTATTTGGCAAGGACCGGACAGTATTTGGCAAGAAACGGACAATAATTATATTACAGTCACTTGGCGGACTGTATTTGGCAAGGAACGGACAGTATTTGGCAAGGACAGGACAGTATTTGGCAAGGAACGGACAGTATTAGGAAGTCACTTTGCGGACAGTATTTGACTAGAAACGGACAGTATTTGGCAGTCACTTGGTGGACAGTATTTGGCAAGGAACGGACAGTATTTGGCAAGGACCGGACAGTATTTGGCAAGAAACGGACAATAATTATATTACAGTCACTTGGCGGACTGTATTTGGCAAGGAACGGACAGTATTTGGCAAGGACAGGACAGTATTTGGCAGTTACTTGGCGGACAGATTTTGGCAAGAAACGGACAGTATTTGGCAACGACAGAAAAGTATTTGGAAGTCACTTGGCGGACAGTATTTGGCAACGAACGGACAGTATTTGGCAGTTACTTGGCGGACAGATTTTGGCAAGAAACGGACAGTATTTGGCAAGGACAGGACAGTATTTGGCAAGGAACGGACAGTATTAGGAAGTCACTTTGCGGACAGTATTTGACTAGAAACGGACAGTATTTGGCAGTCACTTGGTGGACAGTATTTGGCAAGGAACGGACAGTATTTGGCAAGGACCGGACAGTATTTGGCAAGAAACGGACAATAATTATATTACAGTCACTTGGCGGACTGTATTTGGCAAGGAACGGACAGTATTTGGCAAGGACAGGACAGTATTTGGCAAGGAACGGACAGTATTAGGAAGTCACTTTGCGGACAGTATTTGACTAGAAACGGACAGTATTTGGCAGTCACTTGGTGGACAGTATTTGGCAAGGAACGGACAGTATTTGGCAAGGACCGGACAGTATTTGGCAAGAAACGGACAATAATTATATTACAGTCACTTGGCGGACTGTATTTGGCAAGGAACGGACAGTATTTGGCAAGGACAGGACAGTATTTGGCAAGGAACGGACAGTATTAGGAAGTCACTTTGCGGACAGTATTTGACTAGAAACGGACAGTATTTGGCAGTCACTTGGTGGACAGTATTTGGCAAGGAACGAACAGTATTTGGCAAGGACCGGACAGTATTTGGCAAGAAACGGACAATAATTATATTACAGTCACTTGGCGGACTGTATTTGGCAAGGAACGGACAGTATTTGGCAGTTACTTGACGGACAGTATTTGGCAAGGAACGGACAGTATTTGGCAAGGAACGGACATTATTAGGCAGTCACTTGGCGGACAGTATTTGGGAAGGAACGGACATTATTTGGCAGTCACTTGGCGGACAGTATTTGGCAAGGAATGGACACTATTTTGCAGTTACTTGGCGGACAGTTTTTGGCAAGGAACGGACAGTATTTGGCAAGGACAGGACAGTATTTGAAAGTCACTTGGCGGACAGTATTTGGCAAGGAACGGACAGTATTTGGCAGTTACTTGGCGGACAGATTTTGGCAAGAAACGGACAGTATTTGGCAGTCACTTGGCGGACAGTATTTGGCAAGGACAAGACAGTATTTGGAAGTCACTTGGCGGACAGTATTTGGCAAGGAACGGACAGTATTTGGCAGTCACTTGGCGGACAGTATTTTGCAAGGAACGGACAGTATTTGGCAGTCACTTGGTGGACAGTATTTGGCAAGGAACGGACAGTATTTGGCAGTCACTTGGTGGACAGTATTTGGCAAGGAACGGAGAGTATTTGGCAAGGAACGGACAGTATTTAGCAGGGAACGGACAATATTTATATTACAGTCACTTGGCGGACAGTATTTGGCAAGGAACGGACAGTATTTGGCAGTTACTTGACGGACAGTATATGGCAAGGACCGGACAGTATTTGGCAGTCACTTGGCGGACAGTATTTGGCAGGGACAGGACAGTATTTGGCAAGGAACGGACATTATTTGGCAGCTACATGTCGGAAAGTGTTTGGCAAGGAACGGACAGTATTTGGCAAGGACAGGACAGTATTTGAAAGTCACTTGGCGGACAGTATTTGGCAAGGAACGGACAGTATTTGGCAGTTACTTGGCGGACAGTATTTGGCAAGGAATGGACACTATTTTGCAGTTACTTGGCGGACAGTTTTTGGCAAGGAACGGACAGTATTTGACAGTCACTTGGCGGACAGTATTTGGCAAGGACAGGACAGTATTTGAAAGTCACTTGGCGGACAGTATTTGGCAAGGAACGGACAGTATTTGGCAAGGAACGGACAGTATTTGGCAAGGAACGGACAGTATTTGGCAAGGAACGGACAGTATTTGGCAGTCACTTGGTGGACAGTATTTGGCAAGGAACGGACAGTATTTGGCAAGGAACGGACAGTATTTAGCAGGGAACGGACAATATTTATATTACAGTCACTTGGCGGACAGTATTTTGCAAGGAACGGAGAGTATTAGGAAGTCACGTGGCGGACAGTATTTGGCAAGGAACGGACAGTATTTGGCAGTCACTTGGCGGACAGTATTTGGCAATCACTTGTTGGACAGTATTTGGCAAGAAAAGGACAGTATTTGGAAGTCACTTGGCGGACAGTATTTGGCAAGGAACGGACAGTATTTGGCAAGGAACGGAGAGTATTTGGCAAGGAACGGACAGTATTTGGCAAGGACAGGACAGTATTTGAAAGTCACTTGGCGGACAGTATTTGGCAAGGAACGGACAGTATTTGGCAGTTACTTGGCGGACAGATTTTGGCAAGAAACGGACAGTATTTGGCAGTCACTTGGCGGACAGTATTTGGCAAGGACAGGACAGTATTTGGAAGTCACTTGGCGGACAGTATTTGGCAAGGAACGGACAGTATTTGGCAAGGAACGGACAGTATTTGGCAGTCACTTGGCGGACAGTATTTGGCAAGGAACGGACAGTATTTGGCAGTCACTTGGTGGACAGTATTTGGCAAGGAACGGACAGTATTTGGCAGTCACTTGGTGGACAGTATTTGGCAAGGAACGGAGAGTATTTGGCAAGGAACGGACAGTATTTAGCAGGGAACGGACAATATTTATATTACAGTCACTTGGCGGACAGTATTTGGCAAGGAACGGAGAGTATTGGGAAGTCACGTGACGGACAGTATTTGGCAAGAAACGGACAGTATTTGGCAGTCACTTGGCGGACAGAATTTGGCAGCTACATGGCGGACAGTATTTGGCAAGGGACGGACAATAATTATTTGGCAGTCACTTGTCGGACAGTATTTGGCAAGGAACGGACAGTATTTGGCAGTCACTTGGCGGACAGTATTTGGCAGGGACAGGACAGTATTTGGCAAGGAACGGACATTATTTGGCAGCTACATGTCGGAAAGTGTTTGGCAAGGAACGGACAGTATTTGGCAAGGACAGGACAGTATTTGAAAGTCACTTGGCGGACAGTATTTGGCAAGGAACGGACAGTATTTGGCAGTTACTTGGCGGACAGTATTTGGCAAGGAATGGACACTATTTTGCAGTTACTTGGCGGACAGTTTTTGGCAAGGAACGGACAGTATTTGGCAAGGACAGGACAGTATTTGAAAGTCACTTGGCGGACAGTATTTGGCAAGGAACGGACAGTATTTGGCAGTTACTTGGCGGACAGATTTTGGCAAGAAACGGACAGTATTTGGCAGTCACTTGGCGGACAGTATTTGGCAAGGACAGGACAGTATTTGGAAGTCACTTGGCGGACAGTATTTGGCAAGGAACGGACAGTATTTGGCAGTCACTTGGCGGACAGTATTTTGCAAGGAACGGACAGTATTTGGCAGTCACTTGGTGGACAGTATTTGGCAAGGAACGGACAGTATTTGGCAGTCACTTGGTGGACAGTATTTGGCAAGGAACGGAGAGTATTTGGCAAGGAACGGACAGTATTTAGCAGGGAACGGACAATATTTATATTACAGTCACTTGGCGGACAGTATTTGGCAAGGAACGGACAGTATTTGGCAGTTACTTGACGGACAGTATATGGCAAGGACCGGACAGTATTTGGCAGTCACTTGGCGGACAGTATTTGGCAGGGACAGGACAGTATTTGGCAAGGAACGGACATTATTTGGCAGCTACATGTCGGAAAGTGTTTGGCAAGGAACGGACAGTATTTGGCAAGGACAGGACAGTATTTGAAAGTCACTTGGCGGACAGTATTTGGCAAGGAACGGACAGTATTTGGCAGTTACTTGGCGGACAGTATTTGGCAAGGAATGGACACTATTTTGCAGTTACTTGGCGGACAGTTTTTGGCAAGGAACGGACAGTATTTGACAGTCACTTGGCGGACAGTATTTGGCAAGGACAGGACAGTATTTGAAAGTCACTTGGCGGACAGTATTTGGCAAGGAACGGACAGTATTTGGCAAGGAACGGACAGTATTTGGCAAGGAACGGACAGTATTTGGCAAGGAACGGACAGTATTTGGCAGTCACTTGGTGGACAGTATTTGGCAAGGAACGGAGAGTATTTGGCAAGGAACGGACAGTATTTAGCAGGGAACGGACAATATTTATATTACAGTCACTTGGCGGACAGTATTTTGCAAGGAACGGAGAGTATTAGGAAGTCACGTGGCGGACAGTATTTGGCAAGGAACGGACAGTATTTGGCAGTCACTTGGCGGACAGTATTTGGCAATCACTTGTTGGACAGTATTTGGCAAGAAAAGGACAGTATTTGGAAGTCACTTGGCGGACAGTATTTGGCAAGGAACGGACAGTATTTGGCAAGGAACGGAGAGTATTTGGCAAGGAACGGACAGTATTTGGCAAGGACAGGACAGTATTTGAAAGTCACTTGGCGGACAGTATTTGGCAAGGAACGGACAGTATTTGGCAGTTACTTGGCGGACAGATTTTGGCAAGAAACGGACAGTATTTGGCAGTCACTTGGCGGACAGTATTTGGCAAGGACAGGACAGTATTTGGAAGTCACTTGGCGGACAGTATTTGGCAAGGAACGGACAGTATTTGGCAAGGAACGGACAGTATTTGGCAGTCACTTGGCGGACAGTATTTGGCAAGGAACGGACAGTATTTGGCAGTCACTTGGTGGACAGTATTTGGCAAGGAACGGACAGTATTTGGCAGTCACTTGGTGGACAGTATTTGGCAAGGAACGGAGAGTATTTGGCAAGGAACGGACAGTATTTAGCAGGGAACGGACAATATTTATATTACAGTCACTTGGCGGACAGTATTTGGCAAGGAACGGAGAGTATTGGGAAGTCACGTGACGGACAGTATTTGGCAAGAAACGGACAGTATTTGGCAGTCACTTGGCGGACAGAATTTGGCAGCTACATGGCGGACAGTATTTGGCAAGGGACGGACAATAATTATTTGGCAGTCACTTGTCGGACAGTATTTGGCAAGGAACGGACAGTATTTGGCAGTCACTTGGCGGACAGTATTTGGCAGGGACAGGACAGTATTTGGCAAGGAACGGACATTATTTGGCAGCTACATGTCGGAAAGTGTTTGGCAAGGAACGGACAGTATTTGGCAAGGACAGGACAGTATTTGAAAGTCACTTGGCGGACAGTATTTGGCAAGGAACGGACAGTATTTGGCAGTTACTTGGCGGACAGTATTTGGCAAGGAATGGACACTATTTTGCAGTTACTTGGCGGACAGTTTTTGGCAAGGAACGGACAGTATTTGACAGTCACTTGGCGGACAGTATTTGGCAAGGACAGGACAGTATTTGAAAGTCACTTGGCGGACAGTATTTGGCAAGGAACGGACAGTATTTGGCAAGGAACGGACAGTATTTGGCAAGGAACGGACAGTATTTGGCAGTCACTTGGTGGACAGTATTTGGCAAGGAACGGAGAGTATTTGGCAGTTACTTGGCGGACAGATTTTGGCAAGAAACGGACAGTATTTGGCAAGGAACGGACAGTATTTGGCAAGGACAGGACAGTATTTGGCAAGGAACGGACAGTATTAGGAAGTCACTTTGCGGACAGTATTTGACTAGAAACGGACAGTATTTGGCAGTCACTTGGTGGACAGTATTTGGCAAGGAACGGACAGTATTTGGCAAGGACCGGACAGTATTTGGCAAGAAACGGACAATAATTATATTACAGTCACTTGGCGGACTGTATTTGGCAAGGAACGGACAGTATTTGGCAAGGACAGGACAGTATTTGGCAAGGAACGGACAGTATTAGGAAGTCACTTTGCGGACAGTATTTGACTAGAAACGGACAGTATTTGGCAGTCACTTGGCGGACAGTATTTGGCAAGGAACGGACAGTATTTGGCAAGGAACGGAGAGTATTTGGCAAGGAACGGACAGTATTTAGCAGGGAACGGACAATATTTATATTAGTCACTTGGCGGACAGTATTTTGCAAGGAACGGAGAGTATTAGGAAGTCACTTGGCGGAAAGTTTTTGGCAAGGAGCGGACATTATTTGGCAGTCTCTTGGCGGACAGTATTTGGCAAGGAACGGACAGTATTTGGCAATCACTTTGCGGACAGTATTTGGCAAGGAATGGACAGTATTTGGCAGCTACATGGCGGACAGTTTTTGGCAAGGAACGGACAATAATTATTTGGCGGGCAGTCACTTGGCGGACAGTATTTGGAAAGGACCCGACAGTATATGGCAGTTATATCGCGGACAGTATTTGGCAAGGAACGGACAGTATTTGGCAGTTACTTGGCGGACAGATTTTGGCAAGAAACGGACAGTATTTGGCAACGACAGAAAAGTATTTGGAAGTCACTTGGCGGACAGTATTTGGCAACGAACGGACAGTATTTGGCAGTTACTTGGCGGACAGATTTTGGCAAGAAATGGACAGTATTTGGCAAGGACAGGACAGTATTTGGCAAGGAACGGACAGTATTAGGAAGTCACTTTGCGGACAGTATTTGACTAGAAACGGACAGTATTTGGCAGTCACTTGGTGGACAGTATTTGGCAAGGAACGGACAGTATTTGGCAAGGACCGGACAGTATTTGGCAAGAAACGGACAATAATTATATTACAGTCACTTGGCGGACTGTATTTGGCAAGGAACGGACAGTATTTGGCAAGGACAGGACAGTATTTGGCAAGGAACGGACAGTATTAGGAAGTCACTTTGCGGACAGTATTTGACTAGAAACGGACAGTATTTGGCAGTCACTTGGTGGACAGTATTTGGCAAGGAACGGACAGTATTTGGCAAGGACCGGACAGTATTTGGCAAGAAACGGACAATAATTATATTACAGTCACTTGGCGGACTGTATTTGGCAAGGAACGGACAGTATTTGGCAAGGACAGGACAGTATTTGGCAAGGAACGGACAGTATTAGGAAGTCACTTTGCGGACAGTATTTGACTAGAAACGGACAGTATTTGGCAATCACTTGGTGGACAGTATTTGGCAAGGAACGAACAGTATTTGGCAAGGACCGGACAGTATTTGGCAAGAAACGGACAATAATTATATTACAGTCACTTGGCGGACAGTATTTGGCAAGGAACGGAGAGTATTGGGAAGTCACGTGACGGACAGTATTTGGCAAGAAACGGACAGTATTTGGCAGTCACTTGGCGGACAGAATTTGGCAGCTACATGGCGGACAGTATTTGGCAAGGGACGGACAATAATTATTTGGCAGTCACTTGTCGGACAGTATTTGGCAAGGAACGGACAGTATTTGGCAGTTACTTGACGGACAGTATATGGCAAGGACCGGACAGTATTTGGCAGTCACTTGGCGGACAGTATTTGGCAGGGACAGGACAGTATTTGGCAAGGAACGGACATTATTTGGCAGCTACATGTCGGAAAGTGTTTGGCAAGGAACGGACAGTATTTGGCAAGGACAGGACAGTATTTGAAAGTCACTTGGCGGACAGTATTTGGCAAGGAACGGACAGTATTTGGCAGTTACTTGGCGGACAGTATTTGGCAAGGAATGGACACTATTTTGCAGTTACTTGGCGGACAGTTTTTGGCAAGGAACGGACAGTATTTGACAGTCACTTGGCGGACAGTATTTGGCAAGGACAGGACAGTATTTGAAAGTCACTTGGCGGACAGTATTTGGCAAGGAACGGACAGTATTTGGCAAGGAACGGACAGTATTTGGCAAGGAACGGACAGTATTTGGCAGTCACTTGGTGGACAGTATTTGGCAAGGAACGGAGAGTATTTGGCAAGGAACGGACAGTATTTAGCAGGGAACGGACAATATTTATATTACAGTCACTTGGCGGACAGTATTTGGCAAGGAACGGACAGTATTTGGCAGTCACTTGGCGGACAGTATTTGGCAATCAATTGTTGGACAGTATTTGGCAAGGACAGGACAGTATTTGGAAGTCACTTGGCGGACAGTATTTGGCAAGGAACGGACAGTATTTGGCAAGGAACGGAGAGTATTTGGCAAGGAACGGACAGTATTTAGCAGGGAACGGACAATATTTATATTAGTCACTTGGCGGACAGTATTTTGCAAGGAACGGAGAGTATTAGGAAGTCACTTGGCGGAAAGTTTTTGGCAAGGAGCGGACATTATTTGGCAGTCTCTTGGCGGACAGTATTTGGCAAGGAACGGACAGTATTTGGCAATCACTTTGCGGACAGTATTTGGCAAGGAATGGACAGTATTTGGCAGCTACATGGCGGACAGTTTTTGGCAAGGAACGGACAATAATTATTTGGCGGGCAGTCACTTGGCGGACAGTATTTGGAAAGGACCCGACAGTATATGGCAGTTATATCGCGGACAGTATTTGGCAAGGAACGGACAGTATTTGGCAGTTACTTGGCGGACAGATTTTGGCAAGAAACGGACAGTATTTGGCAACGACAGAAAAGTATTTGGAAGTCACTTGGCGGACAGTATTTGGCAAGGAACGGACAGTATTTGGCAGTCACTTGGCGGACAGTATTTGGCAGGGACAGGACAGTATTTGGCAAGGAACGGACATTATTTGGCAGCTACATGTCGGAAAGTGTTTGGCAAGGAACGGACAGTATTTGGCAAGGACAGGACAGTATTTGAAAGTCACTTGGCGGACAGTATTTGGCAAGGAACGGACAGTATTTGGCAGTTACTTGGCGGACAGTATTTGGCAAGGAATGGACACTATTTTGCAGTTACTTGGCGGACAGTTTTTGGCAAGGAACGGACAGTATTTGACAGTCACTTGGCGGACAGTATTTGAAAGTCACTTGGCGGACAGTATTTGAAAGTCACTTGGCGGACAGTATTTGGCAAGGAACGGACAGTATTTGGCAAGGAACGGACAGTATTTGGCAGTCACTTGGTGGACAGTATTTGGCAAGGAACGGAGAGTATTTGGCAGTTACTTGGCGGACAGATTTTGGCAAGAAACGGACAGTATTTGGCAAGGAACGGACAGTATTTGGCAAGGACAGGACAGTATTTGGCAAGGAATGGACAGTATTAGGAAGTCACTTTGCGGACAGTATTTGACTAGAAACGGACAGTACTTGGCAGTCACTTGTCACAGTATTTGGCAAGGGACGGACAATAATTATTTGGCAGTCACTTGTCGGACAGTATTTGGCAAGGAACGGACAGTATTTGGCAGTTACTTGACGGACAGTATATGGCAAGGACCGGACAGTATTTGGCAGTCACTTGGCGGACAGTATTTGGCAGGGACAGGACAGTATTTGGCAAGGAACGGACATTATTTGGCAGCTACATGTCGGAAAGTGTTTGGCAAGGAACGGACAGTATTTGGCAAGGACAGGACAGTATTTGAAAGTCACTTGGCGGACAGTATTTGGCAAGGAACGGACAGTATTTGGCAGTTACTTGGCGGACAGTATTTGGCAAGGAATGGACACTATTTTGCAGTTACTTGGCGGACAGTTTTTGGCAAGGAACGGACAGTATTTGACAGTCACTTGGCGGACAGTATTTGGCAAGGACAGGACAGTATTTGAAAGTCACTTGGCGGACAGTATTTGGCAAGGAACGGACAGTATTTGGCAAGGAACGGACAGTATTTGGCAAGGAACGGACAGTATTTGGCAAGGAACGGACAGTATTTGGCAGTCACTTGGTGGACAGTATTTGGCAAGGAACGGAGAGTATTTGGCAAGGAACGGACAGTATTTAGCAGGGAACGGACAATATTTATATTACAGTCACTTGGCGGACAGTATTTTGCAAGGAACGGAGAGTATTAGGAAGTCACGTGGCGGACAGTATTTGGCAAGGAACGGACAGTATTTGGCAGTCACTTGGCGGACAGTATTTGGCAATCACTTGTTGGACAGTATTTGGCAAGAAAAGGACAGTATTTGGAAGTCACTTGGCGGACAGTATTTGGCAAGGAACGGACAGTATTTGGCAAGGAACGGAGAGTATTTGGCAAGGAACGGACAGTATTTGGCAAGGACAGGACAGTATTTGAAAGTCACTTGGCGGACAGTATTTGGCAAGGAACGGACAGTATTTGGCAGTTACTTGGCGGACAGATTTTGGCAAGAAACGGACAGTATTTGGCAGTCACTTGGCGGACAGTATTTGGCAAGGACAGGACAGTATTTGGAAGTCACTTGGCGGACAGTATTTGGCAAGGAACGGACAGTATTTGGCAAGGAACGGACAGTATTTGGCAGTCACTTGGCGGACAGTATTTGGCAAGGAACGGACAGTATTTGGCAGTCACTTGGTGGACAGTATTTGGCAAGGAACGGACAGTATTTGGCAGTCACTTGGTGGACAGTATTTGGCAAGGAACGGAGAGTATTTGGCAAGGAACGGACAGTATTTAGCAGGGAACGGACAATATTTATATTACAGTCACTTGGCGGACAGTATTTGGCAAGGAACGGAGAGTATTGGGAAGTCACGTGACGGACAGTATTTGGCAAGAAACGGACAGTATTTGGCAGTCACTTGGCGGACAGAATTTGGCAGCTACATGGCGGACAGTATTTGGCAAGGGACGGACAATAATTATTTGGCAGTCACTTGTCGGACAGTATTTGGCAAGGAACGGACAGTATTTGGCAGTCACTTGGCGGACAGTATTTGGCAGGGACAGGACAGTATTTGGCAAGGAACGGACATTATTTGGCAGCTACATGTCGGAAAGTGTTTGGCAAGGAACGGACAGTATTTGGCAAGGACAGGACAGTATTTGAAAGTCACTTGGCGGACAGTATTTGGCAAGGAACGGACAGTATTTGGCAGTTACTTGGCGGACAGTATTTGGCAAGGAATGGACACTATTTTGCAGTTACTTGGCGGACAGTTTTTGGCAAGGAACGGACAGTATTTGGCAAGGACAGGACAGTATTTGAAAGTCACTTGGCGGACAGTATTTGGCAAGGAACGGACAGTATTTGGCAGTTACTTGGCGGACAGATTTTGGCAAGAAACGGACAGTATTTGGCAGTCACTTGGCGGACAGTATTTGGCAAGGACAGGACAGTATTTGGAAGTCACTTGGCGGACAGTATTTGGCAAGGAACGGACAGTATTTGGCAGTCACTTGGCGGACAGTATTTTGCAAGGAACGGACAGTATTTGGCAGTCACTTGGTGGACAGTATTTGGCAAGGAACGGACAGTATTTGGCAGTCACTTGGTGGACAGTATTTGGCAAGGAACGGAGAGTATTTGGCAAGGAACGGACAGTATTTAGCAGGGAACGGACAATATTTATATTACAGTCACTTGGCGGACAGTATTTGGCAAGGAACGGACAGTATTTGGCAGTTACTTGACGGACAGTATATGGCAAGGACCGGACAGTATTTGGCAGTCACTTGGCGGACAGTATTTGGCAGGGACAGGACAGTATTTGGCAAGGAACGGACATTATTTGGCAGCTACATGTCGGAAAGTGTTTGGCAAGGAACGGACAGTATTTGGCAAGGACAGGACAGTATTTGAAAGTCACTTGGCGGACAGTATTTGGCAAGGAACGGACAGTATTTGGCAGTTACTTGGCGGACAGTATTTGGCAAGGAATGGACACTATTTTGCAGTTACTTGGCGGACAGTTTTTGGCAAGGAACGGACAGTATTTGACAGTCACTTGGCGGACAGTATTTGGCAAGGACAGGACAGTATTTGAAAGTCACTTGGCGGACAGTATTTGGCAAGGAACGGACAGTATTTGGCAAGGAACGGACAGTATTTGGCAAGGAACGGACAGTATTTGGCAAGGAACGGACAGTATTTGGCAGTCACTTGGTGGACAGTATTTGGCAAGGAACGGAGAGTATTTGGCAAGGAACGGACAGTATTTAGCAGGGAACGGACAATATTTATATTACAGTCACTTGGCGGACAGTATTTTGCAAGGAACGGAGAGTATTAGGAAGTCACGTGGCGGACAGTATTTGGCAAGGAACGGACAGTATTTGGCAGTCACTTGGCGGACAGTATTTGGCAATCACTTGTTGGACAGTATTTGGCAAGAAAAGGACAGTATTTGGAAGTCACTTGGCGGACAGTATTTGGCAAGGAACGGACAGTATTTGGCAAGGAACGGAGAGTATTTGGCAAGGAACGGACAGTATTTGGCAAGGACAGGACAGTATTTGAAAGTCACTTGGCGGACAGTATTTGGCAAGGAACGGACAGTATTTGGCAGTTACTTGGCGGACAGATTTTGGCAAGAAACGGACAGTATTTGGCAGTCACTTGGCGGACAGTATTTGGCAAGGACAGGACAGTATTTGGAAGTCACTTGGCGGACAGTATTTGGCAAGGAACGGACAGTATTTGGCAAGGAACGGACAGTATTTGGCAGTCACTTGGCGGACAGTATTTGGCAAGGAACGGACAGTATTTGGCAGTCACTTGGTGGACAGTATTTGGCAAGGAACGGACAGTATTTGGCAGTCACTTGGTGGACAGTATTTGGCAAGGAACGGAGAGTATTTGGCAAGGAACGGACAGTATTTAGCAGGGAACGGACAATATTTATATTACAGTCACTTGGCGGACAGTATTTGGCAAGGAACGGAGAGTATTGGGAAGTCACGTGACGGACAGTATTTGGCAAGAAACGGACAGTATTTGGCAGTCACTTGGCGGACAGAATTTGGCAGCTACATGGCGGACAGTATTTGGCAAGGGACGGACAATAATTATTTGGCAGTCACTTGTCGGACAGTATTTGGCAAGGAACGGACAGTATTTGGCAGTCACTTGGCGGACAGTATTTGGCAGGGACAGGACAGTATTTGGCAAGGAACGGACATTATTTGGCAGCTACATGTCGGAAAGTGTTTGGCAAGGAACGGACAGTATTTGGCAAGGACAGGACAGTATTTGAAAGTCACTTGGCGGACAGTATTTGGCAAGGAACGGACAGTATTTGGCAGTTACTTGGCGGACAGTATTTGGCAAGGAATGGACACTATTTTGCAGTTACTTGGCGGACAGTTTTTGGCAAGGAACGGACAGTATTTGACAGTCACTTGGCGGACAGTATTTGGCAAGGACAGGACAGTATTTGAAAGTCACTTGGCGGACAGTATTTGGCAAGGAACGGACAGTATTTGGCAAGGAACGGACAGTATTTGGCAAGGAACGGACAGTATTTGGCAGTCACTTGGTGGACAGTATTTGGCAAGGAACGGAGAGTATTTGGCAGTTACTTGGCGGACAGATTTTGGCAAGAAACGGACAGTATTTGGCAAGGAACGGACAGTATTTGGCAAGGACAGGACAGTATTTGGCAAGGAACGGACAGTATTAGGAAGTCACTTTGCGGACAGTATTTGACTAGAAACGGACAGTATTTGGCAGTCACTTGGTGGACAGTATTTGGCAAGGAACGGACAGTATTTGGCAAGGACCGGACAGTATTTGGCAAGAAACGGACAATAATTATATTACAGTCACTTGGCGGACTGTATTTGGCAAGGAACGGACAGTATTTGGCAAGGACAGGACAGTATTTGGCAAGGAACGGACAGTATTAGGAAGTCACTTTGCGGACAGTATTTGACTAGAAACGGACAGTATTTGGCAGTCACTTGGCGGACAGTATTTGGCAAGGAACGGACAGTATTTGGCAAGGAACGGAGAGTATTTGGCAAGGAACGGACAGTATTTAGCAGGGAACGGACAATATTTATATTAGTCACTTGGCGGACAGTATTTTGCAAGGAACGGAGAGTATTAGGAAGTCACTTGGCGGAAAGTTTTTGGCAAGGAGCGGACATTATTTGGCAGTCTCTTGGCGGACAGTATTTGGCAAGGAACGGACAGTATTTGGCAATCACTTTGCGGACAGTATTTGGCAAGGAATGGACAGTATTTGGCAGCTACATGGCGGACAGTTTTTGGCAAGGAACGGACAATAATTATTTGGCGGGCAGTCACTTGGCGGACAGTATTTGGAAAGGACCCGACAGTATATGGCAGTTATATCGCGGACAGTATTTGGCAAGGAACGGACAGTATTTGGCAGTTACTTGGCGGACAGATTTTGGCAAGAAACGGACAGTATTTGGCAACGACAGAAAAGTATTTGGAAGTCACTTGGCGGACAGTATTTGGCAACGAACGGACAGTATTTGGCAGTTACTTGGCGGACAGATTTTGGCAAGAAATGGACAGTATTTGGCAAGGACAGGACAGTATTTGGCAAGGAACGGACAGTATTAGGAAGTCACTTTGCGGACAGTATTTGACTAGAAACGGACAGTATTTGGCAGTCACTTGGTGGACAGTATTTGGCAAGGAACGGACAGTATTTGGCAAGGACCGGACAGTATTTGGCAAGAAACGGACAATAATTATATTACAGTCACTTGGCGGACTGTATTTGGCAAGGAACGGACAGTATTTGGCAAGGACAGGACAGTATTTGGCAAGGAACGGACAGTATTAGGAAGTCACTTTGCGGACAGTATTTGACTAGAAACGGACAGTATTTGGCAGTCACTTGGTGGACAGTATTTGGCAAGGAACGGACAGTATTTGGCAAGGACCGGACAGTATTTGGCAAGAAACGGACAATAATTATATTACAGTCACTTGGCGGACTGTATTTGGCAAGGAACGGACAGTATTTGGCAAGGACAGGACAGTATTTGGCAAGGAACGGACAGTATTAGGAAGTCACTTTGCGGACAGTATTTGACTAGAAACGGACAGTATTTGGCAATCACTTGGTGGACAGTATTTGGCAAGGAACGAACAGTATTTGGCAAGGACCGGACAGTATTTGGCAAGAAACGGACAATAATTATATTACAGTCACTTGGCGGACAGTATTTGGCAAGGAACGGAGAGTATTGGGAAGTCACGTGACGGACAGTATTTGGCAAGAAACGGACAGTATTTGGCAGTCACTTGGCGGACAGAATTTGGCAGCTACATGGCGGACAGTATTTGGCAAGGGACGGACAATAATTATTTGGCAGTCACTTGTCGGACAGTATTTGGCAAGGAACGGACAGTATTTGGCAGTTACTTGACGGACAGTATATGGCAAGGACCGGACAGTATTTGGCAGTCACTTGGCGGACAGTATTTGGCAGGGACAGGACAGTATTTGGCAAGGAACGGACATTATTTGGCAGCTACATGTCGGAAAGTGTTTGGCAAGGAACGGACAGTATTTGGCAAGGACAGGACAGTATTTGAAAGTCACTTGGCGGACAGTATTTGGCAAGGAACGGACAGTATTTGGCAGTTACTTGGCGGACAGTATTTGGCAAGGAATGGACACTATTTTGCAGTTACTTGGCGGACAGTTTTTGGCAAGGAACGGACAGTATTTGACAGTCACTTGGCGGACAGTATTTGGCAAGGACAGGACAGTATTTGAAAGTCACTTGGCGGACAGTATTTGGCAAGGAACGGACAGTATTTGGCAAGGAACGGACAGTATTTGGCAAGGAACGGACAGTATTTGGCAGTCACTTGGTGGACAGTATTTGGCAAGGAACGGAGAGTATTTGGCAAGGAACGGACAGTATTTAGCAGGGAACGGACAATATTTATATTACAGTCACTTGGCGGACAGTATTTGGCAAGGAACGGACAGTATTTGGCAGTCACTTGGCGGACAGTATTTGGCAATCAATTGTTGGACAGTATTTGGCAAGGACAGGACAGTATTTGGAAGTCACTTGGCGGACAGTATTTGGCAAGGAACGGACAGTATTTGGCAAGGAACGGAGAGTATTTGGCAAGGAACGGACAGTATTTAGCAGGGAACGGACAATATTTATATTAGTCACTTGGCGGACAGTATTTTGCAAGGAACGGAGAGTATTAGGAAGTCACTTGGCGGAAAGTTTTTGGCAAGGAGCGGACATTATTTGGCAGTCTCTTGGCGGACAGTATTTGGCAAGGAACGGACAGTATTTGGCAATCACTTTGCGGACAGTATTTGGCAAGGAATGGACAGTATTTGGCAGCTACATGGCGGACAGTTTTTGGCAAGGAACGGACAATAATTATTTGGCGGGCAGTCACTTGGCGGACAGTATTTGGAAAGGACCCGACAGTATATGGCAGTTATATCGCGGACAGTATTTGGCAAGGAACGGACAGTATTTGGCAGTTACTTGGCGGACAGATTTTGGCAAGAAACGGACAGTATTTGGCAACGACAGAAAAGTATTTGGAAGTCACTTGGCGGACAGTATTTGGCAAGGAACGGACAGTATTTGGCAGTCACTTGGCGGACAGTATTTGGCAGGGACAGGACAGTATTTGGCAAGGAACGGACATTATTTGGCAGCTACATGTCGGAAAGTGTTTGGCAAGGAACGGACAGTATTTGGCAAGGACAGGACAGTATTTGAAAGTCACTTGGCGGACAGTATTTGGCAAGGAACGGACAGTATTTGGCAGTTACTTGGCGGACAGTATTTGGCAAGGAATGGACACTATTTTGCAGTTACTTGGCGGACAGTTTTTGGCAAGGAACGGACAGTATTTGACAGTCACTTGGCGGACAGTATTTGAAAGTCACTTGGCGGACAGTATTTGAAAGTCACTTGGCGGACAGTATTTGGCAAGGAACGGACAGTATTTGGCAAGGAACGGACAGTATTTGGCAGTCACTTGGTGGACAGTATTTGGCAAGGAACGGAGAGTATTTGGCAGTTACTTGGCGGACAGATTTTGGCAAGAAACGGACAGTATTTGGCAAGGAACGGACAGTATTTGGCAAGGACAGGACAGTATTTGGCAAGGAACGGACAGTATTAGGAAGTCACTTTGCGGACAGTATTTGACTAGAAACGGACAGTACTTGGCAGTCACTTGTCACAGTATTTGGCAAGGGACGGACAATAATTATTTGGCAGTCACTTGTCGGACAGTATTTGGCAAGGAACGGACAGTATTTGGCAGTTACTTGACGGACAGTATATGGCAAGGACCGGACAGTATTTGGCAGTCACTTGGCGGACAGTATTTGGCAGGGACAGGACAGTATTTGGCAAGGAACGGACATTATTTGGCAGCTACATGTCGGAAAGTGTTTGGCAAGGAACGGACAGTATTTGGCAAGGACAGGACAGTATTTGAAAGTCACTTGGCGGACAGTATTTGGCAAGGAACGGACAGTATTTGGCAGTTACTTGGCGGACAGTATTTGGCAAGGAATGGACACTATTTTGCAGTTACTTGGCGGACAGTTTTTGGCAAGGAACGGACAGTATTTGACAGTCACTTGGCGGACAGTATTTGGCAAGGACAGGACAGTATTTGAAAGTCACTTGGCGGACAGTATTTGGCAAGGAACGGACAGTATTTGGCAAGGAACGGACAGTATTTGGCAAGGAACGGACAGTATTTGGCAGTCACTTGGTGGACAGTATTTGGCAAGGAACGGAGAGTATTTGGCAAGGAACGGACAGTATTTAGCAGGGAACGGACAATATTTATATTACAGTCACTTGGCGGACAGTATTTTGCAAGGAACGGAGAGTATTAGGAAGTCACGTGGCGGACAGTATTTGGCAAGGAACGGACAGTATTTGGCAGTCACTTGGCGGACAGTATTTGGCAATCACTTGTTGGACAGTATTTGGCAAGGACAGGACAGTATTTGGAAGTCACTTGGCGGACAGTATTTGGCAAGGAACGGACAGTATTTGGCAAGGAACGGAGAGTATTTGGCAAGGAACGGACAGTATTTAGCAGGGAACGGACAATATTTATATTAGTCACTTGGCGGACAGTATTTTGCAAGGAACGGAGAGTATTAGGAAGTCACTTGGCGGAAAGTTTTTGGCAAGGAGCGGACATTATTTGGCAGTCTCTTGGCGGACAGTATTTGGCAAGGAACGGACAGTATTTGGCAATCACTTTGCGGACAGTATTTGGCAAGGAATGGACAGTATTTGGCAGCTACATGGCGGACAGTTTTTGGCAAGGAACGGACAATAATTATTTGGCGGGCAGTCACTTGGCGGACAGTATTTGGAAAGGACCCGACAGTATATGGCAGTTATATCGCGGACAGTATTTGGCAAGGAACGGACAGTATTTGGCAGTTACTTGGCGGACAGATTTTGGCAAGAAACGGACAGTATTTGGCAACGACAGAAAAGTATTTGGAAGTCACTTGGCGGACAGTATTTGGCAAGGAACGGACAGTATTTGGCAGTCACTTGGCGGACAGTATTTGGCAGGGACAGGACAGTATTTGGCAAGGAACGGACATTATTTGGCAGCTACATGTCGGAAAGTGTTTGGCAAGGAACGGACAGTATTTGGCAAGGACAGGACAGTATTTGAAAGTCACTTGGCGGACAGTATTTGGCAAGGAACGGACAGTATTTGGCAGTTACTTGGCGGACAGTATTTGGCAAGGAATGGACACTATTTTGCAGTTACTTGGCGGACAGTTTTTGGCAAGGAACGGACAGTATTTGACAGTCACTTGGCGGACAGTATTTGAAAGTCACTTGGCGGACAGTATTTGAAAGTCACTTGGCGGACAGTATTTGGCAAGGAACGGACAGTATTTGGCAAGGAACGGACAGTATTTGGCAGTCACTTGGTGGACAGTATTTGGCAAGGAACGGAGAGTATTTGGCAGTTACTTGGCGGACAGATTTTGGCAAGAAACGGACAGTATTTGGCAAGGAACGGACAGTATTTGGCAAGGACAGGACAGTATTTGGCAAGGAACGGACAGTATTAGGAAGTCACTTTGCGGACAGTATTTGACTAGAAACGGACAGTACTTGGCAGTCACTTGGTGGACAGTATTTGGCAAGGAACGGACAGTATTTGGCAAGGACCGGACAGTATTTGGCAAGAAACGGACAATAATTATATTACAGTCACTTGGCGGACTGTATTTGGCAAGGAACGGACAGTATTTGGCAAGGACAGGACAGTATTTGGCAAGGAACGGACAGTATTAGGAAGTCACTTTGCGGACAGTATTTGACTAGAAACGGACAGTATTTGGCAGTCACTTGGCGGACAGAATTTGGCAGCTACATGGCGGACAGTATTTGGCAAGGGACGGACAATAATTATTTGGCAGTCACTTGTCGGACAGTATTTGGCAAGGAACGGACAGTATTTGGCAGTTACTTGACGGACAGTATATGGCAAGGACCGGACAGTATTTGGCAGTCACTTGGCGGACAGTATTTGGCAGGGACAGGACAGTATTTGGCAAGGAACGGACATTATTTGGCAGCTACATGTCGGAAAGTGTTTGACTAGAAACGGACAGTACTTGGCAGTCACTTGTCACAGTATTTGGCAAGGGACGGACAATAATTATTTGGCAGTCACTTGTCGGACAGTATTTGGCAAGGAACGGACAGTATTTGGCAGTTACTTGACGGACAGTATATGGCAAGGACCGGACAGTATTTGGCAGTCACTTGGCGGACAGTATTTGGCAGGGACAGGACAGTATTTGGCAAGGAACGGACATTATTTGGCAGCTACATGTCGGAAAGTGTTTGGCAAGGAACGGACAGTATTTGGCAAGGACAGGACAGTATTTGAAAGTCACTTGGCGGACAGTATTTGGCAAGGAACGGACAGTATTTGGCAGTTACTTGGCGGACAGTATTTGGCAAGGAATGGACACTATTTTGCAGTTACTTGGCGGACAGTTTTTGGCAAGGAACGGACAGTATTTGACAGTCACTTGGCGGACAGTATTTGGCAAGGACAGGACAGTATTTGAAAGTCACTTGGCGGACAGTATTTGGCAAGGAACGGACAGTATTTGGCAAGGAACGGACAGTATTTGGCAAGGAACGGACAGTATTTGGCAGTCACTTGGTGGACAGTATTTGGCAAGGAACGGAGAGTATTTGGCAAGGAACGGACAGTATTTAGCAGGGAACGGACAATATTTATATTACAGTCACTTGGCGGACAGTATTTTGCAAGGAACGGAGAGTATTAGGAAGTCACGTGGCGGACAGTATTTGGCAAGGAACGGACAGTATTTGGCAGTCACTTGGCGGACAGTATTTGGCAATCACTTGTTGGACAGTATTTGGCAAGGACAGGACAGTATTTGGAAGTCACTTGGCGGACAGTATTTGGCAAGGAACGGACAGTATTTGGCAAGGAACGGAGAGTATTTGGCAAGGAACGGACAGTATTTAGCAGGGAACGGACAATATTTATATTAGTCACTTGGCGGACAGTATTTTGCAAGGAACGGAGAGTATTAGGAAGTCACTTGGCGGAAAGTTTTTGGCAAGGAGCGGACATTATTTGGCAGTCTCTTGGCGGACAGTATTTGGCAAGGAACGGACAGTATTTGGCAATCACTTTGCGGACAGTATTTGGCAAGGAATGGACAGTATTTGGCAGCTACATGGCGGACAGTTTTTGGCAAGGAACGGACAATAATTATTTGGCGGGCAGTCACTTGGCGGACAGTATTTGGAAAGGACCCGACAGTATATGGCAGTTATATCGCGGACAGTATTTGGCAAGGAACGGACAGTATTTGGCAGTTACTTGGCGGACAGATTTTGGCAAGAAACGGACAGTATTTGGCAACGACAGAAAAGTATTTGGAAGTCACTTGGCGGACAGTATTTGGCAAGGAACGGACAGTATTTGGCAGTCACTTGGCGGACAGTATTTGGCAGGGACAGGACAGTATTTGGCAAGGAACGGACATTATTTGGCAGCTACATGTCGGAAAGTGTTTGGCAAGGAACGGACAGTATTTGGCAAGGACAGGACAGTATTTGAAAGTCACTTGGCGGACAGTATTTGGCAAGGAACGGACAGTATTTGGCAGTTACTTGGCGGACAGTATTTGGCAAGGAATGGACACTATTTTGCAGTTACTTGGCGGACAGTTTTTGGCAAGGAACGGACAGTATTTGACAGTCACTTGGCGGACAGTATTTGAAAGTCACTTGGCGGACAGTATTTGAAAGTCACTTGGCGGACAGTATTTGGCAAGGAACGGACAGTATTTGGCAAGGAACGGACAGTATTTGGCAGTCACTTGGTGGACAGTATTTGGCAAGGAACGGAGAGTATTTGGCAGTTACTTGGCGGACAGATTTTGGCAAGAAACGGACAGTATTTGGCAAGGAACGGACAGTATTTGGCAAGGACAGGACAGTATTTGGCAAGGAACGGACAGTATTAGGAAGTCACTTTGCGGACAGTATTTGACTAGAAACGGACAGTACTTGGCAGTCACTTGGTGGACAGTATTTGGCAAGGAACGGACAGTATTTGGCAAGGACCGGACAGTATTTGGCAAGAAACGGACAATAATTATATTACAGTCACTTGGCGGACTGTATTTGGCAAGGAACGGACAGTATTTGGCAAGGACAGGACAGTATTTGGCAAGGAACGGACAGTATTAGGAAGTCACTTTGCGGACAGTATTTGACTAGAAACGGACAGTATTTGGCAGTCACTTGGCGGACAGAATTTGGCAGCTACATGGCGGACAGTATTTGGCAAGGGACGGACAATAATTATTTGGCAGTCACTTGTCGGACAGTATTTGGCAAGGAACGGACAGTATTTGGCAGTTACTTGACGGACAGTATATGGCAAGGACCGGACAGTATTTGGCAGTCACTTGGCGGACAGTATTTGGCAGGGACAGGACAGTATTTGGCAAGGAACGGACATTATTTGGCAGCTACATGTCGGAAAGTGTTTGGCAAGGAACGGACAGTATTTGGCAGTTACTTGGCGGACAGTATTTGGCAAGGAATGGACACTATTTTGCAGTTACTTGGCGGACAGTTTTTGGCAAGGAACGGACAGTATTTGACAGTCACTTGGCGGACAGTATTTGGCAAGGACAGGACAGTATTTGAAAGTCACTTGGCGGACAGTATTTGGCAAGGAACGGACAGTATTTGGCAAGGAACGGACAGTATTTGGCAGTCACTTGGTGGACAGTATTTGGCAAGGAACGGAGAGTATTTGGCAAGGAACGGACAGTATTTAGCAGGGAACGGACAATATTTATATTACAGTCACTTGGCGGACAGTATTTTGCAAGGAACGGAGAGTATTAGGAAGTCACGTGGCGGACAGTATTTGGCAAGGAACGGACAGTATTTGGCAGTCACTTGGCGGACAGTATTTGGCAATCACTTGTTGGACAGTATTTGGCAAGGACAGGACAGTATTTGGAAGTCACTTGGCGGACAGTATTTGGCAAGGAACGGACAGTATTTGGCAAGGAACGGAGAGTATTTGGCAAGGAACGGACAGTATTTAGCAGGGAACGGACAATATTTATATTAGTCACTTGGCGGACAGTATTTTGCAAGGAACGGAGAGTATTAGGAAGTCACTTGGCGGAAAGTTTTTGGCAAGGAGCGGACATTATTTGGCAGTCTCTTGGCGGACAGTATTTGGCAAGGAACGGACAGTATTTGGCAATCACTTTGCGGACAGTATTTGGCAAGGAATGGACAGTATTTGGCAGCTACATGGCGGACAGTTTTTGGCAAGGAACGGACAATAATTATTTGGCGGGCAGTCACTTGGCGGACAGTATTTGGAAAGGACCCGACAGTATATGGCAGTTATATCGCGGACAGTATTTGGCAAGGAACGGACAGTATTTGGCAGTTACTTGGCGGACAGATTTTGGCAAGAAACGGACAGTATTTGGCAACGACAGAAAAGTATTTGGAAGTCACTTGGCGGACAGTATTTGGCAACGAACGGACAGTATTTGGCAGTTACTTGGCGGACAGATTTTGGCAAGAAACGGACAGTATTTGGCAAGGACAGGACAGTATTTGGCAAGGAACGGACAGTATTAGGAAGTCACTTTGCGGACAGTATTTGACTAGAAACGGACAGTATTTGGCAGTCACTTGGTGGACAGTATTTGGCAAGGAACGGACAGTATTTGGCAAGAACCGGACAGTATTTGGCAAGAAACGGACAATAATTATATTACAGTCACTTGGCGGACTGTATTTGGCAAGGAACGGACAGTATTTGGCAAGGACAGGACAGTATTTGGCAAGGAACGGACAGTATTAGGAAGTCACTTTGCGGACAGTATTTGACTAGAAACGGACAGTATTTGGCAGTCACTTGGTGGACAGTATTTGGCAAGGAACGAACAGTATTTGGCAAGGACCGGACAGTATTTGGCAAGAAACGGACAATAATTATATTACAGTCACTTGGCGGACAGTATTTGGCAAGGAACGGAGAGTATTGGGAAGTCACGTGACGGACAGTATTTGGCAAGAAACGGACAGTATTTGGCAGTCACTTGGCGGACAGAATTTGGCAGCTACATGGCGGACAGTATTTGGCAAGGGACGGACAATAATTATTTGGCAGTCACTTGTCGGACAGTATTTGGCAAGGAACGGACAGTATTTGGCAGTTACTTGACGGACAGTATATGGCAAGGACCGGACAGTATTTGGCAGTCACTTGGCGGACAGTATTTGGCAGGGACAGGACAGTATTTGGCAAGGAACGGACATTATTTGGCAGCTACATGTCGGAAAGTGTTTGGCAAGGAACGGACAGTATTTGGCAAGGACAGGACAGTATTTGAAAGTCACTTGGCGGACAGTATTTGGCAAGGAACGGACAGTATTTGGCAGTTACTTGGCGGACAGTATTTGGCAAGGAATGGACACTATTTTGCAGTTACTTGGCGGACAGTTTTTGGCAAGGAACGGACAGTATTTGACAGTCACTTGGCGGACAGTATTTGGCAAGGACAGGACAGTATTTGAAAGTCACTTGGCGGACAGTATTTGGCAAGGAACGGACAGTATTTGGCAAGGAACGGACAGTATTTGGCAGTCACTTGGTGGACAGTATTTGGCAAGGAACGGAGAGTATTTGGCAAGGAACGGACAGTATTTAGCAGGGAACGGACAATATTTATATTACAGTCACTTGGCGGACAGTATTTTGCAAGGAACGGAGAGTATTAGGAAGTCACGTGGCGGACAGTATTTGGCAAGGAACGGACAGTATTTGGCAGTCACTTGGCGGACAGTATTTGGCAATCACTTGTTGGACAGTATTTGGCAAGGACAGGACAGTATTTGGAAGTCACTTGGCGGACAGTATTTGGCAAGGAACGGACAGTATTTGGCAAGGAACGGAGAGTATTTGGCAAGGAACGGACAGTATTTAGCAGGGAACGGACAATATTTATATTAGTCACTTGGCGGACAGTATTTTGCAAGGAACGGAGAGTATTAGGAAGTCACTTGGCGGAAAGTTTTTGGCAAGGAGCGGACATTATTTGGCAGTCTCTTGGCGGACAGTATTTGGCAAGGAACGGACAGTATTTGGCAATCACTTTGCGGACAGTATTTGGCAAGGAATGGACAGTATTTGGCAGCTACATGGCGGACAGTTTTTGGCAAGGAACGGACAATAATTATTTGGCGGGCAGTCACTTGGCGGACAGTATTTGGAAAGGACCCGACAGTATATGGCAGTTATATCGCGGACAGTATTTGGCAAGGAACGGACAGTATTTGGCAGTTACTTGGCGGACAGATTTTGGCAAGAAACGGACAGTATTTGGCAACGACAGAAAAGTATTTGGAAGTCACTTGGCGGACAGTATTTGGCAACGAACGGACAGTATTTGGCAGTTACTTGGCGGACAGATTTTGGCAAGAAACGGACAGTATTTGGCAAGGACAGGACAGTATTTGGCAAGGAACGGACAGTATTAGGAAGTCACTTTGCGGACAGTATTTGACTAGAAACGGACAGTATTTGGCAGTCACTTGGTGGACAGTATTTGGCAAGGAACGGACAGTATTTGGCAAGGACCGGACAGTATTTGGCAAGAAACGGACAATAATTATATTACAGTCACTTGGCGGACTGTATTTGGCAAGGAACGGACAGTATTTGGCAAGGACAGGACAGTATTTGGCAAGGAACGGACAGTATTAGGAAGTCACTTTGCGGACAGTATTTGACTAGAAACGGACAGTATTTGGCAGTCACTTGGTGGACAGTATTTGGCAAGGAACGAACAGTATTTGGCAAGGACCGGACAGTATTTGGCAAGAAACGGACAATAATTATATTACAGTCACTTGGCGGACAGTATTTGGCAAGGAACGGAGAGTATTGGGAAGTCACGTGACGGACAGTATTTGGCAAGAAACGGACAGTATTTGGCAGTCACTTGGCGGACAGAATTTGGCAGCTACATGGCGGACAGTATTTGGCAAGGGACGGACAATAATTATTTGGCAGTCACTTGTCGGACAGTATTTGGCAAGGAACGGACAGTATTTGGCAGTTACTTGACGGACAGTATATGGCAAGGACCGGACAGTATTTGGCAGTCACTTGGCGGACAGTATTTGGCAGGGACAGGACAGTATTTGGCAAGGAACGGACATTATTTGGCAGCTACATGTCGGAAAGTGTTTGGCAAGGAACGGACAGTATTTGGCAAGGACAGGACAGTATTTGAAAGTCACTTGGCGGACAGTATTTGGCAAGGAACGGACAGTATTTGGCAGTTACTTGGTGGACAGTATTTGGCAAGGAATGGACACTATTTTGCAGTTACTTGGCGGACAGTTTTTGGCAAGGAACGGACAGTATTTGACAGTCACTTGGCGGACAGTATTTGGCAAGGACAGGACAGTATTTGAAAGTCACTTGGCGGACAGTATTTGGCAAGGAACGGACAGTATTTGGCAAGGAACGGACAGTATTTGGCAAGGAACGGACAGTATTTGGCAGTCACTTGGTGGACAGTATTTGGCAAGGAACGGAGAGTATTTGGCAAGGAACGGACAGTATTTAGCAGGGAACGGACAATATTTATATTACAGTCACTTGGCGGACAGTATTTTGCAAGGAACGGAGAGTATTAGGAAGTCACGTGGCGGACAGTATTTGGCAAGGAACGGACAGTATTTGGCAGTCACTTGGCGGACAGTATTTGGCAATCACTTGTTGGACAGTATTTGGCAAGGACAGGACAGTATTTGGAAGTCACTTGGCGGACAGTATTTGGCAAGGAACGGACAGTATTTGGCAAGGAACGGAGAGTATTTGGCAAGGAACGGACAGTATTTAGCAGGGAACGGACAATATTTATATTAGTCACTTGGCGGACAGTATTTTGCAAGGAACGGAGAGTATTAGGAAGTCACTTGGCGGAAAGTTTTTGGCAAGGAGCGGACATTATTTGGCAGTCTCTTGGCGGACAGTATTTGGCAAGGAACGGACAGTATTTGGCAATCACTTTGCGGACAGTATTTGGCAAGGAATGGACAGTATTTGGCAGCTACATGGCGGACAGTTTTTGGCAAGGAACGGACAATAATTATTTGGCGGGCAGTCACTTGGCGGACAGTATTTGGAAAGGACCCGACAGTATATGGCAGTTATATCGCGGACAGTATTTGGCAAGGAACGGACAGTATTTGGCAGTTACTTGGCGGACAGATTTTGGCAAGAAACGGACAGTATTTGGCAACGACAGAAAAGTATTTGGAAGTCACTTGGCGGACAGTATTTGGCAACGAACGGACAGTATTTGGCAGTTACTTGGCGGACAGATTTTGGCAAGAAACGGACAGTATTTGGCAAGGACAGGACAGTATTTGGCAAGGAACGGACAGTATTAGGAAGTCACTTTGCGGACAGTATTTGACTAGAAACGGACAGTATTTGGCAGTCACTTGGTGGACAGTATTTGGCAAGGAACGGACAGTATTTGGCAAGGACCGGACAGTATTTGGCAAGAAACGGACAATAATTATATTACAGTCACTTGGCGGACTGTATTTGGCAAGGAACGGACAGTATTTGGCAAGGACAGGACAGTATTTGGCAAGGAACGGACAGTATTAGGAAGTCACTTTGCGGACAGTATTTGACTAGAAACGGACAGTATTTGGCAGTCACTTGGTGGACAGTATTTGGCAAGGAACGGACAGTATTTGGCAAGGACCGGACAGTATTTGGCAAGAAACGGACAATAATTATATTACAGTCACTTGGCGGACTGTATTTGGCAAGGAACGGACAGTATTTGGCAAGGACAGGACAGTATTTGGCAGTTACTTGGCGGACAGATTTTGGCAAGAAACGGACAGTATTTGGCAACGACAGAAAAGTATTTGGAAGTCACTTGGCGGACAGTATTTGGCAACGAACGGACAGTATTTGGCAGTTACTTGGCGGACAGATTTTGGCAAGAAACGGACAGTATTTGGCAAGGACAGGACAGTATTTGGCAAGGAACGGACAGTATTAGGAAGTCACTTTGCGGACAGTATTTGACTAGAAACGGACAGTATTTGGCAGTCACTTGGTGGACAGTATTTGGCAAGGAACGGACAGTATTTGGCAAGGACCGGACAGTATTTGGCAAGAAACGGACAATAATTATATTACAGTCACTTGGCGGACTGTATTTGGCAAGGAACGGACAGTATTTGGCAAGGACAGGACAGTATTTGGCAAGGAACGGACAGTATTAGGAAGTCACTTTGCGGACAGTATTTGACTAGAAACGGACAGTATTTGGCAGTCACTTGGTGGACAGTATTTGGCAAGGAACGGACAGTATTTGGCAAGGACCGGACAGTATTTGGCAAGAAACGGACAATAATTATATTACAGTCACTTGGCGGACTGTATTTGGCAAGGAACGGACAGTATTTGGCAAGGACAGGACAGTATTTGGCAAGGAACGGACAGTATTAGGAAGTCACTTTGCGGACAGTATTTGACTAGAAACGGACAGTATTTGGCAGTCACTTGGTGGACAGTATTTGGCAAGGAACGAACAGTATTTGGCAAGGACCGGACAGTATTTGGCAAGAAACGGACAATAATTATATTACAGTCACTTGGCGGACTGTATTTGGCAAGGAACGGACAGTATTTGGCAGTTACTTGACGGACAGTATTTGGCAAGGAACGGACAGTATTTGGCAAGGAACGGACATTATTAGGCAGTCACTTGGCGGACAGTATTTGGGAAGGAACGGACATTATTTGGCAGTCACTTGGCGGACAGTATTTGGCAAGGAATGGACACTATTTTGCAGTTACTTGGCGGACAGTTTTTGGCAAGGAACGGACAGTATTTCGCAAGGACAGGACAGTATTTGAAAGTCACTTGGCGGACAGTATTTGGCAAGGAACGGACAGTATTTGGCAGTTACTTGGCGGACAGATTTTGGCAAGAAACGGACAGTATTTGGCAGTCACTTGGCGGACAGTATTTGGCAAGGACAGGACAGTATTTGGAAGTCACTTGGCGGACAGTATTTGGCAAGGAACGGACAGTATTTGGCAGTCACTTGGCGGACAGTATTTTGCAAGGAACGGACAGTATTTGGCAGTCACTTGGTGGACAGTATTTGGCAAGGAACGGACAGTATTTGGCAGTCACTTGGTGGACAGTATTTGGCAAGGAACGGAGAGTATTTGGCAAGGAACGGACAGTATTTAGCAGGGAACGGACAATATTTATATTACAGTCACTTGGCGGACAGTATTTGGCAAGGAACGGACAGTATTTGGCAGTTACTTGACGGACAGTATATGGCAAGGACCGGACAGTATTTGGCAGTCACTTGGCGGACAGTATTTGGCAGGGACAGGACAGTATTTGGCAAGGAACGGACATTATTTGGCAGCTACATGTCGGAAAGTGTTTGGCAAGGAACGGACAGTATTTGGCAAGGACAGGACAGTATTTGAAAGTCACTTGGCGGACAGTATTTGGCAAGGAACGGACAGTATTTGGCAGTTACTTGGCGGACAGTATTTGGCAAGAATGGACACTATTTTGCAGTTACTTGGCGGACAGTTTTTGGCAAGGAACGGACAGTATTTGACAGTCACTTGGCGGACAGTATTTGGCAAGGACAGGACAGTATTTGAAAGTCACTTGGCGGACAGTATTTGGCAAGGAACGGACAGTATTTGGCAAGGAACGGACAGTATTTGGCAAGGAACGGACAGTATTTGGCAAGGAACGGACAGTATTTGGCAGTCACTTGGTGGACAGTATTTGGCAAGGAACGGAGAGTATTTGGCAAGGAACGGACAGTATTTAGCAGGGAACGGACAATATTTATATTACAGTCACTTGGCGGACAGTATTTTGCAAGGAACGGAGAGTATTAGGAAGTCACGTGGCGGACAGTATTTGGCAAGGAACGGACAGTATTTGGAAGTCACTTGGCGGACAGTATTTGGCAAGGAACGGACAGTATTTGGCAAGGAACGGAGAGTATTTGGCAAGGAACGGACAGTATTTGGCAAGGACAGGACAGTATTTGAAAGTCACTTGGCGGACAGTATTTGGCAAGGAACGGACAGTATTTGGCAGTTACTTGGCGGACAGATTTTGGCAAGAAACGGACAGTATTTGGCAGTCACTTGGCGGACAGTATTTGGCAAGGACAGGACAGTATTTGGAAGTCACTTGGCGGACAGTATTTGGCAAGGAACGGACAGTATTTGGCAAGGAACGGACAGTATTTGGCAGTCACTTGGCGGACAGTATTTTGCAAGGAACGGACAGTATTTGGCAGTCACTTGGTGGACAGTATTTGGCAAGGAACGGACAGTATTTGGCAGTCACTTGGTGGACAGTATTTGGCAAGGAACGGAGAGTATTTGGCAAGGAACGGACAGTATTTAGCAGGGAACGGACAATATTTATATTACAGTCACTTGGCGGACAGTATTTGGCAAGGAACGGAGAGTATTGGGAAGTCACGTGACGGACAGTATTTGGCAAGAAACGGACAGTATTTGGCAGTCACTTGGCGGACAGAATTTGGCAGCTACATGGCGGACAGTATTTGGCAAGGGACGGACAATAATTATTTGGCAGTCACTTGTCGGACAGTATTTGGCAAGGAACGGACAGTATTTGGCAGTCACTTGGCGGACAGTATTTGGCAGGGACAGGACAGTATTTGGCAAGGAACGGACATTATTTGGCAGCTACATGTCGGAAAGTGTTTGGCAAGGAACGGACAGTATTTGGCAAGGACAGGACAGTATTTGAAAGTCACTTGGCGGACAGTATTTGGCAAGGAACGGACAGTATTTGGCAGTTACTTGGCGGACAGTATTTGGCAAGGAATGGACACTATTTTGCAGTTACTTGGCGGACAGTTTTTGGCAAGGAACGGACAGTATTTGACAGTCACTTGGCGGACAGTATTTGGCAAGGACAGGACAGTATTTGAAAGTCACTTGGCGGACAGTATTTGGCAAGGAACGGACAGTATTTGGCAAGGAACGGACAGTATTTGGCAAGGAACGGACAGTATTTGGCAGTCACTTGGTGGACAGTATTTGGCAAGGAACGGAGAGTATTTGGCAGTTACTTGGCGGACAGATTTTGGCAAGAAACGGACAGTATTTGGCAAGGAACGGACAGTATTAGGAAGTCACTTTGCGGACAGTATTTGACTAGAAACGGACAGTATTTGGCAGTCACTTGGTGGACAGTATTTGGCAAGGAACGGACAGTATTTGGCAAGGACCGGACAGTATTTGGCAAGAAACGGACAATAATTATATTACAGTCACTTGGCGGACTGTATTTGGCAAGGAACGGACAGTATTTGGCAAGGACAGGACAGTATTTGGCAAGGAACGGACAGTATTAGGAAGTCACTTTGCGGACAGTATTTGACTAGAAACGGACAGTATTTGGCAGTCACTTGGCGGACAGTATTTGGCAAGGAACGGACAGTATTTGGCAAGGAACGGAGAGTATTTGGCAAGGAACGGACAGTATTTAGCAGGGAACGGACAATATTTATATTAGTCACTTGGCGGACAGTATTTTGCAAGGAACGGAGAGTATTAGGAAGTCACTTGGCGGAAAGTTTTTGGCAAGGAGCGGACATTATTTGGCAGTCTCTTGGCGGACAGTATTTGGCAAGGAACGGACAGTATTTGGCAATCACTTTGCGGACAGTATTTGGCAAGGAATGGACAGTATTTGGCAGCTACATGGCGGACAGTTTTTGGCAAGGAACGGACAATAATTATTTGGCGGGCAGTCACTTGGCGGACAGTATTTGGAAAGGACCCGACAGTATATGGCAGTTATATCGCGGACAGTATTTGGCAAGGAACGGACAGTATTTGGCAGTTACTTGGCGGACAGATTTTGGCAAGAAACGGACAGTATTTGGCAACGACAGAAAAGTATTTGGAAGTCACTTGGCGGACAGTATTTGGCAACGAACGGACAGTATTTGGTAGTTACTTGGCGGACAGATTTTGGCAAGAAATGGACAGTATTTGGCAAGGACAGGACAGTATTTGGCAAGGAACGGACAGTATTAGGAAGTCACTTTGCGGACAGTATTTGACTAGAAACGGACAGTATTTGGCAGTCACTTGGTGGACAGTATTTGGCAAGGAACGGACAGTATTTGGCAAGGACCGGACAGTATTTGGCAAGAAACGGACAATAATTATATTACAGTCACTTGGCGGACTGTATTTGACAAGGAACGGACAGTATTTGGCAAGGACAGGACAGTATTTGGCAAGGAACGGACAGTATTAGGAAGTCACTTTGCGGACAGTATTTGACTAGAAACGGACAGTATTTGGCAGTCACTTGGTGGACAGTATTTGGCAAGGAACGGACAGTATTTGGCAAGGACCGGACAGTATTTGGCAAGAAACGGACAATAATTATATTACAGTCACTTGGCGGACTGTATTTGGCAAGGAACGGACAGTATTTGGCAAGGACAGGACAGTATTTGGCAAGGAACGGACAGTATTAGGAAGTCACTTTGCGGACAGTATTTGACTAGAAACGGACAGTATTTGGCAGTCACTTGGTGGACAGTATTTGGCAAGGAACGAACAGTATTTGGCAAGGACCGGACAGTATTTGGCAAGAAACGGACAATAATTATATTACAGTCACTTGGCGGACAGTATTTGGCAAGGAACGGAGAGTATTGGGAAGTCACGTGACGGACAGTATTTGGCAAGAAACGGACAGTATTTGGCAGTCACTTGGCGGACAGAATTTGGCAGCTACATGGCGGACAGTATTTGGCAAGGGACGGACAATAATTATTTGGCAGTCACTTGTCGGACAGTATTTGGCAAGGAACGGACAGTATTTGGCAGTTACTTGACGGACAGTATATGGCAAGGACCGGACAGTATTTGGCAGTCACTTGGCGGACAGTATTTGGCAGGGACAGGACAGTATTTGGCAAGGAACGGACATTATTTGGCAGCTACATGTCGGAAAGTGTTTGGCAAGGAACGGACAGTATTTGGCAAGGACAGGACAGTATTTGAAAGTCACTTGGCGGACAGTATTTGGCAAGGAACGGACAGTATTTGGCAGTTACTTGGCGGACAGTATTTGGCAAGGAATGGACACTATTTTGCAGTTACTTGGCGGACAGTTTTTGGCAAGGAACGGACAGTATTTGACAGTCACTTGGCGGACAGTATTTGACAAGGACAGGACAGTATTTGAAAGTCACTTGGCGGACAGTATTTGGCAAGGAACGGACAGTATTTGGCAAGGAACGGACAGTATTTGGCAAGGAACGGACAGTATTTGGCAGTCACTTGGTGGACAGTATTTGGCAAGGAACGGAGAGTATTTGGCAAGGAACGGACAGTATTTAGCAGGGAACGGACAATATTTATATTACAGTCACTTGGCGGACAGTATTTTGCAAGGAACGGAGAGTATTAGGAAGTCACGTGGCGGACAGTATTTGGCAAGGAACGGACAGTATTTGGCAGTCACTTGGCGGACAGTATTTGGCAATCACTTGTTGGACAGTATTTGGCAAGGACAGGACAGTATTTGGAAGTCACTTGGCGGACAGTATTTGGCAAGGAACGGACAGTATTTGGCAAGGAACGGAGAGTATTTGGCAAGGAACGGACAGTATTTAGCAGGGAACGGACAATATTTATATTAGTCACTTGGCGGACAGTATTTTGCAAGGAACGGAGAGTATTAGGAAGTCACTTGGCGGAAAGTTTTTGGCAAGGAGCGGACATTATTTGGCAGTCTCTTGGCGGACAGTATTTGGCAAGGAACGGACAGTATTTGGCAATCACTTTGCGGACAGTATTTGGCAAGGAATGGACAGTATTTGGCAGCTACATGGCGGACAGTTTTTGGCAAGGAACGGACAATAATTATTTGGCGGGCAGTCACTTGGCGGACAGTATTTGGAAAGGACCCGACAGTATATGGCAGTTATATCGCGGACAGTATTTGGCAAGGAACGGACAGTATTTGGCAGTTACTTGGCGGACAGATTTTGGCAAGAAACGGACAGTATTTGGCAACGACAGAAAAGTATTTGGAAGTCACTTGGCGGACAGTATTTGGCAAGGAACGGACAGTATTTGGCAGTCACTTGGCGGACAGTATTTGGCAGGGACAGGACAGTATTTGGCAAGGAACGGACATTATTTGGCAGCTACATGTCGGAAAGTGTTTGGCAAGGAACGGACAGTATTTGGCAAGGACAGGACAGTATTTGAAAGTCACTTGGCGGACAGTATTTGGCAAGGAACGGACAGTATTTGGCAGTTACTTGGCGGACAGTATTTGGCAAGGAATGGACACTATTTTGCAGTTACTTGGCGGACAGTTTTTGGCAAGGAACGGACAGTATTTGACAGTCACTTGGCGGACAGTATTTGGCAAGGACAGGACAGTATTTGAAAGTCACTTGGCGGACAGTATTTGGCAAGGAACGGACAGTATTTGGCAAGGAACGGACAGTATTTGGCAAGGAACGGACAGTATTTGGCAGTCACTTGGTGGACAGTATTTGGCAAGGAACGGAGAGTATTTGGCAGTTACTTGGCGGACAGATTTTGGCAAGAAACGGACAGTATTTGGCAAGGAACGGACATTATTTGGCAAGGACAGGACAGTATTTGGCAAGGAACGGACAGTATTAGGAAGTCACTTTGCGGACAGTATTTGACTAGAAACGGACAGTACTTGGCAGTCACTTGGTGGACAGTATTTGGCAAGGAACGGACAGTATTTGGCAAGGACCGGACAGTATTTGGCAAGAAACGGACAATAATTATATTACAGTCACTTGGCGGACTGTATTTGGCAAGGAACGGACAGTATTTGGCAAGGACAGGACAGTATTTGGCAAGGAACGGACAGTATTAGGAAGTCACTTTGCGGACAGTATTTGACTAGAAACGGACAGTATTTGGCAGTCATTTGGCGGACAGTATTTGGCAAGGAACGGACAGTATTTGGCAAGGAACGGAGAGTATTTGGCAAGGAACGGACAGTATTTAGCAGGGAACGGACAATATTTATATTAGTCACTTGGCGGACAGTATTTTGCAAGGAACGGAGAGTATTAGGAAGTCACTTGGCGGAAAGTTTTTGGCAAGGAGCGGACATTATTTGGCAGTCTCTTGGCGGACAGTATTTGGCAAGGAACGGACAGTATTTGGCAATCACTTTGCGGACAGTATTTGGCAAGGAATGGACAGTATTTGGCAGCTACATGGCGGACAGTTTTTGGCAAGGAACGGACAATAATTATTTGGCGGGCAGTCACTTGGCGGACAGTATTTGGAAAGGACCCGACAGTATATGGCAGTTATATCGCGGACAGTATTTGGCAAGGAACGGACAGTATTTGGCAGTTACTTGGCGGACAGATTTTGGCAAGAAACGGACAGTATTTGGCAACGACAGAAAAGTATTTGGAAGTCACTTGGCGGACAGTATTTGGCAACGAACGGACAGTATTTGGCAGTTACTTGGCGGACAGATTTTGGCAAGAAATGGACAGTATTTGGCAAGGACAGGACAGTATTTGGCAAGGAACGGACAGTATTAGGAAGTCACTTTGCGGACAGTATTTGACTAGAAACGGACAGTATTTGGCAGTCACTTGGTGGACAGTATTTGGCAAGGAACGGACAGTATTTGGCAAGGACCGGACAGTATTTGGCAAGAAACGGACAACAATTATATTACAGTCACTTGGCGGACTGTATTTGGCAAGGAACGGACAGTATTTGGCAAGGACAGGACAGTATTTGGCAAGGAACGGACAGTATTAGGAAGTCACTTTGCGGACAGTATTTGACTAGAAACGGACAGTATTTGGCAGTCACTTGGTGGACAGTATTTGGCAAGGAACGGACAGTATTTGGCAAGGACCGGACAGTATTTGGCAAGAAACGGACAATAATTATATTACAGTCACTTGGCGGACTGTATTTGGCAAGGAACGGACAGTATTTGGCAAGGACAGGACAGTATTTGGCAAGGAACGGACAGTATTAGGAAGTCACTTTGCGGACAGTATTTGACTAGAAACGGACAGTATTTGGCAGTCACTTGGTGGACAGTATTTGGCAAGGAACGAACAGTATTTGGCAAGGACCGGACAGTATTTGGCAAGAAACGGACAATAATTATATTACAGTCACTTGGCGGACAGTATTTGGCAAGGAACGGAGAGTATTGGGAAGTCACGTGACGGACAGTATTTGGCAAGAAACGGACAGTATTTGGCAGTCACTTGGCGGACAGAATTTGGCAGCTACATGGCGGACAGTATTTGGCAAGGGACGGACAATAATTATTTGGCAGTCACTTGTCGGACAGTATTTGGCAAGGAACGGACAGTATTTGGCAGTTACTTGACGGACAGTATATGGCAAGGACCGGACAGTATTTGGCAGTCACTTGGCGGACAGTATTTGGCAGGGACAGGACAGTATTTGGCAAGGAACGGACATTATTTGGCAGCTACATGTCGGAAAGTGTTTGGCTAGGAACGGACAGTATTTGGCAAGGACAGGACAGTATTTGAAAGTCACTTGGCGGACAGTATTTGGCAAGGAACGGACAGTATTTGGCAGTTACTTGGCGGACAGTATTTGGCAAGGAATGGACACTATTTTGCAGTTACTTGGCGGACAGTTTTTGGCAAGGAACGGACAGTATTTGACAGTCACTTGGCGGACAGTATTTGGCAAGGACAGGACAGTATTTGAAAGTCACTTGGCGGACAGTATATGGCAAGGAACGGACAGTATTTGGCAAGGAACGGACAGTATTTGGCAGTCACTTGGTGGACAGTATTTGGCAAGGAACGGAGAGTATTTGGCAAGGAACGGACAGTATTTAGCAGGGAACGGACAATATTTATATTACAGTCACTTGGCGGACAGTATTTTGCAAGGAACGGAGAGTATTAGGAAGTCACGTGGCGGACAGTATTTGGCAAGGAACGGACAGTATTTGGCAGTCACTTGGCGGACAGTATTTGGCAATCACTTGTTGGACAGTATTTGGCAAGGACAGGACAGTATTTGGAAGTCACTTGGCGGACAGTATTTGGCAAGGAACGGACAGTATTTGGCAAGGAACGGAGAGTATTTGGCAAGGAACGGACAGTATTTAGCAGGGAACGGACAATATTTATATTAGTCACTTGGCGGACAGTATTTTGCAAGGAACGGAGAGTATTAGGAAGTCACTTGGCGGAAAGTTTTTGGCAAGGAGCGGACATTATTTGGCAGTCTCTTGGCGGACAGTATTTGGCAAGGAACGGACAGTATTTGGCAATCACTTTGCGGACAGTATTTGGCAAGGAATGGACAGTATTTGGCAGCTACATGGCGGACAGTTTTTGGCAAGGAACGGACAATAATTATTTGGCGGGCAGTCACTTGGCGGACAGTATTTGGAAAGGACCCGACAGTATATGGCAGTTATATCGCGGACAGTATTTGGCAAGGAACGGACAGTATTTGGCAGTTACTTGGCGGACAGATTTTGGCAAGAAACGGACAGTATTTGGCAACGACAGAAAAGTATTTGGAAGTCACTTGGCGGACAGTATTTGGCAACGAACGGACAGTATTTGGCAGTTACTTGGCGGACAGATTTTGGCAAGAAACGGACAGTATTTGGCAAGGACAGGACAGTATTTGGCAAGGAACGGACAGTATTAGGAAGTCACTTTGCGGACAGTATTTGACTAGAAACGGACAGTATTTGGCAGTCACTTGGTGGACAGTATTTGGCAAGGAACGGACAGTATTTGGCAAGGACCGGACAGTATTTGGCAAGAAACGGACAATAATTATATTACAGTCACTTGGCGGACTGTATTTAGCAAGGAACGGACAGTATTTGGCAAGGACAGGACAGTATTTGGCAAGGAACGGACAGTATTAGGAAGTCACTTTGCGGACAGTATTTGACTAGAAACGGACAGTATTTGGCAGTCACTTGGTCGACAGTATTTGGCAAGGAACGGACAGTATTTGGCAAGGACCGGACAGTATTTGGCAAGAAACGGACAATAATTATATTACAGTCACTTGGCGGACTGTATTTGGCAAGGAACGGACAGTATTTGGCAAGGACAGGACAGTATTTGGCAAGGAACGGACAGTATTAGGAAGTCACTTTGCGGACAGTATTTGACTAGAAACGGACAGTATTTGGCAGTCACTTGGTGGACAGTATTTGGCAAGGAACGAACAGTATTTGGCAAGGACCGGACAGTATTTGGCAAGAAACGGACAATAATTATATTACAGTCACTTGGCGGACTGTATTTGGCAAGGAACGGACAGTATTTGGCAGTTACTTGACGGACAGTATTTGGCAAGGAACGGACAGTATTTGGCAAGGAACGGACATTATTAGGCAGTCACTTGGCGGACAGTATTTGGGAAGGAACGGACATTATTTGGCAGTCACTTGGCGGACAGTATTTGGCAAGGAATGGACACTATTTTGCAGTTACTTGGCGGACAGTTTTTGGCAAGGAACGGACAGTATTTGGCAAGGACAGGACAGTATTTGAAAGTCACTTGGCGGACAGTATTTGGCAAGGAACGGACAGCATTTGGCAAGGAACGGACAGCATTTGGCAGTTACTTGGCGGACAGATTTTGGCAAGAAACGGACAGTATTTGGCAGTCACTTGGCGGACAGTATTTGGCAAGGACAGGACAGTATTTGGAAGTCACTTGGCGGACAGTATTTGGCAAGGAACGGACAGTATTTTGCAAGGAACGGACAGTATTTGGCAGTCAATTGGTGGACAGTATTTGGCAAGGAACGGACAGTATTTGGCAGTCACTTGGTGGACAGTATTTGGCAAGGAACGGAGAGTATTTGGCAAGGAACGGACAGTATTTAGCAGGGAACGGACAATATTTATATTACAGTCACTTGGCGGACAGTATTTGGCAAGGAACGGACAGTATTTGGCAGTTACTTGACGGACAGTATATGGCAAGGACCGGACAGTATTTGGCAGTCACTTGGCGGACAGTATTTGGCAGGGACAGGACAGTATTTGGCAAGGAACGGACATTATTTGGCAGCTACATGTCGGAAAGTGTTTGGCAAGGAACGGACAGTATTTGGCAAGGACCGGACAGTATTTGGCAAGAAACGGACAATAATTATATTACAGTCACTTGGCGGACTGTATTTGGCAAGGAACGGACAGTATTTGGCAAGGACAGGACAGTATTTGGCAAGGAACGGACAGTATTAGGAAGTCACTTTGCGGACAGTATTTGACTAGAAACGGACAGTATTTGGCAGTCACTTGGTCGACAGTATTTGGCAAGGAACGGACAGTATTTGGCAAGGACCGGACAGTATTTGGCAAGAAACGGACAATAATTATATTACAGTCACTTGGCGGACTGTATTTGGCAAGGAACGGACAGTATTTGGCAAGGACAGGACAGTATTTGGCAAGGAACGGACAGTATTAGGAAGTCACTTTGCGGACAGTATTTGACTAGAAACGGACAGTATTTGGCAGTCACTTGGTGGACAGTATTTGGCAAGGAACGAACAGTATTTGGCAAGGACCGGACAGTATTTGGCAAGAAACGGACAATAATTATATTACAGTCACTTGGCGGACTGTATTTGGCAAGGAACGGACAGTATTTGGCAGTTACTTGACGGACAGTATTTGGCAAGGAACGGACAGTATTTGGCAAGGAACGGACATTATTAGGCAGTCACTTGGCGGACAGTATTTGGGAAGGAACGGACATTATTTGGCAGTCACTTGGCGGACAGTATTTGGCAAGGAATGGACACTATTTTGCAGTTACTTGGCGGACAGTTTTTGGCAAGGAACGGACAGTATTTGGCAAGGACAGGACAGTATTTGAAAGTCACTTGGCGGACAGTATTTGGCAAGGAACGGACAGCATTTGGCAGTTACTTGGCGGACAGATTTTGGCAAGAAACGGACAGTATTTGGCAGTCACTTGGCGGACAGTATTTGGCAAGGACAGGACAGTATTTGGAAGTCACTTGGCGGACAGTATTTGGCAAGGAACGGACAGTATTTTGCAAGGAACGGACAGTATTTGGCAGTCAATTGGTGGACAGTATTTGGCAAGGAACGGACAGTATTTGGCAGTCACTTGGTGGACAGTATTTGGCAAGGAACGGAGAGTATTTGGCAAGGAACGGACAGTATTTAGCAGGGAACGGACAATATTTATATTACAGTCACTTGGCGGACAGTATTTGGCAAGGAACGGACAGTATTTGGCAGTTACTTGACGGACAGTATATGGCAAGGACCGGACAGTATTTGGCAGTCACTTGGCGGACAGTATTTGGCAGGGACAGGACAGTATTTGGCAAGGAACGGACATTATTTGGCAGCTACATGTCGGAAAGTGTTTGGCAAGGAACGGACAGTATTTGGCAAGGACAGGACAGTATTTGAAAGTCACTTGGCGGACAGTATTTGGCAAGGAACGGACAGTATTTGGCAGTTACTTGGCGGACAGTATTTGGCAAGGAATGGACACTATTTTGCAGTTACTTGGCGGACAGTTTTTGGCAAGGAACGGACAGTATTTGACAGTCACTTGGCGGACAGTATTTGGCAAGGACAGGACAGTATTTGAAAGTCACTTGGCGGACAGTATTTGGCAAGGAACGGACAGTATTTGGCAAGGAACGGACAGTATTTGGCAAGGAACGGACAGTATTTGGCAGTCACTTGGTGGACAGTATTTGGCAAGGAACGGAGAGTATTTGGCAAGGAACGGACAGTATTTAGCAGGGAACGGACAATATTTATATTACAGTCACTTGGCGGACAGTATTTTGCAAGGAACGGAGAGTATTAGGAAGTCACGTGGCGGACAGTATTTGGCAAGGAACGGACAGTATTTGGCAGTCACTTGGCGGACAGTATTTGGCAATCACTTGTTGGACAGTATTTGGCAAGGACAGGACAGTATTTGGAAGTCACTTGGCGGACAGTATTTGGCAAGGAACGGACAGTATTTGGCAAGGAACGGAGAGTATTTGGCAAGGAACGGACAGTATTTAGCAGGGAACGGACAATATTTATATTAGTCACTTGGCGGACAGTATTTTGCAAGGAACGGAGAGTATTAGGAAGTCACTTGGCGGAAAGTTTTTGGCAAGGAGCGGACATTATTTGGCAGTCTCTTGGCGGACAGTATTTGGCAAGGAACGGACAGTATTTGGCAATCACTTTGCGGACAGTATTTGGCAAGGAATGGACAGTATTTGGCAGCTACATGGCGGACAGTTTTTGGCAAGGAACGGACAATAATTATTTGGCGGGCAGTCACTTGGCGGACAGTATTTGGAAAGGACCCGACAGTATATGGCAGTTATATCGCGGACAGTATTTGGCAAGGAACGGACAGTATTTGGCAGTTACTTGGCGGACAGATTTTGGCAAGAAACGGACAGTATTTGGCAACGACAGAAAAGTATTTGGAAGTCACTTGGCGGACAGTATTTGGCAACGAACGGACAGTATTTGGCAGTTACTTGGCGGACAGATTTTGGCAAGAAACGGACAGTATTTGGCAAGGACAGGACAGTATTTGGCAAGGAACGGACAGTATTAGGAAGTCACTTTGCGGACAGTATTTGACTAGAAACGGACAGTATTTGGCAGTCACTTGGTGGACAGTATTTGGCAAGGAACGGACAGTATTTGGCAAGGACCGGACAGTATTTGGCAAGAAACGGACAATAATTATATTACAGTCACTTGGCGGACTGTATTTGGCAAGGAACGGACAGTATTTGGCAAGGACAGGACAGTATTTGGCAAGGAACGGACAGTATTAGGAAGTCACTTTGCGGACAGTATTTGACTAGAAACGGACAGTATTTGGCAGTCACTTGGTGGACAGTATTTGGCAAGGAACGGACAGTATTTGGCAAGGACCGGACAGTATTTGGCAAGAAACGGACAATAATTATATTAGTCACTTGGCGGACTGTATTTGGCAAGGAACGGACAGTATTTGGCAAGGACAGGACAGTATTTGGCAAGGAACGGACAGTATTAGGAAGTCACTTTGCGGACAGTATTTGACTAGAAACGGACAGTATTTGGCAGTCACTTGGTGGACAGTATTTGGCAAGGAACGAACAGTATTTGGCAAGGACCGGACAGTATTTGGCAAGAAACGGACAATAATTATATTACAGTCACTTGGCGGACTGTATTTGGCAAGGAACGGACAGTATTTGGCAGTTACTTGACGGACAGTATTTGGCAAGGAACGGACAGTATTTGGCAAGGAACGGACATTATTAGGCAGTCACTTGGCGGACAGTATTTGGGAAGGAACGGACATTATTTGGCAGTCACTTGGCGGACAGTATTTGGCAAGGAATGGACACTATTTTGCAGTTACTTGGCGGACAGTTTTTGGCAAGGAACGGACAGTATTTGGCAAGGACAGGACAGTATTTGAAAGTCACTTGGCGGACAGTATTTGGCAAGGAACGGACAGCATTTGGCAGTTACTTGGCGGACAGATTTTGGCAAGAAACGGACAGTATTTGGCAGTCACTTGGCGGACAGTATTTGGCAAGGACAGGACAGTATTTGGAAGTCACTTGGCGGACAGTATTTGGCAAGGAACGGACAGTATTTTGCAAGGAACGGACAGTATTTGGCAGTCAATTGGTGGACAGTATTTGGCAAGGAACGGACAGTATTTGGCAGTCACTTGGTGGACAGTATTTGGCAAGGAACGGAGAGTATTTGGCAAGGAACGGACAGTATTTAGCAGGGAACGGACAATATTTATATTACAGTCACTTGGCGGACAGTATTTGGCAAGGAACGGACAGTATTTGGCAGTTACTTGACGGACAGTATATGGCAAGGACCGGACAGTATTTGGCAGTCACTTGGCGGACAGTATTTGGCAGGGACAGGACAGTATTTGGCAAGGAACGGACATTATTTGGCAGCTACATGTCGGAAAGTGTTTGGCAAGGAACGGACAGTATTTGGCAAGGACAGGACAGTATTTGAAAGTCACTTGGCGGACAGTATTTGGCAAGGAACGGACAGTATTTGGCAGTTACTTGGCGGACAGTATTTGGCAAGGAATGGACACTATTTTGCAGTTACTTGGCGGACAGTTTTTGGCAAGGAACGGACAGTATTTGACAGTCACTTGGCGGACAGTATTTGGCAAGGACAGGACAGTATTTGAAAGTCACTTGGCGGACAGTATTTGGCAAGGAACGGACAGTATTTGGCAAGGAACGGACAGTATTTGGCAAGGAACGGACAGTATTTGGCAAGGAACGGACAGTATTTGGCAGTCACTTGGTGGACAGTATTTGGCAAGGAACGGAGAGTATTTGGCAAGGAACGGACAGTATTTAGCAGGGAACGGACAATATTTATATTACAGTCACTTGGCGGACAGTATTTTGCAAGGAACGGAGAGTATTAGGAAGTCACGTGGCGGACAGTATTTGGCAAGGAACGGACAGTATTTGGCAAGGACAGGACAGTATTTGAAAGTCACTTGGCGGACAGTATTTGGCAAGGAACGGACAGTATTTGGCAGTTACTTGGCGGACAGTATTTGGCAAGGAATGGACACTATTTTGCAGTTACTTGGCGGACAGTTTTTGGCAAGGAACGGACAGTATTTGACAGTCACTTGGCGGACAGTATTTGGCAAGGACAGGACAGTATTTGAAAGTCACTTGGCGGACAGTATTTGGCAAGGAACGGACAGTATTTGGCAAGGAACGGACAGTATTTGGCAGTCACTTGGTGGACAGTATTTGGCAAGGAACGGAGAGTATTTGGCAAGGAACGGACAGTATTTAGCAGGGAACGGACAATATTTATATTACAGTCACTTGGCGGACAGTATTTTGCAAGGAACGGAGAGTATTAGGAAGTCACGTGGCGGACAGTATTTGGCAAGGAACGGACAGTATTTGGCAGTCACTTGGCGGACAGTATTTGGCAATCACTTGTTGGACAGTATTTGGCAAGGACAGGACAGTATTTGGAAGTCACTTGGCGGACAGTATTTGGCAAGGAACGGACAGTATTTGGCAAGGAACGGAGAGTATTTGGCAAGGAACGGACAGTATTTAGCAGGGAACGGACAATATTTATATTAGTCACTTGGCGGACAGTATTTTGCAAGGAACGGAGAGTATTAGGAAGTCACTTGGCGGAAAGTTTTTGGCAAGGAGCGGACATTATTTGGCAGTCTCTTGGCGGACAGTATTTGGCAAGGAACGGACAGTATTTGGCAATCACTTTGCGGACAGTATTTGGCAAGGAATGGACAGTATTTGGCAGCTACATGGCGGACAGTTTTTGGCAAGGAACGGACAATAATTATTTGGCGGGCAGTCACTTGGCGGACAGTATTTGGAAAGGACCCGACAGTATATGGCAGTTATATCGCGGACAGTATTTGGCAAGGAACGGACAGTATTTGGCAGTTACTTGGCGGACAGATTTTGGCAAGAAACGGACAGTATTTGGCAACGACAGAAAAGTATTTGGAAGTCACTTGGCGGACAGTATTTGGCAACGAACGGACAGTATTTGGCAGTTACTTGGCGGACAGATTTTGGCAAGAAACGGACAGTATTTGGCAAGGACAGGACAGTATTTGGCAAGGAACGGACAGTATTAGGAAGTCACTTTGCGGACAGTATTTGACTAGAAACGGACAGTATTTGGCAGTCACTTGGTGGACAGTATTTGGCAAGGAACGGACAGTATTTGGCAAGGACCGGACAGTATTTGGCAAGAAACGGACAATAATTATATTACAGTCACTTGGCGGACTGTATTTGGCAAGGAACGGACAGTATTTGGCAAGGACAGGACAGTATTTGGCAAGGAACGGACAGTATTAGGAAGTCACTTTGCGGACAGTATTTGACTAGAAACGGACAGTATTTGGCAGTCACTTGGTGGACAGTATTTGGCAAGGAACGGACAGTATTTGGCAAGGACCGGACAGTATTTGGCAAGAAACGGACAATAATTATATTAGTCACTTGGCGGACTGTATTTGGCAAGGAACGGACAGTATTTGGCAAGGACAGGACAGTATTTGGCAAGGAACGGACAGTATTAGGAAGTCACTTTGCGGACAGTATTTGACTAGAAACGGACAGTATTTGGCAGTCACTTGGTGGACAGTATTTGGCAAGGAACGAACAGTATTTGGCAAGGACCGGACAGTATTTGGCAAGAAACGGACAATAATTATATTACAGTCACTTGGCGGACTGTATTTGGCAAGGAACGGACAGTATTTGGCAGTTACTTGACGGACAGTATTTGGCAAGGAACGGACAGTATTTGGCAAGGAACGGACATTATTAGGCAGTCACTTGGCGGACAGTATTTGGGAAGGAACGGACATTATTTGGCAGTCACTTGGCGGACAGTATTTGGCAAGGAATGGACACTATTTTGCAGTTACTTGGCGGACAGTTTTTGGCAAGGAACGGACAGTATTTGGCAAGGACAGGACAGTATTTGAAAGTCACTTGGCGGACAGTATTTGGCAAGGAACGGACAGTATTTGGCAGTTACTTGGCGGACAGATTTTGGCAAGAAACGGACAGTATTTGGCAGTCACTTGGCGGACAGTATTTGGCAAGGACAGGACAGTATTTGGAAGTCACTTGGCGGACAGTATTTGGCAAGGAACGGACAGTATTTGGCAGTCACTTGGCGGACAGTATTTTGCAAGGAACGGACAGTATTTGGCAGTCACTTGGTGGACAGTATTTGGCAAGGAACGGACAGTATTTGGCAGTCACTTGGTGGACAGTATTTGGCAAGGAACGGAGAGTATTTGGCAAGGAACGGACAGTATTTAGCAAGGAACGGACAATATTTATATTACAGTCACTTGGCGGACAGTATTTGGCAAGGAACGGACAGTATTTGGCAGTTACTTGACGGACAGTATATGGCAAGGACCGGACAGTATTTGGCAGTCACTTGGCGGACAGTATTTGGCAGGGACAGGACAGTATTTGGCAAGGAACGGACATTATTTGGCAGCTACATGTCGGAAAGTGTTTGGCAAGGAACGGACAGTATTTGGCAAGGACAGGACAGTATTTGAAAGTCACTTGGCGGACAGTATTTGGCAAGGAACGGACAGTATTTGGCAGTTACTTGGCGGACAGTATTTGGCAAGGAATGGACACTATTTTGCAGTTACTTGGCGGACAGTTTTTGGCAAGGAACGGACAGTATTTGACAGTCACTTGGCGGACAGTATTTGGCAAGGACAGGACAGTATTTGAAAGTCACTTGGCGGACAGTATTTGGCAAGGCACGGACAGTATTTGGCAAGGAACGGACAGTATTTGGCAAGGAACGGACAGTATTTGGCAAGGAACGGACAGTATTTGGCAGTCACTTGGTGGACAGTATTTGGCAAGGAACGGAGAGTATTTGGCAAGGAACGGACAGTATTTAGCAGGGAACGGACAATATTTATATTACAGTCACTTGGCGGACAGTATTTTGCAAGGAACGGAGAGTATTAGGAAGTCACGTGGCGGACAGTATTTGGCAAGGAACGGACAGTATTTGGCAGTCACTTGGCGGACAGTATTTGGCAATCACTTGTTGGACAGTATTTGGCAAGGACAGGACAGTATTTGGAAGTCACTTGGCGGACAGTATTTGGCAAGGAACGGACAGTATTTGGCAAGGAACGGAGAGTATTTGGCAAGGAACGGACAGTATTTGGCAAGGACAGGACAGTATTTGAAAGTCACTTGGCGGACAGTATTTGGCAAGGAACGGACAGTATTTGGCAGTTACTTGGCGGACAGATTTTGGCAAGAAACGGACAGTATTTGGCAGTCACTTGGCGGACAGTATATGGCAAGGACAGGACAGTATTTGGAAGTCACTTGGCGGACAGTATTTGGCAAGGAACGGACAGTATTTGGCAAGGAACGGACAGTATTTGGCAGTCACTTGGCGGACAGTATTTTGCAAGGAACGGACAGTATTTGGCAGTCACTTGGTGGACAGTATTTGGCAAGGAACGGACAGTATTTGGCAGTCACTTGGTGGACAGTATTTGGCAGTCACTTGGTGGACAGTATTTGGCAAGGAACGGAGAGTATTTGGCAAGGAACGGACAGTATTTAGCAGGGAACGGACAATATTTATATTACAGTCACTTGGCGGACAGTATTTGGCAAGGAACGGAGAGTATTGGGAAGTCACGTGACGGACAGTATTTGGCAAGAAACGGACAGTATTTGGCAGTCACTTGGCGGACAGAATTTGGCAGCTACATGGCGGACAGTATTTGGCAAGGGACGGACAATAATTATTTGGCAGTCACTTGTCGGACAGTATTTGGCAAGGAACGGACAGTATTTGGCAGTCACTTGGCGAACAGTATTTGGCAGGGACAGGACAGTATTTGGCAAGGAACGGACATTATTTGGCAGCTACATGTCGGAAAGTGTTTGGCAAGGAACGGACAGTATTTGGCAAGGACAGGACAGTATTTGAAAGTCACTTGGCGGACAGTATTTGGCAAGGAACGGACAGTATTTGGCAGTTACTTGGCGGACAGTATTTGGCAAGGAATGGACACTATTTTGCAGTTACTTGGCGGACAGTTTTTGGCAAGGAACGGACAGTATTTGACAGTCACTTGGCGGACAGTATTTGGCAAGGACAGGACAGTATTTGAAAGTCACTTGGCGGACAGTATTTGGCAAGGAACGGACAGTATTTGGCAAGGAACGGACAGTATTTGGCAAGGAACGGACAGTATTTGGCAGTCACTTGGTGGACAGTATTTGGCAAGGAACGGAGAGTATTTGGCAGTTACTTGGCGGACAGATTTTGGCAAGAAACGGACAGTATTTGGCAAGGAACGGACAGTATTTGGCAAGGACAGGACAGTATTTGGCAAGGAACGGACAGTATTAGGAAGTCACTTTGCGGACAGTATTTGACTAGAAACGGACAGTATTTGGCAGTCACTTGGTGGACAGTATTTGGCAAGGAACGGACAGTATTTGGCAAGGACCGGACAGTATTTGGCAAAAAACGGACAATAATTATATTACAGTCACTTGGCGGACTGTATTTGGCAAGGAACGGACAGTATTTGGCAAGGACAGGACAGTATTTGGCAAGGAACGGAGAGTATTTGGCAAGGAACGGACAGTATTTAGCAGGGAACGGACAATATTTATATTACAGTCACTTGGCGGACAGTATTTGGCAAGGAACGGACAGTATTTGGCAGTTACTTGACGGACAGTATATGGCAAGGACCGGACAGTATTTGGCAGTCACTTGGCGGACAGTATTTGGCAGGGACAGGACAGTATTTGGCAAGGAACGGACATTATTTGGCAGCTACATGTCGGAAAGTGTTTGGCAAGGAACGGACAGTATTTGGCAAGGACAGGACAGTATTTGAAAGTCACTTGGCGGACAGTATTTGGCAAGGAACGGACAGTATTTGGCAGTTACTTGGCGGACAGTATTTGGCAAGGAATGGACACTATTTTGCAGTTACTTGGCGGACAGTTTTTGGCAAGGAACGGACAGTATTTGACAGTCACTTGGCGGACAGTATTTGGCAAGGACAGGACAGTATTTGAAAGTCACTTGGCGGACAGTATTTGGCAAGGAACGGACAGTATTTGGCAAGGAACGGACAGTATTTGGCAAGGAACGGACAGTATTTGGCAAGGAACGGACAGTATTTGGCAGTCACTTGGTGGACAGTATTTGGCAAGGAACGGAGAGTATTTGGCAAGGAACGGACAGTATTTAGCAGGGAACGGACAATATTTATATTACAGTCACTTGGCGGACAGTATTTTGCAAGGAACGGAGAGTATTAGGAAGTCACGTGGCGGACAGTATTTGGCAAGGAACGGACAGTATTTGGCAGTCACTTGGCGGACAGTATTTGGCAATCACTTGTTGGACAGTATTTGGCAAGGACAGGACAGTATTTGGAAGTCACTTGGCGGACAGTATTTGGCAAGAAACGGACAGTATTTGGCAAGGAACGGAGAGTATTTGGCAAGGAACGGACAGTATTTGGCAAGGACAGGACAGTATTTGAAAGTCACTTGGCGGACAGTATTTGGCAAGGAACGGACAGTATTTGGCAGTTACTTGGCGAACAGATTTTGGCAAGAAACGGACAGTATTTGGCAGTCACTTGGCGGACAGTATTTGGCAAGGACAGGACAGTATTTGGAAGTCACTTGGCGGACAGTATTTGGCAAGGAACGGACAGTATTTGGCAAGGAACGGACAGTATTTGGCAGTCACTTGGCGGACAGTATTTTGCAAGGAACGGACAGTATTTGGCAGTCACTTGGTGGACAGTATTTGGCAAGGAACGGACAGTATTTGGCAGTCACTTGGTGGACAGTATTTGGCAAGGAACGGAGAGTATTTGGCAAGGAACGGACAGTATTTAGCAGGGAACGGACAATATTTATATTACAGTCACTTGGCGGACAGTATTTGGCAAGGAACGGAGAGTATTGGGAAGTCACGTGACGGACAGTATTTGGCAAGAAACGGACAGTATTTGGCAGTCACTTGGCGGACAGAATTTGGCAGCTACATGGCGGACAGTATTTGGCAAGGGACGGACAATAATTATTTGGCAGTCACTTGTCGGACAGTATTTGGCAAGGAACGGACAGTATTTGGCAGTTACTTGACGGACAGTATATGGCAAGGACCGGACAGTATTTGGCAGTCACTTGGCGGACAGTATTTGGCAGGGACAGGACAGTATTTGGCAAGGAACGGACATTATTTGGCAGCTACATGTCGGAAAGTGTTTGGCAAGGAACGGACAGTATTTGGCAAGGACAGGACAGTATTTGAAAGTCACTTGGCGGACAGTATTTGGCAAGGAACGGACAGTATTTGGCAGTTACTTGGCGGACAGTATTTGGCAAGGAATGGACACTATTTTGCAGTTACTTGGCGGACAGTTTTTGGCAAGGAACGGACAGTATTTGACAGTCACTTGGCGGACAGTATTTGGCAAGGACAGGACAGTATTTGAAAGTCACTTGGCGGACAGTATTTGGCAAGGAACGGACAGTATTTGGCAAGGAACGGACAGTATTTGGCAGTCACTTGGTGGACAGTATTTGGCAAGGAACGGAGAGTATTTGGCAAGGAACGGACAGTATTTAGCAGGGAACGGACAATATTTATATTACAGTCACTTGGCGGACAGTATTTTGCAAGGAACGGAGAGTATTAGGAAGTCACGTGGCGGACAGTATTTGGCAAGGAACGGACAGTATTTGGCAGTCACTTGGCGGACAGTATTTGGCAATCACTTGTTGGACAGTATTTGGCAAGGACAGGACAGTATTTGGAAGTCACTTGGCGGACAGTATTTGGCAAGGAACGGACAGTATTTGGCAAGGAACGGAGAGTATTTGGCAAGGAACGGAGAGTATTTGGCAAGGAACGGACAGTATTTAGCAGGGAACGGACAATATTTATATTAGTCACTTGGCGGACAGTATTTTGCAAGGAACGGAGAGTATTAGGAAGTCACTTGGCGGAAAGTTTTTGGCAAGGAGCGGACATTATTTGGCAGTCTCTTGGCGGACAGTATTTGGCAAGGAACGGACAGTATTTGGCAATCACTTTGCGGACAGTATTTGGCAAGGAATGGACAGTATTTGGCAGCTACATGGCGGACAGTTTTTGGCAAGGAACGGACAATAATTATTTGGCGGGCAGTCACTTGGCGGACAGTATTTGGAAAGGACCCGACTGTATATGGCAGTTATATCGCGGACAGTATTTGGCAAGGAACGGACAGTATTTGGCAGTTACTTGGCGGACAGATTTTGGCAAGAAACGGACAGTATTTGGCAACGACAGAAAAGTATTTGGAAGTCACTTGGCGGACAGTATTTGGCAACGAACGGACAGTATTTGGCAGTTACTTGGCGGACAGATTTTGGCAAGAAACGGACAGTATTTGGCAAGGACAGGACAGTATTTGGCAAGGAACGGACAGTATTAGGAAGTCACTTTGCGGACAGTATTTGACTAGAAACGGACAGTATTTGGCAGTCACTTGGTGGACAGTATTTGGCAAGGAACGGACAGTATTTGGCAAGGACCGGACAGTATTTGGCAAGAAACGGACAATAATTATATTACAGTCACTTGGCGGACTGTATTTGGCAAGGAACGGACAGTATTTGGCAAGGACAGGACAGTATTTGGCAAGGAACGGACAGTATTAGGAAGTCACTTTGCGGACAGTATTTGACTAGAAACGGACAGTATTTGGCAGTCACTTGGTGGACAGTATTTGGCAGTCACTTGGTGGACAGTATTTGGCAAGGAACGGACAGTATTTGGCAAGGACCGGACAGTATTTGGCAAGAAACGGACAATAATTATATTACAGTCACTTGGCGGACTGTATTTGGCAAGGAACGGACAGTATTTGGCAAGGACAGGACAGTATTTGGCAAGGAACGGACAGTATTAGGAAGTCACTTTGCGGACAGTATTTGACTAGAAACGGACAGTATTTGGCAGTCACTTGGTGGACAGTATTTGGCAAGGAACGAACAGTATTTGGCAAGGACCGGACAGTATTTGGCAAGAAACGGACAATAATTATATTACAGTCACTTGGCGGACTGTATTTGGCAAGGAACGGACAGTATTTGGCAGTTACTTGACGGACAGTATTTGGCAAGGAACGGACAGTATTTGGCAAGGAACGGACATTATTAGGCAGTCACTTGGCGGACAGTATTTGGGAAGGAACGGACATTATTTGGCAGTCACTTGGCGGACAGTATTTGGCAAGGAATGGACACTATTTTGCAGTTACTTGGCGGACAGTTTTTGGCAAGGAACGGACAGTATTTGGCAAGGACAGGACAGTATTTGAAAGTCACTTGGCGGACAGTATTTGGCAAGGAACGGACAGTATTTGGCAGTTACTTGGCGGACAGATTTTGGCAAGAAACGGACAGTATTTGGCAGTCACTTGGCGGACAGTATTTGGCAAGGACAGGACAGTATTTGGAAGTCACTTGGCGGACAGTATTTGGCAAGGAACGGACAGTATTTGGCAGTCACTTGGCGGACAGTATTTTGCAAGGAACGGACAGTATTTGGCAGTCACTTGGTCGACAGTATTTGGCAAGGAACGGACAGTATTTGGCAGTCACTTGGTGGACAGTATTTGGCAAGGAACGGAGAGTATTTGGCAAGGAACGGACAGTATTTAGCAGGGAACGGACAATATTTATATTACAGTCACTTGGCGGACAGTATTTGGCAAGGAACGGACAGTATTTGGCAGTTACTTGACGGACAGTATATGGCAAGGACCGGACAGTATTTGGCAGTCACTTGGCGGACAGTATTTGGCAGGGACAGGACAGTATTTGGCAAGGAACGGACATTATTTGGCAGCTACATGTCGGAAAGTGTTTGGCAAGGAACGGACAGTATTTGGCAAGGACAGGACAGTATTTGAAAGTCACTTGGCGGACAGTATTTGGCAAGGAACGGACAGTATTTGGCAGTTACTTGGCGGACAGTATTTGGCAAGGAATGGACACTATTTTGCAGTTACTTGGCGGACAGTTTTTGGCAAGGAACGGACAGTATTTGACAGTCACTTGGCGGACAGTATTTGGCAAGGACAGGACAGTATTTGAAAGTCACTTGGCGGACAGTATTTGGCAAGGAACGGACAGTATTTGGCAAGGAACGGACAGTATTTGGCAGTCACTTGGTGGACAGTATTTGGCAAGGAACGGAGAGTATTTGGCAAGGAACGGACAGTATTTAGCAGGGAACGGACAATATTTATATTACAGTCACTTGGCGGACAGTATTTTGCAAGGAACGGAGAGTATTAGGAAGTCACGTGGCGGACAGTATTTGGCAAGGAACGGACAGTATTTGGCAGTCACTTGGCGGACAGTATTTGGCAATCACTTGTTGGACAGTATTTGGCAAGGACAGGACAGTATTTGGAAGTCACTTGGCGGACAGTATTTGGCAAGGAACGGACAGTATTTGGCAAGGAACGGAGAGTATTTGGCAAGGAACGGACAGTATTTAGCAGGGAACGGACAATATTTATATTAGTCACTTGGCGGACAGTATTTTGCAAGGAACGGAGAGTATTAGGAAGTCACTTGGCGGAAAGTTTTTGGCAAGGAGCGGACATTATTTGGCAGTCTCTTGGCGGACAGTATTTGGCAAGGAACGGACAGTATTTGGCAATCACTTTGCGGACAGTATTTGGCAAGGAATGGACAGTATTTGGCAGCTACATGGCGGACAGTTTTTGGCAAGGAACGGACAATAATTATTTGGCGGGCAGTCACTTGGCGGACAGTATTTGGAAAGGACCCGACAGTATATGGCAGTTATATCGCGGACAGTATTTGGCAAGGAACGGACAGTATTTGGCAGTTACTTGGCGGACAGATTTTGGCAAGAAACGGACAGTATTTGGCAACGACAGAAAAGTATTTGGAAGTCACTTGGCGGACAGTATTTGGCAACGAACGGACAGTATTTGGCAGTTACTTGGCGGACAGATTTTGGCAAGAAACGGACAGTATTTGGCAAGGACAGGACAGTATTTGGCAAGGAACGGACAGTATTAGGAAGTCACTTTGCGGACAGTATTTGACTAGAAACGGACAGTATTTGGCAGTCACTTGGTGGACAGTATTTGGCAAGGAACGGACAGTATTTGGCAAGGACCGGACAGTATTTGGCAAGAAACGGACAATAATTATATTACAGTCACTTGGCGGACTGTATTTGGCAAGGAACGGACAGTATTTGGCAAGGACAGGACAGTATTTGGCAAGGAACGGACAGTATTAGGAAGTCACTTTGCGGACAGTATTTGACTAGAAACGGACAGTATTTGGCAGTCACTTGGTGGACAGTATTTGGCAAGGAACGGACAGTATTTGGCAAGGACCGGACAGTATTTGGCAAGAAACGGACAATAATTATATTACAGTCACTTGGCGGACTGTATTTGGCAAGGAACGGACAGTATTTGGCAAGGACAGGACAGTATTTGGCAAGGAACGGACAGTATTAGGAAGTCACTTTGCGGACAGTATTTGACTAGAAACGGACAGTATTTGGCAGTCACTTGGTGGACAGTATTTGGCAAGGAACGAACAGTATTTGGCAAGGACCGGACAGTATTTGGCAAGAAACGGACAATAATTATATTACAGTCACTTGGCGGACTGTATTTGGCAAGGAACGGACAGTATTTGGCAGTTACTTGACGGACAGTATTTGGCAAGGAACGGACAGTATTTGGCAAGGAACGGACATTATTAGGCAGTCACTTGGCGGACAGTATTTGGGAAGGAACGGACATTATTTGGCAGTCACTTGGCGGACAGTATTTGGCAAGGAATGGACACTATTTTGCAGTTACTTGGCGGACAGTTTTTGGCAAGGAACGGACAGTATTTGGCAAGGACAGGACAGTATTTGAAAGTCACTTGGCGGACAGTATTTGGCAAGGAACGGACAGTATTTGGCAGTTACTTGGCGGACAGATTTTGGCAAGAAACGGACAGTATTTGGCAGTCACTTGGCGGACAGTATTTGGCAAGGACAGGACAGTATTTGGAAGTCACTTGGCGGACAGTATTTGGCAAGGAACGGACAGTATTTGGCAGTCACTTGGCGGACAGTATTTTGCAAGGAACGGACAGTATTTGGCAGTCACTTGGTGGACAGTATTTGGCAAGGAACGGACAGTATTTGGCAGTCACTTGGTGGACAGTATTTGGCAAGGAACGGAGAGTATTTGGCAAGGAACGGACAGTATTTAGCAAGGAACGGACAATATTTATATTACAGTCACTTGGCGGACAGTATTTGGCAAGGAACGGACAGTATTTGGCAGTTACTTGACGGACAGTATATGGCAAGGACCGGACAGTATTTGGCAGTCACTTGGCGGACAGTATTTGGCAGGGACAGGACAGTATTTGGCAAGGAACGGACATTATTTGGCAGCTACATGTCGGAAAGTGTTTGGCAAGGAACGGACAGTATTTGGCAAGGACAGGACAGTATTTGAAAGTCACTTGGCGGACAGTATTTGGCAAGGAACGGACAGTATTTGGCAGTTACTTGGCGGACAGTATTTGGCAAGGAATGGACACTATTTTGCAGTTACTTGGCGGACAGTTTTTGGCAAGGAACGGACAGTATTTGACAGTCACTTGGCGGACAGTATTTGGCAAGGACAGGACAGTATTTGAAAGTCACTTGGCGGACAGTATTTGGCAAGGAACGGACAGTATTTGGCAAGGAACGGACAGTATTTGGCAAGGAACGGACAGTATTTGGCAAGGAACGGACAGTATTTGGCAAGGAACGGACAGTATTTGGCAAGGAACGGACAGTATTTGGCAAGGAACGGACAGTATTTGGCAGTCACTTGGTGGACAGTATTTGGCAAGGAACGGAGAGTATTTGGCAAGGAACGGACAGTATTTAGCAGGGAACGGACAATATTTATATTACAGTCACTTGGCGGACAGTATTTTGCAAGGAACGGAGAGTATTAGGAAGTCACGTGGCGGACAGTATTTGGCAAGGAACGGACAGTATTTGGCAATCACTTTGCGGACAGTATTTGGCAAGGAATGGACAGTATTTGGCAGCTACATGGCGGACAGTTTTTGGCAAGGAACGGACAATAATTATTTGGCGGGCAGTCACTTGGCGGACAGTATTTGGAAAGGACCCGACAGTATATGGCAGTTATATCGCGGACAGTATTTGGCAAGGAACGGACAGTATTTGGCAGTTACTTGGCGGACAGATTTTGGCAAGAAACGGACAGTATTTGGCAACGACAGAAAAGTATTTGGAAGTCACTTGGCGGACAGTATTTGGCAACGAACGGACAGTATTTGGCAGTTACTTGGCGGACAGATTTTGGCAAGAAACGGACAGTATTTGGCAAGGACAGGACAGTATTTGGCAAGGAACGGACAGTATTAGGAAGTCACTTTGCGGACAGTATTTGACTAGAAACGGACAGTATTTGGCAGTCACTTGGTGGACAGTATTTGGCAAGGAACGGACAGTATTTGGCAAGGACCGGACAGTATTTGGCAAGAAACGGACAATAATTATATTACAGTCACTTGGCGGACTGTATTTGGCAAGGAACGGACAGTATTTGGCAAGGACAGGACAGTATTTGGCAAGGAACGGACAGTATTAGGAAGTCACTTTGCGGACAGTATTTGACTAGAAACGGACAGTATTTGGCAGTCACTTGGTGGACAGTATTTGGCAAGGAACGGACAGTATTTGGCAAGGACCGGACAGTATTTGGCAAGAAACGGACAATAATTATATTACAGTCACTTGGCGGACTGTATTTGGCAAGGAACGGACAGTATTTGGCAAGGACAGGACAGTATTTGGCAAGGAACGGACAGTATTAGGAAGTCACTTTGCGGACAGTATTTGACTAGAAACGGACAGTATTTGGCAGTCACTTGGTGGACAGTATTTGGCAAGGAACGAACAGTATTTGGCAAGGACCGGACAGTATTTGGCAAGAAACGGACAATAATTATATTACAGTCACTTGGCGGACTGTATTTGGCAAGGAACGGACAGTATTTGGCAGTTACTTGACGGACAGTATTTGGCAAGGAACGGACAGTATTTGGCAAGGAACGGACATTATTAGGCAGTCACTTGGCGGACAGTATTTGGGAAGGAACGGACATTATTTGGCAGTCACTTGGCGGACAGTATTTGGCAAGGAATGGACACTATTTTGCAGTTACTTGGCGGACAGTTTTTGGCAAGGAACGGACAGTATTTGGCAAGGACAGGACAGTATTTGAAAGTCACTTGGCGGACAGTATTTGGCAAGGAACGGACAGTATTTGGCAGTTACTTGGCGGACAGATTTTGGCAAGAAACGGACAGTATTTGGCAGTCACTTGGCGGACAGTATTTGGCAAGGACAGGACAGTATTTGGAAGTCACTTGGCGGACAGTATTTGGCAAGGAACGGACAGTATTTGGCAGTCACTTGGCGGACAGTATTTTGCAAGGAACGGACAGTATTTGGCAGTCACTTGGTGGACAGTATTTGGCAAGGAACGGACAGTATTTGGCAGTCACTTGGTGGACAGTATTTGGCAAGGAACGGAGAGTATTTGGCAAGGAACGGACAGTATTTAGCAAGGAACGGACAATATTTATATTACAGTCACTTGGCGGACAGTATTTGGCAAGGAACGGACAGTATTTGGCAGTTACTTGACGGACAGTATATGGCAAGGACCGGACAGTATTTGGCAGTCACTTGGCGGACAGTATTTGGCAGGGACAGGACAGTATTTGGCAAGGAACGGACATTATTTGGCAGCTACATGTCGGAAAGTGTTTGGCAAGGAACGGACAGTATTTGGCAAGGACAGGACAGTATTTGAAAGTCACTTGGCGGACAGTATTTGGCAAGGAACGGACAGTATTTGGCAGTTACTTGGCGGACAGTATTTGGCAAGGAATGGACACTATTTTGCAGTTACTTGGCGGACAGTTTTTGGCAAGGAACGGACAGTATTTGACAGTCACTTGGCGGACAGTATTTGGCAAGGACAGGACAGTATTTGAAAGTCACTTGGCGGACAGTATTTGGCAAGGAACGGACAGTATTTGGCAAGGAACGGACAGTATTTGGCAAGGAACGGACAGTATTTGGCAAGGAACGGACAGTATTTGGCAGTCACTTGGTGGACAGTATTTGGCAAGGAACGGAGAGTATTTGGCAAGGAACGGACAGTATTTAGCAGGGAACGGACAATATTTATATTACAGTCACTTGGCGGACAGTATTTTGCAAGGAACGGAGAGTATTAGGAAGTCACGTGGCGGACAGTATTTGGCAAGGAACGGACAGTATTTGGCAGTCACTTGGCGGACAGTATTTGGCAATCACTTGTTGGACAGTATTTGGCAAGGACAGGACAGTATTTGGAAGTCACTTGGCGGACAGTATTTGGCAAGGAACGGACAGTATTTGGCAAGGAACGGAGAGTATTTGGCAAGGAACGGACAGTATTTGGCAAGGACAGGACAGTATTTGAAAGTCACTTGGCGGACAGTATTTGGCAATCACTTGTTGGACAGTATATGGCAAGGACAGGACAGTATTTGGAAGTCACTTGGCGGACAGTATTTGGCAAGGAACGGACAGTATTTGGCAAGGAACGGACAGTATTTGGCAGTCACTTGGCGGACAGTATTTTGCAAGGAACGGACAGTATTTGGCAGTCACTTGGTGGACAGTATTTGGCAAGGAACGGACAGTATTTGGCAGTCACTTGGTGGACAGTATTTGGCAAGGAACGGAGAGTATTTGGCAAGGAACGGACAGTATTTAGCAGGGAACGGACAATATTTATATTACAGTCACTTGGCGGACAGTATTTGGCAAGGAACGGAGAGTATTGGGAAGTCACGTGACGGACAGTATTTGGCAAGAAACGGACAGTATTTGGCAGTCACTTGGCGGACAGAATTTGGCAGCTACATGGCGGACAGTATTTGGCAAGGGACGGACAATAATTATTTGGCAGTCACTTGTCGGACAGTATTTGGCAAGGAACGGACAGTATTTGGCAGTCACTTGGCGAACAGTATTTGGCAGGGACAGGACAGTATTTGGCAAGGAACGGACATTATTTGGCAGCTACATGTCGGAAAGTGTTTGGCAAGGACAGGACAGTATTTGAAAGTCACTTGGCGGACAGTATTTGGCAAGGAACGGACAGTATTTGGCAGTTACTTGGCGGACAGTATTTGGCAAGGAATGGACACTATTTTGCAGTTACTTGGCGGACAGTTTTTGGCAAGGAACGGACAGTATTTGAAAGTCACTTGGCGGACAGTATTTGGCAAGGAACGGACAGTATTTGGCAAGGAACGGACAGTATTTGGCAAGGAACGGACAGTATTTGGCAGTCACTTGGTGGACAGTATTTGGCAAGGAACGGAGAGTATTTGGCAGTTACTTGGCGGACAGATTTTGGCAAGAAACGGACAGTATTTGGCAAGGAACGGACAGTATTTGGCAAGGACAGGACAGTATTTGGCAAGGAACGGACAGTATTAGGAAGTCACTTTGCGGACAGTATTTGACTAGAAACGGACAGTATTTGGCAGTCACTTGGTGGACAGTATTTGGCAAGGAACGGACAGTATTTGGCAAGGACCGGACAGTATTTGGCAAGAAACGGACAATAATTATATTACAGTCACTTGGCGGACTGTATTTGGCAAGGAACGGACAGTATTTGGCAAGGACAGGACAGTATTTGGCAAGGAACGGAGAGTATTTGGCAAGGAACGGACAGTATTTGGCAGTTACTTGACGGACAGTATATGGCAAGGACCGGACAGTATTTGGCAGTCACTTGGCGGACAGTATTTGGCAGGGACAGGACAGTATTTGGCAAGGAACGGACATTATTTGGCAGCTACATGTCGGAAAGTGTTTGGCAAGGAACGGACAGTATTTGGCAAGGACAGGACAGTATTTGAAAGTCACTTGGCGGACAGTATTTGGCAAGGAACGGACAGTATTTGGCAGTTACTTGGCGGACAGTATTTGGCAAGGAATGGACACTATTTTGCAGTTACTTGGCGGACAGTTTTTGGCAAGGAACGGACAGTATTTGACAGTCACTTGGCGGACAGTATTTGGCAAGGACAGGACAGTATTTGAAAGTCACTTGGCGGACAGTATTTGGCAAGGAACGGACAGTATTTGGCAAGGAACGGACAGTATTTGGCAAGGAACGGACAGTATTTGGCAGTCACTTGGTGGACAGTATTTGGCAAGGAACGGAGAGTATTTGGCAAGGAACGGACAGTATTTAGCAGGGAACGGACAATATTTATATTACAGTCACTTGGCGGACAGTATTTTGCAAGGAACGGAGAGTATTAGGAAGTCACGTGGCGGACAGTATTTGGCAAGGAACGGACAGTATTTGGCAGTCACTTGGCGGACAGTATTTGGCAATCACTTGTTGGACAGTATTTGGCAAGGACAGGACAGTATTTGGAAGTCACTTGGCGGACAGTATTTGGCAAGGAACGGACAGTATTTGGCAAGGAACGGAGAGTATTTGGCAAGGAACGGACAGTATTTGGCAAGGACAGGACAGTATTTGAAAGTCACTTGGCGGACAGTATTTGGCAAGGAACGGACAGTATTTGGCAGTTACTTGGCGGACAGATTTTGGCAAGAAACGGACAGTATTTGGCAGTCACTTGGCGGACAGTATTTGGCAAGGACAGGACAGTATTTGGAAGTCACTTGGCGGACAGTATTTGGCAAGGAACGGACAGTATTTGGCAAGGAACGGACAGTATTTGGCAGTCACTTGGCGGACAGTATTTTGCAAGGAACGGACAGTATTTGGCAGTCACTTGGTCGACAGTATTTGGCAAGGAACGGACAGTATTTGGCAGTCACTTGGTGGACAGTATTTGGCAAGGAACGGAGAGTATTTGGCAAGGAACGGACAGTATTTAGCAGGGAACGGACAATATTTATATTACAGTCACTTGGCGGACAGTATTTGGCAAGGAACGGAGAGTATTGGGAAGTCACGTGACGGACAGTATTTGGCAAGAAACGGACAGTATTTGGCAGTCACTTGGCGGACAGAATTTGGCAGCTACATGGCGGACAGTATTTGGCAAGGGACGGACAATAATTATTTGGCAGTCACTTGTCGGACAGTATTTGGCAAGGAACGGACAGTATTTGGCAGTCACTTGGCGGACAGTATTTGGCAGGGACAGGACAGTATTTGGCAAGGAACGGACATTATTTGGCAGCTACATGTCGGAAAGTGTTTGGCAAGGAACGGACAGTATTTGGCAAGGACAGGACAGTATTTGAAAGTCACTTGGCGGACAGTATTTGGCAAGGAACGGACAGTATTTGGCAGTTACTTGGCGGACAGTATTTGGCAAGGAATGGACACTATTTTGCAGTTACTTGGCGGACAGTTTTTGGCAAGGAACGGACAGTATTTGACAGTCACTTGGCGGACAGTATTTGGCAAGGACAGGACAGTATTTGAAAGTCACTTGGCGGACAGTATTTGGCAAGGAACGGACAGTATTTGGCAAGGAACGGACAGTATTTGGCAAGGAACGGACAGTATTTGGCAGTCACTTGGTGGACAGTATTTGGCAAGGAACGGAGAGTATTTGGCAGTTACTTGGCGGACAGATTTTGGCAAGAAACGGACAGTATTTGGCAAGGAACGGACAGTATTTGGCAAGGACAGGACAGTATTTGGCAAGGAACGGACAGTATTAGGAAGTCACTTTGCGGACAGTATTTGACTAGAAACGGACAGTATTTGGCAGTCACTTGGCGGACAGTATTTGGCAAGGAACGGACAGTATTTGGCAAGGAACGGAGAGTATTTGGCAAGGAACGGACAGTATTTAGCAGGGAACGGACAATATTTATATTAGTCACTTGGCGGACAGTATTTTGCAAGGAACGGAGAGTATTAGGAAGTCACTTGGCGGAAAGTTTTTGGCAAGGAGCGGACATTATTTGGCAGTCTCTTGGCGGACAGTATTTGGCAAGGAACGGACAGTATTTGGCAATCACTTTGCGGACAGTATTTGGCAAGGAATGGACAGTATTTGGCAGCTACATGGCGGACAGTTTTTGGCAAGGAACGGACAATAATTATTTGGCGGGCAGTCACTTGGCGGACAGTATTTGGAAAGGACCCGACAGTATATGGCAGTTATATCGCGGACAGTATTTGGCAAGGAACGGACAGTATTTGGCAGTTACTTGGCGGACAGATTTTGGCAAGAAACGGACAGTATTTGGCAACGACAGAAAAGTATTTGGAAGTCACTTGGCGGACAGTATTTGGCAACGAACGGACAGTATTTGGCAGTTACTTGGCGGACAGATTTTGGCAAGAAATGGACAGTATTTGGCAAGGACAGGACAGTATTTGGCAAGGAACGGACAGTATTAGGAAGTCACTTTGCGGACAGTATTTGACTAGAAACGGACAGTATTTGGCAGTCACTTGGTGGACAGTATTTGGCAAGGAACGGACAGTATTTGGCAAGGACCGGACAGTATTTGGCAAGAAACGGACAATAATTATATTACAGTCACTTGGCGGACTGTATTTGGCAAGGAACGGACAGTATTTGGCAAGGACAGGACAGTATTTGGCAAGGAACGGACAGTATTAGGAAGTCACTTTGCGGACAGTATTTGACTAGAAACGGACAGTATTTGGCAGTCACTTGGTGGACAGTATTTGGCAAGGAACGGACAGTATTTGGCAAGGACCGGACAGTATTTGGCAAGAAACGGACAATAATTATATTACAGTCACTTGGCGGACTGTATTTGGCAAGGAACGGACAGTATTTGGCAAGGACAGGACAGTATTTGGCAAGGAACGGACAGTATTAGGAAGTCACTTTGCGGACAGTATTTGACTAGAAACGGACAGTATTTGGCAGTCACTTGGTGGACAGTATTTGGCAAGGAACGAACAGTATTTGGCAAGGACCGGACAGTATTTGGCAAGAAACGGACAATAATTATATTACAGTCACTTGGCGGACAGTATTTGGCAAGGAACGGAGAGTATTGGGAAGTCACGTGACGGACAGTATTTGGCAAGAAACGGACAGTATTTGGCAGTCACTTGGCGGACAGAATTTGGCAGCTACATGGCGGACAGTATTTGGCAAGGGACGGACAATAATTATTTGGCAGTCACTTGTCGGACAGTATTTGGCAAGGAACGGACAGTATTTGGCAGTTACTTGACGGACAGTATATGGCAAGGACCGGACAGTATTTGGCAGTCACTTGGCGGACAGTATTTGGCAGGGACAGGACAGTATTTGGCAAAGAACGGACATTATTTGGCAGCTACATGTCGGAAAGTGTTTGGCAAGGAACGGACAGTATTTGGCAAGGACAGGACAGTATTTGAAAGTCACTTGGCGGACAGTATTTGGCAAGGAACGGACAGTATTTGGCAGTTACTTGGCGGACAGTATTTGGCAAGGAATGGACACTATTTTGCAGTTACTTGGCGGACAGTTTTTGGCAAGGAACGGACAGTATTTGACAGTCACTTGGCGGACAGTATTTGGCAAGGACAGGACAGTATTTGAAAGTCACTTGGCGGACAGTATTTGGCAAGGAACGGACAGTATTTGGCAAGGAACGGACAGTATTTGGCAAGGAACGGACAGTATTTGGCAGTCACTTGGTGGACAGTATTTGGCAAGGAACGGAGAGTATTTGGCAAGGAACGGACAGTATTTAGCAGGGAACGGACAATATTTATATTACAGTCACTTGGCGGACAGTATTTTGCAAGGAACGGAGAGTATTAGGAAGTCACGTGGCGGACAGTATTTGGCAAGGAACGGACAGTATTTGGCAGTCACTTGGCGGACAGTATTTGGCAATCACTTGTTGGACAGTATTTGGCAAGGACAGGACAGTATTTGGAAGTCACTTGGCGGACAGTATTTGGCAAGGAACGGACAGTATTTGGCAAGGAACGGAGAGTATTTGGCAAGGAACGGACAGTATTTAGCAGGGAACGGACAATATTTATATTAGTCACTTGGCGGACAGTATTTTGCAAGGAACGGAGAGTATTAGGAAGTCACTTGGCGGAAAGTTTTTGGCAAGGAGCGGACATTATTTGGCAGTCTCTTGGCGGACAGTATTTGGCAAGGAACGGACAGTATTTGGCAATCACTTTGCGGACAGTATTTGGCAAGGAATGGACAGTATTTGGCAGCTACATGGCGGACAGTTTTTGGCAAGGAACGGACAATAATTATTTGGCGGGCAGTCACTTGGCGGACAGTATTTGGAAAGGACCCGACAGTATATGGCAGTTATATCGCGGACAGTATTTGGCAAGGAACGGACAGTATTTGGCAGTTACTTGGCGGACAGATTTTGGCAAGAAACGGACAGTATTTGGCAACGACAGAAAAGTATTTGGAAGTCACTTGGCGGACAGTATTTGGCAACGAACGGACAGTATTTGGCAGTTACTTGGCGGACAGATTTTGGCAAGAAACGGACAGTATTTGGCAAGGACAGGACAGTATTTGGCAAGGAACGGACAGTATTAGGAAGTCACTTTGCGGACAGTATTTGACTAGAAACGGACAGTATTTGGCAGTCACTTGGTGGACAGTATTTGGCAAGGAACGGACAGTATTTGGCAAGGACCGGACAGTATTTGGCAAGAAACGGACAATAATTATATTACAGTCACTTGGCGGACTGTATTTGGCAAGGAACGGACAGTATTTGGCAAGGACAGGACAGTATTTGGCAAGGAACGGACAGTATTAGGAAGTCACTTTGCGGACAGTATTTGACTAGAAACGGACAGTATTTGGCAGTCACTTGGTGGACAGTATTTGGCAAGGAACGGACAGTATTTGGCAAGGACCGGACAGTATTTGGCAAGAAACGGACAATAATTATATTACAGTCACTTGGCGGACTGTATTTGGCAAGGAACGGACAGTATTTGGCAAGGACAGGACAGTATTTGGCAAGGAACGGACAGTATTAGGAAGTCACTTTGCGGACAGTATTTGACTAGAAACGGACAGTATTTGGCAGTCACTTGGTGGACAGTATTTGGCAAGGAACGAACAGTATTTGGCAAGGACCGGACAGTATTTGGCAAGAAACGGACAATAATTATATTACAGTCACTTGGCGGACAGTATTTGGCAAGGAATGGACAGTATTTGGCAGCTACATGGCGGACAGTTTTTGGCAAGGAACGGACAATAATTATTTGGCGGGCAGTCACTTGGCGGACAGTATTTGGAAAGGACCCGACAGTATATGGCAGTTATATCGCGGACAGTATTTGGCAAGGAACGGACAGTATTTGGCAGTTACTTGGCGGACAGATTTTGGCAAGAAACGGACAGTATTTGGCAACGACAGAAAAGTATTTGGAAGTCACTTGGCGGACAGTATTTGGCAACGAACGGACAGTATTTGGCAGTTACTTGGCGGACAGATTTTGGCAAGAAACGGACAGTATTTGGCAAGGACAGGACAGTATTTGGCAAGGAACGGACAGTATTAGGAAGTCACTTTGCGGACAGTATTTGACTAGAAACGGACAGTATTTGGCAGTCACTTGGTGGACAGTATTTGGCAAGGAACGGACAGTATTTGGCAAGGACCGGACAGTATTTGGCAAGAAACGGACAATAATTATATTACAGTCACTTGGCGGACTGTATTTGGCAAGGAACGGACAGTATTTGGCAAGGACAGGACAGTATTTGGCAAGGAACGGACAGTATTAGGAAGTCACTTTGCGGACAGTATTTGACTAGAAACGGACAGTATTTGGCAGTCACTTGGTGGACAGTATTTGGCAAGGAACGGACAGTATTTGGCAAGGACCGGACAGTATTTGGCAAGAAACGGACAATAATTATATTACAGTCACTTGGCGGACTGTATTTGGCAAGGAACGGACAGTATTTGGCAAGGACAGGACAGTATTTGGCAAGGAACGGACAGTATTAGGAAGTCACTTTGCGGACAGTATTTGACTAGAAACGGACAGTATTTGGCAGTCACTTGGTGGACAGTATTTGGCAAGGACCGGACAGTATTTGGCAAGAAACGGACAATAATTATATTACAGTCACTTGGCGGACTGTATTTGGCAAGGAACGGACAGTATTTGGCAAGGACAGGACAGTATTTGGCAAGGAACGGACAGTATTAGGAAGTCACTTTGCGGACAGTATTTGACTAGAAACGGACAGTATTTGGCAGTCACTTGGTGGACAGTATTTGGCAAGGAACGGACAGTATTTGGCAAGGACCGGACAGTATTTGGCAAGAAACGGACAATAATTATATTACAGTCACTTGGCGGACTGTATTTGGCAAGGAACGGACAGTATTTGGCAAGGACAGGACAGTATTTGGCAAGGAACGGACAGTATTAGGAAGTCACTTTGCGGACAGTATTTGACTAGAAACGGACAGTATTTGGCAGTCACTTGGTGGACAGTATTTGGCAAGGAACGGACAGTATTTGGCAAGGACCGGACAGTATTTGGCAAGAAACGGACAATAATTATATTACAGTCACTTGGCGGACTGTATTTGGCAAGGAACGGACAGTATTTGGCAAGGACAGGACAGTATTTGGCAAGGAACGGACAGTATTAGGAAGTCACTTTGCGGACAGTATTTGACTAGAAACGGACAGTATTTGGCAGTCACTTGGTGGACAGTATTTGGCAAGGAACGAACAGTATTTGGCAAGGACCGGACAGTATTTGGCAAGAAACGGACAATAATTATATTACAGTCACTTGGCGGACTGTATTTGGCAAGGAACGGACAGTATTTGGCAGTTACTTGACGGACAGTATTTGGCAAGGAACGGACAGTATTTGGCAAGGAACGGACATTATTAGGCAGTCACTTGGCGGACAGTATTTGGGAAGGAACGGACATTATTTGGCAGTCACTTGGCGGACAGTATTTGGCAAGGAATGGACACTATTTTGCAGTTACTTGGCGGACAGTTTTTGGCAAGGAACGGACAGTATTTGGCAAGGACAGGACAGTATTTGAAAGTCACTTGGCGGACAGTATTTGGCAAGGAACGGACAGTATTTGGCAGTTACTTGGCGGACAGATTTTGGCAACAAACGGACAGTATTTGGCAGTCACTTGGCGGACAGTATTTGGCAAGGACAGGACAGTATTTGGAAGTCACTTGGCGGACAGTATTTGGCAAGGAACGGACAGTATTTGGCAGTCACTTGGCGGACAGTATTTTGCAAGGAACGGACAGTATTTGGCAACGACAGAAAAGTATTTGGAAGTCACTTGGCGGACAGTATTTGGCAAGGAACGGACAGTATTTGGCAGTCACTTGGCGGACAGTATTTGGCAAGGAACGGACAGTATTAGGAAGTCACTTTGCGGACAGTATTTGACTAGAAACGGACAGTATTTGGCAGTCACTTGGTGGACAGTATTTGGCAAGGAACGAACAGTATTTGGCAAGGACCGGACAGTATTTGGCAAGAAACGGACAATAATTATATTACAGTCACTTGGCGGACAGTATTTGGCAAGGAACGGAGAGTATTGGGAAGTCACGTGACGGACAGTATTTGGCAAGAAACGGACAGTATTTGGCAGTCACTTGGCGGACAGAATTTGGCAGCTACATGGCGGACAGTATTTGGCAAGGGACGGACAATAATTATTTGGCAGTCACTTGTCGGACAGTATTTGGCAAGGAACGGACAGTATTTGGCAGTTACTTGACGGACAGTATATGGCAAGGACCGGACAGTATTTGGCAGTCACTTGGCGGACAGTATTTGGCAGGGACAGGACAGTATTTGGCAAGGAACGGACATTATTTGGCAGCTACATGTCGGAAAGTGTTTGGCAAGGAACGGACAGTATTTGGCAAGGACAGGACAGTATTTGAAAGTCACTTGGCGGACAGTATTTGGCAAGGAACGGACAGGATTTGGCAGTTACTTGGCGGACAGTATTTGGCAAGGAATGGACACTATTTTGCAGTTACTTGGCGGACAGTTTTTGGCAAGGAACAGACAGTATTTGACAGTCACTTGGCGGACAGTATTTGGCAAGGACAGGACAGTATTTGAAAGTCACTTGGCGGACAGTATTTGGCAAGGAACGGACAGTATTTGGCAAGGAACGGACAGTATTTGGCAAGGAACGGACAGTATTTGGCAGTCACTTGGTGGACAGTATTTGGCAAGGAACGGAGAGTATTTGGCAAGGAACGGACAGTATTTAGCAGGGAACGGACAATATTTATATTACAGTCACTTGGCGGACAGTATTTGGCAAGGAACGGACAGTATTTGGCAGTCACTTGGCGGACAGTATTTGGCAATCAATTGTTGGACAGTATTTGGCAAGGACAGGACAGTATTTGGAAGTCACTTGGCGGACAGTATTTGGCAAGGAACGGACAGTATTTGGCAAGGAACGGAGAGTATTTGGCAAGGAACGGACAGTATTTAGCAGGGAACGGACAATATTTATATTAGTCACTTGGCGGACAGTATTTTGCAAGGAACGGAGAGTATTAGGAAGTCACTTGGCGGAAAGTTTTTGGCAAGGAGCGGACATTATTTGGCAGTCTCTTGGCGGACAGTATTTGGCAAGGAACGGACAGTATTTGGCAATCACTTGGCGGACTGTATTTGGCAAGGAACGGACAGTATTTGGCAGCTACATGGCGGACAGTATTTGGCAAGGAACGGACAGTATTAGGAAGTCACTTTGCGGACAGTATTTGACTAGAAACGGACAGTATTTGGCAGTCACTTGGTGGACAGTATTTGGCAAGGAACGAACAGTATTTGGCAAGGACCGGACAGTATTTGGCAAGAAACGGACAATAATTATATTACAGTCACTTGGCGGACTGTATTTGGCAAGGAACGGACAGTATTTGGCAGTTACTTGACGGACAGTATTTGGCAAGGAACGGACAGTATTTGGCAAGGAACGGACATTATTAGGCAGTCACTTGGCGGACAGTATTTGGGAAGGAACGGACATTATTTGGCAGTCACTTGGCGGACAGTATTTGGCAAGGAATGGACACTATTTTGCAGTTACTTGGCGGACAGTTTTTGGCAAGGAACGGACAGTATTTGGCAAGGACAGGACAGTATTTGAAAGTCACTTGGCGGACAGTATTTGGCAAGGAACGGACAGTATTTGGCAGTTACTTGGCGGACAGATTTTGGCAACAAACGGACAGTATTTGGCAGTCACTTGGCGGACAGTATTTGGCAAGGACAGGACAGTATTTGGAAGTCACTTGGCGGACAGTATTTGGCAAGGAACGGACAGTATTTGGCAGTCACTTGGCGGACAGTATTTTGCAAGGAACGGACAGTATTTGGCAACGACAGAAAAGTATTTGGAAGTCACTTGGCGGACAGTATTTGGCAAGGAACGGACAGTATTTGGCAGTCACTTGGCGGACAGTATTTGGCAAGGAACGGACAGTATTAGGAAGTCACTTTGCGGACAGTATTTGACTAGAAACGGACAGTATTTGGCAGTCACTTGGTGGACAGTATTTGGCAAGGAACGAACAGTATTTGGCAAGGACCGGACAGTATTTGGCAAGAAACGGACAATAATTATATTACAGTCACTTGGCGGACAGTATTTGGCAAGGAACGGAGAGTATTGGGAAGTCACGTGACGGACAGTATTTGGCAAGAAACGGACAGTATTTGGCAGTCACTTGGCGGACAGAATTTGGCAGCTACATGGCGGACAGTATTTGGCAAGGGACGGACAATAATTATTTGGCAGTCACTTGTCGGACAGTATTTGGCAAGGAACGGACAGTATTTGGCAGTTACTTGACGGACAGTATATGGCAAGGACCGGACAGTATTTGGCAGTCACTTGGCGGACAGTATTTGGCAGGGACAGGACAGTATTTGGCAAGGAACGGACATTATTTGGCAGCTACATGTCGGAAAGCGTTTGGCAAGGAACGGACAGTATTTGGCAAGGACAGGACAGTATTTGAAAGTCACTTGGCGGACAGTATTTGGCAAGGAACGGACAGTATTTGGCAGTTACTTGGCGGACAGTATTTGGCAAGGAATGGACACTATTTTGCAGTTACTTGGCGGACAGTTTTTGGCAAGGAACGGACAGTATTTGACAGTCACTTGGCGGACAGTATTTGGCAAGGACAGGACAGTATTTGAAAGTCACTTGGCGGACAGTATTTGGCAAGGAACGGACAGTATTTGGCAAGGAACGGACAGTATTTGGCAAGGAACGGACAGTATTTGGCAGTCACTTGGTGGACAGTATTTGGCAAGGAACGGAGAGTATTTGGCAAGGAACGGACAGTATTTAGCAGGGAACGGACAATATTTATATTACAGTCACTTGGCGGACAGTATTTGGCAAGGAACGGACAGTATTTGGCAGTCACTTGGCGGACAGTATTTGGCAATCAATTGTTGGACAGTATTTGGCAAGGACAGGACAGTATTTGGAAGTCACTTGGCGGACAGTATTTGGCAAGGAACGGACAGTATTTGGCAAGGAACGGAGAGTATTTGGCAAGGAACGGACAGTATTTAGCAGGGAACGGACAATATTTATATTAGTCACTTGGCGGACAGTATTTTGCAAGGAACGGAGAGTATTAGGAAGTCACTTGGCGGAAAGTTTTTGGCAAGGAGCGGACATTATTTGGCAGTCTCTTGGCGGACAGTATTTGGCAAGGAACGGACAGTATTTGGCAATCACTTTGCGGACAGTATTTGGCAAGGAATGGACAGTATTTGGCAGCTACATGGCGGACAGTTTTTGGCAAGGAACGGACAATAATTATTTGGCGGGCAGTCACTTGGCGGACAGTATTTGGAAAGGACCCGACAGTATATGGCAGTTATATCGCGGACAGTATTTGGCAAGGAACGGACAGTATTTGGCAGTTACTTGGCGGACAGATTTTGGCAAGAAACGGACAGTATTTGGCAACGACAGAAAAGTATTTGGAAGTCACTTGGCGGACAGTATTTGGCAAGGAACGGACAGTATTTGGCAGTCACTTGGCGGACAGTATTTGGCAGGGACAGGACAGTATTTGGCAAGGAACGGACATTATTTGGCAGCTACATGTCGGAAAGTGTTTGGCAAGGAACGGACAGTATTTGGCAAGGACAGGACAGTATTTGAAAGTCACTTGGCGGACAGTATTTGGCAAGGAACGGACAGTATTTGGCAGTTACTTGGCGGACAGTATTTGGCAAGGAATGGACACTATTTTGCAGTTACTTGGCGGACAGTTTTTGGCAAGGAACGGACAGTATTTGACAGTCACTTGGCGGACAGTATTTGAAAGTCACTTGGCGGACAGTATTTGAAAGTCACTTGGCGGACAGTATTTGGCAAGGAACGGACAGTATTTGGCAAGGAACGGACAGTATTTGGCAGTCACTTGGTGGACAGTATTTGGCAAGGAACGGAGAGTATTTGGCAGTTACTTGGCGGACAGATTTTGGCAAGAAACGGACAGTATTTGGCAAGGAACGGACAGTATTTGGCAAGGACAGGACAGTATTTGGCAAGGAACGGACAGTATTAGGAAGTCACTTTGCGGACAGTATTTGACTAGAAACGGACAGTACTTGGCAGTCACTTGTCACAGTATTTGGCAAGGGACGGACAATAATTATTTGGCAGTCACTTGTCGGACAGTATTTGGCAAGGAACGGACAGTATTTGGCAGTTACTTGACGGACAGTATATGGCAAGGACCGGACAGTATTTGGCAGTCACTTGGCGGACAGTATTTGGCAGGGACAGGACAGTATTTGGCAAGGAACGGACATTATTTGGCAGCTACATGTCGGAAAGTGTTTGGCAAGGAACGGACAGTATTTGGCAAGGACAGGACAGTATTTGAAAGTCACTTGGCGGACAGTATTTGGCAAGGAACGGACAGTATTTGGCAGTTACTTGGCGGACAGTATTTGGCAAGGAATGGACACTATTTTGCAGTTACTTGGCGGACAGTTTTTGGCAAGGAACGGACAGTATTTGACAGTCACTTGGCGGACAGTATTTGGCAAGGACAGGACAGTATTTGAAAGTCACTTGGCGGACAGTATTTGGCAAGGAACGGACAGTATTTGGCAAGGAACGGACAGTATTTGGCAAGGAACGGACAGTATTTGGCAGTCACTTGGTGGACAGTATTTGGCAAGGAACGGAGAGTATTTGGCAAGGAACGGACAGTATTTAGCAGGGAACGGACAATATTTATATTACAGTCACTTGGCGGACAGTATTTTGCAAGGAACGGAGAGTATTAGGAAGTCACGTGGCGGACAGTATTTGGCAAGGAACGGACAGTATTTGGCAGTCACTTGGCGGACAGTATTTGGCAATCACTTGTTGGACAGTATTTGGCAAGGACAGGACAGTATTTGGAAGTCACTTGGCGGACAGTATTTGGCAAGGAACGGACAGTATTTGGCAAGGAACGGAGAGTATTTGGCAAGGAACGGACAGTATTTAGCAGGGAACGGACAATATTTATATTAGTCACTTGGCGGACAGTATTTTGCAAGGAACGGAGAGTATTAGGAAGTCACTTGGCGGAAAGTTTTTGGCAAGGAGCGGACATTATTTGGCAGTCTCTTGGCGGACAGTATTTGGCAAGGAACGGACAGTATTTGGCAATCACTTTGCGGACAGTATTTGGCAAGGAATGGACAGTATTTGGCAGCTACATGGCGGACAGTTTTTGGCAAGGAACGGACAATAATTATTTGGCGGGCAGTCACTTGGCGGACAGTATTTGGAAAAGACCCGACAGTATATGGCAGTTATATCGCGGACAGTATTTGGCAAGGAACGGACAGTATTTGGCAGTTACTTGGCGGACAGATTTTGGCAAGAAACGGACAGTATTTGGCAACGACAGAAAAGTATTTGGAAGTCACTTGGCGGACAGTATTTGGCAAGGAACGGACAGTATTTGGCAGTCACTTGGCGGACAGTATTTGGCAGGGACAGGACAGTATTTGGCAAGGAACGGACATTATTTGGCAGCTACATGTCGGAAAGTGTTTGGCAAGGAACGGACAGTATTTGGCAAGGACAGGACAGTATTTGAAAGTCACTTGGCGGACAGTATTTGGCAAGGAACGGACAGTATTTGGCAGTTACTTGGCGGACAGTATTTGGCAAGGAATGGACACTATTTTGCAGTTACTTGGCGGACAGTTTTTGGCAAGGAACGGACAGTATTTGACAGTCACTTGGCGGACAGTATTTGAAAGTCACTTGGCGGACAGTATTTGAAAGTCACTTGGCGGACAGTATTTGGCAAGGAACGGACAGTATTTGGCAAGGAACGGACAGTATTTGGCAGTCACTTGGTGGACAGTATTTGGCAAGGAACGGAGAGTATTTGGCAGTTACTTGGCGGACAGATTTTGGCAAGAAACGGACAGTATTTGGCAAGGAACGGACAGTATTTGGCAAGGACAGGACAGTATTTGGCAAGGAACGGACAGTATTAGGAAGTCACTTTGCGGACAGTATTTGACTAGAAACGGACAGTACTTGGCAGTCACTTGGTGGACAGTATTTGGCAAGGAACGGACAGTATTTGGCAAGGACCGGACAGTATTTGGCAAGAAACGGACAATAATTATATTACAGTCACTTGGCGGACTGTATTTGGCAAGGAACGGACAGTATTTGGCAAGGACAGGACAGTATTTGGCAAGGAACGGACAGTATTAGGAAGTCACTTTGCGGACAGTATTTGACTAGAAACGGACAGTATTTGGCAGTCACTTGGCGGACAGTATTTGGCAAGGAACGGACAGTATTTGGCAAGGAACGGAGAGTATTTGGCAAGGAACGGACAGTATTTAGCAGGGAACGGACAATATTTATATTAGTCACTTGGCGGACAGTATTTTGCAAGGAACGGAGAGTATTAGGAAGTCACTTGGCGGAAAGTTTTTGGCAAGGAGCGGACATTATTTGGCAGTCTCTTGGCGGACAGTATTTGGCAAGGAACGGACAGTATTTGGCAATCACTTTGCGGACAGTATTTGGCAAGGAATGGACAGTATTTGGCAGCTACATGGCGGACAGTTTTTGGCAAGGAACGGACAATAATTATTTGGCGGGCAGTCACTTGGCGGACAGTATTTGGAAAGGACCCGACAGTATATGGCAGTTATATCGCGGACAGTATTTGGCAAGGAACGGACAGTATTTGGCAGTTACTTGGCGGACAGATTTTGGCAAGAAACGGACAGTATTTGGCAACGACAGAAAAGTATTTGGAAGTCACTTGGCGGACAGTATTTGGCAACGAACGGACAGTATTTGGCAGTTACTTGGCGGACAGATTTTGGCAAGAAATGGACAGTATTTGGCAAGGACAGGACAGTATTTGGCAAGGAACGGACAGTATTAGGAAGTCACTTTGCGGACAGTATTTGACTAGAAACGGACAGTACTTGGCAGTCACTTGGTGGACAGTATTTGGCAAGGAACGGACAGTATTTGGCAAGGACCGGACAGTATTTGGCAAGAAACGGACAATAATTATATTACAGTCACTTGGCGGACTGTATTTGGCAAGGAACGGACAGTATTTGGCAAGGACAGGACAGTATTTGGCAAGGAACGGACAGTATTAGGAAGTCACTTTGCGGACAGTATTTGACTAGAAACGGACAGTATTTGGCAGTCACTTGGTGGACAGTATTTGGCAAGGAACGGACAGTATTTGGCAAGGACCGGACAGTATTTGGCAAGAAACGGACAATAATTATATTACAGTCACTTGGCGGACTGTATTTGGCAAGGAACGGACAGTATTTGGCAAGGACAGGACAGTATTTGGCAAGGAACGGACAGTATTAGGAAGTCACTTTGCGGACAGTATTTGACTAGAAACGGACAGTATTTGGCAGTCACTTGGTGGACAGTATTTGGCAAGGAACGAACAGTATTTGGCAAGGACCGGACAGTATTTGGCAAGAAACGGACAATAATTATATTACAGTCACTTGGCGGACAGTATTTGGCAAGGAACGGAGAGTATTGGGAAGTCACGTGACGGACAGTATTTGGCAAGAAACGGACAGTATTTGGCAGTCACTTGGCGGACAGAATTTGGCAGCTACATGGCGGACAGTATTTGGCAAGGGACGGACAATAATTATTTGGCAGTCACTTGTCGGACAGTATTTGGCAAGGAACGGACAGTATTTGGCAGTTACTTGACGGACAGTATATGGCAAGGACCGGACAGTATTTGGCAGTCACTTGGCGGACAGTATTTGGCAGGGACAGGACAGTATTTGGCAAGGAACGGACATTATTTGGCAGCTACATGTCGGAAAGTGTTTGGCAAGGAACGGACAGTATTTGGCAAGGACAGGACAGTATTTGAAAGTCACTTGGCGGACAGTATTTGGCAAGGAACGGACAGTATTTGGCAGTTACTTGGCGGACAGTATTTGGCAAGGAATGGACACTATTTTGCAGTTACTTGGCGGACAGTTTTTGGCAAGGAACGGACAGTATTTGACAGTCACTTGGCGGACAGTATTTGGCAAGGACAGGACAGTATTTGAAAGTCACTTGGCGGACAGTATTTGGCAAGGAACGGACAGTATTTGGCAAGGAACGGACAGTATTTGGCAGTCACTTGGTGGACAGTATTTGGCAAGGAACGGAGAGTATTTGGCAAGGAACGGACAGTATTTAGCAGGGAACGGACAATATTTATATTACAGTCACTTGGCGGACAGTATTTTGCAAGGAACGGAGAGTATTAGGAAGTCACGTGGCGGACAGTATTTGGCAAGGAACGGACAGTATTTGGCAGTCACTTGGCGGACAGTATTTGGCAATCACTTGTTGGACAGTATTTGGCAAGGACAGGACAGTATTTGGAAGTCACTTGGCGGACAGTATTTGGCAAGGAACGGACAGTATTTGGCAAGGAACGGAGAGTATTTGGCAAGGAACGGACAGTATTTAGCAGGGAACGGACAATATTTATATTAGTCACTTGGCGGACAGTATTTTGCAAGGAACGGAGAGTATTAGGAAGTCACTTGGCGGAAAGTTTTTGGCAAGGAGCGGACATTATTTGGCAGTCTCTTGGCGGACAGTATTTGGCAAGGAACGGACAGTATTTGGCAATCACTTTGCGGACAGTATTTGGCAAGGAATGGACAGTATTTGGCAGCTACATGGCGGACAGTTTTTGGCAAGGAACGGACAATAATTATTTGGCGGGCAGTCACTTGGCGGACAGTATTTGGAAAGGACCCGACAGTATATGGCAGTTATATCGCGGACAGTATTTGGCAAGGAACGGACAGTATTTGGCAGTTACTTGGCGGACAGATTTTGGCAAGAAACGGACAGTATTTGGCAACGACAGAAAAGTATTTGGAAGTCACTTGGCGGACAGTATTTGGCAACGAACGGACAGTATTTGGCAGTTACTTGGCGGACAGATTTTGGCAAGAAACGGACAGTATTTGGCAAGGACAGGACAGTATTTGGCAAGGAACGGACAGTATTAGGAAGTCACTTTGCGGACAGTATTTGACTAGAAACGGACAGTATTTGGCAGTCACTTGGTGGACAGTATTTGGCAAGGAACGGACAGTATTTGGCAAGGACCGGACAGTATTTGGCAAGAAACGGACAATAATTATATTACAGTCACTTGGCGGACTGTATTTGGCAAGGAACGGACAGTATTTGGCAAGGACAGGACAGTATTTGGCAAGGAACGGACAGTATTAGGAAGTCACTTTGCGGACAGTATTTGACTAGAAACGGACAGTATTTGGCAGTCACTTGGTGGACAGTATTTGGCAAGGAACGAACAGTATTTGGCAAGGACCGGACAGTATTTGGCAAGAAACGGACAATAATTATATTACAGTCACTTGGCGGACAGTATTTGGCAAGGAACGGAGAGTATTGGGAAGTCACGTGACGGACAGTATTTGGCAAGAAACGGACAGTATTTGGCAGTCACTTGGCGGACAGAATTTGGCAGCTACATGGCGGACAGTATTTGGCAAGGGACGGACAATAATTATTTGGCAGTCACTTGTCGGACAGTATTTGGCAAGGAACGGACAGTATTTGGCAGTTACTTGACGGACAGTATATGGCAAGGACCGGACAGTATTTGGCAGTCACTTGGCGGACAGTATTTGGCAGGGACAGGACAGTATTTGGCAAGGAACGGACATTATTTGGCAGCTACATGTCGGAAAGTGTTTGGCAAGGAACGGACAGTATTTGGCAAGGACAGGACAGTATTTGAAAGTCACTTGGCGGACAGTATTTGGCAAGGAACGGACAGTATTTGGCAGTTACTTGGCGGACAGTATTTGGCAAGGAATGGACACTATTTTGCAGTTACTTGGCGGACAGTTTTTGGCAAGGAACGGACAGTATTTGACAGTCACTTGGCGGACAGTATTTGGCAAGGACAGGACAGTATTTGAAAGTCACTTGGCGGACAGTATTTGGCAAGGAACGGACAGTATTTGGCAAGGAACGGACAGTATTTGGCAGTCACTTGGTGGACAGTATTTGGCAAGGAACGGAGAGTATTTGGCAAGGAACGGACAGTATTTAGCAGGGAACGGACAATATTTATATTACAGTCACTTGGCGGACAGTATTTTGCAAGGAACGGAGAGTATTAGGAAGTCACGTGGCGGACAGTATTTGGCAAGGAACGGACAGTATTTGGCAGTCACTTGGCGGACAGTATTTGGCAATCACTTGTTGGACAGTATTTGGCAAGGACAGGACAGTATTTGGAAGTCACTTGGCGGACAGTATTTGGCAAGGAACGGAGAGTATTTGGCAAGGAACGGAGAGTATTTGGCAAGGAACGGACAGTATTTAGCAGGGAACGGACAATATTTATATTAGTCACTTGGCGGACAGTATTTTGCAAGGAACGGAGAGTATTAGGAAGTCACTTGGCGGAAAGTTTTTGGCAAGGAGCGGACATTATTTGGCAGTCTCTTGGCGGACAGTATTTGGCAAGGAACGGACAGTATTTGGCAATCACTTTGCGGACAGTATTTGGCAAGGAATGGACAGTATTTGGCAGCTACATGGCGGACAGTTTTTGGCAAGGAACGGACAATAATTATTTGGCGGGCAGTCACTTGGCGGACAGTATTTGGAAAGGACCCGACAGTATATGGCAGTTATATCGCGGACAGTATTTGGCAAGGAACGGACAGTATTTGGCAGTTACTTGGCGGACAGATTTTGGCAAGAAACGGACAGTATTTGGCAACGACAGAAAAGTATTTGGAAGTCACTTGGCGGACAGTATTTGGCAAGGAACGGACAGTATTCGGCAGTCACTTGGCGGACAGTATTTGGCAGGGACAGGACAGTATTTGGCAAGGAACGGACATTATTTGGCAGCTACATGTCGGAAAGTGTTTGGCAAGGAACGGACAGTATTTGGCAAGGACAGGACAGTATTTGAAAGTCACTTGGCGGACAGTATTTGGCAAGGAACGGACAGTATTTGGCAGTTACTTGGCGGACAGTATTTGGCAAGGAATGGACACTATTTTGCAGTTACTTGGCGGACAGTTTTTGGCAAGGAACGGACAGTATTTGACAGTCACTTGGCGGACAGTATTTGAAAGTCACTTGGCAGACAGTATTTGAAAGTCACTTGGCGGACAGTATTTGGCAAGGAACGGACAGTATTTGGCAAGGAACGGACAGTATTTGGCAGTCACTTGGTGGACAGTATTTGGCAAGGAACGGAGAGTATTTGGCAGTTACTTGGCGGACAGATTTTGGCAAGAAACGGACAGTATTTGGCAAGGAACGGACAGTATTTGGCAAGGACAGGACAGTATTTGGCAAGGAACGGACAGTATTAGGAAGTCACTTTGCGGACAGTATTTGACTAGAAACGGACAGTACTTGGCAGTCACTTGGTGGACAGTATTTGGCAAGGAACGGACAGTATTTGGCAAGGACCGGACAGTATTTGGCAAGAAACGGACAATAATTATATTACAGTCACTTGGCGGACTGTATTTGGCAAGGAACGGACAGTATTCGGCAAGGACAGGACAGTATTTGGCAAGGAACGGACAGTATTAGGAAGTCACTTTGCGGACAGTATTTGACTAGAAACGGACAGTATTTGGCAGTCACTTGGCGGACAGTATTTGGCAAGGAACGGACAGTATTTGGCAAGGAACGGAGAGTATTTGGCAAGGAACGGACAGTATTTAGCAGGGAACGGACAATATTTATATTAGTCACTTGGCGGACAGTATTTTGCAAGGAACGGAGAGTATTAGGAAGTCACTTGGCGGAAAGTTTTTGGCAAGGAGCGGACATTATTTGGCAGTCTCTTGGCGGACAGTATTTGGCAAGGAACGGACAGTATTTGGCAATCACTTTGCGGACAGTATTTGGCAAGGAATGGACAGTATTTGGCAGCTACATGGCGGACAGTTTTTGGCAAGGAACGGACAATAATTATTTGGCGGGCAGTCACTTGGCGGACAGTATTTGGAAAGGACCCGACAGTATATGGCAGTTATATCGCGGACAGTATTTGGCAAGGAACGGACAGTATTTGGCAGTTACTTGGCGGACAGATTTTGGCAAGAAACGGACAGTATTTGGCAACGACAGAAAAGTATTTGGAAGTCACTTGGCGGACAGTATTTGGCAACGAACGGACAGTATTTGGCAGTTACTTGGCGGACAGATTTTGGCAAGAAATGGACAGTATTTGGCAAGGACAGGACAGTATTTGGCAAGGAACGGACAGTATTAGGAAGTCACTTTGCGGACAGTATTTGACTAGAAACGGACAGTATTTGGCAGTCACTTGGTGGACAGTATTTGGCAAGGAACGGACAGTATTTGGCAAGGACCGGACAGTATTTGGCAAGAAACGGACAATAATTATATTACAGTCACTTGGCGGACTGTATTTGGCAAGGAACGGACAGTATTTGGCAAGGACAGGACAGTATTTGGCAAGGAACGGACAGTATTAGGAAGTCACTTTGCGGACAGTATTTGACTAGAAACGGACAGTATTTGGCAGTCACTTGGTGGACAGTATTTGGCAAGGAACGAACAGTATTTGGCAAGGACCGGACAGTATTTGGCAAGAAACGGACAATAATTATATTACAGTCACTTGGCGGACAGTATTTGGCAAGGAACGGAGAGTATTGGGAAGTCACGTGACGGACAGTATTTGGCAAGAAACGGACAGTATTTGGCAGTCACTTGGCGGACAGAATTTGGCAGCTACATGGCGGACAGTATTTGGCAAGGGACGGACAATAATTATTTGGCAGTCACTTGTCGGACAGTATTTGGCAAGGAACGGACAGTATTTGGCAGTTACTTGACGGACAGTATATGGCAAGGACCGGACAGTATTTGGCAGTCACTTGGCGGACAGTATTTGGCAGGGACAGGACAGTATTTGGCAAGGAACGGACATTATTTGGCAGCTACATGTCGGAAAGTGTTTGGCAAGGAACGGACAGTATTTGGCAAGGACAGGACAGTATTTGAAAGTCACTTGGCGGACAGTATTTGGCAAGGAACGGACAGTATTTGGCAGTTACTTGGCGGACAGTATTTGGCAAGGAATGGACACTATTTTGCAGTTACTTGGCGGACAGTTTTTGGCAAGGAACGGACAGTATTTGACAGTCACTTGGCGGACAGTATTTGGCAAGGACAGGACAGTATTTGAAAGTCACTTGGCGGACAGTATTTGGCAAGGAACGGACAGTATTTGGCAAGGAACGGACAGTATTTGGCAGTCACTTGGTGGACAGTATTTGGCAAGGAACGGAGAGTATTTGGCAAGGAACGGACAGTATTTAGCAGGGAACGGACAATATTTATATTACAGTCACTTGGCGGACAGTATTTTGCAAGGAACGGAGAGTATTAGGAAGTCACGTGGTGGACAGTATTTGGCAAGGAACGGACAGTATTTGGCAGTCACTTGGCGGACAGTATTTGGCAATCACTTGTTGGACAGTATTTGGCAAGGACAGGACAGTATTTGGAAGTCACTTGGCGGACAGTATTTGGCAAGGAACGGACAGTATTTGGCAAGGAACGGAGAGTATTTGGCAAGGAACGGACAGTATTTAGCAGGGAACGGACAATATTTATATTAGTCACTTGGCGGACAGTATTTTGCAAGGAACGGAGAGTATTAGGAAGTCACTTGGCGGAAAGTTTTTGGCAAGGAGCGGACATTATTTGGCAGTCTCTTGGCGGACAGTATTTGGCAAGGAACGGACAGTATTTGGCAATCACTTTGCGGACAGTATTTGGCAAGGAATGGACAGTATTTGGCAGCTACATGGCGGACAGTTTTTGGCAAGGAACGGACAATAATTATTTGGCGGGCAGTCACTTGGCGGACAGTATTTGGAAAGGACCCGACAGTATATGGCAGTTATATCGCGGACAGTATTTGGCAAGGAACGGACAGTATTTGGCAGTTACTTGGCGGACAGATTTTGGCAAGAAACGGACAGTATTTGGCAACGACAGAAAAGTATTTGGAAGTCACTTGGCGGACAGTATTTGGCAACGAACGGACAGTATTTGGCAGTTACTTGGCGGACAGATTTTGGCAAGAAACGGACAGTATTTGGCAAGGACAGGACAGTATTTGGCAAGGAACGGACAGTATTAGGAAGTCACTTTGCGGACAGTATTTGACTAGAAACGGACAGTATTTGGCAGTCACTTGGTGGACAGTATTTGGCAAGGAACGGACAGTATTTGGCAAGGACCGGACAGTATTTGGCAAGAAACGGACAATAATTATATTACAGTCACTTGGCGGACTGTATTTGGCAAGGAACGGACAGTATTTGGCAAGGACAGGACAGTATTTGGCAAGGAACGGACAGTATTAGGAAGTCACTTTGCGGACAGTATTTGACTAGAAACGGACAGTATTTGGCAGTCACTTGGTGGACAGTATTTGGCAAGGAACGGACAGTATTTGGCAAGGACCGGACAGTATTTGGCAAGAAACGGACAATAATTATATTACAGTCACTTGGCGGACTGTATTTGGCAAGGAACGGACAGTATTTGGCAAGGACAGGACAGTATTTGGCAGTTACTTGGCGGACAGATTTTGGCAAGAAACGGACAGTATTTGGCAACGACAGAAAAGTATTTGGAAGTCACTTGGCGGACAGTATTTGGCAACGAACGGACAGTATTTGGCAGTTACTTGGCGGACAGATTTTGGCAAGAAACGGACAGTATTTGGCAAGGACAGGACAGTATTTGGCAAGGAACGGACAGTATTAGGAAGTCACTTTGCGGACAGTATTTGACTAGAAACGGACAGTATTTGGCAGTCACTTGGTGGACAGTATTTGGCAAGGAACGGACAGTATTTGGCAAGGACCGGACAGTATTTGGCAAGAAACGGACAATAATTATATTACAGTCACTTGGCGGACTGTATTTGGCAAGGAACGGACAGTATTTGGCAAGGACAGGACAGTATTTGGCAAGGAACGGACAGTATTAGGAAGTCACTTTGCGGACAGTATTTGACTAGAAACGGACAGTATTTGGCAGTCACTTGGTGGACAGTATTTGGCAAGGAACGGACAGTATTTGGCAAGGACCGGACAGTATTTGGCAAGAAACGGACAATAATTATATTACAGTCACTTGGCGGACTGTATTTGGCAAGGAACGGACAGTATTTGGCAAGGACAGGACAGTATTTGGCAAGGAACGGACAGTATTAGGAAGTCACTTTGCGGACAGTATTTGACTAGAAACGGACAGTATTTGGCAGTCACTTGGTGGACAGTATTTGGCAAGGAACGAACAGTATTTGGCAAGGACCGGACAGTATTTGGCAAGAAACGGACAATAATTATATTACAGTCACTTGGCGGACTGTATTTGGCAAGGAACGGACAGTATTTGGCAGTTACTTGACGGACAGTATTTGGCAGTCACTTGGCGGACAGTATTTTGCAAGGAACGGACAGTATTTGGCAGTCACTTGGTGGACAGTATTTGGCAAGGAACGGACAGTATTTGGCAGTCACTTGGTGGACAGTATTTGGCAAGGAACGGACAGTATTTGGCAAGGACCGGACAGTATTTGGCAAGAAACGGACAATAATTATATTACAGTCACTTGGCGGACTGTATTTGGCAAGGAACGGACAGTATTTGGCAAGGACAGGACAGTATTTGGCAAGGAACGGACAGTATTAGGAAGTCACTTTGCGGACAGTATTTGACTAGAAACGGACAGTATTTGGCAGTCACTTGGTGGACAGTATTTGGCAAGGAACGAACAGTATTTGGCAAGGACCGGACAGTATTTGGCAAGAAACGGACAATAATTATATTACAGTCACTTGGCGGACTGTATTTGGCAAGGAACGGACAGTATTTGGCAGTTACTTGACGGACAGTATTTGGCAAGGAACGGACAGTATTTAGCAGGGAACGGACAATATTTATATTAGTCACTTGGCGGACAGTATTTTGCAAGGAACGGAGAGTATTAGGAAGTCACTTGGCGGAAAGTTTTTGGCAAGGAGCGGACATTATTTGGCAGTCTCTTGGCGGACAGTATTTGGCAAGGAACGGACAGTATTTGGCAATCACTTTGCGGACAGTATTTGGCAAGGAATGGACAGTATTTGGCAGCTACATGGCGGACAGTTTTTGGCAAGGAACGGACAATAATTATTTGGCGGGCAGTCACTTGGCGGACAGTATTTGGAAAGGACCCGACAGTATATGGCAGTTATATCGCGGACAGTATTTGGCAAGGAACGGACAGTATTTGGCAGTTACTTGGCGGACAGATTTTGGCAAGAAACGGACAGTATTTGGCAACGACAGAAAAGTATTTGGAAGTCACTTGGCGGACAGTATTTGGCAACGAACGGACAGTATTTGGCAGTTACTTGGCGGACAGATTTTGGCAAGAAACGGACAGTATTTGGCAAGGACAGGACAGTATTTGGCAAGGAACGGACAGTATTAGGAAGTCACTTTGCGGACAGTATTTGACTAGAAACGGACAGTATTTGGCAGTCACTTGGTGGACAGTATTTGGCAAGGAACGGACAGTATTTGGCAAGGACCGGACAGTATTTGGCAAGAAACGGACAATAATTATATTACAGTCACTTGGCGGACTGTATTTGGCAAGGAACGGACAGTATTTGGCAAGGACAGGACAGTATTTGGCAAGGAACGGACAGTATTAGGAAGTCACTTTGCGGACAGTATTTGACTAGAAACGGACAGTATTTGGCAGTCACTTGGTGGACAGTATTTGGCAAGGAACGAACAGTATTTGGCAAGGACCGGACAGTATTTGGCAAGAAACGGACAATAATTATATTACAGTCACTTGGCGGACAGTATTTGGCAAGGAACGGAGAGTATTGGGAAGTCACGTGACGGACAGTATTTGGCAAGAAACGGACAGTATTTGGCAGTCACTTGGCGGACAGAATTTGGCAGCTACATGGCGGACAGTATTTGGCAAGGGACGGACAATAATTATTTGGCAGTCACTTGTCGGACAGTATTTGGCAAGGAACGGACAGTATTTGGCAGTTACTTGACGGACAGTATATGGCAAGGACCGGACAGTATTTGGCAGTCACTTGGCGGACAGTATTTGGCAGGGACAGGACAGTATTTGGCAAGGAACGGACATTATTTGGCAGCTACATGTCGGAAAGTGTTTGGCAAGGAACGGACAGTATTTGGCAAGGACAGGACAGTATTTGAAAGTCACTTGGCGGACAGTATTTGGCAAGGAACGGACAGTATTTGGCAGTTACTTGGCGGACAGTATTTGGCAAGGAATGGACACTATTTTGCAGTTACTTGGCGGACAGTTTTTGGCAAGGAACGGACAGTATTTGACAGTCACTTGGCGGACAGTATTTGGCAAGGACAGGACAGTATTTGAAAGTCACTTGGCGGACAGTATATGGCAAGGAACGGACAGTATTTGGCAAGGAACGGACAGTATTTGGCAGTCACTTGGTGGACAGTATTTGGCAAGGAACGGAGAGTATTTGGCAAGGAACGGACAGTATTTAGCAGGGAACGGACAATATTTATATTACAGTCACTTGGCGGACAGTATTTTGCAAGGAACGGAGAGTATTAGGAAGTCACGTGGCGGACAGTATTTGGCAAGGAACGGACAGTATTTGGCAGTCACTTGGCGGACAGTATTTGGCAATCACTTGTTGGACAGTATTTGGCAAGGACAGGACAGTATTTGGAAGTCACTTGGCGGACAGTATTTGGCAAGGAACGGACAGTATTTGGCAAGGAACGGAGAGTATTTGGCAAGGAACGGACAGTATTTAGCAGGGAACGGACAATATTTATATTAGTCACTTGGCGGACAGTATTTTGCAAGGAACGGAGAGTATTAGGAAGTCACTTGGCGGAAAGTTTTTGGCAAGGAGCGGACATTATTTGGCAGTCTCTTGGCGGACAGTATTTGGCAAGGAACGGACAGTATTTGGCAATCACTTTGCGGACAGTATTTGGCAAGGAATGGACAGTATTTGGCAGCTACATGGCGGACAGTTTTTGGCAAGGAACGGACAATAATTATTTGGCGGGCAGTCACTTGGCGGACAGTATTTGGAAAGGACCCGACAGTATATGGCAGTTATATCGCGGACAGTATTTGGCAAGGAACGGACAGTATTTGGCAGTTACTTGGCGGACAGATTTTGGCAAGAAACGGACAGTATTTGGCAACGACAGAAAAGTATTTGGAAGTCACTTGGCGGACAGTATTTGGCAACGAACGGACAGTATTTGGCAGTTACTTGGCGGACAGATTTTGGCAAGAAACGGACAGTATTTGGCAAGGACAGGACAGTATTTGGCAAGGAACGGACAGTATTAGGAAGTCACTTTGCGGACAGTATTTGACTAGAAACGGACAGTATTTGGCAGTCACTTGGTGGACAGTATTTGGCAAGGAACGGACAGTATTTGGCAAGGACCGGACAGTATTTGGCAAGAAACGGACAATAATTATATTACAGTCACTTGGCGGACTGTATTTGGCAAGGAACGGACAGTATTTGGCAAGGACAGGACAGTATTTGGCAAGGAACGGACAGTATTAGGAAGTCACTTTGCGGACAGTATTTGACTAGAAACGGACAGTATTTGGCAGTCACTTGGTCGACAGTATTTGGCAAGGAACGGACAGTATTTGGCAAGGACCGGACAGTATTTGGCAAGAAACGGACAATAATTATATTACAGTCACTTGGCGGACTGTATTTGGCAAGGAACGGACAGTATTTGGCAAGGACAGGACAGTATTTGGCAAGGAACGGACAGTATTAGGAAGTCACTTTGCGGACAGTATTTGACTAGAAACGGACAGTATTTGGCAGTCACTTGGTGGACAGTATTTGGCAAGGAACGAACAGTATTTGGCAAGGACCGGACAGTATTTGGCAAGAAACGGACAATAATTATATTACAGTCACTTGGCGGACTGTATTTGGCAAGGAACGGACAGTATTTGGCAGTTACTTGACGGACAGTATTTGGCAAGGAACGGACAGTATTTGGCAAGGAACGGACATTATTAGGCAGTCACTTGGCGGACAGTATTTGGGAAGGAACGGACATTATTTGGCAGTCACTTGGCGGACAGTATTTGGCAAGGAATGGACACTATTTTGCAGTTACTTGGCGGACAGTTTTTGGCAAGGAACGGACAGTATTTGGCAAGGACAGGACAGTATTTGAAAGTCACTTGGCGGACAGTATTTGGCAAGGAACGGACAGCATTTGGCAGTTACTTGGCGGACAGATTTTGGCAAGAAACGGACAGTATTTGGCAGTCACTTGGCGGACAGTATTTGGCAAGGACAGGACAGTATTTGGAAGTCACTTGGCGGACAGTATTTGGCAAGGAACGGACAGTATTTGGCAGTTACTTGGCGGACAGTATTTGGCAAGGAATGGACACTATTTTGCAGTTACTTGGCGGACAGTTTTTGGCAAGGAACGGACAGTATTTGACAGTCACTTGGCGGACAGTATTTGGCAAGGACAGGACAGTATTTGAAAGTCACTTGGCGGACAGTATATGGCAAGGAACGGACAGTATTTGGCAAGGAACGGACAGTATTTGGCAGTCACTTGGTGGACAGTATTTGGCAAGGAACGGAGAGTATTTGGCAAGGAACGGACAGTATTTAGCAGGGAACGGACAATATTTATATTACAGTCACTTGGCGGACAGTATTTTGCAAGGAACGGAGAGTATTAGGAAGTCACGTGGCGGACAGTATTTGGCAAGGAACGGACAGTATTTGGCAGTCACTTGGCGGACAGTATTTGGCAATCACTTGTTGGACAGTATTTGGCAAGGACAGGACAGTATTTGGAAGTCACTTGGCGGACAGTATTTGGCAAGGAACGGACAGTATTTGGCAAGGAACGGAGAGTATTTGGCAAGGAACGGACAGTATTTAGCAGGGAACGGACAATATTTATATTAGTCACTTGGCGGACAGTATTTTGCAAGGAACGGAGAGTATTAGGAAGTCACTTGGCGGAAAGTTTTTGGCAAGGAGCGGACATTATTTGGCAGTCTCTTGGCGGACAGTATTTGGCAAGGAACGGACAGTATTTGGCAATCACTTTGCGGACAGTATTTGGCAAGGAATGGACAGTATTTGGCAGCTACATGGCGGACAGTTTTTGGCAAGGAACGGACAATAATTATTTGGCGGGCAGTCACTTGGCGGACAGTATTTGGAAAGGACCCGACAGTATATGGCAGTTATATCGCGGACAGTATTTGGCAAGGAACGGACAGTATTTGGCAGTTACTTGGCGGACAGATTTTGGCAAGAAACGGACAGTATTTGGCAACGACAGAAAAGTATTTGGAAGTCACTTGGCGGACAGTATTTGGCAACGAACGGACAGTATTTGGCAGTTACTTGGCGGACAGATTTTGGCAAGAAACGGACAGTATTTGGCAAGGACAGGACAGTATTTGGCAAGGAACGGACAGTATTAGGAAGTCACTTTGCGGACAGTATTTGACTAGAAACGGACAGTATTTGGCAGTCACTTGGTGGACAGTATTTGGCAAGGAACGGACAGTATTTGGCAAGGACCGGACAGTATTTGGCAAGAAACGGACAATAATTATATTACAGTCACTTGGCGGACTGTATTTGGCAAGGAACGGACAGTATTTGGCAAGGACAGGACAGTATTTGGCAAGGAACGGACAGTATTAGGAAGTCACTTTGCGGACAGTATTTGACTAGAAACGGACAGTATTTGGCAGTCACTTGGTCGACAGTATTTGGCAAGGAACGGACAGTATTTGGCAAGGACCGGACAGTATTTGGCAAGAAACGGACAATAATTATATTACAGTCACTTGGCGGACTGTATTTGGCAAGGAACGGACAGTATTTGGCAAGGACAGGACAGTATTTGGCAAGGAACGGACAGTATTAGGAAGTCACTTTGCGGACAGTATTTGACTAGAAACGGACAGTATTTGGCAGTCACTTGGTGGACAGTATTTGGCAAGGAACGAACAGTATTTGGCAAGGACCGGACAGTATTTGGCAAGAAACGGACAATAATTATATTACAGTCACTTGGCGGACTGTATTTGGCAAGGAACGGACAGTATTTGGCAGTTACTTGACGGACAGTATTTGGCAAGGAACGGACAGTATTTGGCAAGGAACGGACATTATTAGGCAGTCACTTGGCGGACAGTATTTGGGAAGGAACGGACATTATTTGGCAGTCACTTGGCGGACAGTATTTGGCAAGGAATGGACACTATTTTGCAGTTACTTGGCGGACAGTTTTTGGCAAGGAACGGACAGTATTTGGCAAGGACAGGACAGTATTTGAAAGTCACTTGGCGGACAGTATTTGGCAAGGAACGGACAGCATTTGGCAGTTACTTGGCGGACAGATTTTGGCAAGAAACGGACAGTATTTGGCAGTCACTTGGCGGACAGTATTTGGCAAGGACAGGACAGTATTTGGAAGTCACTTGGCGGACAGTATTTGGCAAGGAACGGACAGTATTTTGCAAGGAACGGACAGTATTTGGCAGTCAATTGGTGGACAGTATTTGGCAAGGAACGGACAGTATTTGGCAGTCACTTGGTGGACAGTATTTGGCAAGGAACGGAGAGTATTTGGCAAGGAACGGACAGTATTTAGCAGGGAACGGACAATATTTATATTACAGTCACTTGGCGGACAGTATTTGGCAAGGAACGGACAGTATTTGGCAGTTACTTGACGGACAGTATATGGCAAGGACCGGACAGTATTTGGCAGTCACTTGGCGGACAGTATTTGGCAGGGACAGGACAGTATTTGGCAAGGAACGGACATTATTTGGCAGCTACATGTCGGAAAGTGTTTGGCAAGGAACGGACAGTATTTGGCAAGGACCGGACAGTATTTGGCAAGAAACGGACAATAATTATATTACAGTCACTTGGCGGACTGTATTTGGCAAGGAACGGACAGTATTTGGCAAGGACAGGACAGTATTTGGCAAGGAACGGACAGTATTAGGAAGTCACTTTGCGGACAGTTTTTGACTAGAAACGGACAGTATTTGGCAGTCACTTGGTCGACAGTATTTGGCAAGGAACGGACAGTATTTGGCAAGGACCGGACAGTATTTGGCAAGAAACGGACAATAATTATATTACAGTCACTTGGCGGACTGTATTTGGCAAGGAACGGACAGTATTTGGCAAGGACAGGACAGTATTTGGCAAGGAACGGACAGTATTAGGAAGTCACTTTGCGGACAGTATTTGACTAGAAACGGACAGTATTTGGCAGTCACTTGGTGGACAGTATTTGGCAAGGAACGAACAGTATTTGGCAAGGACCGGACAGTATTTGGCAAGAAACGGACAATAATTATATTACAGTCACTTGGCGGACTGTATTTGGCAAGGAACGGACAGTATTTGGCAGTTACTTGACAGACAGTATTTGGCAAGGAACGGACAGTATTTGGCAAGGAACGGACATTATTAGGCAGTCACTTGGCGGACAGTATTTGGGAAGGAACGGACATTATTTGGCAGTCACTTGGCGGACAGTATTTGGCAAGGAATGGACACTATTTTGCAGTTACTTGGCGGACAGTTTTTGGCAAGGAACGGACAGTATTTGGCAAGGACAGGACAGTATTTGAAAGTCACTTGGCGGACAGTATTTGGCAAGGAACGGACAGCATTTGGCAGTTACTTGGCGGACAGATTTTGGCAAGAAACGGACAGTATTTGGCAGTCACTTGGCGGACAGTATTTGGCAAGGACAGGACAGTATTTGGAAGTCACTTGGCGGACAGTATTTGGCAAGGAACGGACAGTATTTTGCAAGGAACGGACAGTATTTGGCAGTCAATTGGTGGACAGTATTTGGCAAGGAACGGACAGTATTTGGCAGTCACTTGGTGGACAGTATTTGGCAAGGAACGGAGAGTATTTGGCAAGGAACGGACAGTATTTAGCAGGGAACGGACAATATTTATATTACAGTCACTTGGCGGACAGTATTTGGCAAGGAACGGACAGTATTTGGCAGTTACTTGACGGACAGTATATGGCAAGGACCGGACAGTATTTGGCAGTCACTTGGCGGACAGTATTTGGCAGGGACAGGACAGTATTTGGCAAGGAACGGACATTATTTGGCAGCTACATGTCGGAAAGTGTTTGGCAAGGAACGGACAGTATTTGGCAAGGACAGGACAGTATTTGAAAGTCACTTGGCGGACAGTATTTGGCAAGGAACGGACAGTATTTGGCAGTTACTTGGCGGACAGTATTTGGCAAGGAATGGACACTATTTTGCAGTTACTTGGCGGACAGTTTTTGGCAAGGAACGGACAGTATTTGACAGTCACTTGGCGGACAGTATTTGGCAAGGACAGGACAGTATTTGAAAGTCACTTGGCGGACAGTATTTGGCAAGGAACGGACAGTATTTGGCAAGGAACGGACAGTATTTGGCAAGGAACGGACAGTATTTGGCAAGGAACGGACAGTATTTGGCAGTCACTTGGTGGACAGTATTTGGCAAGGAACGGAGAGTATTTGGCAAGGAACGGACAGTATTTAGCAGGGAACGGACAATATTTATATTACAGTCACTTGGCGGACAGTATTTTGCAAGGAACGGAGAGTATTAGGAAGTCACGTGGCGGACAGTATTTGGCAAGGAACGGACAGTATTTGGCAGTCACTTGGCGGACAGTATTTGGCAATCACTTGTTGGACAGTATTTGGCAAGGACAGGACAGTATTTGGAAGTCACTTGGCGGACAGTATTTGGCAAGAAACGGACAGTATTTGGCAAGGAACGGAGAGTATTTGGCAAGGAACGGACAGTATTTGGCAAGGACAGGACAGTATTTGAAAGTCACTTGGCGGACAGTATTTGGCAAGGAACGGACAGTATTTGGCAGTTACTTGGCGAACAGATTTTGGCAAGAAACGGACAGTATTTGGCAGTCACTTGGCGGACAGTATTTGGCAAGGACAGGACAGTATTTGGAAGTCACTTGGCGGACAGTATTTGGCAAGGAACGGACAGTATTTGGCAAGGAACGGACAGTATTTGGCAGTCACTTGGCGGACAGTATTTTGCAAGGAACGGACAGTATTTGGCAGTCACTTGGTGGACAGTATTTGGCAAGGAACGGACAGTATTTGGCAGTCACTTGGTGGACAGTATTTGGCAAGGAACGGAGAGTATTTGGCAAGGAACGGACAGTATTTAGCAGGGAACGGACAATATTTATATTACAGTCACTTGGCGGACAGTATTTGGCAAGGAACGGAGAGTATTGGGAAGTCACGTGACGGACAGTATTTGGCAAGAAACGGACAGTATTTGGCAGTCACTTGGCGGACAGAATTTGGCAGCTACATGGCGGACAGTATTTGGCAAGGGACGGACAATAATTATTTGGCAGTCACTTGTCGGACAGTATTTGGCAAGGAACGGACAGTATTTGGCAGTTACTTGACGGACAGTATATGGCAAGGACCGGACAGTATTTGGCAGTCACTTGGCGGACAGTATTTGGCAGGGACAGGACAGTATTTGGCAAGGAACGGACATTATTTGGCAGCTACATGTCGGAAAGTGTTTGGCAAGGAACGGACAGTATTTGGCAAGGACAGGACAGTATTTGGCAAGGAACGGACATTATTAGGCAGTCACTTGGCGGACAGTATTTGGGAAGGAACGGACATTATTTGGCAGTCACTTGGCGGACAGTATTTGGCAAGGAATGGACACTATTTTGCAGTTACTTGGCGGACAGTTTTTGGCAAGGAACGGACAGTATTTGGCAAGGACAGGACAGTATTTGAAAGTCACTTGGCGGACAGTATTTGGCAAGGAACGGACAGCATTTGGCAGTTACTTGGCGGACAGATTTTGGCAAGAAACGGACAGTATTTGGCAGTCACTTGGCGGACAGTATTTGGCAAGGACAGGACAGTATTTGGAAGTCACTTGGCGGACAGTATTTGGCAAGGAACGGACAGTATTTTGCAAGGAACGGACAGTATTTGGCAGTCAATTGGTGGACAGTATTTGGCAAGGAACGGACAGTATTTGGCAGTCACTTGGTGGACAGTATTTGGCAAGGAACGGAGAGTATTTGGCAAGGAACGGACAGTATTTAGCAGGGAACGGACAATATTTATATTACAGTCACTTGGCGGACAGTATTTGGCAAGGAACGGACAGTATTTGGCAGTTACTTGACGGACAGTATATGGCAAGGACCGGACAGTATTTGGCAGTCACTTGGCGGACAGTATTTGGCAGGGACAGGACAGTATTTGGCAAGGAACGGACATTATTTGGCAGCTACATGTCGGAAAGTGTTTGGCAAGGAACGGACAGTATTTGGCAAGGACAGGACAGTATTTGAAAGTCACTTGGCGGACAGTATTTGGCAAGGAACGGACAGTATTTGGCAGTTACTTGGCGGACAGTATTTGGCAAGGAATGGACACTATTTTGCAGTTACTTGGCGGACAGTTTTTGGCAAGGAACGGACAGTATTTGACAGTCACTTGGCGGACAGTATTTGGCAAGGACAGGACAGTATTTGAAAGTCACTTGGCGGACAGTATTTGGCAAGGAACGGACAGTATTTGGCAAGGAACGGACAGTATTTGGCAAGGAACGGACAGTATTTGGCAAGGAACGGACAGTATTTGGCAGTCACTTGGTGGACAGTATTTGGCAAGGAACGGAGAGTATTTGGCAAGGAACGGACAGTATTTAGCAGGGAACGGACAATATTTATATTACAGTCACTTGGCGGACAGTATTTTGCAAGGAACGGAGAGTATTAGGAAGTCACGTGGCGGACAGTATTTGGCAAGGAACGGACAGTATTTGGCAGTCACTTGGCGGACAGTATTTGGCAATCACTTGTTGGACAGTATTTGGCAAGGACAGGACAGTATTTGGAAGTCACTTGGCGGACAGTATTTGGCAAGAAACGGACAGTATTTGGCAAGGAACGGAGAGTATTTGGCAAGGAACGGACAGTATTTGGCAAGGACAGGACAGTATTTGAAAGTCACTTGGCGGACAGTATTTGGCAAGGAACGGACAGTATTTGGCAGTTACTTGGCGAACAGATTTTGGCAAGAAACGGACAGTATTTGGCAGTCACTTGGCGGACAGTATTTGGCAAGGACAGGACAGTATTTGGAAGTCACTTGGCGGACAGTATTTGGCAAGGAACGGACAGTATTTGGCAAGGAACGGACAGTATTTGGCAGTCACTTGGCGGACAGTATTTTGCAAGGAACGGACAGTATTTGGCAGTCACTTGGTGGACAGTATTTGGCAAGGAACGGACAGTATTTGGCAGTCACTTGGTGGACAGTATTTGGCAAGGAACGGAGAGTATTTGGCAAGGAACGGACAGTATTTAGCAGGGAACGGACAATATTTATATTACAGTCACTTGGCGGACAGTATTTGGCAAGGAACGGAGAGTATTGGGAAGTCACGTGACGGACAGTATTTGGCAAGAAACGGACAGTATTTGGCAGTCACTTGGCGGACAGAATTTGGCAGCTACATGGCGGACAGTATTTGGCAAGGGACGGACAATAATTATTTGGCAGTCACTTGTCGGACAGTATTTGGCAAGGAACGGACAGTATTTGGCAGTTACTTGACGGACAGTATATGGCAAGGACCGGACAGTATTTGGCAGTCACTTGGCGGACAGTATTTGGCAGGGACAGGACAGTATTTGGCAAGGAACGGACATTATTTGGCAGCTACATGTCGGAAAGTGTTTGGCAAGGAACGGACAGTATTTGGCAAGGACAGGACAGTATTTGAAAGTCACTTGGCGGACAGTATTTGGCAAGGAACGGACAGTATTTGGCAGTTACTTGGCGGACAGTATTTGGCAAGGAATGGACACTATTTTGCAGTTACTTGGCGGACAGTTTTTGGCAAGGAACGGACAGTATTTGACAGTCACTTGGCGGACAGTATTTGGCAAGGACAGGACAGTATTTGAAAGTCACTTGGCGGACAGTATATGGCAAGGAACGGACAGTATTTGGCAAGGAACGGACAGTATTTGGCAGTCACTTGGTGGACAGTATTTGGCAAGGAACGGAGAGTATTTGGCAAGGAACGGACAGTATTTAGCAGGGAACGGACAATATTTATATTACAGTCACTTGGCGGACAGTATTTTGCAAGGAACGGAGAGTATTAGGAAGTCACGTGGCGGACAGTATTTGGCAAGGAACGGACAGTATTTGGCAGTCACTTGGCGGACAGTATTTGGCAATCACTTGTTGGACAGTATTTGGCAAGGACAGGACAGTATTTGGAAGTCACTTGGCGGACAGTATTTGGCAAGGAACGGACAGTATTTGGCAAGGAACGGAGAGTATTTGGCAAGGAACGGACAGTATTTAGCAGGGAACGGACAATATTTATATTAGTCACTTGGCGGACAGTATTTTGCAAGGAACGGAGAGTATTAGGAAGTCACTTGGCGGAAAGTTTTTGGCAAGGAGCGGACATTATTTGGCAGTCTCTTGGCGGACAGTATTTGGCAAGGAACGGACAGTATTTGGCAATCACTTTGCGGACAGTATTTGGCAAGGAATGGACAGTATTTGGCAGCTACATGGCGGACAGTTTTTGGCAAGGAACGGACAATAATTATTTGGCGGGCAGTCACTTGGCGGACAGTATTTGGAAAGGACCCGACTGTATATGGCAGTTATATCGCGGACAGTATTTGGCAAGGAACGGACAGTATTTGGCAGTTACTTGGCGGACAGATTTTGGCAAGAAACGGACAGTATTTGGCAACGACAGAAAAGTATTTGGAAGTCACTTGGCGGACAGTATTTGGCAACGAACGGACAGTATTTGGCAGTTACTTGGCGGACAGATTTTGGCAAGAAACGGACAGTATTTGGCAAGGACAGGACAGTATTTGGCAAGGAACGGACAGTATTAGGAAGTCACTTTGCGGACAGTATTTGACTAGAAACGGACAGTATTTGGCAGTCACTTGGTGGACAGTATTTGGCAAGGAACGGACAGTATTTGGCAAGGACCGGACAGTATTTGGCAAGAAACGGACAATAATTATATTACAGTCACTTGGCGGACTGTATTTGGCAAGGAACGGACAGTATTTGGCAAGGACAGGACAGTATTTGGCAAGGAACGGACAGTATTAGGAAGTCACTTTGCGGACAGTATTTGACTAGAAACGGACAGTATTTGGCAGTCACTTGGTGGACAGTATTTGGCAAGGAACGGACAGTATTTGGCAAGGACCGGACAGTATTTGGCAAGAAACGGACAATAATTATATTACAGTCACTTGGCGGACTGTATTTGGCAAGGAACGGACAGTATTTGGCAAGGACAGGACAGTATTTGGCAAGGAACGGACAGTATTAGGAAGTCACTTTGCGGACAGTATTTGACTAGAAACGGACAGTATTTGGCAGTCACTTGGTGGACAGTATTTGGCAAGGAACGAACAGTATTTGGCAAGGACCGGACAGTATTTGGCAAGAAACGGACAATAATTATATTACAGTCACTTGGCGGACTGTATTTGGCAAGGAACGGACAGTATTTGGCAGTTACTTGACGGACAGTATTTGGCAAGGAACGGACAGTATTTGGCAAGGAACGGACATTATTAGGCAGTCACTTGGCGGACAGTATTTGGGAAGGAACGGACATTATTTGGCAGTCACTTGGCGGACAGTATTTGGCAAGGAATGGACACTATTTTGCAGTTACTTGGCGGACAGTTTTTGGCAAGGAACGGACAGTATTTGGCAAGGACAGGACAGTATTTGAAAGTCACTTGGCGGACAGTATTTGGCAAGGAACGGACAGTATTTGGCAGTTACTTGGCGGACAGATTTTGGCAAGAAACGGACAGTATTTGGCAGTCACTTGGCGGACAGTATTTGGCAAGGACAGGACAGTATTTGGAAGTCACTTGGCGGACAGTATTTGGCAAGGAACGGACAGTATTTGGCAGTCACTTGGCGGACAGTATTTTGCAAGGAACGGACAGTATTTGGCAGTCACTTGGTGGACAGTATTTGGCAAGGAACGGACAGTATTTGGCAGTCACTTGGTGGACAGTATTTGGCAAGGAACGGAGAGTATTTGGCAAGGAACGGACAGTATTTAGCAGGGAACGGACAATATTTATATTACAGTCACTTGGCGGACAGTATTTGGCAAGGAACGGACAGTATTTGGCAGTTACTTGACGGACAGTATATGGCAAGGACCGGACAGTATTTGGCAGTCACTTGGCGGACAGTATTTGGCAGGGACAGGACAGTATTTGGCAAGGAACGGACATTATTTGGCAGCTACATGTCGGAAAGTGTTTGGCAAGGAACGGACAGTATTTGGCAAGGACAGGACAGTATTTGAAAGTCACTTGGCGGACAGTATTTGGCAAGGAACGGACAGTATTTGGCAGTTACTTGGCGGACAGTATTTGGCAAGGAATGGACACTATTTTGCAGTTACTTGGCGGACAGTTTTTGGCAAGGAACGGACAGTATTTGACAGTCACTTGGCGGACAGTATTTGGCAAGGACAGGACAGTATTTGAAAGTCACTTGGCGGACAGTATTTGGCAAGGAACGGACAGTATTTGGCAAGGAACGGACAGTATTTGGCAGTCACTTGGTGGACAGTATTTGGCAAGGAACGGAGAGTATTTGGCAAGGAACGGACAGTATTTAGCAGGGAACGGACAATATTTATATTACAGTCACTTGGCGGACAGTATTTTGCAAGGAACGGAGAGTATTAGGAAGTCACGTGGCGGACAGTATTTGGCAAGGAACGGACAGTATTTGGCAGTCACTTGGCGGACAGTATTTGGCAATCACTTGTTGGACAGTATTTGGCAAGGACAGGACAGTATTTGGAAGTCACTTGGCGGACAGTATTTGGCAAGGAACGGACAGTATTTGGCAAGGAACGGAGAGTATTTGGCAAGGAACGGACAGTATTTAGCAGGGAACGGACAATATTTATATTAGTCACTTGGCGGACAGTATTTTGCAAGGAACGGAGAGTATTAGGAAGTCACTTGGCGGAAAGTTTTTGGCAAGGAGCGGACATTATTTGGCAGTCTCTTGGCGGACAGTATTTGGCAAGGAACGGACAGTATTTGGCAATCACTTTGCGGACAGTATTTGGCAAGGAATGGACAGTATTTGGCAGCTACATGGCGGACAGTTTTTGGCAAGGAACGGACAATAATTATTTGGCGGGCAGTCACTTGGCGGACAGTATTTGGAAAGGACCCGACAGTATATGGCAGTTATATCGCGGACAGTATTTGGCAAGGAACGGACAGTATTTGGCAGTCACTTGGCGGACAGTATTTGGCAAGGACAGGACAGTATTTGAAAGTCACTTGGCGGACAGTATTTGGCAAGGAACGGACAGTATTTGGCAAGGAACGGACAGTATTTGGCAAGGAACGGACAGTATTTGGCAAGGAACGGACAGTATTTGGCAGTCACTTGGTGGACAGTATTTGGCAAGGAACGGAGAGTATTTGGCAAGGAACGGACAGTATTTAGCAGGGAACGGACAATATTTATATTACAGTCACTTGGCGGACAGTATTTTGCAAGGAACGGAGAGTATTAGGAAGTCACGTGGCGGACAGTATTTGGCAAGGAACGGACAGTATTTGGCAGTCACTTGGCGGACAGTATTTGGCAATCACTTGTTGGACAGTATTTGGCAAGGACAGGACAGTATTTGGAAGTCACTTGGCGGACAGTATTTGGCAAGGAACGGACAGTATTTGGCAAGGAACGGAGAGTATTTGGCAAGGAACGGACAGTATTTGGCAAGGACAGGACAGTATTTGAAAGTCACTTGGCGGACAGTATTTTGCAAGGAACGGACAGTATTTGGCAGTTACTTGGCGGACAGATTTTGGCAAGAAACGGACAGTATTTGGCAGTCACTTGGCGGACAGTATATGGCAAGGACAGGACAGTATTTGGAAGTCACTTGGCGGACAGTATTTGGCAAGGAACGGACAGTATTTGGCAAGGAACGGACAGTATTTGGCAGTCACTTGGCGGACAGTATTTTGCAAGGAACGGACAGTATTTGGCAGTCACTTGGTGGACAGTATTTGGCAAGGAACGGACAGTATTTGGCAGTCACTTGGTGGACAGTATTTGGCAAGGAACGGAGAGTATTTGGCAAGGAACGGACAGTATTTAGCAGGGAACGGACAATATTTATATTACAGTCACTTGGCGGACAGTATTTGGCAAGGAACGGAGAGTATTGGGAAGTCACGTGACGGACAGTATTTGGCAAGAAACGGACAGTATTTGGCAGTCACTTGGCGGACAGAATTTGGCAGCTACATGGCGGACAGTATTTGGCAAGGGACGGACAATAATTATTTGGCAGTCACTTGTCGGACAGTATTTGGCAAGGAACGGACAGTATTTGGCAGTCACTTGGCGAACAGTATTTGGCAGGGACAGGACAGTATTTGGCAAGGAACGGACATTATTTGGCAGCTACATGTCGGAAAGTGTTTGGCAAGGAACGGACAGTATTTGGCAAGGACAGGACAGTATTTGAAAGTCACTTGGCGGACAGTATTTGGCAAGGAACGGACAGTATTTGGCAGTTACTTGGCGGACAGTATTTGGCAAGGAATGGACACTATTTTGCAGTTACTTGGCGGACAGTTTTTGGCAAGGAACGGACAGTATTTGACAGTCACTTGGCGGACAGTATTTGGCAAGGACAGGACAGTATTTGAAAGTCACTTGGCGGACAGTATTTGGCAAGGAACGGACAGTATTTGGCAAGGAACGGACAGTATTTGGCAAGGAACGGACAGTATTTGGCAGTCACTTGGTGGACAGTATTTGGCAAGGAACGGAGAGTATTTGGCAGTTACTTGGCGGACAGATTTTGGCAAGAAACGGACAGTATTTGGCAAGGAACGGACAGTATTTGGCAAGGACAGGACAGTATTTGGCAAGGAACGGACAGTATTAGGAAGTCACTTTGCGGACAGTATTTGACTAGAAACGGACAGTATTTGGCAGTCACTTGGTGGACAGTATTTGGCAAGGAACGGACAGTATTTGGCAAGGACCGGACAGTATTTGGCAAGAAACGGACAATAATTATATTACAGTCACTTGGCGGACTGTATTTGGCAAGGAACGGACAGTATTTGGCAAGGACAGGACAGTATTTGGCAAGGAACGGAGAGTATTTGGCAAGGAACGGACAGTATTTAGCAGGGAACGGACAATATTTATATTACAGTCACTTGGCGGACAGTATTTGGCAAGGAACGGACAGTATTTGGCAGTTACTTGACGGACAGTATATGGCAAGGACCGGACAGTATTTGGCAGTCACTTGGCGGACAGTATTTGGCAGGGACAGGACAGTATTTGGCAAGGAACGGACATTATTTGGCAGCTACATGTCGGAAAGTGTTTGGCAAGGAACGGACAGTATTTGGCAAGGACAGGACAGTATTTGAAAGTCACTTGGCGGACAGTATTTGGCAAGGAACGGACAGTATTTGGCAGTTACTTGGCGGACAGTATTTGGCAAGGAATGGACACTATTTTGCAGTTACTTGGCGGACAGTTTTTGGCAAGGAACGGACAGTATTTGACAGTCACTTGGCGGACAGTATTTGGCAAGGACAGGACAGTATTTGAAAGTCACTTGGCGGACAGTATTTGGCAAGGAACGGACAGTATTTGGCAAGGAACGGACAGTATTTGGCAAGGAACGGACAGTATTTGGCAAGGAACGGACAGTATTTGGCAGTCACTTGGTGGACAGTATTTGGCAAGGAACGGAGAGTATTTGGCAAGGAACGGACAGTATTTAGCAGGGAACGGACAATATTTATATTACAGTCACTTGGCGGACAGTATTTTGCAAGGAACGGAGAGTATTAGGAAGTCACGTGGCGGACAGTATTTGGCAAGGAACGGACAGTATTTGGCAGTCACTTGGCGGACAGTATTTGGCAATCACTTGTTGGACAGTATTTGGCAAGGACAGGACAGTATTTGGAAGTCACTTGGCGGACAGTATTTGGCAAGAAACGGACAGTATTTGGCAAGGAACGGAGAGTATTTGGCAAGGAACGGACAGTATTTGGCAAGGACAGGACAGTATTTGAAAGTCACTTGGCGGACAGTATTTGGCAAGGAACGGACAGTATTTGGCAGTTAGTTGGCGAACAGATTTTGGCAAGAAACGGACAGTATTTGGCAGTCACTTGGCGGACAGTATTTGGCAAGGACAGGACAGTATTTGGAAGTCACTTGGCGGACAGTATTTGGCAAGGAACGGACAGTATTTGGCAAGGAACGGACAGTATTTGGCAGTCACTTGGCGGACAGTATTTTGCAAGGAACGGACAGTATTTGGCAGTCACTTGGTGGACAGTATTTGGCAAGGAACGGACAGTATTTGGCAGTCACTTGGTGGACAGTATTTGGCAAGGAACGGAGAGTATTTGGCAAGGAACGGACAGTATTTAGCAGGGAACGGACAATATTTATATTACAGTCACTTGGCGGACAGTATTTGGCAAGGAACGGAGAGTATTGGGAAGTCACGTGACGGACAGTATTTGGCAAGAAGCGGACAGTATTTGGCAGTCACTTGGCGGACAGAATTTGGCAGCTACATGGCGGACAGTATTTGGCAAGGGACGGACAATAATTATTTGGCAGTCACTTGTCGGACAGTATTTGGCTAGGAACGGACAGTATTTGGCAGTTACTTGACGGACAGTATATGGCAAGGACCGGACAGTATTTGGCAGTCACTTGGCGGACAGTATTTGGCAGGGACAGGACAGTATTTGGCAAGGAACGGACATTATTTGGCAGCTACATGTCGGAAAGTGTTTGGCAAGGAACGGACAGTATTTGGCAAGGACAGGACAGTATTTGAAAGTCACTTGGCGGACAGTATTTGGCAAGGAACGGACAGTATTTGGCAGTTACTTGGCGGACAGTATTTGGCAAGGAATGGACACTATTTTGCAGTTACTTGGCGGACAGTTTTTGGCAAGGAACGGACAGTATTTGACAGTCACTTGGCGGACAGTATTTGGCAAGGACAGGACAGTATTTGAAAGTCACTTGGCGGACAGTATTTGGCAAGGAACGGACAGTATTTGGCAAGGAACGGACAGTATTTGGCAAGGAACGGACAGTATTTGGCAGTCACTTGGTGGACAGTATTTGGCAAGGAACGGAGAGTATTTGGCAAGGAACGGACAGTATTTAGCAGGGAACGGACAATATTTATATTACAGTCACTTGGCGGACAGTATTTTGCAAGGAACGGAGAGTATTAGGAAGTCACGTGGCGGACAGTATTTGGCAAGGAACGGACAGTATTTGGCAGTCACTTGGCGGACAGTATTTGGCAATCACTTGTTGGACAGTATTTGGCAAGGACAGGACAGTATTTGGAAGTCACTTGGCGGACAGTATTTGGCAAGGAACGGACAGTATTTGGCAAGGAACGGAGAGTATTTGGCAAGGAACGGACAGTATTTAGCAGGGAACGGACAATATTTATATTAGTCACTTGGCGGACAGTATTTTGCAAGGAACGGAGAGTATTAGGAAGTCACTTGGCGGAAAGTTTTTGGCAAGGAGCGGACATTATTTGGCAGTCTCTTGGCGGACAGTATTTGGCAAGGAACGGACAGTATTTGGCAATCACTTTGCGGACAGTATTTGGCAAGGAATGGACAGTATTTGGCAGCTACATGGCGGACAGTTTTTGGCAAGGAACGGACAATAATTATTTGGCGGGCAGTCACTTGGCGGACAGTATTTGGAAAGGACCCGACTGTATATGGCAGTTATATCGCGGACAGTATTTGGCAAGGAACGGACAGTATTTGGCAGTTACTTGGCGGACAGATTTTGGCAAGAAACGGACAGTATTTGGCAACGACAGAAAAGTATTTGGAAGTCACTTGGCGGACAGTATTTGGCAACGAACGGACAGTATTTGGCAGTTACTTGGCGGACAGATTTTGGCAAGAAACGGACAGTATTTGGCAAGGACAGGACAGTATTTGGCAAGGAACGGACAGTATTAGGAAGTCACTTTGCGGACAGTATTTGACTAGAAACGGACAGTATTTGGCAGTCACTTGGTGGACAGTATTTGGCAAGGAACGGACAGTATTTGGCAAGGACCGGACAGTATTTGGCAAGAAACGGACAATAATTATATTACAGTCACTTGGCGGACTGTATTTGGCAAGGAACGGACAGTATTTGGCAAGGACAGGACAGTATTTGGCAAGGAACGGACAGTATTAGGAAGTCACTTTGCGGACAGTATTTGACTAGAAACGGACAGTATTTGGCAGTCACTTGGTGGACAGTATTTGGCAAGGAACGGACAGTATTTGGCAAGGACCGGACAGTATTTGGCAAGAAACGGACAATAATTATATTACAGTCACTTGGCGGACTGTATTTGGCAAGGAACGGACAGTATTTGGCAAGGACAGGACAGTATTTGGCAAGGAACGGACAGTATTAGGAAGTCACTTTGCGGACAGTATTTGACTAGAAACGGACAGTATTTGGCAGTCACTTGGTGGACAGTATTTGGCAAGGAACGAACAGTATTTGGCAAGGACCGGACAGTATTTGGCAAGAAACGGACAATAATTATATTACAGTCACTTGGCGGACTGTATTTGGCAAGGAACGGACAGTATTTGGCAGTTACTTGACGGACAGTATTTGGCAAGGAACGGACAGTATTTGGCAAGGAACGGACATTATTAGGCAGTCACTTGGCGGACAGTATTTGGGAAGGAACGGACATTATTTGGCAGTCACTTGGCGGACAGTATTTGGCAAGGAATGGACACTATTTTGCAGTTACTTGGCGGACAGTTTTTGGCAAGGAACGGACAGTATTTGGCAAGGACAGGACAGTATTTGAAAGTCACTTGGCGGACAGTATTTGGCAAGGAACGGACAGTATTTGGCAGTTACTTGGCGGACAGATTTTGGCAAGAAACGGACAGTATTTGGCAGTCACTTGGCGGACAGTATTTGGCAAGGACAGGACAGTATTTGGAAGTCACTTGGCGGACAGTATTTGGCAAGGAACGGACAGTATTTGGCAGTCACTTGGCGGACAGTATTTTGCAAGGAACGGACAGTATTTGGCAGTCACTTGGTGGACAGTATTTGGCAAGGAACGGACAGTATTTGGCAGTCACTTGGTGGACAGTATTTGGCAAGGAACGGAGAGTATTTGGCAAGGAACGGACAGTATTTAGCAGGGAACGGACAATATTTATATTACAGTCACTTGGCGGACAGTATTTGGCAAGGAACGGACAGTATTTGGCAGTTACTTGACGGACAGTATATGGCAAGGACCGGACAGTATTTGGCAGTCACTTGGCGGACAGTATTTGGCAGGGACAGGACAGTATTTGGCAAGGAACGGACATTATTTGGCAGCTACATGTCGGAAAGTGTTTGGCAAGGAACGGACAGTATTTGGCAAGGACAGGACAGTATTTGAAAGTCACTTGGCGGACAGTATTTGGCAAGGAACGGACAGTATTTGGCAGTTACTTGGCGGACAGTATTTGGCAAGGAATGGACACTATTTTGCAGTTACTTGGCGGACAGTTTTTGGCAAGGAACGGACAGTATTTGACAGTCACTTGGCGGACAGTATTTGGCAAGGACAGGACAGTATTTGAAAGTCACTTGGCGGACAGTATTTGGCAAGGAACGGACAGTATTTGGCAAGGAACGGACAGTATTTGGCAGTCACTTGGTGGACAGTATTTGGCAAGGAACGGAGAGTATTTGGCAAGGAACGGACAGTATTTAGCAGGGAACGGACAATATTTATATTACAGTCACTTGGCGGACAGTATTTTGCAAGGAACGGAGAGTATTAGGAAGTCACGTGGCGGACAGTATTTGGCAAGGAACGGACAGTATTTGGCAGTCACTTGGCGGACAGTATTTGGCAATCACTTGTTGGACAGTATTTGGCAAGGACAGGACAGTATTTGGAAGTCACTTGGCGGACAGTATTTGGCAAGGAACGGACAGTATTTGGCAAGGAACGGAGAGTATTTGGCAAGGAACGGACAGTATTTAGCAGGGAACGGACAATATTTATATTAGTCACTTGGCGGACAGTATTTTGCAAGGAACGGAGAGTATTAGGAAGTCACTTGGCGGAAAGTTTTTGGCAAGGAGCGGACATTATTTGGCAGTCTCTTGGCGGACAGTATTTGGCAAGGAACGGACAGTATTTGGCAATCACTTTGCGGACAGTATTTGGCAAGGAATGGACAGTATTTGGCAGCTACATGGCGGACAGTTTTTGGCAAGGAACGGACAATAATTATTTGGCGGGCAGTCACTTGGCGGACAGTATTTGGAAAGGACCCGACAGTATATGGCAGTTATATCGCGGACAGTATTTGGCAAGGAACGGACAGTATTTGGCAGTTACTTGGCGGACAGATTTTGGCAAGAAACGGACAGTATTTGGCAACGACAGAAAAGTATTTGGAAGTCACTTGGCGGACAGTATTTGGCAACGAACGGACAGTATTTGGCAGTTACTTGGCGGACAGATTTTGGCAAGAAACGGACAGTATTTGGCAAGGACAGGACAGTATTTGGCAAGGAACGGACAGTATTAGGAAGTCACTTTGCGGACAGTATTTGACTAGAAACGGACAGTATTTGGCAGTCACTTGGTGGACAGTATTTGGCAAGGAACGGACAGTATTTGGCAAGGACCGGACAGTATTTGGCAAGAAACGGACAATAATTATATTACAGTCACTTGGCGGACTGTATTTGGCAAGGAACGGACAGTATTTGGCAAGGACAGGACAGTATTTGGCAAGGAACGGACAGTATTAGGAAGTCACTTTGCGGACAGTATTTGACTAGAAACGGACAGTATTTGGCAGTCACTTGGTGGACAGTATTTGGCAAGGAACGGACAGTATTTGGCAAGGACCGGACAGTATTTGGCAAGAAACGGACAATAATTATATTAGTCACTTGGCGGACTGTATTTGGCAAGGAACGGACAGTATTTGGCAAGGACAGGACAGTATTTGGCAAGGAACGGACAGTATTAGGAAGTCACTTTGCGGACAGTATTTGACTAGAAACGGACAGTATTTGGCAGTCACTTGGTGGACAGTATTTGGCAAGGAACGAACAGTATTTGGCAAGGACCGGACAGTATTTGGCAAGAAACGGACAATAATTATATTACAGTCACTTGGCGGACTGTATTTGGCAAGGAACGGACAGTATTTGGCAGTTACTTGACGGACAGTATTTGGCAAGGAACGGACAGTATTTGGCAAGGAACGGACATTATTAGGCAGTCACTTGGCGGACAGTATTTGGGAAGGAACGGACATTATTTGGCAGTCACTTGGCGGACAGTATTTGGCAAGGAATGGACACTATTTTGCAGTTACTTGGCGGACAGTTTTTGGCAAGGAACGGACAGTATTTGGCAAGGACAGGACAGTATTTGAAAGTCACTTGGCGGACAGTATTTGGCAAGGAACGGACAGTATTTGGCAGTTACTTGGCGGACAGATTTTGGCAAGAAACGGACAGTATTTGGCAGTCACTTGGCGGACAGTATTTGGCAAGGACAGGACAGTATTTGGAAGTCACTTGGCGGACAGTATTTGGCAAGGAACGGACAGTATTTGGCAGTCACTTGGCGGACAGTATTTTGCAAGGAACGGACAGTATTTGGCAGTCACTTGGTGGACAGTATTTGGCAAGGAACGGACAGTATTTGGCAGTCACTTGGTGGACAGTATTTGGCAAGGAACGGAGAGTATTTGGCAAGGAACGGACAGTATTTAGCAAGGAACGGACAATATTTATATTACAGTCACTTGGCGGACAGTATTTGGCAAGGAACGGACAGTATTTGGCAGTTACTTGACGGACAGTATATGGCAAGGACCGGACAGTATTTGGCAGTCACTTGGCGGACAGTATTTGGCAGGGACAGGACAGTATTTGGCAAGGAACGGACATTATTTGGCAGCTACATGTCGGAAAGTGTTTGGCAAGGAACGGACAGTATTTGGCAAGGACAGGACAGTATTTGAAAGTCACTTGGCGGACAGTATTTGGCAAGGAACGGACAGTATTTGGCAGTTACTTGGCGGACAGTATTTGGCAAGGAATGGACACTATTTTGCAGTTACTTGGCGGACAGTTTTTGGCAAGGAACGGACAGTATTTGACAGTCACTTGGCGGACAGTATTTGGCAAGGACAGGACAGTATTTGAAAGTCACTTGGCGGACAGTATTTGGCAAGGAACGGACAGTATTTGGCAAGGAACGGACAGTATTTGGCAAGGAACGGACAGTATTTGGCAAGGAACGGACAGTATTTGGCAGTCACTTGGTGGACAGTATTTGGCAAGGAACGGAGAGTATTTGGCAAGGAACGGACAGTATTTAGCAGGGAACGGACAATATTTATATTACAGTCACTTGGCGGACAGTATTTTGCAAGGAACGGAGAGTATTAGGAAGTCACGTGGCGGACAGTATTTGGCAAGGAACGGACAGTATTTGGCAGTCACTTGGCGGACAGTATTTGGCAATCACTTGTTGGACAGTATTTGGCAAGGACAGGACAGTATTTGGAAGTCACTTGGCGGACAGTATTTGGCAAGGAACGGACAGTATTTGGCAAGGAACGGAGAGTATTTGGCAAGGAACGGACAGTATTTGGCAAGGACAGGACAGTATTTGAAAGTCACTTGGCGGACAGTATTTGGCAAGGAACGGACAGTATTTGGCAGTTACTTGGCGGACAGATTTTGGCAAGAAACGGACAGTATTTGGCAGTCACTTGGCGGACAGTATATGGCAAGGACAGGACAGTATTTGGAAGTCACTTGGCGGACAGTATTTGGCAAGGAACGGACAGTATTTGGCAAGGAACGGACAGTATTTGGCAGTCACTTGGCGGACAGTATTTTGCAAGGAACGGACAGTATTTGGCAGTCACTTGGTGGACAGTATTTGGCAAGGAACGGACAGTATTTGGCAGTCACTTGGTGGACAGTATTTGGCAAGGAACGGAGAGTATTTGGCAAGGAACGGACAGTATTTAGCAGGGAACGGACAATATTTATATTACAGTCACTTGGCGGACAGTATTTGGCAAGGAACGGAGAGTATTGGGAAGTCACGTGACGGACAGTATTTGGCAAGAAACGGACAGTATTTGGCAGTCACTTGGCGGACAGAATTTGGCAGCTACATGGCGGACAGTATTTGGCAAGGGACGGACAATAATTATTTGGCAGTCACTTGTCGGACAGTATTTGGCAAGGAACGGACAGTATTTGGCAGTCACTTGGCGAACAGTATTTGGCAGGGACAGGACAGTATTTGGCAAGGAACGGACATTATTTGGCAGCTACATGTCGGAAAGTGTTTGGCAAGGAACGGACAGTATTTGGCAAGGACAGGACAGTATTTGAAAGTCACTTGGCGGACAGTATTTGGCAAGGAACGGACAGTATTTGGCAGTTACTTGGCGGACAGTATTTGGCAAGGAATGGACACTATTTTGCAGTTACTTGGCGGACAGTTTTTGGCAAGGAACGGACAGTATTTGACAGTCACTTGGCGGACAGTATTTGGCAAGGACAGGACAGTATTTGAAAGTCACTTGGCGGACAGTATTTGGCAAGGAACGGACAGTATTTGGCAAGGAACGGACAGTATTTGGCAAGGAACGGACAGTATTTGGCAGTCACTTGGTGGACAGTATTTGGCAAGGAACGGAGAGTATTTGGCAGTTACTTGGCGGACAGATTTTGGCAAGAAACGGACAGTATTTGGCAAGGAACGGACAGTATTTGGCAAGGACAGGACAGTATTTGGCAAGGAACGGACAGTATTAGGAAGTCACTTTGCGGACAGTATTTGACTAGAAACGGACAGTATTTGGCAGTCACTTGGTGGACAGTATTTGGCAAGGAACGGACAGTATTTGGCAAGGACCGGACAGTATTTGGCAAGAAACGGACAATAATTATATTACAGTCACTTGGCGGACTGTATTTGGCAAGGAACGGACAGTATTTGGCAAGGACAGGACAGTATTTGGCAAGGAACGGAGAGTATTTGGCAAGGAACGGACAGTATTTAGCAGGGAACGGACAATATTTATATTACAGTCACTTGGCGGACAGTATTTGGCAAGGAACGGACAGTATTTGGCAGTTACTTGACGGACAGTATATGGCAAGGACCGGACAGTATTTGGCAGTCACTTGGCGGACAGTATTTGGCAGGGACAGGACAGTATTTGGCAAGGAACGGACATTATTTGGCAGCTACATGTCGGAAAGTGTTTGGCAAGGAACGGACAGTATTTGGCAAGGACAGGACAGTATTTGAAAGTCACTTGGCGGACAGTATTTGGCAAGGAACGGACAGTATTTGGCAGTTACTTGGCGGACAGTATTTGGCAAGGAATGGACACTATTTTGCAGTTACTTGGCGGACAGTTTTTGGCAAGGAACGGACAGTATTTGACAGTCACTTGGCGGACAGTATTTGGCAAGGACAGGACAGTATTTGAAAGTCACTTGGCGGACAGTATTTGGCAAGGAACGGACAGTATTTGGCAAGGAACGGACAGTATTTGGCAAGGAACGGACAGTATTTGGCAAGGAACGGACAGTATTTGGCAGTCACTTGGTGGACAGTATTTGGCAAGGAACGGAGAGTATTTGGCAAGGAACGGACAGTATTTAGCAGGGAACGGACAATATTTATATTACAGTCACTTGGCGGACAGTATTTTGCAAGGAACGGAGAGTATTAGGAAGTCACGTGGCGGACAGTATTTGGCAAGGAACGGACAGTATTTGGCAGTCACTTGGCGGACAGTATTTGGCAATCACTTGTTGGACAGTATTTGGCAAGGACAGGACAGTATTTGGAAGTCACTTGGCGGACAGTATTTGGCAAGAAACGGACAGTATTTGGCAAGGAACGGAGAGTATTTGGCAAGGAACGGACAGTATTTGGCAAGGACAGGACAGTATTTGAAAGTCACTTGGCGGACAGTATTTGGCAAGGAACGGACAGTATTTGGCAGTTACTTGGCGAACAGATTTTGGCAAGAAACGGACAGTATTTGGCAGTCACTTGGCGGACAGTATTTGGCAAGGACAGGACAGTATTTGGAAGTCACTTGGCGGACAGTATTTGGCAAGGAACGGACAGTATTTGGCAAGGAACGGACAGTATTTGGCAGTCACTTGGCGGACAGTATTTTGCAAGGAACGGACAGTATTTGGCAGTCACTTGGTGGACAGTATTTGGCAAGGAACGGACAGTATTTGGCAGTCACTTGGTGGACAGTATTTGGCAAGGAACGGAGAGTATTTGGCAAGGAACGGACAGTATTTAGCAGGGAACGGACAATATTTATATTACAGTCACTTGGCGGACAGTATTTGGCAAGGAACGGAGAGTATTGGGAAGTCACGTGACGGACAGTATTTGGCAAGAAACGGACAGTATTTGGCAGTCACTTGGCGGACAGAATTTGGCAGCTACATGGCGGACAGTATTTGGCAAGGGACGGACAATAATTATTTGGCAGTCACTTGTCGGACAGTATTTGGCAAGGAACGGACAGTATTTGGCAGTTACTTGACGGACAGTATATGGCAAGGACCGGACAGTATTTGGCAGTCACTTGGCGGACAGTATTTGGCAGGGACAGGACAGTATTTGGCAAGGAACGGACATTATTTGGCAGCTACATGTCGGAAAGTGTTTGGCAAGGAACGGACAGTATTTGGCAAGGACAGGACAGTATTTGAAAGTCACTTGGCGGACAGTATTTGGCAAGGAACGGACAGTATTTGGCAGTTACTTGGCGGACAGTATTTGGCAAGGAATGGACACTATTTTGCAGTTACTTGGCGGACAGTTTTTGGCAAGGAACGGACAGTATTTGACAGTCACTTGGCGGACAGTATTTGGCAAGGACAGGACAGTATTTGAAAGTCACTTGGCGGACAGTATTTGGCAAGGAACGGACAGTATTTGGCAAGGAACGGACAGTATTTGGCAAGGAACGGACAGTATTTGGCAGTCACTTGGTGGACAGTATTTGGCAAGGAACGGAGAGTATTTGGCAAGGAACGGACAGTATTTAGCAGGGAACGGACAATATTTATATTACAGTCACTTGGCGGACAGTATTTTGCAAGGAACGGAGAGTATTAGGAAGTCACGTGGCGGACAGTATTTGGCAAGGAACGGACAGTATTTGGCAGTCACTTGGCGGACAGTATTTGGCAATCACTTGTTGGACAGTATTTGGCAAGGACAGGACAGTATTTGGAAGTCACTTGGCGGACAGTATTTGGCAAGGAACGGACAGTATTTGGCAAGGAACGGAGAGTATTTGGCAAGGAACGGAGAGTATTTGGCAAGGAACGGACAGTATTTAGCAGGGAACGGACAATATTTATATTAGTCACTTGGCGGACAGTATTTTGCAAGGAACGGAGAGTATTAGGAAGTCACTTGGCGGAAAGTTTTTGGCAAGGAGCGGACATTATTTGGCAGTCTCTTGGCGGACAGTATTTGGCAAGGAACGGACAGTATTTGGCAATCACTTTGCGGACAGTATTTGGCAAGGAATGGACAGTATTTGGCAGCTACATGGCGGACAGTTTTTGGCAAGGAACGGACAATAATTATTTGGCGGGCAGTCACTTGGCGGACAGTATTTGGAAAGGACCCGACTGTATATGGCAGTTATATCGCGGACAGTATTTGGCAAGGAACGGACAGTATTTGGCAGTTACTTGGCGGACAGATTTTGGCAAGAAACGGACAGTATTTGGCAACGACAGAAAAGTATTTGGAAGTCACTTGGCGGACAGTATTTGGCAACGAACGGACAGTATTTGGCAGTTACTTGGCGGACAGATTTTGGCAAGAAACGGACAGTATTTGGCAAGGACAGGACAGTATTTGGCAAGGAACGGACAGTATTAGGAAGTCACTTTGCGGACAGTATTTGACTAGAAACGGACAGTATTTGGCAGTCACTTGGTGGACAGTATTTGGCAAGGAACGGACAGTATTTGGCAAGGACCGGACAGTATTTGGCAAGAAACGGACAATAATTATATTACAGTCACTTGGCGGACTGTATTTGGCAAGGAACGGACAGTATTTGGCAAGGACAGGACAGTATTTGGCAAGGAACGGACAGTATTAGGAAGTCACTTTGCGGACAGTATTTGACTAGAAACGGACAGTATTTGGCAGTCACTTGGTGGACAGTATTTGGCAGTCACTTGGTGGACAGTATTTGGCAAGGAACGGACAGTATTTGGCAAGGACCGGACAGTATTTGGCAAGAAACGGACAATAATTATATTACAGTCACTTGGCGGACTGTATTTGGCAAGGAACGGACAGTATTTGGCAAGGACAGGACAGTATTTGGCAAGGAACGGACAGTATTAGGAAGTCACTTTGCGGACAGTATTTGACTAGAAACGGACAGTATTTGGCAGTCACTTGGTGGACAGTATTTGGCAAGGAACGAACAGTATTTGGCAAGGACCGGACAGTATTTGGCAAGAAACGGACAATAATTATATTACAGTCACTTGGCGGACTGTATTTGGCAAGGAACGGACAGTATTTGGCAGTTACTTGACGGACAGTATTTGGCAAGGAACGGACAGTATTTGGCAAGGAACGGACATTATTAGGCAGTCACTTGGCGGACAGTATTTGGGAAGGAACGGACATTATTTGGCAGTCACTTGGCGGACAGTATTTGGCAAGGAATGGACACTATTTTGCAGTTACTTGGCGGACAGTTTTTGGCAAGGAACGGACAGTATTTGGCAAGGACAGGACAGTATTTGAAAGTCACTTGGCGGACAGTATTTGGCAAGGAACGGACAGTATTTGGCAGTTACTTGGCGGACAGATTTTGGCAAGAAACGGACAGTATTTGGCAGTCACTTGGCGGACAGTATTTGGCAAGGACAGGACAGTATTTGGAAGTCACTTGGCGGACAGTATTTGGCAAGGAACGGACAGTATTTGGCAGTCACTTGGCGGACAGTATTTTGCAAGGAACGGACAGTATTTGGCAGTCACTTGGTCGACAGTATTTGGCAAGGAACGGACAGTATTTGGCAGTCACTTGGTGGACAGTATTTGGCAAGGAACGGAGAGTATTTGGCAAGGAACGGACAGTATTTAGCAGGGAACGGACAATATTTATATTACAGTCACTTGGCGGACAGTATTTGGCAAGGAACGGACAGTATTTGGCAGTTACTTGACGGACAGTATATGGCAAGGACCGGACAGTATTTGGCAGTCACTTGGCGGACAGTATTTGGCAGGGACAGGACAGTATTTGGCAAGGAACGGACATTATTTGGCAGCTACATGTCGGAAAGTGTTTGGCAAGGAACGGACAGTATTTGGCAAGGACAGGACAGTATTTGAAAGTCACTTGGCGGACAGTATTTGGCAAGGAACGGACAGTATTTGGCAGTTACTTGGCGGACAGTATTTGGCAAGGAATGGACACTATTTTGCAGTTACTTGGCGGACAGTTTTTGGCAAGGAACGGACAGTATTTGACAGTCACTTGGCGGACAGTATTTGGCAAGGACAGGACAGTATTTGAAAGTCACTTGGCGGACAGTATTTGGCAAGGAACGGACAGTATTTGGCAAGGAACGGACAGTATTTGGCAGTCACTTGGTGGACAGTATTTGGCAAGGAACGGAGAGTATTTGGCAAGGAACGGACAGTATTTAGCAGGGAACGGACAATATTTATATTACAGTCACTTGGCGGACAGTATTTTGCAAGGAACGGAGAGTATTAGGAAGTCACGTGGCGGACAGTATTTGGCAAGGAACGGACAGTATTTGGCAGTCACTTGGCGGACAGTATTTGGCAATCACTTGTTGGACAGTATTTGGCAAGGACAGGACAGTATTTGGAAGTCACTTGGCGGACAGTATTTGGCAAGGAACGGACAATATTTGGCAAGGAACGGAGAGTATTTGGCAAGGAACGGACAGTATTTAGCAGGGAACGGACAATATTTATATTAGTCACTTGGCGGACAGTATTTTGCAAGGAACGGAGAGTATTAGGAAGTCACTTGGCGGAAAGTTTTTGGCAAGGAGCGGACATTATTTGGCAGTCTCTTGGCGGACAGTATTTGGCAAGGAACGGACAGTATTTGGCAATCACTTTGCGGACAGTATTTGGCAAGGAATGGACAGTATTTGGCAGCTACATGGCGGACAGTTTTTGGCAAGGAACGGACAATAATTATTTGGCGGGCAGTCACTTGGCGGACAGTATTTGGAAAGGACCCGACAGTATATGGCAGTTATATCGCGGACAGTATTTGGCAAGGAACGGACAGTATTTGGCAGTTACTTGGCGGACAGATTTTGGCAAGAAACGGACAGTATTTGGCAACGACAGAAAAGTATTTGGAAGTCACTTGGCGGACAGTATTTGGCAACGAACGGACAGTATTTGGCAGTTACTTGGCGGACAGATTTTGGCAAGAAACGGACAGTATTTGGCAAGGACAGGACAGTATTTGGCAAGGAACGGACAGTATTAGGAAGTCACTTGGTGGACAGTATTTGGCAAGGAACGGACAGTATTTGGCAAGGACCGGACAGTATTTGGCAAGAAACGGACAATAATTATATTACAGTCACTTGGCGGACTGTATTTGGCAAGGAACGGACAGTATTTGGCAAGGACAGGACAGTATTTGGCAAGGAACGGACAGTATTAGGAAGTCACTTTGCGGACAGTATTTGACTAGAAACGGACAGTATTTGGCAGTCACTTGGTGGACAGTATTTGGCAAGGAACGGACAGTATTTGGCAAGGACCGGACAGTATTTGGCAAGAAACGGACAATAATTATATTACAGTCACTTGGCGGACTGTATTTGGCAAGGAACGGACAGTATTTGGCAAGGACAGGACAGTATTTGGCAAGGAACGGACAGTATTAGGAAGTCACTTTGCGGACAGTATTTGACTAGAAACGGACAGTATTTGGCAGTCACTTGGTGGACAGTATTTGGCAAGGAACGAACAGTATTTGGCAAGGACCGGACAGTATTTGGCAAGAAACGGACAATAATTATATTACAGTCACTTGGCGGACTGTATTTGGCAAGGAACGGACAGTATTTGGCAGTTACTTGACGGACAGTATTTGGCAAGGAACGGACAGTATTTGGCAAGGAACGGACATTATTAGGCAGTCACTTGGCGGACAGTATTTGGGAAGGAACGGACATTATTTGGCAGTCACTTGGCGGACAGTATTTGGCAAGGAATGGACACTATTTTGCAGTTACTTGGCGGACAGTTTTTGGCAAGGAACGGACAGTATTTGGCAAGGACAGGACAGTATTTGAAAGTCACTTGGCGGACAGTATTTGGCAAGGAACGGACAGTATTTCGCAGTTACTTGGCGGACAGATTTTGGCAAGAAACGGACAGTATTTGGCAGTCACTTGGCGGACAGTATTTGGCAAGGACAGGACAGTATTTGGAAGTCACTTGGCGGACAGTATTTGGCAAGGAACGGACAGTATTTGGCAGTCACTTGGCGGACAGTATTTTGCAAGGAACGGACAGTATTTGGCAGTCACTTGGTGGACAGTATTTGGCAAGGAACGGACAGTATTTGGCAGTCACTTGGTGGACAGTATTTGGCAAGGAACGGAGAGTATTGGGAAGTCACGTGACGGACAGTATTTGGCAAGAAACGGACAGTATTTGGCAGTCACTTGGCGGACAGAATTTGGCAGCTACATGGCGGACAGTATTTGGCAAGGGACGGACAATAATTATTTGGCAGTCACTTGTCGGACAGTATTTGGCAAGGAACGGACAGTATTTGGCAGTCACTTGGCGAACAGTATTTGGCAGGGACAGGACAGTATTTGGCAAGGAACGGACATTATTTGGCAGCTACATGTCGGAAAGTGTTTGGCAAGGAACGGACAGTATTTGGCAAGGACAGGACAGTATTTGAAAGTCACTTGGCGGACAGTATTTGGCAAGGAACGGACAGTATTTGGCAGTTACTTGGCGGACAGTATTTGGCAAGGAATGGACACTATTTTGCAGTTACTTGGCGGACAGTTTTTGGCAAGGAACGGACAGTATTTGAAAGTCACTTGGCGGACAGTATTTGGCAAGGAACGGACAGTATTTGGCAAGGAACGGACAGTATTTGGCAAGGAACGGACAGTATTTGGCAGTCACTTGGTGGACAGTATTTGGCAAGGAACGGAGAGTATTTGGCAGTTACTTGGCGGACAGATTTTGGCAAGAAACGGACAGTATTTGGCAAGGAACGGACAGTATTTGGCAAGGACAGGACAGTATTTGGCAAGGAACGGACAGTATTAGGAAGTCACTTTGCGGACAGTATTTGACTAGAAACGGACAGTATTTGGCAGTCACTTGGTGGACAGTATTTGGCAAGGAACGGACAGTATTTGGCAAGGACCGGACAGTATTTGGCAAGAAACGGACAATAATTATATTACAGTCACTTGGCGGACTGTATTTGGCAAGGAACGGACAGTATTTGGCAAGGACAGGACAGTATTTGGCAAGGAACGGAGAGTATTTGGCAAGGAACGGACAGTATTTAGCAGGGAACGGACAATATTTATATTACAGTCACTTGGCGGACAGTATTTGGCAAGGAACGGACAGTATTTGGCAGTTACTTGACGGACAGTATATGGCAAGGACCGGACAGTATTTGGCAGTCACTTGGCGGACAGTATTTGGCAGGGACAGGACAGTATTTGGCAAGGAACGGACATTATTTGGCAGCTACATGTCGGAAAGTGTTTGGCAAGGAACGGACAGTATTTGGCAAGGACAGGACAGTATTTGAAAGTCACTTGGCGGACAGTATTTGGCAAGGAACGGACAGTATTTGGCAGTTACTTGGCGGACAGTATTTGGCAAGGAATGGACACTATTTTGCAGTTACTTGGCGGACAGTTTTTGGCAAGGAACGGACAGTATTTGACAGTCACTTGGCGGACAGTATTTGGCAAGGACAGGACAGTATTTGAAAGTCACTTGGCGGACAGTATTTGGCAAGGAACGGACAGTATTTGGCAAGGAACGGACAGTATTTGGCAAGGAACGGACAGTATTTGGCAAGGAACGGACAGTATTTGGCAGTCACTTGGTGGACAGTATTTGGCAAGGAACGGAGAGTATTTGGCAAGGAACGGACAGTATTTAGCAGGGAACGGACAATATTTATATTACAGTCACTTGGCGGACAGTATTTTGCAAGGAACGGAGAGTATTAGGAAGTCACGTGGCGGACAGTATTTGGCAAGGAACGGACAGTATTTGGCAGTCACTTGGCGGACAGTATTTGGCAATCACTTGTTGGACAGTATGTGGCAAGGACAGGACAGTATTTGGAAGTCACTTGGCGGACAGTATTTGGCAAGGAACGGACAGTATTTGGCAAGGAACGGAGAGTATTTGGCAAGGAACGGACAGTATTTGGCAAGGACAGGACAGTATTTGAAAGTCACTTGGCGGACAGTATTTGGCAAGGAACGGACAGTATTTGGCAGTTACTTGGCGGACAGATTTTGGCAAGAAACGGACAGTATTTGGCAGTCACTTGGCGGACAGTATTTGGCAAGGACAGGACAGTATTTGGAAGTCACTTGGCGGACAGTATTTGGCAAGGAACGGACAGTATTTGGCAAGGAACGGACAGTATTTGGCAGTCACTTGGCGGACAGTATTTTGCAAGGAACGGACAGTATTTGGCAGTCACTTGGTCGACAGTATTTGGCAAGGAACGGACAGTATTTGGCAGTCACTTGGTGGACAGTATTTGGCAAGGAACGGAGAGTATTTGGCAAGGAACGGACAGTATTTAGCAGGGAACGGACAATATTTATATTACAGTCACTTGGCGGACAGTATTTGGCAAGGAACGGAGAGTATTGGGAAGTCACGTGACGGACAGTATTTGGCAAGAAACGGACAGTATTTGGCAGTCACTTGGCGGACAGAATTTGGCAGCTACATGGCGGACAGTATTTGGCAAGGGACGGACAATAATTATTTGGCAGTCACTTGTCGGACAGTATTTGGCAAGGAACGGACAGTATTTGGCAGTCACTTGGCGGACAGTATTTGGCAGGGACAGGACAGTATTTGGCAAGGAACGGACATTATTTGGCAGCTACATGTCGGAAAGTGTTTGGCAAGGAACGGACAGTATTTGGCAAGGACAGGACAGTATTTGAAAGTCACTTGGCGGACAGTATTTGGCAAGGAACGGACAGTATTTGGCAGTTACTTGGCGGACAGTATTTGGCAAGGAATGGACACTATTTTGCAGTTACTTGGCGGACAGTTTTTGGCAAGGAACGGACAGTATTTGACAGTCACTTGGCGGACAGTATTTGGCAAGGACAGGACAGTATTTGAAAGTCACTTGGCGGACAGTATTTGGCAAGGAACGGACAGTATTTGGCAAGGAACGGACAGTATTTGGCAAGGAACGGACAGTATTTGGCAAGGAACGGACAGTATTTGGCAGTCACTTGGTGGACAGTATTTGGCAAGGAACGGAGAGTATTTGGCAGTTACTTGGCGGACAGATTTTGGCAAGAAACGGACAGTATTTGGCAAGGAACGGACAGTATTTGGCAAGGACAGGACAGTATTTGGCAAGGAACGGACAGTATTAGGAAGTCACTTTGCGGACAGTATTTGACTAGAAACGGACAGTATTTGGCAGTCACTTGGCGGACAGTATTTGGCAAGGAACGGACAGTATTTGGCAAGGAACGGAGAGTATTTGGCAAGGAACGGACAGTATTTAGCAGGGAACGGACAATATTTATATTAGTCACTTGGCGGACAGTATTTTGCAAGGAACGGAGAGTATTAGGAAGTCACTTGGCGGAAAGTTTTTGGCAAGGAGCGGACATTATTTGGCAGTCTCTTGGCGGACAGTATTTGGCAAGGAACGGACAGTATTTGGCAATCACTTTGCGGACAGTATTTGGCAAGGAATGGACAGTATTTGGCAGCTACATGGCGGACAGTTTTTGGCAAGGAACGGACAATAATTATTTGGCGGGCAGTCACTTGGCGGACAGTATTTGGAAAGGACCCGACAGTATATGGCAGTTATATCGCGGACAGTATTTGGCAAGGAACGGACAGTATTTGGCAGTTACTTGGCGGACAGATTTTGGCAAGAAACGGACAGTATTTGGCAACGACAGAAAAGTATTTGGAAGTCACTTGGCGGACAGTATTTGGCAACGAACGGACAGTATTTGGCAGTTACTTGGCGGACAGATTTTGGCAAGAAATGGACAGTATTTGGCAAGGACAGGACAGTATTTGGCAAGGAACGGACAGTATTAGGAAGTCACTTTGCGGACAGTATTTGACTAGAAACGGACAGTATTTGGCAGTCACTTGGTGGACAGTATTTGGCAAGGAACGGACAGTATTTGGCAAGGACCGGACAGTATTTGGCAAGAAACGGACAATAATTATATTACAGTCACTTGGCGGACTGTATTTGGCAAGGAACGGACAGTATTTGGCAAGGACAGGACAGTATTTGGCAAGGAACGGACAGTATTAGGAAGTCACTTTGCGGACAGTATTTGACTAGAAACGGACAGTATTTGGCAGTCACTTGGTGGACAGTATTTGGCAAGGAACGGACAGTATTTGGCAAGGACCGGACAGTATTTGGCAAGAAACGGACAATAATTATATTACAGTCACTTGGCGGACTGTATTTGGCAAGGAACGGACAGTATTTGGCAAGGACAGGACAGTATTTGGCAAGGAACGGACAGTATTAGGAAGTCACTTTGCGGACAGTATTTGACTAGAAACGGACAGTATTTGGCAGTCACTTGGTGGACAGTATTTGGCAAGGAACGAACAGTATTTGGCAAGGACCGGACAGTATTTGGCAAGAAACGGACAATAATTATATTACAGTCACTTGGCGGACAGTATTTGGCAAGGAACGGAGAGTATTGGGAAGTCACGTGACGGACAGTTTTTGGCAAGAAACGGACAGTATTTGGCAGTCACTTGGCGGACAGAATTTGGCAGCTACATGGCGGACAGTATTTGGCAAGGGACGGACAATAATTATTTGGCAGTCACTTGTCGGACAGTATTTGGCAAGGAACGGACAGTATTTGGCAGTTACTTGACGGACAGTATATGGCAAGGACCGGACAGTATTTGGCAGTCACTTGGCGGACAGTATTTGGCAGGGACAGGACAGTATTTGGCAAAGAACGGACATTATTTGGCAGCTACATGTCGGAAAGTGTTTGGCAAGGAACGGACAGTATTTGGCAAGGACAGGACAGTATTTGAAAGTCACTTGGCGGACAGTATTTGGCAAGGAACGGACAGTATTTGGCAGTTACTTGGCGGACAGTATTTGGCAAGGAATGGACACTATTTTGCAGTTACTTGGCGGACAGTTTTTGGCAAGGAACGGACAGTATTTGACAGTCACTTGGCGGACAGTATTTGGCAAGGACAGGACAGTATTTGAAAGTCACTTGGCGGACAGTATTTGGCAAGGAACGGACAGTATTTGGCAGTTACTTGGCGGACAGTATTTGGCAAGGAATGGACACTATTTTGCAGTTACTTGGCGGACAGTTTTTGGCAAGGAACGGACAGTATTTGACAGTAACTTGGCGGACAGTATTTGGCAAGGACAGGACAGTATTTGAAAGTCACTTGGCGGACAGTATTTGGCAAGGAACGGACAGTATTTGGCAAGGAACGGACAGTATTTGGCAAGGAACGGACAGTATTTGGCAGTCACTTGGTGGACAGTATTTGGCAAGGAACGGAGAGTATTTGGCAAGGAACGGACAGTATTTAGCAGGGAACGGACAATATTTATATTACAGTCACTTGGCGGACAGTATTTTGCAAGGAACGGAGAGTATTAGGAAGTCACGTGGCGGACAGTATTTGGCAAGGAACGGACAGTATTTGGCAGTCACTTGGCGGACAGTATTTGGCAATCACTTGTTGGACAGTATTTGGCAAGGACAGGACAGTATTTGGAAGTCACTTGGCGGACAGTATTTGGCAAGGAACGGACAGTATTTGGCAAGGAACGGAGAGTATTTGGCAAGGAACGGACAGTATTTAGCAGGGAACGGACAATATTTATATTAGTCACTTGGCGGACAGTATTTTGCAAGGAACGGAGAGTATTAGGAAGTCACTTGGCGGAAAGTTTTTGGCAAGGAGCGGACATTATTTGGCAGTCTCTTGGCGGACAGTATTTGGCAAGGAACGGACAGTATTTGGCAATCACTTTGCGGACAGTATTTGGCAAGGAATGGACAGTATTTGGCAGCTACATGGCGGACAGTTTTTGGCAAGGAACGGACAATAATTATTTGGCGGGCAGTCACTTGGCGGACAGTATTTGGAAAGGACCCGACAGTATATGGCAGTTATATCGCGGACAGTATTTGGCAAGGAACGGACAGTATTTGGCAGTTACTTGGCGGACAGATTTTGGCAAGAAACGGACAGTATTTGGCAACGACAGAAAAGTATTTGGAAGTCACTTGGCGGACAGTATTTGGCAACGAACGGACAGTATTTGGCAGTTACTTGGCGGACAGATTTTGGCAAGAAACGGACAGTATTTGGCAAGGACAGGACAGTATTTGGCAAGGAACGGACAGTATTAGGAAGTCACTTTGGGGACAGTATTTGACTAGAAACGGACAGTATTTGGCAGTCACTTGGTGGACAGTATTTGGCAAGGAACGGACAGTATTTGGCAAGGACCGGACAGTATTTGGCAAGAAACGGACAATAATTATATTACAGTCACTTGGCGGACTGTATTTGGCAAGGAACGGACAGTATTTGGCAAGGACAGGACAGTATTTGGCAAGGAACGGACAGTATTAGGAAGTCACTTTGCGGACAGTATTTGACTAGAAACGGACAGTATTTGGCAGTCACTTGGTGGACAGTATTTGGCAAGGAACGGACAGTATTTGGCAAGGACCGGACAGTATTTGGCAAGAAACGGACAATAATTATATTACAGTCACTTGGCGGACTGTATTTGGCAAGGAACGGACAGTATTTGGCAAGGACAGGACAGTATTTGGCAAGGAACGGACAGTATTAGGAAGTCACTTTGCGGACAGTATTTGACTAGAAACGGACAGTATTTGGCAGTCACTTGGTGGACAGTATTTGGCAAGGAACGAACAGTATTTGGCAAGGACCGGACAGTATTTGGCAAGAAACGGACAATAATTATATTACAGTCACTTGGCGGACAGTATTTGGCAAGGAATGGACAGTATTTGGCAGCTACATGGCGGACAGTTTTTGGCAAGGAACGGACAATAATTATTTGGCGGGCAGTCACTTGGCGGACAGTATTTGGAAAGGACCCGACAGTATATGGCAGTTATATCGCGGACAGTATTTGGCAAGGAACGGACAGTATTTGGCAGTTACTTGGCGGACAGATTTTGGCAAGAAACGGACAGTATTTGGCAACGACAGAAAAGTATTTGGAAGTCACTTGGCGGACAGTATTTGGCAACGAACGGACAGTATTTGGCAGTTACTTGGCGGACAGATTTTGGCAAGAAACGGACAGTATTTGGCAAGGACAGGACAGTATTTGGCAAGGAACGGACAGTATTAGGAAGTCACTTTGCGGACAGTATTTGACTAGAAACGGACAGTATTTGGCAGTCACTTGGTGGACAGTATTTGGCAAGGAACGGACAGTATTTGGCAAGGACCGGACAGTATTTGGCAAGAAACGGACAATAATTATATTACAGTCACTTGGCGGACTGTATTTGGCAAGGAACGGACAGTATTTGGCAAGGACAGGACAGTATTTGGCAAGGAACGGACAGTATTAGGAAGTCACTTTGCGGACAGTATTTGACTAGAAACGGACAGTATTTGGCAGTCACTTGGTGGACAGTATTTGGCAAGGAACGGACAGTATTTGGCAAGGACCGGACAGTATTTGGCAAGAAACGGACAATAATTATATTACAGTCACTTGGCGGACTGTATTTGGCAAGGAACGGACAGTATTTGGCAAGGACAGGACAGTATTTGGCAAGGAACGGACAGTATTAGGAAGTCACTTTGCGGACAGTATTTGACTAGAAACGGACAGTATTTGGCAGTCACTTGGTGGACAGTATTTGGCAAGGACCGGACAGTATTTGGCAAGAAACGGACAATAATTATATTACAGTCACTTGGCGGACTGTATTTGGCAAGGAACGGACAGTATTTGGCAAGGACAGGACAGTATTTGGCAAGGAACGGACAGTATTAGGAAGTCACTTTGCGGACAGTATTTGACTAGAAACGGACAGTATTTGGCAGTCACTTGGTGGACAGTATTTGGCAAGGAACGGACAGTATTTGGCAAGGACCGGACAGTATTTGGCAAGAAACGGACAATAATTATATTACAGTCACTTGGCGGACTGTATTTGGCAAGGAACGGACAGTATTTGGCAAGGACAGGACAGTATTTGGCAAGGAACGGACAGTATTAGGAAGTCACTTTGCGGACAGTATTTGACTAGAAACGGACAGTATTTGGCAGTCACTTGGTGGACAGTATTTGGCAAGGAACGGACAGTATTTGGCAAGGACCGGACAGTATTTGGCAAGAAACGGACAATAATTATATTACAGTCACTTGGCGGACTGTATTTGGCAAGGAACGGACAGTATTTGGCAAGGACAGGACAGTATTTGGCAAGGAACGGACAGTATTAGGAAGTCACTTTGCGGACAGTATTTGACTAGAAACGGACAGTATTTGGCAGTCACTTGGTGGACAGTATTTGGCAAGGAACGAACAGTATTTGGCAAGGACCGGACAGTATTTGGCAAGAAACGGACAATAATTATATTACAGTCACTTGGCGGACTGTATTTGGCAAGGAACGGACAGTATTTGGCAGTTACTTGACGGACAGTATTTGGCAAGGAACGGACAGTATTTGGCAAGGAACGGACATTATTAGGCAGTCACTTGGCGGACAGTATTTGGGAAGGAACGGACATTATTTGGCAGTCACTTGGCGGACAGTATTTGGCAAGGAATGGACACTATTTTGCAGTTACTTGGCGGACAGTTTTTGGCAAGGAACGGACAGTATTTGGCAAGGACAGGACAGTATTTGAAAGTCACTTGGCGGACAGTATTTGGCAAGGAACGGACAGTATTTGGCAGTTACTTGGCGGACAGATTTTGGCAACAAACGGACAGTATTTGGCAGTCACTTGGCGGACAGTATTTGGCAAGGACAGGACAGTATTTGGAAGTCACTTGGCGGACAGTATTTGGCAAGGAACGGACAGTATTTGGCAGTCACTTGGCGGACAGTATTTTGCAAGGAACGGACAGTATTTGGCAGTCACTTGGTGGACAGTATTTGGCAAGGAACGGACAGTATTTGGCAGTCACTTGGTGGACAGTATTTGGCAAGAAACGGAGAGTATTTGGCAAGGAACGGACAGTATTTAGCAGGGAACGGACAATATTTATATTACAGTCACTTGGCGGACAGTATTTGGCAAGGAACGGACAGTATTTGGCAGTTACTTGACGGACAGTATATGGCAAGGACCGGACAGTATTTGGCAGTCACTTGGCGGACAGTATTTGGCAGGGACAGGACAGTATTTGGCAAGGAACGGACATTATTTGGCAGCTACATGTCGGAAAGTGTTTGGCAAGGAACGGACAGTATTTGGCAAGGACAGGACAGTATTTGAAAGTCACTTGGCGGACAGTATTTGGCAAGGAACGGACAGTATTTGGCAGTTACTTGGCGGACAGTATTTGGCAAGGAATGGACACTATTTTGCAGTTACTTGGCGGACAGTTTTTGGCAAGGAACGGACAGTATTTGACAGTCACTTGGCGGACAGTATTTGGCAAGGACAGGACAGTATTTGAAAGTCACTTGGCGGACAGTATTTGGCAAGGAACGGACAGTATTTGGCAAGGAACGGACAGTATTTGGCAAGGAACGGACAGTATTTGGCAAGGAACGGACAGTATTTGGCAGTCACTTGGTGGACAGTATTTGGCAAGGAACGGAGAGTATTTGGCAAGGAACGGACAGTATTTAGCAGGGAACGGACAATATTTATATTACAGTCACTTGGCGGACAGTATTTTGCAAGGAACGGAGAGTATTAGGAAGTCACGTGGCGGACAGTATTTGGCAAGGAACGGACAGTATTTGGCAGTCACTTGGCGGACAGTATTTGGCAATCACTTGTTGGACAGTATTTGGCAAGGACAGGACAGTATTTGGAAGTCACTTGGCGGACAGTATTTGGCAAGGAACGGACAGTATTTGGCAAGGAACGGAGAGTATTTGGCAAGGAACGGACAGTATTTAGCAGGGAACGGACAATATTTATATTAGTCACTTGGCGGACAGTATTTTGCAAGGAACGGAGAGTATTAGGAAGTCACTTGGCGGAAAGTTTTTGGCAAGGAGCGGACATTATTTGGCAGTCTCTTGGCGGACAGTATTTGGCAAGGAACGGACAGTATTTGGCAATCACTTTGCGGACAGTATTTGGCAAGGAATGGACAGTATTTGGCAGCTACATGGCGGACAGTTTTTGGCAAGGAACGGACAATAATTATTTGGCGGGCAGTCACTTGGCGGACAGTATTTGGAAAGGACCCGACAGTATATGGCAGTTATATCGCGGACAGTATTTGGCAAGGAACGGACAGTATTTGGCAGTTACTTGGCGGACAGATTTTGGCAAGAAACGGACAGTATTTGGCAACGACAGAAAAGTATTTGGAAGTCACTTGGCGGACAGTATTTGGCAACGAACGGACAGTATTTGGCAGTTACTTGGCGGACAGATTTTGGCAAGAAACGGACAGTATTTGGCAAGGAACGGACAGTATTTGGCAAGGACAGGACAGTATTTGGCAAGGAACGGACAGTATTAGGAAGTCACTTTGCGGACAGTATTTGACTAGAAACGGACAGTATTTGGCAGTCACTTGGTGGACAGTATTTGGCAAGGAACGGACAGTATTTGGCAAGGACCGGACAGTATTTGGCAAGAAACGGACAATAATTATATTACAGTCACTTGGCGGACTGTATTTGGCAAGGAACGGACAGTATTTGGCAGTTACTTGACGGACAGTATTTGGCAAGGAACGGACAGTATTTGGCAAGGAACGGACATTATTAGGCAGTCACTTGGCGGACAGTATTTGGGAAGGAACGGACATTATTTGGCAGTCACTTGGCGGACAGTATTTGGCAAGGAATGGACACTATTTTGCAGTTACTTGGCGGACAGTTTTTGGCAAGGAACGGACAGTATTTGGCAAGGACAGGACAGTATTTGAAAGTCACTTGGCGGACAGTATTTGGCAAGGAACGGACAGTATTTGGCAGTTACTTGGCGGACAGATTTTGGCAAGAAACGGACAGTATTTGGCAGTCACTTGGCGGACAGTATTTGGCAAGGACAGGACAGTATTTGGAAGTCACTTGGCGGACAGTATTTGGCAAGGAACGGACAGTATTTGGCAAGGAACGGACAGTATTTGGCAGTCACTTGGCGGACAGTATTTTGCAAGGAACGGACAGTATTTGGCAGTCACTTGGTGGACAGTATTTGGCAAGGAACGGACAGTATTTGGCAAGGAACGGACAGTATTTGGCAGTCACTTGGTGGACAGTATTTGGCAAGGAACGGAGAGTATTTGGCAAGGAACGGACAGTATTTAGCAGGGAACGGACAATATTTATATTACAGTCACTTGGCGGACAGTATTTGGCAAGGAACGGAGAGTATTGGGAAGTCACGTGACGGACAGTATTTGGCAAGAAACGGACAGTATTTGGCAGTCACTTGGCGGACAGAATTTGGCAGCTACATGGCGGACAGTACTTGGCAAGGGACGGACAATAATTATTTGGCAGTCACTTGTCGGACAGTATTTGGCAAGGAACGGACAGTATTTGGCAGTTACTTGACGGACAGTATATGGCAAGGACCGGACAGTATTTGGCAGTCACTTGGCGGACAGTATTTGGCAGGGACAGGACAGTATTTGGCAAGGAACGGACATTATTTGGCAGCTACATGTCGGAAAGTGTTTGGCAAGGAACGGACAGTATTTGGCAAGGACAGGACAGTATTTGAAAGTCACTTGGCGGACAGTATTTGGCAAGGAACGGACAGTATTTGGCAGTTACTTGGCGGACAGTATTTGGCAAGGAATGGACACTATTTTGCAGTTACTTGGCGGACAGTTTTTGGCAAGGAACGGACAGTATTTGACAGTCACTTGGCGGACAGTATTTGGCAAGGACAGGACAGTATTTGAAAGTCACTTGGCGGACAGTATTTGGCAAGGAACGGACAGTATTTGGCAAGGAACGGACAGTATTTGGCAAGGAACGGACAGTATTTGGCAGTCACTTGGTGGACAGTATTTGGCAAGGAACGGAGAGTATTTGGCAAGGAACGGACAGTATTTAGCAGGGAACGGACAATATTTATATTACAGTCACTTGGCGGACAGTATTTTGCAAGGAACGGAGAGTATTAGGAAGTCACGTGGCGGACAGTATTTGGCAAGGAACGGACAGTATTTGGCAGTCACTTGGCGGACAGTATTTGGCAATCACTTGTTGGACAGTATTTGGCAAGGACAGGACAGTATTTGGAAGTCACTTGGCGGACAGTATTTGGCAAGGAACGGACAGTATTTGGCAAGGAACGGAGAGTATTTGGCAAGGAACGGACAGTATTTAGCAGGGAACGGACAATATTTATATTAGTCACTTGGCGGACAGTATTTTGCAAGGAACGGAGAGTATTAGGAAGTCACTTGGCGGAAAGTTTTTGGCAAGGAGCGGACATTATTTGGCAGTCTCTTGGCGGACAGTATTTGGCAAGGAACGGACAGTATTTGGCAATCACTTTGCGGACAGTATTTGGCAAGGAATGGACAGTATTTGGCAGCTACATGGCGGACAGTTTTTGGCAAGGAACGGACAATAATTATTTGGCGGGCAGTCACTTGGCGGACAGTATTTGGAAAGGACCCGACAGTATATGGCAGTTATATCGCGGACAGTATTTGGCAGTTACTTGGCGGACAGATTTTGGCAAGAAACGGACAGTATTTGGCAACGACAGAAAAGTATTTGGAAGTCACTTGGCGGACAGTATTTGGCAACGAACGGACAGTATTTGGCAGTTACTTGGCGGACAGATTTTGGCAAGAAACGGACAGTATTTGGCAAGGACAGGACAGTATTTGGCAAGGAACGGACAGTATTAGGAAGTCACTTTGCGGACAGTATTTGACTAGAAACGGACAGTATTTGGCAGTCACTTGGTGGACAGTATTTGGCAAGGAACGGACAGTATTTGGCAAGGACCGGACAGTATTTGGCAAGAAACGGACAATAATTATATTACAGTCACTTGGCGGACTGTATTTGGCAAGGAACGGACAGTATTTGGCAAGGACAGGACAGTATTTGGCAAGGAACGGACAGTATTAGGTAGTCACTTTGCGGACAGTATTTGACTAGAAACGGACAGTATTTGGCAGTCACTTGGTGGACAGTATTTGGCAAGGAACGGACAGTATTTGGCAAGGACCGGACAGTATTTGGCAAGAAACGGACAATAATTATATTACAGTCACTTGGCGGACTGTATTTGGCAAGGAACGGACAGTATTTGGCAAGGACAGGACAGTATTTGGCAAGGAACGGACAGTATTAGGAAGTCACTTTGCGGACAGTATTTGACTAGAAACGGACAGTATTTGGCAGTCACTTGGTGGACAGTATTTGGCAAGGAACGAACAGTATTTGGCAAGGACCGGACAGTATTTGGCAAGAAACGGACAATAATTATATTACAGTCACTTGGCGGACTGTATTTGGCAAGGAACGGACAGTATTTGGCAGTTACTTGACGGACAGTATTTGGCAAGGAACGGACAGTATTTGGCAAGGAACGGACATTATTAGGCAGTCACTTGGCGGACAGTATTTGGGAAGGAACGGACATTATTTGGCAGTCACTTGGCGGACAGTATTTGGCAAGGAATGGACACTATTTTGCAGTTACTTGGCGGACAGTTTTTGGCAAGGAACGGACAGTATTTGGCAAGGACAGGACAGTATTTGAAAGTCACTTGGCGGACAGTATTTGGCAAGGAACGGACAGTATTTGGCAGTTACTTGGCGGACAGATTTTGGCAAGAAACGGACAGTATTTGGCAGTCACTTGGCGGACAGTATTTGGCAAGGACAGGACAGTATTTGGAAGTCACTTGGCGGACAGTATTTGGCAAGGAACGGACAGTATTTGGCAAGGAACGGACAGTATTTGGCAGTCACTTGGCGGACAGTATTTTGCAAGGAACGGACAGTATTTGGCAGTCACTTGGTGGACAGTATTTGGCAAGGAACGGACAGTATTTGGCAGTCACTTGGTGGACAGTATTTGGCAAGGAACGGACAGTATTTGGCAAGGAACGGACAGTATTTAGCAGGGAACGGACAATATTTATATTACAGTCACTTGGCGGACAGTATTTGGCAAGGAACGGAGAGTATTGGGAAGTCACGTGACGGACAGTATTTGGCAAGAAACAGACAGTATTTGGCAGTCACTTGGTTGACAGAATTTGGCAGCTACATGGCGGACAGTATTTGGCAAGGGACGGACAATAATTATTTGGCAGTCACTTGTCGGACAGTATTTGGCAAGGAACGGACAGTATTTGGCAGTCACTTGGCGGACAGTATTTGGCAGGGACAGGACAGTATTTGGCAAGGAACGGACATTATTTGGCAGCTACATGTCGGAAAGTGTTTGGCAAGGAACGGACAGTATTTGGCAAGGACAGGACAGTATTTGAAAGTCACTTGGCGGACAGTATTTGGCAAGGAACGGACAGTATTTGGCAGTTACTTGGCGGACAGTTTTTGGCAAGGAACGGACAGTATTTGACAGTCACTTGGCGGACAGTATTTGGCAAGGACAGGACAGTATTTGAAAGTCACTTGGCGGACAGTATTTGGCAAGGAACGGACAGTATTTGGCAAGGAACGGACAGTATTTGGCAAGGAACGGACAGTATTTGGCAGTCACTTGGTGGACAGTATTTGGCAAGGAACGGAGAGTATTTGGCAAGGAACGGACAGTATTTAGCAGGGAACGGACAATATTTATATTACAGTCACTTGGCGGACAGTATTTTGCAAGGAACGGAGAGTATTAGGAAGTCACGTGGCGGACAGTATTTGGCAAGGAACGGACAGTATTTGGCAGTCACTTGGCGGACAGTATTTGGCAATCACTTGTTGGACAGTATTTGGCAAGGACAGGACAGTATTTGGCAGTCACTTGGCGGACAGTATTTGGCAAGGAACGGACAGTATTTGGCAAGGAACGGAGAGTATTTGGCAAGGAACGGACAGTATTTAGCAGGGAACGGACAATATTTATATTAGTCACTTGGCGGACAGTATTTTGCAAGGAACGGAGAGTATTAGGAAGTCACTTGGCGGAAAGTTTTTGGCAAGGAGCGGACATTATTTGGCAGTCTCTTGGCGGACAGTATTTGGCAAGGAACGGACAGTATTTGGCAATCACTTTGCGGACAGTATTTGGCAAGGAATGGACAGTATTTGGCAGCTACATGGCGGACAGTTTTTGGCAAGGAACGGACAATAATTATTTGGCGGGCAGTCACTTGGCGGACAGTATTTGGAAAGGACCCGACAGTATATGGCAGTTATATCGCGGACAGTATTTGGCAAGGAACGGACAGTATTTGGCAGTTACTTGGCGGACAGATTTTGGCAAGAAACGGACAGTATTTGGCAACGACAGAAAAGTATTTGGAAGTCACTTGGCGGACAGTATTTGGCAACGAACGGACAGTATTTGGCAGTTACTTGGCGGACAGATTTTAGCAAGAAACGGACAGCATTTGGCAAGGAACAGACAGTATTTGGCAAGGACAGGACAGTATTTGGCAAGGAACGGACAGTATTAGGAAGTCACTTTGCGGACAGTATTTGACTAGAAACGGACAGTATTTGGCAGTCACTTGGTGGACAGTATTTGACAAGGAACGGACAGTATTTGGCAAGGACCGGACAGTATTTGGCAAGAAACGGACAATAATTATATTACAGTCACTTGGCGGACTGTATTTGGCAAGGAACGGACAGTATTTGGCAAGGACAGGACAGTATTTGGCAAGGAACGGACAGTATTAGGAAGTCACTTTGCGGACAGTATTTGACTAGAAACGGACAGTATTTGGCAGTCACTTGGTGGACAGTATTTGGCAAGGACAGGACAGTATTTGGAAGTCACTTGGCGGACAGTATTTGGCAAGGAACGGACAGTATTTGGCAAGGAACGGACAGTATTTGGCAAGGACCGGACAGTATTTGGCAAGAAACGGACAATAATTATATTACAGTCACTTGGCGGACTGTATTTGGCAAGGAACGGACAGTATTTGGCAGTTACTTGACGGACAGTATTTGGCAGTCACTTGGCGGACAGTATTTTGCAAGGAACGGACAGTATTTGGCAGTCACTTGGTGGACAGTATTTGGCAAGGAACGGACAGTATTTGGCAGTCACTTGGTGGACAGTATTTGGCAAGGAACGGAGAGTATTTGGCAAGGAACGGACAGTATTTAGCAGGGAACGGACAATATTTATATTACAGTCACTTGGCGGACAGTATTTGGCAAGGAACGGAGAGTATTGGGAAGTCACGTGACGGACAGTATTTGGCAAGAAACGGACAGTATTTGGCAGTCACTTGGCGGACAGAATTTGGCAGCTACATGGCGGACAGTATTTGGCAAGGGACGGACAATAATTATTTGGCAGTCACTTGTCGGACAGTATTTGGCAAGGAACGGACAGTATTTGGCAGTCACTTGGCGGACAGTATTTGGCAGGGACAGGACAGTATTTGGCAAGGAACGGACATTATTTGGCAGCTACATGTCGGAAAGTGTTTGGCAAGGAACGGACAGTATTTGGCAAGGACAGGACAGTATTTGAAAGTCACTTGGCGGACAGTATTTGGCAAGGAGCGGACAGTATTTGGCAGTTACTTGGCGGACAGTATTTGGCAAGGAATGGACACTATTTTGCAGTTACTTGGCGGACAGTTTTTGGCAAGGAACGGACAGTATTTGACAGTCACTTGGCGGACAGTATTTGGCAATCACTTTGCGGACAGTATTTGGCAAGGAATGGACAGTATTTGGCAGCTACATGGCGGACAGTTTTTGGCAAGGAACGGACAATAATTATTTGGCGGGCAGTCACTTGGCGGACAGTATTTGGAAAGGACCCGACAGTATATGGCAGTTATATCGCGGACAGTATTTGGCAAGGAACGGACAGTATTTGGCAGTTACTTGGCGGACAGATTTTGGCAAGAATCGGACAGTATTTGGCAACGACAGAAAAGTATTTGGAAGTCACTTGGCGGACAGTATTTGGCAACGAACGGACAGTATTTGGCAGTTACTTGGCGGACAGATTTTGGCAAGAAACGGACAGTATTTGGCAAGGAACGGACAGTATTTGGCAAGGACAGGACAGTATTTGGCAAGGAACGGACAGTATTAGGAAGTCACTTTGCGGACAGTATTTGACTAGAAACGGACAGTATTTGGCAGTCACTTGGTGGACAGTATTTGGCAAGGAACGGACAGTATTTGGCAAGGACCGGACAGTATTTGGCAAGAAACGGACAATAATTATATTACAGTCACTTGGCGGACTGTATTTGGCAAGGAACGGACAGTATTTGGCAGTTACTTGACGGACAGTATTTGGCAAGGAACGGACAGTATTTGGCAAGGAACGGACATTATTAGGCAGTCACTTGGCGGACAGTATTTGGGAAGGAACGGACATTATTTGGCAGTCACTTGGCGGACAGTATTTGGCAAGGAATGGACACTATTTTGCAGTTACTTGGCGTACAGTTTTTGGCAAGGAACGGACAGTATTTGGCAAGGACAGGACAGTATTTGAAAGTCACTTGGCGGACAGTATTTGGCAAGGAACGGACAGTATTTGGCAGTTACTTGGCGGACAGATTTTGGCAAGAAACGGACAGTATTTGGCAGTCACTTGGCGGACAGTATTTGGCAAGGACAGGAAAGTATTTGGAAGTCACTTGGCGGTCAGTATTTGGCAAGGAACGGACAGTATTTGGCAAGGAACGGACAGTATTTGGCAGTCACTTGGCGGACAGTATTTTGCAAGGAACGGACAGTATTTGGCAGTCACTTGGTGGACAGTATTTGGCAAGGAACGGACAGTATTTGGCAGTCACTTGGTGGACAGTATTTGGCAAGGAACGGAGAGTATTTGGCAAGGAACGGACAGTATTTAGCAGGGAACGGACAATATTTATATTACAGTCACTTGGCGGACAGTATTTGGCAAGGAACGGAGAGTATTGGGAAGTCACGTGACGGACAGTATTTGGCAAGAAACGGACAGTATTTGGCAGTCACTTGGCGGACAGAATTTGGCAGCTACATGGCGGACAGTATTTGGCAAGGGACGGACAATAATTATTTGGCAGTCACTTGTCGGACAGTATTTGGCAAGGAACGGACAGTATTTGGCAGTCACTTGGCGGACAGTATTTGGCAGGGACAGGACAGTATTTGGCAAGGAACGGACATTATTTGGCAGCTACATGTCGGAAAGTGTTTGGCAAGGAACGGACATTATTTGGCAGTCACTTGGCGGACAGTATTTGGGAAAGAACGGACAGTATTTGGCAGTCACTTGGCGGACAGTATTTGGCAAGGAACGGACATTAATTGGCAGTCACTTGTCGGACAGTATTTGGCAAGGAACGGACAGTATTTGGCAGTTACTTGACGGACAGTATATGGCAAGGACCGGACAGTATTTTGCAGTCACTTGGCGGACAGTATTTTGCAGTCACTTGGCGTACAGTATTTGGCAGGGACAGGACAGTATTTGGCAAGGAACGGACATTATTTGGCAGCTACATGTCGGAAAGTGTTTGGCAAGGAACGGACATTATTTGGCAGTTACTTGGCGGACAGTATTTGGCAAGGAACGGACAGTATTTGGCAGTCACTTGGCGGACAGTATTTGGCAAGGACAGAACAGTATTTGGAAGTCTCTTGGCGGACAGTATTTGGCAACGAACGGACAGTATTTGGCAGTTACTTGGCGGACAGATTTTGGCAAGAAACGGACAGTATTTGGCAAGGAACGGACAGTATTTGGCAGTCACTTGGCGGACAGTATTTGTCAAGGAACGGACAGTATTTGGCAGTCACTTGGCGTACAGTATTTGGCAAGGACAGAACAGTATTTGGAAGTCTCTTGGCGGACAGTATTTGGCAACGAACGGACAGTATTTGGCAGTTACTTGGCGGACAGATTTTGGCAAGAAACGGATAGTATTTGGCAAGGAACGGACAGTATTTGGCAAGGACAGGACAGTATTTGGCAAGGAACGGACAGTATTTGGCAGTCACTTGGCGGACAGTATTTGGCAAGGAACGGAGAGTATTTGGCAGTCACTTGGCGGACAGTATTTGGCAAGGACAGAACAGTATTTGCAAGTCTCTTGGCGGACAGTATTTGGCAACGAACGGACAGTATTTACCAGTTACTTGGCGGACAGATTTTGGCAAGAAACGGACAGTATTTGGCAAGGACAGGACAGTATTTGGCAAGGAACGGACAGTATTTGGCAGTCACTTGGCGGACAGTATTTGGCAAGGAACGGACAGTATTTGGCAGTTACTTGGTGGACAGTATTTGGCAAGGAACGGACAGTATTAGGAAGTCACTTGGTGGACAGTATTTGGCAAGGAACGGACATTATTTGGCAGTCACTTGGCGGACAGTATTTGGCAGTCACTTGGCGGACAGTATTTGGCAAGGAACGGACATTAATTGGCAAGGAACGGACATTAATTGGCAGCTACATGGCGGTCAGTATTTGGCAAGGAACGGACAGTATTTGGCAGTCACTTGGCGGACAGTATTTGGCAAGGACAGAACAATATTTGGAAGTCTCTTGGCGGACAGTATTTGGCAACGAACGGACAGTATTTGGCAGTTACTTGGCGGACAGATTTTGGCAAGGAACGGACAGTATTTGGCAAGGAACGGACAGTATTTGGCAAGGAACGGACAGTATTTGGCAAGGAACGGACATTATTAGGCAGTCACTTGGCGGACATTATTTGGCAAGGAACGGACATTATTAGGCAGTCACTTGGCGGACAGTATTTGGCAAGGAATGGACACTATTTTGCAGTTACTGGCGGAGAGTTTTTGGCAAGGAACGGACAGTATTTGAAAGTCACTTGGCGGACAGTATTTGGCAAGGACAGGACAGTATTTGAAAGTCACTTGGCGGACAGTATTTGGCAACGAACGGACAGTATTTGGCAGTTACTTGGCGGACAGATTTTGGCAAGAAACGGACAGTATTTGGCAAGAAACGGACAGTATTTGGCAAGGACAGGACAGTATTTGGCAAGGAACGGACAGTATTAGGAAGTCACTTTGCGGACAGTATTTGGCTAGAAACGGACAGTATTTGGCAGTCACTTGGTGGACAGTATTTGGCAAGGACCGAACAGTATTTGGCAAGAAACGGACAATAATTATATTACAGTCACTTGGCGGACTTTATTTGGCAAGGAACGGACAGTATTTGGCAGTTACTTGACGGACAGTATTTGGCAAGGACAGGACAGTATTTGGAAGTCACTTGGCGGACAGTATTTGGCAAGGAACGGACAGTATTTGGCAAGGAACGGACAGTATTTGGCAAGGAACGGACAGTATTTGGCAAGGAACGGACAATATTTAGCAAGGAACCGGCAAAAATTATATTACAGTCACTTGGCGGTTAATATTTGGCAAGGAACGGAGAGTATTAGGAAGACACGTGGCGGACAGTATTTGGCAAGGAACGGACAGTATTTGGCAGTCACTTGGCGGACAGAATTTAGCAAGGAACGGACATTATTTGGAAGCTACATGGCGGACAGTATTTGGCAAGGAACGGACATTATTTGGCAGTCACTTGGCGGACAGTATTTGGCAAGGAATGGACAATATTTTGCAGTCACTTGGCAGACAGTATTTGGCAAGGACAGGACAGTATTTGGAAGTCACTTGGCGGACAGTTTTTGGCAAGGACAGGACAGTATTTGGAAGTCACTTGGCGGACAGTATTTGACAAGGAACGGACAGTATTTGGCAAGGAACGGACAGTATTTGGCAGTCACTTGGTGGACAGTATTTGGCAAGGAACGGACAGTATTTGGCAAGGACCGGACAGTATTTGGCAAGAAACGGACAGTATCTGGCAAGGAACGGACATTATTTGGAAGCTACATGGCGGACAGTGTTTGGCAAGGACCGGACAGTTTTTGGCAAGAAACGGACAATATTTATATTACAGTCACTTGGCGGACAGAATTTGGCAAGGAACGGACAGTATTAGGAAGTCACTTGGTGGACAGTATTTGGCAAGGAACGGACATTATTTGGCAGTCACTTGGCGGACAGTATTTGGCAAAGAACGGACAGTATTTGGCAGTCACTTGGCGGACAGTATTTGGCAAGGAACGGACATTAATTGGCAAGGAACGGACATTAATTGGCAGCTACATGGCGGACAGTATTTGGCAAGGAACGGACAGTATTTGGCAGTTACTTGGCGGACAGTATTTGGCAAGGAACGGACATTATTTGGCAGTCACTTGGCGGACAGTATTTGGCAAGGAACGGACATTATTTGGCAGTCACTTGGCGGACAGTATTTGGCAAGGAATGGACAATATTTTGCAGTCACTTGGCGGACAGTTTTTGGCAAGGAACGGACAGTATTTGGCAAGGACAGGACAGTATTTGGAAGTCACTTGGCGGATAGTATTTGGCAAGGAACGGACATTTTTTGGCAGTCACTTGGCGGACAGAATTTAGCAAGGAACGGACATTATTTGGAAGCAACATGGCGGACAGTATTTGGCAAGGAACGGACAGTATTTGGCAGTCACTTGGTGGACAGTATTTGGCAAGGAACGGACAGTATTTGGCAAGGAACGGACATTATTTGGAAGCTACATGGCGGACAGTATTTGGCAAGGAACGCACAGTATTTGTCAGTCACTTGGTGGACAGTATTTGGCAAGGAACGGACATTATTTGGCAAGGAACGGACATTATTAGGCAGTCACTTGGCGGACAGTATTTGGCAAGGAATGGACACTATTTTGCAGTTACTGGCGGACAGTTTTTGGCAAGGAACGGACAGTATTTGACAGTCGCTTGGCGGACAGTATTTGGCAAGGACAGGAAAGTATTTGAAAGTCACTTGGCGGACAGTATTTGGCAACGAACGGACAGTATTTGGCAGTTACTTGGCGGACAGATTTTGGCAAGAAACGGACAGTATTTGGCAAGAAACGGATAGTATTTGGCAAGGACAGGACAGTATTTGGCAAGGAACGGACAGTATTTGGCAAGGAACGGACAGTATTAGGAAGTCACTTTGCGGACAGTATTTGGCTAGAAACGGACAGTATTTGGCAGTCACTTGGTGGACAGTATTTGGCAAGGACCGAACAGTATTTGGCAAGAAACGGACAATAATTATATTACAGTCACTTGGCGGACTTTATTTGGCAAGGAACGGACAGTATTTGGCAGTTACTTGACGGACAGTATTTGGCAAGGACAGGACAGTATTTGGAAGTCACTTGGCGGACAGTATTTGGCAAGGAACGGACAGTATTTGGCAAGGAACGGGCAGTATTTGGCAAGGAACGGACAGTATTTGGCATGGAACGGACAATATTTAGCAAGGAACCGGCAATAATTATATTACAGTCACTTGGCGGTTAGTATTTGGCAAGGAACGGAGAGTATTTGGCAAGGACCGGACAGTATTTGGCAAGGAACGGACAGTATTTGGCAAGGACCGGACAGTATTTGGCAAGAAACGGACAATATTTATATTACAGTCACTTGGCGGACAGAATTTGGCAAGGAACGGACAGTATTTGGCAGTTACTTGGCGGACAGTATTTGGCAAGGAACGGACATTATTTGGCAGTCACTTGGCGGACAGTATTTTGCAAGAAACGGACATTATTTGGCAGTCACTTGGCGGACAGTATTTGGCAAGGAATGGACAATATTTTGCAGTCACTTGGCGGACAGTATTTGGCAAGGACAGGACAGTATTTGGAAGTCACTTGGCGGACAGTTTTTGGCAAGGACAGGACAGTATTTGGAAGTCACTTGGCGGACAGTATTTGACAAGGAACGGACAGTATTTGGCAAGGAACGGACAGTATTTGGCAGTCACTTGGTGGACAGTATTTGGCAAGGAACGGACAGTATTTGGCAGCTACATGGCGGACAGTTTTTGGCAAGGAACGGACAATAATTATTTGGCGGGCAGTCACTTGGCGGACAGTATTTGGAAAGGACCCGACAGTATATGGCAGTTATATCGCGGACAGTATTTGGCAAGTAACGGACAATAATTATTTGGCGGGCAGTCACTTTGCGGACAGTATTTGGAAAGAACCCGACAGTATATATATGGCAGCTATATTGCGGACAGTATTTGACAAGGACAGGACAGTATTTGGCAGTCACTTGGCGGACAGTATTTGGCAAGGAACGGACAGTATTTGGCAGTCACTTGGCGGACAGAATTTGGCAGCTACATGGCGGACAGTATTTGGCAAGGGACGGACAATAATTATTTGGCAGTCGCTTGTCGGACAGTATTTGGCAAGGAACGGACAGTATTTGGCAGTTACTTGACGGACAGTATATGGCAAGGACCGGACAGTATTTTGCAGTCACTTGGCGGACAGTATTTGCAGTCACTTGGCGTACAGTATTTGGCAGGGACAGGACAATATTTGGCAAGGAACGGACATTATTTGGCAGTCACTTGGCGGACAGTATTTGGCAAAGAACGGACAGTATTTGGCAGTCACTTGGCGGACAGTATTTGGCAAGGAACGGATATTAATTGGCAAGGAACGGACATTAATTGGCAGCTACATGGCGGACAGTATTTGGCAAGGAACGGACAGTATTTGGCAGTCACTTGGCGGACAGTATTTGGCAAGGACAGAACAGTATTTGGAAGTCTCTTGGCAGACAGTATTTGGCAACGAACGGACAGTATTTGGCAGTTACTTGGCGGACAGATTTTGGCAAGGAACGGACAGTATTTGGCAAGGACAGGACAGTATTTGGCAAGGAACGGACAGTATTTGGCAGTCACTTGGCGGACAGTATTTGGCAAGGAACGGACAGTATTTGGCAGTTACTTGGTGGACAGTATTTGGCAAGGAACGGACAGTATTAGGAAGTCACTTGGTGGACAGTATTTGGCAAGGAACGGACATTATTTGGCAGTCACTTGGCGGACAGTATTTGGCAAAGAACGGACAGTATTTGGCAGTCACTTGGCGGACAGTATTTGGCAAGGAACGGACATTAATTGGCAAGGAACGGACATTAATTGGCAGCTACATGGCGGACAGTATTTGGCAACGAACGGACAGTATTTGGCAGTTACTTGGCGGACAGATTTTGGCAAGGAACGGACAGTATTTGGCAAGGAACGGACAGTATTTGGCAAGGAACGGACATTATTTGGCAAGGAACGGACATTATTAGGCAGTCACTTGGCGGACAGTATTTGGCAAGGAACGGACATTATTTGGCAAGGAACGGACATTATTAGGCAGTCACTTGGCGGACAGTATTTGGCAAGGAATGGACACTATTTTGCAGTTACTGGCGGACAGTTTTTGGCAAGGAACGGACAGTATTTGACAGTCACTTGGCGGACAGTATTTGGCAAGGACAGGACAGTATTTGAAAGTCACTTGGCGGACAGTATTTGGCAACGAACGGACAGTATTTGGCAGTTACTTGGCGGACAGATTTTGGCAAGAAACGGACAGTATTTGGCAAGAAACGGACAGTATTTGGCAAGGACAGGACAGTATTTGGCAAGGAACGGACAGTATTAGGAAGTCACTTTGCGGACAGTATTTGGCTAGAAACGGACAGTATTTGGCAGTCACTTGGTGGACAGTATTTGGCAAGGAACGGACAGTATTTGGCAAGGACAGGACAGTATTTGGAAGTCACTTGGCGGACAGTATTTGGCAAGGAACGGACAGTATTTGGCAAGGAACGGACAGTATTTGACAAGGAACGGACAGTATTTGGCAAGGAACGGACAATATTTGGCAAGGAACGGACAATATTTAGCAAGGAACCGGCAATAATTATATTACAGTCACTTGGCGGTTAGTATTTGGCAAGGAACGGAGAGTATTAGGAAGACACGTGGCGGACAGTATTTGGCAAGGAACGGACAGTATTTGGCAGTCACTTGGCGGACAGAATTTAGCAAGGAACGGACATTATTTGGAAGCTACATGGCGGACAGTATTTGGCAAGGAACGGACAGTATTTGGCAGTCACTTGGTGGACAGTATTTGGCAAGGAACGGACAGTATTTGGCAAGGAACGGACATTATTTGGAAGCTACATGGCGGACAGTATTTGGCAAGGAACGGACAGTATTTGGAAGTCACTTGGTGGACAGTATTTGGCAAGGAACGGACAGTATTTGGCAAGGACCGGACAGTATTTGGCAAGAAACGGACAATATTTATATTACAGTCACTTGGCGGACAGAATTTGGCAAGGAACGGACAGTATTTGGCAGTTACTTGGCGGACAGTATTTGGCAAGGAACGGACATTATTTGGCAGTCACTTGGCGGACAGTATTTGGCAAGAAACGGACATTATTTGGCAGTCACTTGGCGGACAGTATTTGGCAAGGAATGGACAATATTTTGCAGTCACTTGGCGCACAGTATTTGGCAAGGACAGGACAGTATTTGGAAGTCACTTGGCGGACAGTTTTTGGCAAGGACAGGACAGTATTTGGAAGTCACTTGGCGGACAGTATTTGACAAGGAACGGACAGTATTTGGCAAGGAACGGACAGTATTTGGCAGTCACTTGGTGGACAGTATTTGGCAAGGAACGGACAGTATTTGGCAAGGACCGGACAGTATTTGGCAAGAAACGGACAGTATCTGGCAAGGAACGGACATTTTTTGGAAGCTACATGGCGGACAGTATTTGGCAAGGACCGGACAGTTTTTGGCAAGAAACGGACAATATTTATATTACAGTCACTTGGCGGACAGAATTTGGCAAGGAACGGACAGTATTAGGAAGTCACTTGGTGGACACTATTTGGCAAGGAACGGACATTATTTGGCAGTCACTTGGCGGACAGTATTTGGCAAAGAACGGACAGTATTTGGCAGTCACTTGGCGGACAGTATTTGGCAAGGAACGGACATTAATTGGCAAGGAACGGACATTAATTGGCAGCTACATGGCGGACAGTATTTGGCAAGGAACGGACAGTATTTGGCAGTTACTTGGCGGACAGTATTTGGCAAGGAACGGACATTATTTGCCAGTCACTTGGCGGACACTTTTTGGCAAGGAACGGACAGTATTTGGCAGTCACTTGGCGGACAGTATTTGGCAAGGACAGGACAGTATTTGGAAGTCACTTGGCGGATAGTATTTGGCAAGGAACGGACAGTATTTGGCAAGGAACGGACATTATTTGGAAGCTACATGGCGGACAGTATTTGGCAAGGAACGCACAGTATTTGTCAGTCACTTGGTGGACAGTATTTGGCAAGGAACGGACATTATTTGGCAAGGAACGGACATTATTTGGCAGTCACTTGGCGGACAGTATTTGGCAAAGAACGGACAGTATTTGGCAGTCACTTGGCGGACAGTATTTGGCAAGGAACGGATATTAATTGGCAAGGAACGGACATTAATTGGCAGCTACATGGCGGACAGTATTTGGCAAGGAACGGACAGTATTTGGCAGTCACTTGGCGGACAGTATTTGGCAAGGACAGAACAGTATTTGGAAGTCTCTTGGCGGACAGTATTTGGCAACGAACGGACAGTATTTGGCAGTTACTTGGCGGACAGATTTTGGCAAGAAACGGACAGTATTTGGCAAGGAACGGACAGTATTTGGCAAGGACAGGACAGTATTTGGCAAGGAACGGACAGTATTTGGCAGTCACTTGGCGGACAGTATTTGGCAAGGAACGGACAGTATTAGGAAGTCACTTGGCGGACAGTATTTGGCAAGGAACGGAAATTATTTGGCAGTCACTTGACGGACAGTATTTGGCAAAGAACGGACAGTATTTGGCAGTCACTTGGCGGACAGTATTTGGCAAGGAACGGACAGTATTTGGCAAGGAACGGACAGTATTTGACAGCTACATGGCGGACAGTATTTGGCAAGGAACGGACAGTATTTGGCAGTCACTTGGCGGACAGTATTTGGCAAGGACAGAACAGTATTTGGAAGTCTCTTGGCGGACAGTATTTGGCAACGAACGGACAGTATTTGGCAGTTACTTGGCGGACAGATTTTGGCAAGAAACGGACAGTATTTGGCAAGGAACGGACAGTATTTGGCAAGGACAGGACAGTATTTGGCAAGGAACGGACAGTATTTGGCAGTCACTTGGCGGACAGTATTTGGCAAGGAACGGACAGTATTTGGCAGTTACTTGGTGGACAGTATTTGGCAAGGAACGGACAGTATTAGGAAGTCACTTGGCGGACAGTATTTGGCAAGGAACGGAAATTATTTGGCAGTCACTTGACGGACAGTATTTGGCAAAGAACGGACAGTATTTGGCAGTCACTTGGCGGACAGTATTTGGCAAGGAACGGACAGTATTTGGCAAGGAACGGACAGTATTTGACAGCTACATGGCGGACAGTATTTGGCAAGGAACGGACAGTATTTGGCAAGGAACGGACATTATTTTGCAGTCACTTGGCGGACAGTATTTGGCAAGGAACGGACATTATTTGGCAGTCACTTGACGGACAGTATTTGGCAAGGAACATACAGTATTTGGCAATCACTTGGCGGACAGTATTTGGCAAGGAATGGAAAATATTTTGAAGTTACTTGGCGGACAGTTTTTGGCAAGGACAGGACATTTGGCAGTCACTTGGCGGACAGTATTTGGCAAGGAACGGACATTTTTTGGAAGCTACATGGCGGACAGTATTTGGGAAGGAACGGACATTATTTGGCAGTCACTTGACGGACAGTATTTGGCAAGGAATGGAAAATATTTTGAAGTTACTTGGCGGACAGTTTTTGGCAAGGACAAGACAGCATTTGGCAGTCACTTGGCGGACAGTATTTGGCAAGGAACGGACAGTATTTGACAGGTACATGGCGGACAGTATTTGGCAAGGAACGGACAGTATTTGGCAAGGAACGGACAGTAATTTGCAGTCACATGGCGGACAGTATTTGGCAACGAACGGACATTTTTTGGCAGTCACTTGGCGGACAGTATTGGCAAGGAACGGACATTATTTGGCAGTCACTTGACGGACAGTATTTGGCAAGGAACATACAGTATTTGGCAGTCACTTGGCGGACAGTATTTGGCAAGGAATGGAAAATATTTTGAAGTTACTTGGCGGACAGTTTTTTGCAAGGACAGGACAGCATTTGGCAGTCACTTGGCGGACAGTATTTGGCAAGGAACGGACATTATTTGGAAGCTACATGGCGGACAGTATTTGGGAAGGAACGGACAGTATTTGGCAGTCAATTGGCGGACAGTATTTGGCAAGGAACGGACAGTATTTGGCAAGGAATGGAAAATATTTTGAAGTTACTTGGCGGACAGTTTTTGGCAAGGACAGGACAGCATTTGGCAGTCACTTGGCGGACAGTATTTGGCAAGGAACGGACAGTATTTGGCAAGGAACGGACAGTATTTGACAGCTACATGGCGGACAGTATTTGGCAAGGAACGGACAGTATTTGGCAAGGAACGGACAGTATTTTGCAGTCACTTGGCGGACAGTATTTGGCAACGAACGGACATTATTTGGCAGTCACTTGGCGGACAGTATTTGGCAAGGAACGGACATTATTTGGGAGTCACTTGACGAACAGTATTTGGCAAGGAATGGAAAATATTTTGCAGTTACTTGGCGGACAGTTTTTGGCAAGGACAGGACAGCATTTGGCAGTCACTTGGCGGACAGTATTTGGCAAGGAACGGACATTATTTGGAAGCTACATGGCGGACAGTATTTGGCAAGGAACGGACAGTATTTGGCAGTCACTTGGCGGACAGTATTTGGCAAGGAACGGACATTGTTTGGCAGTCACTTGACGGACAGTATTTGGCATGGAACATACAGTATTTCGCAGTCACTTGGCGGACAGTATTTGGCAAGGAACGGACAGTATTTGGCAAGGAACGGACAGTATTTGACAGCTACATGGCGGACAGTATTTGGCAAGGAACGGACAGTATTTGGCAAGGAACGGACATTATTTTGCAGTCACTTGGCGGACAGTATTTGGCAACGAACGGACAGTATTTGGCAGTCACTTGGCGGACAGTATTTGGCAAGGAACGGACAGTATTTGGCAGTCACTTGGCGGACAGTATTTGGCAAGGAACGGAAATTATTTGGCAGTCACTTGACGGACAGTATTTGGCAAGGAACATACAGTATTTGGCAGTCACTTGGCGGACAGTATTTGGCAAGGAACGGACAGTATTTGACAGCTACATGGCGGACAGTATTTGGCAAGGAACGGACAGTATTTGGCAAGGAACGGACATTATTTTGCAGTCACTTGGCGGACAGTATTTGGCAAGGAACGGACATTATTTGGCAGTCACTTGACGGACAGTATTTGGCAAGGAACATACAGTATTTGGCAATCACTTGGCGGACAGTATTTGGCAAGGAATGGAAAATATTTTGAAGTTACTTGGCGGACAGTTTTTGGCAAGGACAGGACATTTGGCAGTCACTTGGCGGACAGTATTTGGCAAGGAACGGACATTTTTTGGAAGCTACATGGCGGACAGTATTTGGGAAGGAACGGACATTATTTGGCAGTCACTTGACGGACAGTATTTGGCAAGGAATGGAAAATATTTTGAAGTTACTTGGCGGACAGTTTTTGGCAAGGACAGGACAGCATTTGGCAGTCACTTGGCGGACAGTATTTGGCAAGGAACGGACATTATTTGGAAGCTACATGGCGGACAATATTTGGGAAGGAACGGACAGTATTTGGCAGTCACTTGGCGGACAGTATTTGGCAAGGAACGGACAGTATTTGACAGGTACATGGCGGACAGTATTTGGCAAGGAACGGACAGTATTTGGCAAGGAACGGACAGTAATTTGCAGTCACATGGCGGACAGTATTTGGCAACGAACGGACATTTTTTGGCAGTCACTTGGCGGACAGTATTTGGCAAGGAACGGACATTATTTGGCAGTCACTTGACGGACAGTATTTGGCAAGGAACATACAGTATTTGGCAGTCACTTGGCGGACAGTATTTGGCAAGGAATGGAAAATATTTTGAAGTTACTTTGCGGACAGTTTTTTGCAAGGACAGGACAGCATTTGGCAGTCACTTGGCGGACAGTATTTGGCAAGGAACGGACATGATTTGGAAGCTACATGGCGGACAGTATTTGGGAAGGAACGGACAGTATTTGGCAGTCAATTGGCGGACAGTATTTGGCAAGGAACGGACAGTATTTGGCAAGGAATGGAAAATATTTTGAAGTTACTTGGCGGACAGTTTTTGGCAAGGACAGGACAGCATTTGGCAGTCACTTGGCGGACAGTATTTGGCAAGGAACGGACAGTATTTGGCAAGGAACGGACAGTATTTGACAGCTACATGGCGGACAGTATTTGGCAAGGAACGGACAGTATTTGGCAAGGAACGGACAGTATTTTGCAGTCACTTGGCGGACAGTATTTGGCAACGAACGGACATTATTTGGCAGTCACTTGGCGGACAGTATTTGGCAAGGAACGGACATTATTTGGGAGTCACTTGACGAACAGTATTTGGCAAGGAATGGAAAATATTTTGCAGTTACTTGGCGGACAGTTTTTGGCAAGGACAGGACAGCATTTGGCAGTCACTTGGCGGACAGTATTTGGCAAGGAACGGACATTATTTGGAAGCTACATGGCGGACAGTATTTGGCAAGGAACGGACAGTATTTGGCAGTCACTTGGCGGACAGTATTTGGCAGTCACTTGGCGGACAGTATTTGGCCAAGGAACGGACAGTATTTGGCAGTCACTGGGCGGACAGTATTTGGCAAGGAACGGACAGTATTTGGCAGTCACTTGGCGGACAGTATTTGGCAAGGAACGGACATTGTTTGGCAGTCACTTGACGGACAGTATTTGGCATGGAACATACAGTATTTGGCAGTCACTTGGCGGACAGTATTTGGCAAGGAACGGACAGTATTTGGCAAGGAACGGACAGTATTTGACAGCTACATGGCGGACAGTATTTGGCAAGGAACGGACAGTATTTGGCAAGGAACGGACATTATTTTGCAGTCACTTGGCGGACAGTATTTGGCAACGAACGGACAGTATTTGGCAGTCAATTGGCGGACAGTATTTGGCAAGGAACGGAAATTATTTGGCAGTCACTTGACGGACAGTATTTGGCAAGGAACATACAGTATTTGGCAGTCACTTGGCGGACAGTATTTGGCAAGGAACGGACAGTATTTGGCAAGGAACGGACAGTATTTGACAGCTACATGGCGGACAGTATTTGGCAAGGAACGGACAGTATTTGGCAAGGAACAGACAGTATTTGACAGCTACATGGCGGACAGTATTTGGCAAGGAACGGACAGTATTTGGCAAGGAACGGACATTATTTTGCAGTCACTTGGCGGACAGTATTTGGCAAGGAACGGACATTATTTGGCAGTCACTTGGCGGACAGTATTTGGCAAGGAACATACAGTATTTGGCAATCACTTGGCGGACAGTATTTGGCAAGGAACGGACATTTTTTGGAAGCTACATGGCGGACAGTATTTGGGAAGGAACGGACATTATTTGGCAGTCACTTGACGGACAGTATTTGGCAAGGAATGGAAAATATTTTGAAGTTACTTGGCGGACAGTTTTTGGCAAGGACAGGACAGCATTTGGCAGTCACTTGGCGGACAGTATTTGGCAAGGAACGGACATTATTTGGAAGCTACATGGCGGACAATATTTGGGAAGGAACGGACAGTATTTGGCAGTCACTTGGCGGACAGTATTTGGCAAGGAACGGACAGTATTTGACAGGTACATGGCGGACAGTATTTGGCAAGGAACGGACAGTATTTGGCAAGGAACGGACAGTAATTTGCAGTCACATGGCGGACAGTATTTGGCAACGAACGGACATTTTTTGGCAGTCACTTGGCGGACAGTATTTGGCAAGGAACGGACATTATTTGGCAGTCACTTGACGGACAGTATTTGGCAAGGAACATACAGTATTTGGCAGTCACTTGGCGGACAGTATTTGGCAAGGAATGGAAAATATTTTGAAGTTACTTGGCGGACAGTTTTTTGCAAGGACAGGACAGCATTTGGCAGTCACTTGGCGGACAGTATTTGGCAAGGAACGGACATTATTTGGAAGCTACATGGCGGACAGTATTTGGGAAGGAACGGACAGTATTTGGCAGTCAATTGGCGGACAGTATTTGGCAAGGAACGGACAGTATTTGGCAAGGAATGGAAAATATTTTGAAGTTACTTGGCGGACAGTTTTTGGCAAGGACAGGACAGCATTTGGCAGTCACTTGGCGGACAGTATTTGGCAAGGAACGGACAGTATTTGGCAAGGAACGGACAGTATTTGACAGCTACATGGCGGACAGTATTTGGCAAGGAACGGACAGTATTTGGCAAGGAACGGACAGTATTTTGCAGTCACTTGGCGGACAGTATTTGGCAACGAACGGACATTATTTGGCAGTCACTTGGCGGACAGTATTTGGCAAGGAACGGACATTATTTGGGAGTCACTTGACGAACAGTATTTGGCAAGGAATGGAAAATATTTTGCAGTTACTTGGCGGACAGTTTTTGGCAAGGACAGGACAGCATTTGGCAGTCACTTGGCGGACAGTATTTGGCAAGGAACGGACATTATTTGGAAGCTACATGGCGGACAGTATTTGGCAAGGAACGGACAGTATTTGGCAGTCACTTGGCGGACAGTATTTGGCAGTCACTTGGCGGACAGTATTTGGCCAAGGAACGGACAGTATTTGGCAGTCACTGGGCGGACAGTATTTGGCAAGGAACGGACAGTATTTGGCAGTCACTTGGCGGACAGTATTTGGCAAGGAACGGACATTGTTTGGCAGTCACTTGACGGACAGTATTTGGCATGGAACATACAGTATTTGGCAGTCACTTGGCGGACAGTATTTGGCAAGGAACGGACAGTATTTGGCAAGGAACGGACAGTATTTGACAGCTACATGGCGGACAGTATTTGGCAAGGAACGGACAGTATTTGGCAAGGAACGGACATTATTTTGCAGTCACTTGGCGGACAGTATTTGGCAACGAACGGACAGTATTTGGCAGTCACTTGGCGGACAGTATTTGGCAAGGAACGGAAATTATTTGGCAGTCACTTGACGGACAGTATTTGGCAAGGAACATACAGTATTTGGCAGTCACTTGGCGGACAGTATTTGGCAAGGAACGGACAGTATTTGGCAAGGAACGGACAGTATTTGACAGCTACATGGCGGACAGTATTTGGCAAGGAACGGACAGTATTTGGCAAGGAACGGACAGTATTTGACAGCTACATGGCGGACAGTATTTGGCAAGGAACGGACAGTATTTGGCAAGGAACGGACATTATTTTGCAGTCACTTGGCGGACAGTATTTGGCAAGGAACGGACATTATTTGGCAGTCACTTGGCGGACAGTATTTGGCAAGGAACATACAGTATTTGGCAATCACTTGGCGGACAGTATTTGGCAAGGAATGGAAAATATTTTGAAGTTACTTGGCGGACAGTTTTTGGCAAGGACAGGACAACATTTGGCAGTCACTTGGCGGACAGTATTTGGCAAGGAACGGACATTATTTGGAAGCTACATGGCGGACAGTATTTGGGAAGGAACGGACATTATTTGGCAGTCACTTGACGGACAGTATTTGGCAAGGAATGGAAAATATTTTGAAGTTACTTGGCGGACAGTTTTTGGCAAGGACAGGTTAGCATTTGGCAGTCACTTGGCGGACAGTATTTGGCAAGGAACGGACATTATTTGGAAGCTACATGGCGGACAGTATTTGGGAAGGAACGGACAGTATTTGGCAGTCACTTGGCGGACAGTATTTGGCAAGGAACGGACAGTATTTGGCAAGGAACGGACAGTATTTGGCAAGGAACGGACAGTATTTGACAGCTACATGGCGGACAGTATTTGGCAAGGAACGGACAGTGTTTGGCAAGGAACGGACAGTATTTTGCAGTCACATGGCGGACAGTATTTGGCAACGAACGGACATTTTTTGGCAGTCAGGAACGGACATTATTTGGAAGCTACATGGCAGACAGTATTTGGGAAGGAACGGGCAGTATTTGGCAGTCACTTGGCAGACAGTATTTGGCAAGGAACGGACAGTATTTGACAGTCACTTGGCGGACAGTATTTGGCAAGGAACGGACAGTATTTGGCAAGGAACGGACAAGGAACGAACGGACATTTTTGGCAGTCAGGAACGGACATTATTTAAAAGCTACATGGCGGACGGTATTTGGGAAGGAACGGACAGTATTTGGCAGTCACTTGACGGACAGTATTTGGCAAGGAACGGACAGTATTTGACAGCTACATGGCGGACAGTATTTGGCAAGGAACGGACAGTATTTGGCAAGGAACGGACATTATTTTGCAGTCACTTGGCGGACAGTATTTGGCAAGGAACGGACATTATTTGGCAGTCACTTGACGGACAGTATTTGGCAAGGAACATACAGTATTTGGCAGTCACTTGACGGACAGTATTTGGCAAGGAATGGAAAATATTTTGAAGTTACTTGGCGGACAGTTTTTGGCAAGGACAGGACAGCATTTGGCAGTCACTTGGCGGACAGTATTTGGCAAGGAACGGACATTATTTGGCAGTCACTTGACGGACAGTATTTGGCAAGGAACATACAGTATTTGGCAGTCACTTGGCGGACAGTATTTGGCAAGGAACGGACAGTATTTGGCAAGGAACGGACAGTATTTGACAGCTACATGGCGGACAGTATTTGGCAAGGAACGGACAGTATTTGGCAAGGAACGGACATTATTTGGAAGCTACATGGCGGACAGTATTTGGGAAGGAACGGACATTATTTGGCAGTCACTTGACGGACAGTATTTGGCAAGGAATGGAAAATATTTTGAAGTTACTTGGCGGACAGTTTTTGGCAAGGACAGGTTAGCATTTGGCAGTCACTTGGCGGACAGTATTTGGCAAGGAACGGACATTATTTGGAAGCTACATGGCGGACAGTATTTGGGAAGGAACGGACAGTATTTGGCAGTCACTTGGCGGACAGTATTTGGCAAGGAACGGACAGTATTTGGCAAGGAACGGACAGTATTTGGCAAGGAACGGACAGTATTTGACAGCTACATGGCGGACAGTATTTGGCAAGGAACGGACAGTGTTTGGCAAGGAACGGACAGTATTTTGCAGTCACATGGCGGACAGTATTTGGCAACGAACGGACATTTTTTGGCAGTCAGGAACGGACATTATTTGGAAGCTACATGGCAGACAGTATTTGGGAAGGAACGGGCAGTATTTGGCAGTCACTTGGCAGACAGTATTTGGCAAGGAACGGACAGTATTTGACAGTCACTTGGCGGACAGTATTTGGCAAGGAACGGACAGTATTTGGCAAGGAACGGACAAGGAACGAACGGACATTTTTGGCAGTCAGGAACGGACATTATTTAAAAGCTACATGGCGGACGGTATTTGGGAAGGAACGGACAGTATTTGGCAGTCACTTGACGGACAGTATTTGGCAAGGAACGGACAGTATTTGACAGCTACATGGCGGACAGTATTTGGCAAGGAACGGACAGTATTTGGCAAGGAACGGACATTATTTTGCAGTCACTTGGCGGACAGTATTTGGCAAGGAACGGACATTATTTGGCAGTCACTTGACGGACAGTATTTGGCAAGGAACATACAGTATTTGGCAGTCACTTGACGGACAGTATTTGGCAAGGAATGGAAAATATTTTGAAGTTACTTGGCGGACAGTTTTTGGCAAGGACAGGACAGCATTTGGCAGTCACTTGGCGGACAGTATTTGGCAAGGAACGGACATTATTTGGCAGTCACTTGACGGACAGTATTTGGCAAGGAACATACAGTATTTGGCAGTCACTTGGCGGACAGTATTTGGCAAGGAACGGACAGTATTTGGCAAGGAACGGACAGTATTTGACAGCTACATGGCGGACAGTATTTGGCAAGGAACGGACAGTATTTGGCAAGGAACGGACATTATTTTGCAGTCACTTGGCGGACAGTATTTGGCAACGAACGGACAGTATTTGGCAGTCACTTGGCGGACAGTATTTGGCAAGGAACGGACAGTATTTGACAGGTACATGGCGGACAGTATTTGGCAAGGAACGGACAGTATTTGGCAAGGAACGGACAGTATTTGACAGCTACATGGCGGACAGTATTTGGCAAGGAACGGACAGTATTTGGCAAGGAACGGACATTATTTTGCAGTCACTTGGCGGACAGTATTTGGCAAGGAACGGACATTATTTGGCAGTCACTTGACGGACAGTATTTGGCAAGGAACATACAGTATTTGGCAATCACTTGGCGGACAGTATTTGGCAAGGAATGGAAAATATTTTGAAATTACTTGGCGGACAGTTTTTGGCAAGGACAGGACAACATTTGGCAGTCACTTGGCGGATAGTATTTGGCAAGGAACGGACAGTATTTGACAGCTACATGGCGGACAGTATTTGGCAAGGAACGGACAGTATTTGGCAAGGAACGGACATTATTTTGCAGTCACTTGACGGACAGTATTTGGCAACGAACGGACAGTATTTGGCAGTCACTTGGCGGACAGTATTTGGCAAGGAACGGACAGTATTTGACAGCTACATGGCGGACAGTATTTGGCAAGGAACGGACAGTATTTGGCAAGGAACGGACAGTATTTGACAGCTACATGGCGGACAGTATTTGGCAAGGAACGGACAGTATTTGGCAAGGAACGGACATTATTTTGCAGTCACTTGGCGGACAGTATTTGGCAAGGAACGGACATTATTTGGCAGTCACTTGACGGACAGTATTTGGCAAGGAACATACAGTATTTGGCAATCACTTGGCGGACAGTATTTGGCAAGGAATGGAAAATATTTTGAAATTACTTGGCGGACAGTTTTTGGCAAGGACAGGACAACATTTGGCAGTCACTTGGCGGATAGTATTTGGCAAGGAACGGACATTATTTGGAAGCTACATGGCGGAGAGTATTTGGGAAGGAACGGACATTATTTGGCAGTCACTTGACGGACAGTATTTGGCAAGGAATGGAAAATATTTTGAAGTTACTTGGCGGACAGTTTTTGGCAAGGACAGGACAACATTTGGCAGTCACTTGGCGGACAGTATTTGGCAAGGAACGGACATTATTTGGAAGCTACATGGCGGACAGTATTTGGGAAGGAACGGACAGTATTTGGCAGTCACTTGGCGGACAGTATTTGGCAAGGAACGGACAGTATTTGGCAAGGAACGGACAGTATTTGACAGCTACATAGCGGACAGTATTTGGCAAGGAACGGACAGTATTTAGCAAGGAACGGACAGTATTTTGCAGTCACATGGCGGACAGTATTTGGCAACGAACGGACATTTTTTGGCAGTCAGGAACGGACATTATTTGGAAGCTACATGGCAGACAGTATTTGGGAAGGAACGGACAGTATTTGGCAGTCACTTGGCAGACAGTATTTGGCAAGGAACGGACAGTATTTGACAGCTACATGGCGGACAGTATTTGGCAAGGAACGGACAAGGAACGAACGGACATTTTTGGCAGTCAGGAACGGACATTATTTAAAAGCTACATGGCGGACGGTATTTGGGAAGGAACGGACAGTATTTGGCAGTCACTTGACGGACAGTTTTTGGCAAGGAACGGACAGTATTTGACAGCTACATGGCGGACAGTATTTGGCAAGGAACGGACAGTATTTGGCAAGGAACGGACAGTATTTGGCAGTCACTGGGCGGACAGTATTTGGCAAGGAACGGACAGTATTTGGCAGTCACTTGGCGGACAGTATTTGGCAAGGAACGGACATTATTTGGCAGTCACTTGACGGACAGTATTTGGCAAGGAACATACAGTATTTGGCAGTCACTTGGCGGACAGTATTTGGCAAGGAACGGACAGTATTTGGCAAGGAACGGACAGTATTTGACAGCTACATGGCGGACAGTATTTGGCAAGGAACGGACAGTATTTGGCAAGGAACGGACATTATTTTGCAGTCACTTGGCGGACAGTATTTGGCAACGAACGGACAGTATTTGGCAGTCACTTGGCGGACAGTATTTGGCAAGGAACGGACAGTATTTGGCAGTCACTTGGCGGACAGTATTTGGCAAGGAACGGAAATTATTTGGCAGTCACTTGACGGACAGTATTTGGCAAGGAACATACAGTATTTGGCAGTCACTTGGCGGACAGTATTTGGCAAGGAACGGACAGTATTTGGCAAGGAACGGACAGTATTTGACAGCTACATGGCGTACAGTATTTGGCAAGGAACGGACAGTATTTGGCAAGGAACGGACAGTATTTGACAGCTACATGGCGGACAGTATTTGGCAAGGAACGGACAGTATTTGGCAAGGAACGGACATTATTTTGCAGTCACTTGGCGGACAGTATTTGGCAAGGAACGGACATTATTTGGCAGTCACTTGACGGACAGTATTTGGCAAGGAACATACAGTATTTGGCAATCACTTGGCGGACAGTATTTGGCAAGGAATGGAAAATATTTTGAAGTTACTTGGCGGACAGTTTTTGGCAAGGACAGGACAGCATTTGGCAGTCACTTGGCGGACAGTATTTGGCAAGGAACGGACATTATTTGGAAGCTACATGGCGGACAGTATTTGGGAAGGAACGGACAGTATTTGGCAGTCACTTGGCGGACAGTATTTGGCAAGGAACGGACAGTATTTGACAGCTACATGGCGGACAGTATTTGGCAAGGAACGGACAGTATTTGGCAAGGAACGGACAAGGAACGAACGGACATTTTTGGCAGTCAGGAACGGACATTATTTAAAAGCTACATGGCGGACGGTATTTGGGAAGGAACGGACAGTATTTGGCAGTCACTTGACGGACAGTTTTTGGCAAGGAACGGACAGTATTTGGCAAGGAACGGACAGTATTTTGCAGTCACTTGGCGGACAGTATTTGGCAACGAACGGACATTATTTGGCAGTCACTTGGCGGACAGTATTTGGCAAGGAACGGACATTATTTGGCAGTCACTTGACGAACAGTATTTGGCAAGGAATGGAAAATATTTTGCAGTTACTTGGCGGACAGTTTTTGGCAAGGACAGGACAGCATTTGGCAGTCACTTGGCGGACAGTATTTGGCAAGGAACGGACATTATTTGGAAGCTACATGGCGGACAGTATTTGGCAAGGAACGGACAGTATTTGGCAGTCACTTGGCGGACAGTATTTGGCAGTCACTTGGCGGACAGTATTTGGCAAGGAACGGACAGTATTTGGCAGTCACTGGGCGGACAGTATTTGGCAAGGAACGGACAGTATTTGGCAGTCACTTGGCGGACAGTATTTGGCAAGGAACGGACATTATTTGGCAGTCACTTGACGGACAGTATTTGGCAAGGAACGGACAGTATTTGACAGCTACATGGCGGACAGTATTTGGCAAGGAACGGACAGTATTTGGCAAGGAACGGACAGTATTTGACAGCTACATGGCGGACAGTATTTGGCAAGGAACGGACAGTATTTGGCAAGGAACGGACATTATTTTGCAGTCACTTGGCGGACAGTATTTGGCAAGGAACGGACATTATTTGGCAGTCACTTGGCGGACAGTATTTGGCAAGGAACATACAGTATTTGGCAATCACTTGGCGGACAGTATTTGGCAAGGAATGGAAAATATTTTGAAGTTACTTGGCGGACAGTTTTTGGCAAGGACAGGACAACATTTGGCAGTCACTTGGCGGACAGTATTTGGCAAGGAACGGACATTATTTGGAAGCTACATGGCGGACAGTATTTGGGAAGGAACGGACATTATTTGGCAGTCACTTGACGGACAGTATTTGGCAAGGAATGGAAAATATTTTGAAGTTACTTGGCGGACAGTTTTTGGCAAGGACAGGTTAGCATTTGGCAGTCACTTGGCGGACAGTATTTGGCAAGGAACGGACATTATTTGGAAGCTACATGGCGGACAGTATTTGGGAAGGAACGGACAGTATTTGGCAGTCACTTGGCGGACAGTATTTGGCAAGGAACGGACAGTATTTGGCAAGGAACGGACAGTATTTGGCAAGGAACGGACAGTATTTGACAGCTACATGGCGGACAGTATTTGGCAAGGAACGGACAGTGTTTGGCAAGGAACGGACAGTATTTTGCAGTCACATGGCGGACAGTATTTGGCAACGAACGGACATTTTTTGGCAGTCAGGAACGGACATTATTTGGAAGCTACATGGCAGACAGTATTTGGGAAGGAACGGGCAGTATTTGGCAGTCACTTGGCAGACAGTATTTGGCAAGGAACGGACAGTATTTGACAGTCACTTGGCGGACAGTATTTGGCAAGGAACGGACAGTATTTGGCAAGGAACGGACAAGGAACGAACGGACATTTTTGGCAGTCAGGAACGGACATTATTTAAAAGCTACATGGCGGACGGTATTTGGGAAGGAACGGACAGTATTTGGCAGTCACTTGACGGACAGTATTTGGCAAGGAACGGACAGTATTTGACAGCTACATGGCGGACAGTATTTGGCAAGGAACGGACAGTATTTGGCAAGGAACGGACATTATTTTGCAGTCACTTGGCGGACAGTATTTGGCAAGGAACGGACATTATTTGGCAGTCACTTGACGGACAGTATTTGGCAAGGAACATACAGTATTTGGCAGTCACTTGACGGACAGTATTTGGCAAGGAATGGAAAATATTTTGAAGTTACTTGGCGGACAGTTTTTGGCAAGGACAGGACAGCATTTGGCAGTCACTTGGCGGACAGTATTTGGCAAGGAACGGACATTATTTGGCAGTCACTTGACGGACAGTATTTGGCAAGGAACATACAGTATTTGGCAGTCACTTGGCGGACAGTATTTGGCAAGGAACGGACAGTATTTGGCAAGGAACGGACAGTATTTGACAGCTACATGGCGGACAGTATTTGGCAAGGAACGGACAGTATTTGGCAAGGAACGGACATTATTTGGAAGCTACATGGCGGACAGTATTTGGGAAGGAACGGACATTATTTGGCAGTCACTTGACGGACAGTATTTGGCAAGGAATGGAAAATATTTTGAAGTTACTTGGCGGACAGTTTTTGGCAAGGACAGGTTAGCATTTGGCAGTCACTTGGCGGACAGTATTTGGCAAGGAACGGACATTATTTGGAAGCTACATGGCGGACAGTATTTGGGAAGGAACGGACAGTATTTGGCAGTCACTTGGCGGACAGTATTTGGCAAGGAACGGACAGTATTTGGCAAGGAACGGACAGTATTTGGCAAGGAACGGACAGTATTTGACAGCTACATGGCGGACAGTATTTGGCAAGGAACGGACAGTGTTTGGCAAGGAACGGACAGTATTTTGCAGTCACATGGCGGACAGTATTTGGCAACGAACGGACATTTTTTGGCAGTCAGGAACGGACATTATTTGGAAGCTACATGGCAGACAGTATTTGGGAAGGAACGGGCAGTATTTGGCAGTCACTTGGCAGACAGTATTTGGCAAGGAACGGACAGTATTTGACAGTCACTTGGCGGACAGTATTTGGCAAGGAACGGACAGTATTTGGCAAGGAACGGACAAGGAACGAACGGACATTTTTGGCAGTCAGGAACGGACATTATTTAAAAGCTACATGGCGGACGGTATTTGGGAAGGAACGGACAGTATTTGGCAGTCACTTGACGGACAGTATTTGGCAAGGAACGGACAGTATTTGACAGCTACATGGCGGACAGTATTTGGCAAGGAACGGACAGTATTTGGCAAGGAACGGACATTATTTTGCAGTCACTTGGCGGACAGTATTTGGCAAGGAACGGACATTATTTGGCAGTCACTTGACGGACAGTATTTGGCAAGGAACATACAGTATTTGGCAGTCACTTGACGGACAGTATTTGGCAAGGAATGGAAAATATTTTGAAGTTACTTGGCGGACAGTTTTTGGCAAGGACAGGACAGCATTTGGCAGTCACTTGGCGGACAGTATTTGGCAAGGAACGGACATTATTTGGCAGTCACTTGACGGACAGTATTTGGCAAGGAACATACAGTATTTGGCAGTCACTTGGCGGACAGTATTTGGCAAGGAACGGACAGTATTTGGCAAGGAACGGACAGTATTTGACAGCTACATGGCGGACAGTATTTGGCAAGGAACGGACAGTATTTGGCAAGGAACGGACATTATTTTGCAGTCACTTGGCGGACAGTATTTGGCAACGAACGGACAGTATTTGGCAGTCACTTGGCGGACAGTATTTGGCAAGGAACGGACAGTATTTGACAGGTACATGGCGGACAGTATTTGGCAAGGAACGGACAGTATTTGGCAAGGAACGGACAGTATTTGACAGCTACATGGCGGACAGTATTTGGCAAGGAACGGACAGTATTTGGCAAGGAACGGACATTATTTTGCAGTCACTTGGCGGACAGTATTTGGCAAGGAACGGACATTATTTGGCAGTCACTTGACGGACAGTATTTGGCAAGGAACATACAGTATTTGGCAATCACTTGGCGGACAGTATTTGGCAAGGAATGGAAAATATTTTGAAATTACTTGGCGGACAGTTTTTGGCAAGGACAGGACAACATTTGGCAGTCACTTGGCGGATAGTATTTGGCAAGGAACGGACAGTATTTGACAGCTACATGGCGGACAGTATTTGGCAAGGAACGGACAGTATTTGGCAAGGAACGGACATTATTTTGCAGTCACTTGACGGACAGTATTTGGCAACGAACGGACAGTATTTGGCAGTCACTTGGCGGACAGTATTTGGCAAGGAACGGACAGTATTTGACAGCTACATGGCGGACAGTATTTGGCAAGGAACGGACAGTATTTGGCAAGGAACGGACAGTATTTGACAGCTACATGGCGGACAGTATTTGGCAAGGAACGGACAGTATTTGGCAAGGAACGGACATTATTTTGCAGTCACTTGGCGGACAGTATTTGGCAAGGAACGGACATTATTTGGCAGTCACTTGACGGACAGTATTTGGCAAGGAACATACAGTATTTGGCAATCACTTGGCGGACAGTATTTGGCAAGGAATGGAAAATATTTTGAAATTACTTGGCGGACAGTTTTTGGCAAGGACAGGACAACATTTGGCAGTCACTTGGCGGATAGTATTTGGCAAGGAACGGACATTATTTGGAAGCTACATGGCGGAGAGTATTTGGGAAGGAACGGACATTATTTGGCAGTCACTTGACGGACAGTATTTGGCAAGGAATGGAAAATATTTTGAAGTTACTTGGCGGACAGTTTTTGGCAAGGACAGGACAACATTTGGCAGTCACTTGGCGGACAGTATTTGGCAAGGAACGGACATTATTTGGAAGCTACATGGCGGACAGTATTTGGGAAGGAACGGACAGTATTTGGCAGTCACTTGGCGGACAGTATTTGGCAAGGAACGGACAGTATTTGGCAAGGAACGGACAGTATTTGACAGCTACATAGCGGACAGTATTTGGCAAGGAACGGACAGTATTTAGCAAGGAACGGACAGTATTTTGCAGTCACATGGCGGACAGTATTTGGCAACGAACGGACATTTTTTGGCAGTCAGGAACGGACATTATTTGGAAGCTACATGGCAGACAGTATTTGGGAAGGAACGGACAGTATTTGGCAGTCACTTGGCAGACAGTATTTGGCAAGGAACGGACAGTATTTGACAGCTACATGGCGGACAGTATTTGGCAAGGAACGGACAAGGAACGAACGGACATTTTTGGCAGTCAGGAACGGACATTATTTAAAAGCTACATGGCGGACGGTATTTGGGAAGGAACGGACAGTATTTGGCAGTCACTTGACGGACAGTTTTTGGCAAGGAACGGACAGTATTTGACAGCTACATGGCGGACAGTATTTGGCAAGGAACGGACAGTATTTGGCAAGGAACGGACAGTATTTGGCAGTCACTGGGCGGACAGTATTTGGCAAGGAACGGACAGTATTTGGCAGTCACTTGGCGGACAGTATTTGGCAAGGAACGGACATTATTTGGCAGTCACTTGACGGACAGTATTTGGCAAGGAACATACAGTATTTGGCAGTCACTTGGCGGACAGTATTTGGCAAGGAACGGACAGTATTTGGCAAGGAACGGACAGTATTTGACAGCTACATGGCGGACAGTATTTGGCAAGGAACGGACAGTATTTGGCAAGGAACGGACATTATTTTGCAGTCACTTGGCGGACAGTATTTGGCAACGAACGGACAGTATTTGGCAGTCACTTGGCGGACAGTATTTGGCAAGGAACGGACAGTATTTGGCAGTCACTTGGCGGACAGTATTTGGCAAGGAACGGAAATTATTTGGCAGTCACTTGACGGACAGTATTTGGCAAGGAACATACAGTATTTGGCAGTCACTTGGCGGACAGTATTTGGCAAGGAACGGACAGTATTTGGCAAGGAACGGACAGTATTTGACAGCTACATGGCGTACAGTATTTGGCAAGGAACGGACAGTATTTGGCAAGGAACGGACAGTATTTGACAGCTACATGGCGGACAGTATTTGGCAAGGAACGGACAGTATTTGGCAAGGAACGGACATTATTTTGCAGTCACTTGGCGGACAGTATTTGGCAAGGAACGGACATTATTTGGCAGTCACTTGACGGACAGTATTTGGCAAGGAACATACAGTATTTGGCAATCACTTGGCGGACAGTATTTGGCAAGGAATGGAAAATATTTTGAAGTTACTTGGCGGACAGTTTTTGGCAAGGACAGGACAGCATTTGGCAGTCACTTGGCGGACAGTATTTGGCAAGGAACGGACATTATTTGGAAGCTACATGGCGGACAGTATTTGGGAAGGAACGGACAGTATTTGGCAGTCACTTGGCGGACAGTATTTGGCAAGGAACGGACAGTATTTGACAGCTACATGGCGGACAGTATTTGGCAAGGAACGGACAGTATTTGGCAAGGAACGGACAAGGAACGAACGGACATTTTTGGCAGTCAGGAACGGACATTATTTAAAAGCTACATGGCGGACGGTATTTGGGAAGGAACGGACAGTATTTGGCAGTCACTTGACGGACAGTTTTTGGCAAGGAACGGACAGTATTTGGCAAGGAACGGACAGTATTTTGCAGTCACTTGGCGGACAGTATTTGGCAACGAACGGACATTATTTGGCAGTCACTTGGCGGACAGTATTTGGCAAGGAACGGACATTATTTGGCAGTCACTTGACGAACAGTATTTGGCAAGGAATGGAAAATATTTTGCAGTTACTTGGCGGACAGTTTTTGGCAAGGACAGGACAGCATTTGGCAGTCACTTGGCGGACAGTATTTGGCAAGGAACGGACATTATTTGGAAGCTACATGGCGGACAGTATTTGGCAAGGAACGGACAGTATTTGGCAGTCACTTGGCGGACAGTATTTGGCAGTCACTTGGCGGACAGTATTTGGCAAGGAACGGACAGTATTTGGCAGTCACTGGGCGGACAGTATTTGGCAAGGAACGGACAGTATTTGGCAGTCACTTGGCGGACAGTATTTGGCAAGGAACGGACATTATTTGGCAGTCACTTGACGGACAGTATTTGGCAAGGAACGGACAGTATTTGACAGCTACATGGCGGACAGTATTTGGCAAGGAACGGACAGTATTTGGCAAGGAACGGACAGTATTTGACAGCTACATGGCGGACAGTATTTGGCAAGGAACGGACAGTATTTGGCAAGGAACGGACATTATTTTGCAGTCACTTGGCGGACAGTATTTGGCAAGGAACGGACATTATTTGGCAGTCACTTGGCGGACAGTATTTGGCAAGGAACATACAGTATTTGGCAATCACTTGGCGGACAGTATTTGGCAAGGAATGGAAAATATTTTGAAGTTACTTGGCGGACAGTTTTTGGCAAGGACAGGACAACATTTGGCAGTCACTTGGCGGACAGTATTTGGCAAGGAACGGACATTATTTGGAAGCTACATGGCGGACAGTATTTGGGAAGGAACGGACATTATTTGGCAGTCACTTGACGGACAGTATTTGGCAAGGAATGGAAAATATTTTGAAGTTACTTGGCGGACAGTTTTTGGCAAGGACAGGTTAGCATTTGGCAGTCACTTGGCGGACAGTATTTGGCAAGGAACGGACATTATTTGGAAGCTACATGGCGGACAGTATTTGGGAAGGAACGGACAGTATTTGGCAGTCACTTGGCGGACAGTATTTGGCAAGGAACGGACAGTATTTGGCAAGGAACGGACAGTATTTGGCAAGGAACGGACAGTATTTGACAGCTACATGGCGGACAGTATTTGGCAAGGAACGGACAGTGTTTGGCAAGGAACGGACAGTATTTTGCAGTCACATGGCGGACAGTATTTGGCAACGAACGGACATTTTTTGGCAGTCAGGAACGGACATTATTTGGAAGCTACATGGCAGACAGTATTTGGGAAGGAACGGGCAGTATTTGGCAGTCACTTGGCAGACAGTATTTGGCAAGGAACGGACAGTATTTGACAGTCACTTGGCGGACAGTATTTGGCAAGGAACGGACAGTATTTGGCAAGGAACGGACAAGGAACGAACGGACATTTTTGGCAGTCAGGAACGGACATTATTTAAAAGCTACATGGCGGACGGTATTTGGGAAGGAACGGACAGTATTTGGCAGTCACTTGACGGACAGTATTTGGCAAGGAACGGACAGTATTTGACAGCTACATGGCGGACAGTATTTGGCAAGGAACGGACAGTATTTGGCAAGGAACGGACATTATTTTGCAGTCACTTGGCGGACAGTATTTGGCAAGGAACGGACATTATTTGGCAGTCACTTGACGGACAGTATTTGGCAAGGAACATACAGTATTTGGCAGTCACTTGACGGACAGTATTTGGCAAGGAATGGAAAATATTTTGAAGTTACTTGGCGGACAGTTTTTGGCAAGGACAGGACAGCATTTGGCAGTCACTTGGCGGACAGTATTTGGCAAGGAACGGACATTATTTGGCAGTCACTTGACGGACAGTATTTGGCAAGGAACATACAGTATTTGGCAGTCACTTGGCGGACAGTATTTGGCAAGGAACGGACAGTATTTGGCAAGGAACGGACAGTATTTGACAGCTACATGGCGGACAGTATTTGGCAAGGAACGGACAGTATTTGGCAAGGAACGGACATTATTTGGAAGCTACATGGCGGACAGTATTTGGGAAGGAACGGACATTATTTGGCAGTCACTTGACGGACAGTATTTGGCAAGGAATGGAAAATATTTTGAAGTTACTTGGCGGACAGTTTTTGGCAAGGACAGGTTAGCATTTGGCAGTCACTTGGCGGACAGTATTTGGCAAGGAACGGACATTATTTGGAAGCTACATGGCGGACAGTATTTGGGAAGGAACGGACAGTATTTGGCAGTCACTTGGCGGACAGTATTTGGCAAGGAACGGACAGTATTTGGCAAGGAACGGACAGTATTTGGCAAGGAACGGACAGTATTTGACAGCTACATGGCGGACAGTATTTGGCAAGGAACGGACAGTGTTTGTCAAGGAACGGACAGTATTTTGCAGTCACATGGCGGACAGTATTTGGCAACGAACGGACATTTTTTGGCAGTCAGGAACGGACATTATTTGGAAGCTACATGGCAGACAGTATTTGGGAAGGAACGGGCAGTATTTGGCAGTCACTTGGCAGACAGTATTTGGCAAGGAACGGACAGTATTTGACAGTCACTTGGCGGACAGTATTTGGCAAGGAACGGACAGTATTTGGCAAGGAACGGACAAGGAACGAACGGACATTTTTGGCAGTCAGGAACGGACATTATTTAAAAGCTACATGGCGGACGGTATTTGGGAAGGAACGGACAGTATTTGGCAGTCACTTGACGGACAGTATTTGGCAAGGAACGGACAGTATTTGACAGCTACATGGCGGACAGTATTTGGCAAGGAACGGACAGTATTTGGCAAGGAACGGACATTATTTTGCAGTCACTTGGCGGACAGTATTTGGCAAGGAACGGACATTATTTGGCAGTCACTTGACGGACAGTATTTGGCAAGGAACATACAGTATTTGGCAGTCACTTGACGGACAGTATTTGGCAAGGAATGGAAAATATTTTGAAGTTACTTGGCGGACAGTTTTTGGCAAGGACAGGACAGCATTTGGCAGTCACTTGGCGGACAGTATTTGGCAAGGAACGGACATTATTTGGCAGTCACTTGACGGACAGTATTTGGCAAGGAACATACAGTATTTGGCAGTCACTTGGCGGACAGTATTTGGCAAGGAACGGACAGTATTTGGCAAGGAACGGACACTATTTGACAGCTACATGGCGGACAGTATTTGGCAAGGAACGGACAGTATTTGGCAAGGAACGGACATTATTTTGCAGTCACTTGGCGGACAGTATTTGGCAACGAACGGACAGTATTTGGCAGTCACTTGGCGGACAGTATTTGGCAAGGAACGGACAGTATTTGACAGGTACATGGCGGACAGTATTTGGCAAGGAACGGACAGTATTTGGCAAGGAACGGACAGTATTTGACAGCTACATGGCGGACAGTATTTGGCAAGGAACGGACAGTATTTGGCAAGGAACGGACATTATTTTGCAGTCACTTGGCGGACAGTATTTGGCAAGGAACGGACATTATTTGGCAGTCACTTGACGGACAGTATTTGGCAAGGAACATACAGTATTTGGCAATCACTTGGCGGACAGTATTTGGCAAGGAATGGAAAATATTTTGAAATTACTTGGCGGACAGTTTTTGGCAAGGACAGGACAACATTTGGCAGTCACTTGGCGGATAGTATTTGGCAAGGAACGGACAGTATTTGACAGCTACATGGCGGACAGTATTTGGCAAGGAACGGACAGTATTTGGCAAGGAACGGACATTATTTTGCAGTCACTTGACGGACAGTATTTGGCAACGAACGGACAGTATTTGGCAGTCACTTGGCGGACAGTATTTGGCAAGGAACGGACAGTATTTGACAGCTACATGGCGGACAGTATTTGGCAAGGAACGGACAGTATTTGGCAAGGAACGGACAGTATTTGACAGCTACATGGCGGACAGTATTTGGCAAGGAACGGACAGTATTTGGCAAGGAACGGACATTATTTTGCAGTCACTTGGCGGACAGTATTTGGCAAGGAACGGACATTATTTGGCAGTCACTTGACGGACAGTATTTGGCAAGGAACATACAGTATTTGGCAATCACTTGGCGGACAGTATTTGGCAAGGAATGGAAAATATTTTGAAATTACTTGGCGGACAGTTTTTGGCAAGGACAGGACAACATTTGGCAGTCACTTGGCGGATAGTATTTGGCAAGGAACGGACATTATTTGGAAGCTACATGGCGGAGAGTATTTGGGAAGGAACGGACATTATTTGGCAGTCACTTGACGGACAGTATTTGGCAAGGAATGGAAAATATTTTGAAGTTACTTGGCGGACAGTTTTTGGCAAGGACAGGACAACATTTGGCAGTCACTTGGCGGACAGTATTTGGCAAGGAACGGACATTATTTGGAAGCTACATGGCGGACAGTATTTGGGAAGGAACGGACAGTATTTGGCAGTCACTTGGCGGACAGTATTTGGCAAGGAACGGACAGTATTTGGCAAGGAACGGACAGTATTTGACAGCTACATAGCGGACAGTATTTGGCAAGGAACGGACAGTATTTAGCAAGGAACGGACAGTATTTTGCAGTCACATGGCGGACAGTATTTGGCAACGAACGGACATTTTTTGGCAGTCAGGAACGGACATTATTTGGAAGCTACATGGCAGACAGTATTTGGGAAGGAACGGACAGTATTTGGCAGTCACTTGGCAGACAGTATTTGGCAAGGAACGGACAGTATTTGACAGCTACATGGTGGACAGTATTTGGCAAGGAACGGACAAGGAACGAACGGACATTTTTGGCAGTCAGGAACGGACATTATTTAAAAGCTACATGGCGGACGGTATTTGGGAAGGAACGGACAGTATTTGGCAGTCACTTGACGGACAGTTTTTGGCAAGGAACGGACAGTATTTGACAGCTACATGGCGGACAGTATTTGGCAAGGAACGGACAGTATTTGGCAAGGAACGGACAGTATTTGGCAGTCACTGGGCGGACAGTATTTGGCAAGGAACGGACAGTATTTGGCAGTCACTTGGCGGACAGTATTTGGCAAGGAACGGACATTATTTGGCAGTCACTTGACGGACAGTATTTGGCAAGGAACATACAGTATTTGGCAGTCACTTGGCGGACAGTATTTGGCAAGGAACGGACAGTATTTGGCAAGGAACGGACAGTATTTGACAGCTACATGGCGGACAGTATTTGGCAAGGAACGGACAGTATTTGGCAAGGAACGGACATTATTTTGCAGTCACTTGGCGGACAGTATTTGGCAACGAACGGACAGTATTTGGCAGTCACTTGGCGGACAGTATTTGGCAAGGAACGGACAGTATTTGGCAGTCACTTGGCGGACAGTATTTGGCAAGGAACGGAAATTATTTGGCAGTCACTTGACGGACAGTATTTGGCAAGGAACATACAGTATTTGGCAGTCACTTGGCGGACAGTATTTGGCAAGGAACGGACAGTATTTGGCAAGGAACGGACAGTATTTGACAGCTACATGGCGTACAGTATTTGGCAAGGAACGGACAGTATTTGGCAAGGAACGGACAGTATTTGACAGCTACATGGCGGACAGTATTTGGCAAGGAACGGACAGTATTTGGCAAGGAACGGACATTATTTTGCAGTCACTTGGCGGACAGTATTTGGCAAGGAACGGACATTATTTGGCAGTCACTTGACGGACAGTATTTGGCAAGGAACATACAGTATTTGGCAATCACTTGGCGGACAGTATTTGGCAAGGAATGGAAAATATTTTGAAGTTACTTGGCGGACAGTTTTTGGCAAGGACAGGACAGCATTTGGCAGTCACTTGGCGGACAGTATTTGGCAAGGAACGGACATTATTTGGAAGCTACATGGCGGACAGTATTTGGGAAGGAACGGACAGTATTTGGCAGTCACTTGGCGGACAGTATTTGGCAAGGAACGGACAGTATTTGACAGCTACATGGCGGACAGTATTTGGCAAGGAACGGACAGTATTTGGCAAGGAACGGACAAGGAACGAACGGACATTTTTGGCAGTCAGGAACGGACATTATTTAAAAGCTACATGGCGGACGGTATTTGGGAAGGAACGGACAGTATTTGGCAGTCACTTGACGGACAGTTTTTGGCAAGGAACGGACAGTATTTGGCAAGGAACGGACAGTATTTTGCAGTCACTTGGCGGACAGTATTTGGCAACGAACGGACATTATTTGGCAGTCACTTGGCGGACAGTATTTGGCAAGGAACGGACATTATTTGGCAGTCACTTGACGAACAGTATTTGGCAAGGAATGGAAAATATTTTGCAGTTACTTGGCGGACAGTTTTTGGCAAGGACAGGACAGCATTTGGCAGTCACTTGGCGGACAGTATTTGGCAAGGAACGGACATTATTTGGAAGCTACATGGCGGACAGTATTTGGCAAGGAACGGACAGTATTTGGCAGTCACTTGGCGGACAGTATTTGGCAGTCACTTGGCGGACAGTATTTGGCAAGGAACGGACAGTATTTGGCAGTCACTGGGCGGACAGTATTTGGCAAGGAACGGACAGTATTTGGCAGTCACTTGGCGGACAGTATTTGGCAAGGAACGGACATTATTTGGCAGTCACTTGACGGACAGTATTTGGCAAGGAACATACAGTATTTGGCAGTCACTTGGCGGACAGTATTTGGCAAGGAACGGACAGTATTTGGCAAGGAACGGACAGTATTTGACAGCTACATGGCGGACAGTATTTGGCAAGGAACGGACAGTATTTGGCAAGGAACGGACATTATTTTGCAGTCACTTGGCGGACAGTATTTGGCAACGAACGGACAGTATTTGGCAGTCACTTGGCGGACAGTATTTGGCAAGGAACGGACAGTATTTGGCAGTCACTTGGCGGACAGTATTTGGCAAGGAACGGAAATTATTTGGCAGTCACTTGACGGACAGTATTTGGCAAGGAACATACAGTATTTGGCAGTCACTTGGCGGACAGTATTTGGCAAGGAACGGACAGTATTTGGCAAAGAACGGACAGTATTTGACAGCTACATGGCGGACAGTATTTGGCAAGGAACGGACATTATTTTGCAGTCACTTGGCGGACAGTATTTGGCAAGGAACGGACATTATTTGGCAGTCACTTGACGGACAGTATTTGGCAAGGAACATACAGTATTTGGCAATCACTTGGCGGACAGTATTTGACAAGGAATGGAAAATATTTTGAAGTTACTTGGCGGACAGTTTTTGGCAAGGACAGGACATTTGGCAGTCACTTGGCGGACAGTATTTGGCAAGGAACGGACATTTTTTGGAAGCTACATGGCGGACAGTATTTGGGAAGGAACGGACATTATTTGGCAGTCACTTGACGGACAGTATTTGGCAAGGAATGGACATTATTTGGCAGTCACTTGACGGACAGTATTTGGCAAGGAACGGACAGTATTTGGCAAGGAACGGACAGTATTTGGCAAGGAACGGACAGTATTTGACAGCTACATGGCGGACAGTATTTGGCAAGGAACGGACAGTGTTTGGCAAGGAACGGACAGTATTTTGCAGTCACATGGCGGACAGTATTTGGCAACGAACGGACATTTTTTGGCAGTCAGGAACGGACATTATTTGGAAGCTACATGGCAGACAGTATTTGGGAAGGAACGGGCAGTATTTGGCAGTCACTTGGCAGACAGTATTTGGCAAGGAACGGACAGTATTTGACAGTCACTTGGCGGACAGTATTTGGCAAGGAACGGACAGTATTTGGCAAGGAACGGACAAGGAACGAACGGACATTTTTGGCAGTCAGGAACGGACATTATTTAAAAGCTACATGGCGGACGGTATTTGGGAAGGAACGGACAGTATTTGGCAGTCACTTGACGGACAGTATTTGGCAAGGAACGGACAGTATTTGACAGCTACATGGCGGACAGTATTTGGCAAGGAACGGACAGTATTTGGCAAGGAACGGACATTATTTGGAAGCTACATGGCGGACAGTATTTGGGAAGGAACGGACATTATTTGGCAGTCACTTGACGGACAGTATTTGGCAAGGAATGGAAAATATTTTGAAGTTACTTGGCGGACAGTTTTTGGCAAGGACAGGTTAGCATTTGGCAGTCACTTGGCGGACAGTATTTGGCAAGGAACGGACATTATTTGGAAGCTACATGGCGGACAGTATTTGGGAAGGAACGGACAGTATTTGGCAGTCACTTGGCGGACAGTATTTGGCAAGGAACGGACAGTATTTGGCAAGGAACGGACAGTATTTGGCAAGGAACGGACAGTATTTGACAGCTACATGGCGGACAGTATTTGGCAAGGAACGGACAGTGTTTGTCAAGGAACGGACAGTATTTTGCAGTCACATGGCGGACAGTATTTGGCAACGAACGGACATTTTTTGGCAGTCAGGAACGGACATTATTTGGAAGCTACATGGCAGACAGTATTTGGGAAGGAACGGGCAGTATTTGGCAGTCACTTGGCAGACAGTATTTGGCAAGGAACGGACAGTATTTGACAGTCACTTGGCGGACAGTATTTGGCAAGGAACGGACAGTATTTGGCAAGGAACGGACAAGGAACGAACGGACATTTTTGGCAGTCAGGAACGGACATTATTTAAAAGCTACATGGCGGACGGTATTTGGGAAGGAACGGACAGTATTTGGCAGTCACTTGACGGACAGTATTTGGCAAGGAACGGACAGTATTTGACAGCTACATGGCGGACAGTATTTGGCAAGGAACGGACAGTATTTGGCAAGGAACGGACATTATTTTGCAGTCACTTGGCGGACAGTATTTGGCAAGGAACGGACATTATTTGGCAGTCACTTGACGGACAGTATTTGGCAAGGAACATACAGTATTTGGCAGTCACTTGACGGACAGTATTTGGCAAGGAATGGAAAATATTTTGAAGTTACTTGGCGGACAGTTTTTGGCAAGGACAGGACAGCATTTGGCAGTCACTTGGCGGACAGTATTTGGCAAGGAACGGACATTATTTGGCAGTCACTTGACGGACAGTATTTGGCAAGGAACATACAGTATTTGGCAGTCACTTGGCGGACAGTATTTGGCAAGGAACGGACAGTATTTGGCAAGGAACGGACAGTATTTGACAGCTACATGGCGGACAGTATTTGGCAAGGAACGGACAGTATTTGGCAAGGAACGGACATTATTTTGCAGTCACTTGGCGGACAGTATTTGGCAACGAACGGACAGTATTTGGCAGTCACTTGGCGGACAGTATTTGGCAAGGAACGGACAGTATTTGACAGGTACATGGCGGACAGTATTTGGCAAGGAACGGACAGTATTTGGCAAGGAACGGACAGTATTTGACAGCTACATGGCGGACAGTATTTGGCAAGGAACGGACAGTATTTGGCAAGGAACGGACATTATTTTGCAGTCACTTGGCGGACAGTATTTGGCAAGGAACGGACATTATTTGGCAGTCACTTGACGGACAGTATTTGGCAAGGAACATACAGTATTTGGCAATCACTTGGCGGACAGTATTTGGCAAGGAATGGAAAATATTTTGAAATTACTTGGCGGACAGTTTTTGGCAAGGACAGGACAACATTTGGCAGTCACTTGGCGGATAGTATTTGGCAAGGAACGGACAGTATTTGACAGCTACATGGCGGACAGTATTTGGCAAGGAACGGACAGTATTTGGCAAGGAACGGACATTATTTTGCAGTCACTTGACGGACAGTATTTGGCAACGAACGGACAGTATTTGGCAGTCACTTGGCGGACAGTATTTGGCAAGGAACGGACAGTATTTGACAGCTACATGGCGGACAGTATTTGGCAAGGAACGGACAGTATTTGGCAAGGAACGGACAGTATTTGACAGCTACATGGCGGACAGTATTTGGCAAGGAACGGACAGTATTTGGCAAGGAACGGACATTATTTTGCAGTCACTTGGCGGACAGTATTTGGCAAGGAACGGACATTATTTGGCAGTCACTTGACGGACAGTATTTGGCAAGGAACATACAGTATTTGGCAATCACTTGGCGGACAGTATTTGGCAAGGAATGGAAAATATTTTGAAATTACTTGGCGGACAGTTTTTGGCAAGGACAGGACAACATTTGGCAGTCACTTGGCGGATAGTATTTGGCAAGGAACGGACATTATTTGGAAGCTACATGGCGGAGAGTATTTGGGAAGGAACGGACATTATTTGGCAGTCACTTGACGGACAGTATTTGGCAAGGAATGGAAAATATTTTGAAGTTACTTGGCGGACAGTTTTTGGCAAGGACAGGACAACATTTGGCAGTCACTTGGCGGACAGTATTTGGCAAGGAACGGACATTATTTGGAAGCTACATGGCGGACAGTATTTGGGAAGGAACGGACAGTATTTGGCAGTCACTTGGCGGACAGTATTTGGCAAGGAACGGACAGTATTTGGCAAGGAACGGACAGTATTTGACAGCTACATAGCGGACAGTATTTGGCAAGGAACGGACAGTATTTAGCAAGGAACGGACAGTATTTTGCAGTCACATGGCGGACAGTATTTGGCAACGAACGGACATTTTTTGGCAGTCAGGAACGGACATTATTTGGAAGCTACATGGCAGACAGTATTTGGGAAGGAACGGACAGTATTTGGCAGTCACTTGGCAGACAGTATTTGGCAAGGAACGGACAGTATTTGACAGCTACATGGTGGACAGTATTTGGCAAGGAACGGACAAGGAACGAACGGACATTTTTGGCAGTCAGGAACGGACATTATTTAAAAGCTACATGGCGGACGGTATTTGGGAAGGAACGGACAGTATTTGGCAGTCACTTGACGGACAGTTTTTGGCAAGGAACGGACAGTATTTGACAGCTACATGGCGGACAGTATTTGGCAAGGAACGGACAGTATTTGGCAAGGAACGGACAGTATTTGGCAGTCACTGGGCGGACAGTATTTGGCAAGGAACGGACAGTATTTGGCAGTCACTTGGCGGACAGTATTTGGCAAGGAACGGACATTATTTGGCAGTCACTTGACGGACAGTATTTGGCAAGGAACATACAGTATTTGGCAGTCACTTGGCGGACAGTATTTGGCAAGGAACGGACAGTATTTGGCAAGGAACGGACAGTATTTGACAGCTACATGGCGGACAGTATTTGGCAAGGAACGGACAGTATTTGGCAAGGAACGGACATTATTTTGCAGTCACTTGGCGGACAGTATTTGGCAACGAACGGACAGTATTTGGCAGTCACTTGGCGGACAGTATTTGGCAAGGAACGGACAGTATTTGGCAGTCACTTGGCGGACAGTATTTGGCAAGGAACGGAAATTATTTGGCAGTCACTTGACGGACAGTATTTGGCAAGGAACATACAGTATTTGGCAGTCACTTGGCGGACAGTATTTGGCAAGGAACGGACAGTATTTGGCAAGGAACGGACAGTATTTGACAGCTACATGGCGTACAGTATTTGGCAAGGAACGGACAGTATTTGGCAAGGAACGGACAGTATTTGACAGCTACATGGCGGACAGTATTTGGCAAGGAACGGACAGTATTTGGCAAGGAACGGACATTATTTTGCAGTCACTTGGCGGACAGTATTTGGCAAGGAACGGACATTATTTGGCAGTCACTTGACGGACAGTATTTGGCAAGGAACATACAGTATTTGGCAATCACTTGGCGGACAGTATTTGGCAAGGAATGGAAAATATTTTGAAGTTACTTGGCGGACAGTTTTTGGCAAGGACAGGACAGCATTTGGCAGTCACTTGGCGGACAGTATTTGGCAAGGAACGGACATTATTTGGAAGCTACATGGCGGACAGTATTTGGGAAGGAACGGACAGTATTTGGCAGTCACTTGGCGGACAGTATTTGGCAAGGAACGGACAGTATTTGACAGCTACATGGCGGACAGTATTTGGCAAGGAACGGACAGTATTTGGCAAGGAACGGACAAGGAACGAACGGACATTTTTGGCAGTCAGGAACGGACATTATTTAAAAGCTACATGGCGGACGGTATTTGGGAAGGAACGGACAGTATTTGGCAGTCACTTGACGGACAGTTTTTGGCAAGGAACGGACAGTATTTGGCAAGGAACGGACAGTATTTTGCAGTCACTTGGCGGACAGTATTTGGCAACGAACGGACATTATTTGGCAGTCACTTGGCGGACAGTATTTGGCAAGGAACGGACATTATTTGGCAGTCACTTGACGAACAGTATTTGGCAAGGAATGGAAAATATTTTGCAGTTACTTGGCGGACAGTTTTTGGCAAGGACAGGACAGCATTTGGCAGTCACTTGGCGGACAGTATTTGGCAAGGAACGGACATTATTTGGAAGCTACATGGCGGACAGTATTTGGCAAGGAACGGACAGTATTTGGCAGTCACTTGGCGGACAGTATTTGGCAGTCACTTGGCGGACAGTATTTGGCAAGGAACGGACAGTATTTGGCAGTCACTGGGCGGACAGTATTTGGCAAGGAACGGACAGTATTTGGCAGTCACTTGGCGGACAGTATTTGGCAAGGAACGGACATTATTTGGCAGTCACTTGACGGACAGTATTTGGCAAGGAACATACAGTATTTGGCAGTCACTTGGCGGACAGTATTTGGCAAGGAACGGACAGTATTTGGCAAGGAACGGACAGTATTTGACAGCTACATGGCGGACAGTATTTGGCAAGGAACGGACAGTATTTGGCAAGGAACGGACATTATTTTGCAGTCACTTGGCGGACAGTATTTGGCAACGAACGGACAGTATTTGGCAGTCACTTGGCGGACAGTATTTGGCAAGGAACGGACAGTATTTGGCAGTCACTTGGCGGACAGTATTTGGCAAGGAACGGAAATTATTTGGCAGTCACTTGACGGACAGTATTTGGCAAGGAACATACAGTATTTGGCAGTCACTTGGCGGACAGTATTTGGCAAGGAACGGACAGTATTTGGCAAAGAACGGACAGTATTTGACAGCTACATGGCGGACAGTATTTGGCAAGGAACGGACATTATTTTGCAGTCACTTGGCGGACAGTATTTGGCAAGGAACGGACATTATTTGGCAGTCACTTGACGGACAGTATTTGGCAAGGAACATACAGTATTTGGCAATCACTTGGCGGACAGTATTTGACAAGGAATGGAAAATATTTTGAAGTTACTTGGCGGACAGTTTTTGGCAAGGACAGGACATTTGGCAGTCACTTGGCGGACAGTATTTGGCAAGGAACGGACATTTTTTGGAAGCTACATGGCGGACAGTATTTGGGAAGGAACGGACATTATTTGGCAGTCACTTGACGGACAGTATTTGGCAAGGAATGGACATTATTTGGCAGTCACTTGACGGACAGTATTTGGCAAGGAACGGACAGTATTTGGCAAGGAACGGACAGTATTTGGCAAGGAACGGACAGTATTTGACAGCTACATGGCGGACAGTATTTGGCAAGGAACGGACAGTGTTTGGCAAGGAACGGACAGTATTTTGCAGTCACATGGCGGACAGTATTTGGCAACGAACGGACATTTTTTGGCAGTCAGGAACGGACATTATTTGGAAGCTACATGGCAGACAGTATTTGGGAAGGAACGGGCAGTATTTGGCAGTCACTTGGCAGACAGTATTTGGCAAGGAACGGACAGTATTTGACAGTCACTTGGCGGACAGTATTTGGCAAGGAACGGACAGTATTTGGCAAGGAACGGACAAGGAACGAACGGACATTTTTGGCAGTCAGGAACGGACATTATTTAAAAGCTACATGGCGGACGGTATTTGGGAAGGAACGGACAGTATTTGGCAGTCACTTGACGGACAGTATTTGGCAAGGAACGGACAGTATTTGACAGCTACATGGCGGACAGTATTTGGCAAGGAACGGACAGTATTTGGCAAGGAACGGACATTATTTTGCAGTCACTTGGCGGACAGTATTTGGCAAGGAACGGACATTATTTGGCAGTCACTTGACGGACAGTATTTGGCAAGGAACATACAGTATTTGGCAGTCACTTGACGGACAGTATTTGGCAAGGAATGGAAAATATTTTGAAGTTACTTGGCGGACAGTTTTTGGCAAGGACAGGACAGCATTTGGCAGTCACTTGGCGGACAGTATTTGGCAAGGAACGGACATTATTTGGCAGTCACTTGACGGACAGTATTTGGCAAGGAACATACAGTATTTGGCAGTCACTTGGCGGACAGTATTTGGCAAGGAACGGACAGTATTTGGCAAGGAACGGACAGTATTTGACAGCTACATGGCGGACAGTATTTGGCAAGGAACGGACAGTATTTGGCAAGGAACGGACATTATTTTGCAGTCACTTGGCGGACAGTATTTGGCAACGAACGGACAGTATTTGGCAGTCACTTGGCGGACAGTATTTGGCAAGGAACGGACAGTATTTGACAGCTACATGGCGGACAGTATTTGGCAAGGAACGGACAGTATTTGGCAAGGAACGGACAGTATTTGACAGCTACATGGCGGACAGTATTTGGCAAGGAACGGACAGTATTTGGCAAGGAACGGACATTATTTTGCAGTCACTTGGCGGACAGTATTTGGCAAGGAACGGACATTATTTGGCAGTCACTTGACGGACAGTATTTGGCAAGGAACATACAGTATTTGGCAATCACTTGGCGGACAGTATTTGGCAAGGAATGGAAAATATTTTGAAATTACTTGGCGGACAGTTTTTGGCAAGGACAGGACAACATTTGGCAGTCACTTGGCGGATAGTATTTGGCAAGGAACGGACAGTATTTGACAGCTACATGGCGGACAGTATTTGGCAAGGAACGGACAGTATTTGGCAAGGAACGGACATTATTTTGCAGTCACTTGACGGACAGTATTTGGCAACGAACGGACAGTATTTGGCAGTCACTTGGCGGACAGTATTTGGCAAGGAACGGACAGTATTTGACAGCTACATGCCGGACAGTATTTGGCAAGGAACGGACAGTATTTGGCAAGGAACGGACAGTATTTGACAGCTACATGGCGGACAGTATTTGGCAAGGAACGGACAGTATTTGGCAAGGAACGGACATTATTTTGCAGTCACTTGGCGGACAGTATTTGGCAAGGAACGGACATTATTTGGCAGTCACTTGACGGACAGTATTTGGCAAGGAACATACAGTATTTGGCAATCACTTGGCGGACAGTATTTGGCAAGGAATGGAAAATATTTTGAAATTACTTGGCGGACAGTTTTTGGCAAGGACAGGACAACATTTGGCAGTCACTTGGCGGATAGTATTTGGCAAGGAACGGACATTATTTGGAAGCTACATGGCGGAGAGTATTTGGGAAGGAACGGACATTATTTGGCAGTCACTTGACGGACAGTATTTGGCAAGGAATGGAAAATATTTTGAAGTTACTTGGCGGACAGTTTTTGGCAAGGACAGGACAACATTTGGCAGTCACTTGGCGGACAGTATTTGGCAAGGAACGGACATTATTTGGAAGCTACATGGCGGACAGTATTTGGGAAGGAACGGACAGTATTTGGCAGTCACTTGGCGGACAGTATTTGGCAAGGAACGGACAGTATTTGGCAAGGAACGGACAGTATTTGACAGCTACATAGCGGACAGTATTTGGCAAGGAACGGACAGTATTTAGCAAGGAACGGACAGTATTTAGCAGTCACATGGCGGACAGTATTTGGCAACGAACGGACATTTTTTGGCAGTCAGGAACGGACATTATTTGGAAGCTACATGGCAGACAGTATTTGGGAAGGAACGGACAGTATTTGGCAGTCACTTGGCAGACAGTATTTGGCAAGGAACGGACAGTATTTGACAGCTACATGGCGGACAGTATTTGGCAAGGAACGGACAAGGAACGAACGGACATTTTTGGCAGTCAGGAACGGACATTATTTAAAAGCTACATGGCGGACGGTATTTGGGAAGGAACGGACAGTATTTGGCAGTCACTTGACGGACAGTTTTTGGCAAGGAACGGACAGTATTTGACAGCTACATGGCGGACAGTATTTGGCAAGGAACGGACAGTATTTGGCAAGGAACGGACAGTATTTGGCAGTCACTGGGCGGACAGTATTTGGCAAGGAACGGACAGTATTTGGCAGTCACTTGGCGGACAGTATTTGGCAAGGAACGGACATTATTTGGCAGTCACTTGACGGACAGTATTTGGCAAGGAACATACAGTATTTGGCAGTCACTTGGCGGACAGTATTTGGCAAGGAACGGACAGTATTTGGCAAGGAACGGACAGTATTTGACAGCTACATGGCGGACAGTATTTGGCAAGGAACGGACAGTATTTGGCAAGGAACGGACATTATTTTGCAGTCACTTGGCGGACAGTATTTGGCAACGAACGGACAGTATTTGGCAGTCACTTGGCGGACAGTATTTGGCAAGGAACGGACAGTATTTGGCAGTCACTTGGCGGACAGTATTTGGCAAGGAACGGAAATTATTTGGCAGTCACTTGACGGACAGTATTTGGCAAGGAACATACAGTATTTGGCAGTCACTTGGCGGACAGTATTTGGCAAGGAACGGACAGTATTTGGCAAGGAACGGACAGTATTTGACAGCTACATGGCGTACAGTATTTGGCAAGGAACGGACAGTATTTGGCAAGGAACGGACAGTATTTGACAGCTACATGGCGGACAGTATTTGGCAAGGAACGGACAGTATTTGGCAAGGAACGGACATTATTTTGCAGTCACTTGGCGGACAGTTTTTGGCAAGGAACGGACATTATTTGGCAGTCACTTGACGGACAGTATTTGGCAAGGAACATACAGTATTTGGCAATCACTTGGCGGACAGTATTTGGCAAGGAATGGAAAATATTTTGAAGTTACTTGGCGGACAGTTTTTGGCAAGGACAGGACAGCATTTGGCAGTCACTTGGCGGACAGTATTTGGCAAGGAACGGACATTATTTGGCAGTCACTTGACGGACAGTATTTGGCAAGGAACATACAGTATTTGGCAGTCACTTGGCGGACAGTATTTGGCAAGGAACGGACAGTATTTGGCAAGGAACGGACAGTATTTGACAGCTACATGGCGGACAGTATTTGGCAAGGAACGGACAGTATTTGGCAAGGAACGGACATTATTTGGAAGCTACATGGCGGACAGTATTTGGGAAGGAACGGACATTATTTGGCAGTCACTTGACGGACAGTATTTGGCAAGGAATGGAAAATATTTTGAAGTTACTTGGCGGACAGTTTTTGGCAAGGACAGGTTAGCATTTGGCAGTCACTTGGCGGACAGTATTTGGCAAGGAACGGACATTATTTGGAAGCTACATGGCGGACAGTATTTGGGAAGGAACGGACAGTATTTGGCAGTCACTTGGCGGACAGTATTTGGCAAGGAACGGACAGTATTTGGCAAGGAACGGACAGTATTTGGCAAGGAACGGACAGTATTTGACAGCTACATGGCGGACAGTATTTGGCAAGGAACGGACAGTGTTTGTCAAGGAACGGACAGTATTTTGCAGTCACATGGCGGACAGTATTTGGCAACGAACGGACATTTTTTGGCAGTCAGGAACGGACATTATTTGGAAGCTACATGGCAGACAGTATTTGGGAAGGAACGGGCAGTATTTGGCAGTCACTTGGCAGACAGTATTTGGCAAGGAACGGACAGTATTTGACAGTCACTTGGCGGACAGTATTTGGCAAGGAACGGACAGTATTTGGCAAGGAACGGACAAGGAACGAACGGACATTTTTGGCAGTCAGGAACGGACATTATTTAAAAGCTACATGGCGGACGGTATTTGGGAAGGAACGGACAGTATTTGGCAGTCACTTGACGGACAGTATTTGGCAAGGAACGGACAGTATTTGACAGCTACATGGCGGACAGTATTTGGCAAGGAACGGACAGTATTTGGCAAGGAACGGACATTATTTTGCAGTCACTTGGCGGACAGTATTTGGCAAGGAACGGACATTATTTGGCAGTCACTTGACGGACAGTATTTGGCAAGGAACATACAGTATTTGGCAGTCACTTGACGGACAGTATTTGGCAAGGAATGGAAAATATTTTGAAGTTACTTGGCGGACAGTTTTTGGCAAGGACAGGACAGCATTTGGCAGTCACTTGGCGGACAGTATTTGGCAAGGAACGGACATTATTTGGCAGTCACTTGACGGACAGTATTTGGCAAGGAACATACAGTATTTGGCAGTCACTTGGCGGACAGTATTTGGCAAGGAACGGACAGTATTTGGCAAGGAACGGACAGTATTTGACAGCTACATGGCGGACAGTATTTGGCAAGGAACGGACAGTATTTGGCAAGGAACGGACATTATTTTGCAGTCACTTGGCGGACAGTATTTGGCAACGAACGGACAGTATTTGGCAGTCACTTGGCGGACAGTATTTGGCAAGGAACGGACAGTATTTGACAGGTACATGGCGGACAGTATTTGGCAAGGAACGGACAGTATTTGGCAAGGAACGGACAGTATTTGACAGCTACATGGCGGACAGTATTTGGCAAGGAACGGACAGTATTTGGCAAGGAACGGACATTATTTTGCAGTCACTTGGCGGACAGTATTTGGCAAGGAACGGACATTATTTGGCAGTCACTTGACGGACAGTATTTGGCAAGGAACATACAGTATTTGGCAATCACTTGGCGGACAGTATTTGGCAAGGAATGGAAAATATTTTGAAATTACTTGGCGGACAGTTTTTGGCAAGGACAGGACAACATTTGGCAGTCACTTGGCGGATAGTATTTGGCAAGGAACGGACAGTATTTGACAGCTACATGGCGGACAGTATTTGGCAAGGAACGGACAGTATTTGGCAAGGAACGGACATTATTTTGCAGTCACTTGACGGACAGTATTTGGCAACGAACGGACAGTATTTGGCAGTCACTTGGCGGACAGTATTTGGCAAGGAACGGACAGTATTTGACAGCTACATGGCGGACAGTATTTGGCAAGGAACGGACAGTATTTGGCAAGGAACGGACAGTATTTGACAGCTACATGGCGGACAGTATTTGGCAAGGAACGGACAGTATTTGGCAAGGAACGGACATTATTTTGCAGTCACTTGGCGGACAGTATTTGGCAAGGAACGGACATTATTTGGCAGTCACTTGACGGACAGTATTTGGCAAGGAACATACAGTATTTGGCAATCACTTGGCGGACAGTATTTGGCAAGGAATGGAAAATATTTTGAAATTACTTGGCGGACAGTTTTTGGCAAGGACAGGACAACATTTGGCAGTCACTTGGCGGATAGTATTTGGCAAGGAACGGACATTATTTGGAAGCTACATGGCGGAGAGTATTTGGGAAGGAACGGACATTATTTGGCAGTCACTTGACGGACAGTATTTGGCAAGGAATGGAAAATATTTTGAAGTTACTTGGCGGACAGTTTTTGGCAAGGACAGGACAACATTTGGCAGTCACTTGGCGGACAGTATTTGGCAAGGAACGGACATTATTTGGAAGCTACATGGCGGACAGTATTTGGGAAGGAACGGACAGTATTTGGCAGTCACTTGGCGGACAGTATTTGGCAAGGAACGGACAGTATTTGGCAAGGAACGGACAGTATTTGACAGCTACATAGCGGACAGTATTTGGCAAGGAACGGACAGTATTTAGCAAGGAACGGACAGTATTTTGCAGTCACATGGCGGACAGTATTTGGCAACGAACGGACATTTTTTGGCAGTCAGGAACGGACATTATTTGGAAGCTACATGGCAGACAGTATTTGGGAAGGAACGGACAGTATTTGGCAGTCACTTGGCAGACAGTATTTGGCAAGGAACGGACAGTATTTGACAGCTACATGGTGGACAGTATTTGGCAAGGAACGGACAAGGAACGAACGGACATTTTTGGCAGTCAGGAACGGACATTATTTAAAAGCTACATGGCGGACGGTATTTGGGAAGGAACGGACAGTATTTGGCAGTCACTTGACGGACAGTTTTTGGCAAGGAACGGACAGTATTTGACAGCTACATGGCGGACAGTATTTGGCAAGGAACGGACAGTATTTGGCAAGGAACGGACAGTATTTGGCAGTCACTGGGCGGACAGTATTTGGCAAGGAACGGACAGTATTTGGCAGTCACTTGGCGGACAGTATTTGGCAAGGAACGGACATTATTTGGCAGTCACTTGACGGACAGTATTTGGCAAGGAACATACAGTATTTGGCAGTCACTTGGCGGACAGTATTTGGCAAGGAACGGACAGTATTTGGCAAGGAACGGACAGTATTTGACAGCTACATGGCGGACAGTATTTGGCAAGGAACGGACAGTATTTGGCAAGGAACGGACATTATTTTGCAGTCACTTGGCGGACAGTATTTGGCAACGAACGGACAGTATTTGGCAGTCACTTGGCGGACAGTATTTGGCAAGGAACGGACAGTATTTGGCAGTCACTTGGCGGACAGTATTTGGCAAGGAACGGAAATTATTTGGCAGTCACTTGACGGACAGTATTTGGCAAGGAACATACAGTATTTGGCAGTCACTTGGCGGACAGTATTTGGCAAGGAACGGACAGTATTTGGCAAGGAACGGACAGTATTTGACAGCTACATGGCGTACAGTATTTGGCAAGGAACGGACAGTATTTGGCAAGGAACGGACAGTATTTGACAGCTACATGGCGGACAGTATTTGGCAAGGAACGGACAGTATTTGGCAAGGAACGGACATTATTTTGCAGTCACTTGGCGGACAGTATTTGGCAAGGAACGGACATTATTTGGCAGTCACTTGACGGACAGTATTTGGCAAGGAACATACAGTATTTGGCAATCACTTGGCGGACAGTATTTGGCAAGGAATGGAAAATATTTTGAAGTTACTTGGCGGACAGTTTTTGGCAAGGACAGGACAGCATTTGGCAGTCACTTGGCGGACAGTATTTGGCAAGGAACGGACATTATTTGGAAGCTACATGGCGGACAGTATTTGGGAAGGAACGGACAGTATTTGGCAGTCACTTGGCGGACAGTATTTGGCAAGGAACGGACAGTATTTGACAGCTACATGGCGGACAGTATTTGGCAAGGAACGGACAGTATTTGGCAAGGAACGGACAAGGAACGAACGGACATTTTTGGCAGTCAGGAACGGACATTATTTAAAAGCTACATGGCGGACGGTATTTGGGAAGGAACGGACAGTATTTGGCAGTCACTTGACGGACAGTTTTTGGCAAGGAACGGACAGTATTTGGCAAGGAACGGACAGTATTTTGCAGTCACTTGGCGGACAGTATTTGGCAACGAACGGACATTATTTGGCAGTCACTTGGCGGACAGTATTTGGCAAGGAACGGACATTATTTGGCAGTCACTTGACGAACAGTATTTGGCAAGGAATGGAAAATATTTTGCAGTTACTTGGCGGACAGTTTTTGGCAAGGACAGGACAGCATTTGGCAGTCACTTGGCGGACAGTATTTGGCAAGGAACGGACATTATTTGGAAGCTACATGGCGGACAGTATTTGGCAAGGAACGGACAGTATTTGGCAGTCACTTGGCGGACAGTATTTGGCAGTCACTTGGCGGACAGTATTTGGCAAGGAACGGACAGTATTTGGCAGTCACTGGGCGGACAGTATTTGGCAAGGAACGGACAGTATTTGGCAGTCACTTGGCGGACAGTATTTGGCAAGGAACGGACATTATTTGGCAGTCACTTGACGGACAGTATTTGGCAAGGAACATACAGTATTTGGCAGTCACTTGGCGGACAGTATTTGGCAAGGAACGGACAGTATTTGGCAAGGAACGGACAGTATTTGACAGCTACATGGCGGACAGTATTTGGCAAGGAACGGACAGTATTTGGCAAGGAACGGACATTATTTTGCAGTCACTTGGCGGACAGTATTTGGCAACGAACGGACAGTATTTGGCAGTCACTTGGCGGACAGTATTTGGCAAGGAACGGACAGTATTTGGCAGTCACTTGGCGGACAGTATTTGGCAAGGAACGGAAATTATTTGGCAGTCACTTGACGGACAGTATTTGGCAAGGAACATACAGTATTTGGCAGTCACTTGGCGGACAGTATTTGGCAAGGAACGGACAGTATTTGGCAAAGAACGGACAGTATTTGACAGCTACATGGCGGACAGTATTTGGCAAGGAACGGACATTATTTTGCAGTCACTTGGCGGACAGTATTTGGCAAGGAACGGACATTATTTGGCAGTCACTTGACGGACAGTATTTGGCAAGGAACATACAGTATTTGGCAATCACTTGGCGGACAGTATTTGACAAGGAATGGAAAATATTTTGAAGTTACTTGGCGGACAGTTTTTGGCAAGGACAGGACATTTGGCAGTCACTTGGCGGACAGTATTTGGCAAGGAACGGACATTTTTTGGAAGCTACATGGCGGACAGTATTTGGGAAGGAACGGACATTATTTGGCAGTCACTTGACGGACAGTATTTGGCAAGGAATGGACATTATTTGGCAGTCACTTGACGGACAGTATTTGGCAAGGAACGGACAGTATTTGGCAAGGAACGGACAGTATTTGGCAAGGAACGGACAGTATTTGACAGCTACATGGCGGACAGTATTTGGCAAGGAACGGACAGTGTTTGGCAAGGAACGGACAGTATTTTGCAGTCACATGGCGGACAGTATTTGGCAACGAACGGACATTTTTTGGCAGTCAGGAACGGACATTATTTGGAAGCTACATGGCAGACAGTATTTGGGAAGGAACGGGCAGTATTTGGCAGTCACTTGGCAGACAGTATTTGGCAAGGAACGGACAGTATTTGACAGTCACTTGGCGGACAGTATTTGGCAAGGAACGGACAGTATTTGGCAAGGAACGGACAAGGAACGAACGGACATTTTTGGCAGTCAGGAACGGACATTATTTAAAAGCTACATGGCGGACGGTATTTGGGAAGGAACGGACAGTATTTGGCAGTCACTTGACGGACAGTATTTGGCAAGGAACGGACAGTATTTGACAGCTACATGGCGGACAGTATTTGGCAAGGAACGGACAGTATTTGGCAAGGAACGGACATTATTTTGCAGTCACTTGGCGGACAGTATTTGGCAAGGAACGGACATTATTTGGCAGTCACTTGACGGACAGTATTTGGCAAGGAACATACAGTATTTGGCAGTCACTTGACGGACAGTATTTGGCAAGGAATGGAAAATATTTTGAAGTTACTTGGCGGACAGTTTTTGGCAAGGACAGGACAGCATTTGGCAGTCACTTGGCGGACAGTATTTGGCAAGGAACGGACATTATTTGGCAGTCACTTGACGGACAGTATTTGGCAAGGAACATACAGTATTTGGCAGTCACTTGGCGGACAGTATTTGGCAAGGAACGGACAGTATTTGGCAAGGAACGGACAGTATTTGACAGCTACATGGCGGACAGTATTTGGCAAGGAACGGACAGTATTTGGCAAGGAACGGACATTATTTTGCAGTCACTTGGCGGACAGTATTTGGCAACGAACGGACAGTATTTGGCAGTCACTTGGCGGACAGTATTTGGCAAGGAACGGACAGTATTTGACAGCTACATGGCGGACAGTATTTGGCAAGGAACGGACAGTATTTGGCAAGGAACGGACAGTATTTGACAGCTACATGGCGGACAGTATTTGGCAAGGAACGGACAGTATTTGGCAAGGAACGGACATTATTTTGCAGTCACTTGGCGGACAGTATTTGGCAAGGAACGGACATTATTTGGCAGTCACTTGACGGACAGTATTTGGCAAGGAACATACAGTATTTGGCAATCACTTGGCGGACAGTATTTGGCAAGGAATGGAAAATATTTTGAAATTACTTGGCGGACAGTTTTTGGCAAGGACAGGACAACATTTGGCAGTCACTTGGCGGATAGTATTTGGCAAGGAACGGACAGTATTTGACAGCTACATGGCGGACAGTATTTGGCAAGGAACGGACAGTATTTGGCAAGGAACGGACATTATTTTGCAGTCACTTGACGGACAGTATTTGGCAACGAACGGACAGTATTTGGCAGTCACTTGGCGGACAGTATTTGGCAAGGAACGGACAGTATTTGACAGCTACATGCCGGACAGTATTTGACAAGGAACGGACAGTATTTGGCAAGGAACGGACAGTATTTGACAGCTACATGGCGGACAGTATTTGGCAAGGAACGGACAGTATTTGGCAAGGAACGGACATTATTTTGCAGTCACTTGGCGGACAGTATTTGGCAAGGAACGGACATTATTTGGCAGTCACTTGACGGACAGTATTTGGCAAGGAACATACAGTATTTGGCAATCACTTGGCGGACAGTATTTGGCAAGGAATGGAAAATATTTTGAAATTACTTGGCGGACAGTTTTTGGCAAGGACAGGACAACATTTGGCAGTCACTTGGCGGATAGTATTTGGCAAGGAACGGACATTATTTGGAAGCTACATGGCGGAGAGTATTTGGGAAGGAACGGACATTATTTGGCAGTCACTTGACGGACAGTATTTGGCAAGGAATGGAAAATATTTTGAAGTTACTTGGCGGACAGTTTTTGGCAAGGACAGGACAACATTTGGCAGTCACTTGGCGGACAGTATTTGGCAAGGAACGGACATTATTTGGAAGCTACATGGCGGACAGTATTTGGGAAGGAACGGACAGTATTTGGCAGTCACTTGGCGGACAGTATTTGGCAAGGAACGGACAGTATTTGGCAAGGAACGGACAGTATTTGACAGCTACATAGCGGACAGTATTTGGCAAGGAACGGACAGTATTTAGCAAGGAACGGACAGTATTTAGCAGTCACATGGCGGACAGTATTTGGCAACGAACGGACATTTTTTGGCAGTCAGGAACGGACATTATTTGGAAGCTACATGGCAGACAGTATTTGGGAAGGAACGGACAGTATTTGGCAGTCACTTGGCAGACAGTATTTGGCAAGGAACGGACAGTATTTGACAGCTACATGGCGGACAGTATTTGGCAAGGAACGGACAAGGAACGAACGGACATTTTTGGCAGTCAGGAACGGACATTATTTAAAAGCTACATGGCGGACGGTATTTGGGAAGGAACGGACAGTATTTGGCAGTCACTTGACGGACAGTTTTTGGCAAGGAACGGACAGTATTTGACAGCTACATGGCGGACAGTATTTGGCAAGGAACGGACAGTATTTGGCAAGGAACGGACAGTATTTGGCAGTCACTGGGCGGACAGTATTTGGCAAGGAACGGACAGTATTTGGCAGTCACTTGGCGGACAGTATTTGGCAAGGAACGGACATTATTTGGCAGTCACTTGACGGACAGTATTTGGCAAGGAACATACAGTATTTGGCAGTCACTTGGCGGACAGTATTTGGCAAGGAACGGACAGTATTTGGCAAGGAACGGACAGTATTTGACAGCTACATGGCGGACAGTATTTGGCAAGGAACGGACAGTATTTGGCAAGGAACGGACATTATTTTGCAGTCACTTGGCGGACAGTATTTGGCAACGAACGGACAGTATTTGGCAGTCACTTGGCGGACAGTATTTGGCAAGGAACGGACAGTATTTGGCAGTCACTTGGCGGACAGTATTTGGCAAGGAACGGAAATTATTTGGCAGTCACTTGACGGACAGTATTTGGCAAGGAACATACAGTATTTGGCAGTCACTTGGCGGACAGTATTTGGCAAGGAACGGACAGTATTTGGCAAGGAACGGACAGTATTTGACAGCTACATGGCGTACAGTATTTGGCAAGGAACGGACAGTATTTGGCAAGGAACGGACAGTATTTGACAGCTACATGGCGGACAGTATTTGGCAAGGAACGGACAGTATTTGGCAAGGAACGGACATTATTTTGCAGTCACTTGGCGGACAGTTTTTGGCAAGGAACGGACATTATTTGGCAGTCACTTGACGGACAGTATTTGGCAAGGAACATACAGTATTTGGCAATCACTTGGCGGACAGTATTTGGCAAGGAATGGAAAATATTTTGAAGTTACTTGGCGGACAGTTTTTGGCAAGGACAGGACAGCATTTGGCAGTCACTTGGCGGACAGTATTTGGCAAGGAACGGACATTATTTGGAAGCTACATGGCGGACAGTATTTGGGAAGGAACGGACAGTATTTGGCAGTCACTTGGCGGACAGTATTTGGCAAGGAACGGACAGTATTTGACAGCTACATGGCGGACAGTATTTGGCAAGGAACGGACAGTATTTGGCAAGGAACGGACAAGGAACGAACGGACATTTTTGGCAGTCAGGAACGGACATTATTTAAAAGCTACATGGCGGACGGTATTTGGGAAGGAACGGACAGTATTTGGCAGTCACTTGACGGACAGTTTTTGGCAAGGAACGGACAGTATTTGGCAAGGAACGGACAGTATTTTGCAGTCACTTGGCGGACAGTATTTGGCAACGAACGGACATTATTTGGCAGTCACTTGGCGGACAGTATTTGGCAAGGAACGGACATTATTTGGCAGTCACTTGACGAACAGTATTTGGCAAGGAATGGAAAATATTTTGCAGTTACTTGGCGGACAGTTTTTGGCAAGGACAGGACAGCATTTGGCAGTCACTTGGCGGACAGTATTTGGCAAGGAACTGACATTATTTGGAAGCTACATGGCGGACAGTATTTGGCAAGGAACGGACAGTATTTGGCAGTCACTTGGCGGACAGTATTTGGCAGTCACTTGGCGGACAGTATTTGGCAGTCACTTGGCGGACAGTATTTGGCAAGGAACGGACAGTATTTGGCAGTCACTGGGCGGACAGTATTTGGCAAGGAACGGACAGTATTTGGCAGTCACTTGGCGGACAGTATTTGGCAAGGAACGGACATTATTTGGCAGTCACTTGACGGACAGTATTTGGCAAGGAACATACAGTATTTGGCAGTCACTTGGCGGACAGTATTTGGCAAGGAACGGACAGTATTTGGCAAGGAACGGACAGTATTTGACAGCTACATGGCGGACAGTATTTGGCAAGGAACGGACAGTATTTGGCAAGGAACGGACATTATTTTGCAGTCACTTGGCGGACAGTATTTGGCAACGAACGGACAGTATTTGGCAGTCACTTGGCGGACAGTATTTGGCAAGGAACGGACAGTATTTGGCAGTCACTTGGCGGACAGTATTTGGCAAGGAACGGAAATTATTTGGCAGTCACTTGACGGACAGTATTTGGCAAGGAACATACAGTATTTGGCAGTCACTTGGCGGACAGTATTTGGCAAGGAACGGACAGTATTTGGCAAGGAACGGACAGTATTTGACAGCTACATGGCGGACAGTATTTGGCAAGGAACGGACATTATTTTGCAGTCACTTGGCGGACAGTATTTGGCAAGGAACGGACATTATTTGGCAGTCACTTGACGGACAGTATTTGGCAAGGAACATACAGTATTTGGCAATCACTTGGCGGACAGTATTTGGCAAGGAATGGAAAATATTTTGAAGTTACTTGGCGGACAGTTTTTGGCAAGGACAGGACATTTGGCAGTCACTTGGCGGACAGTATTTGGCAAGGAACGGACATTTTTTGGAAGCTACATGGCGGACAGTATTTGGGAAGGAACGGACATTATTTGGCAGTCACTTGACGGACAGTATTTGGCAAGGAATGGAAAATATTTTGAAGTTACTTGGCGGACAGTTTTTGGCAAGGACAGGACAGCATTTGGCAGTCACTTGGCGGACAGTATTTGGCAAGGAACGGACAGTATTTGACAGGTACATGGCGGACAGTATTTGGCAAGGAACGGACAGTATTTGGCAAGGAACGGACAGTATTTGACAGCTACATGGCGGACAGTATTTGGCAAGGAACGGACAGTATTTGGCAAGGAACGGACATTATTTTGCAGTCACTTGACGGACAGTATTTGGCAAGGAACATACAGTATTTGGCAATCACTTGGCGGACAGTATTTGGCAAGGAATGGAAAATATTTTGAAGTTACTTGGCGGACAGTTTTTGGCAAGGACAGGACAGCATTTGGCAGTCACTTGGCGGACAGTATTTGGCAAGGAACGGACATTATTTGGAAGCTACATGGCGGACAGTATTTGGGAAGGAACGGACAGTATTTGGCAGTCACTTGGCGGACAGTATTTGGCAAGGAACGGACAGTATTTGACAGCTACATGGCGGACAGTATTTGGCAAGGAACGGACAGTATTTGGCAAGGAACGGACAAGGAACGAACGGACATTTTTGGCAGTCAGGAACGGACATTATTTAAAAGCTACATGGCGGACGGTATTTGGGAAGGAACGGACAGTATTTGGCAGTCACTTGACGGACAGTTTTTGGCAAGGAACGGACAGTATTTGGCAAGGAACGGACAGTATTTTGCAGTCACTTGGCGGACAGTATTTGGCAACGAACGGACATTATTTGGCAGTCACTTGGCGGACAGTATTTGGCAAGGAACGGACATTATTTGGCAGTCACTTGACGAACAGTATTTGGCAAGGAATGGAAAATATTGTGCAGTTACTTGGCGGACAGTTTTTGGCAAGGACAGGACAGCATTTGGCAGTCACTTGGCGGACAGTATTTGGCAAGGAACGGACATTATTTGGAAGCTACATGGCGGACAGTATTTGGCAAGGAACGGACAGTATTTGGCAGTCACTTGGCGGACAGTATTTGGCAGTCACTTGGCGGACAGTATTTGGCAAGGAACGGACAGTATTTGGCAGTCACTGGGCGGACAGTATTTGGCAAGGAACGGACAGTATTTGGCAGTCACTTGGCGGACAGTATTTGGCAAGGAACGGACATTATTTGGCAGTCACTTGACGGACAGTATTTGGCAAGGAACATACAGTATTTGGCAGTCACTTGGCGGACAGTATTTGGCAAGGAACGGACAGTATTTGGCAAGGAACGGACAGTATTTGACAGCTACATGGCGGACAGTATTTGGCAAGGAACGGACATTATTTTGCAGTCACTTGGCGGACAGTATTTGGCAACGAACGGACAGTATTTGGCAGTCACTTGGCGGACAGTATTTGGCAAGGAACGGACAGTATTTGGCAGTCACTTGGCGGACAGTATTTGGCAAGGAACGGAAATTATTTGGCAGTCACTTGACGGACAGTATTTGGCAAGGAACATACAGTATTTGGCAGTCACTTGGCGGACAGTATTTGGCAAGGAACGGACAGTATTTGGCAAGGAACGGACAGTATTTGACAGCTACATGGCGGACAGTATTTGGCAAGGAACGGACAGTATTTGGCAAGGAACGGACATTATTTTGCAGTCACTTGGCGGACAGTATTTGGCGAGGAACGGACATTATTTGGCAGTCACTTGACGGACAGTATTTGGCAAGGAACATACAGTATTTGGCAATCACTTGGCAGACAGTATTTGGCAAGGAATGGAAAATATTTTGAAGTTACTTGGCGGACAGTTTTTGGCAAGGACAGGACATTTGGCAGTCACTTGGCGGACAGTATTTGGCAAGGAACGGACATTTTTTGGAAGCTACATGGCGGACAGTATTTGGGAAGGAACGGACATTATTTGGCAGTCACTTGACGGACAGTATTTGGCAAGGAATGGAAAATATTTTGAAGTTACTTGGCGGACAGTTTTTGGCAAGGACAGGACAGCATTTGGCAGTCACTTGGCGGACAGTATTTGGCAAGGAACGGACAGTATTTGACAGGTACATGGCGGACAGTATTTGGCAAGGAACGGACAGTATTTGGCAAGGAACGGACAGTAATTTGCAGTCACATGGCGGACAGTATTTGGCAACGAACGGACATTTTTTGGCAGTCACTTGGCGGACAGTATTGGCAAGGAACGGACATTATTTGGCAGTCACTTGACGGACAGTATTTGGCAAGGAACATACAGTATTTGGCAGTCACTTGGCGGACAGTATTTGGCAAGGAATGGAAAATATTTTGAAGTTACTTGGCGGACAGTTTTTTGCAAGGACAGGACAGCATTTGGCAGTCACTTGGCGGACAGTATTTGGCAAGGAACGGACATTATTTGGAAGCTACATGGCGGACAGTATTTGGGAAGGAACGGACAGTATTTGGCAGTCAATTGGCGGACAGTATTTGGCAAGGAACGGACAGTATTTGGCAAGGAATGGAAAATATTTTGAAGTTACTTGGCGGACAGTTTTTGGCAAGGACAGGACAGCATTTGGCAGTCACTTGGCGGACAGTATTTGGCAAGGAACGGACAGTATTTGGCAAGGAACGGACAGTATTTGACAGCTACATGGCGGACAGTATTTGGCAAGGAACGGACAGTATTTGGCAAGGAACGGACAGTATTTTGCAGTCACTTGGCGGACAGTATTTGGCAACGAACGGACATTATTTGGCAGTCACTTGGCGGACAGTATTTGGCAAGGAACGGACATTATTTGGGAGTCACTTGACGAACAGTATTTGGCAAGGAATGGAAAATATTTTGCAGTTACTTGGCGGACAGTTTTTGGCAAGGACAGGACAGCATTTGGCAGTCACTTGGCGGACAGTATTTGGCAAGGAACGGACATTATTTGGAAGCTACATGGCGGACAGTATTTGGCAAGGAACGGACAGTATTTGGCAGTCACTTGGCGGACAGTATTTGGCAGTCACTTGGCGGACAGTATTTGGCAGTCACTTGGCGGACAGTATTTGGCCAAGGAACGGACAGTATTTGGCAGTCACTGGGCGGACAGTATTTGGCAAGGAACGGACAGTATTTGGCAGTCACTTGGCGGACAGTATTTGGCAAGGAACGGACATTGTTTGGCAGTCACTTGACGGACAGTATTTGGCATGGAACATACAGTATTTGGCAGTCACTTGGCGGACAGTATTTGGCAAGGAACGGACAGTATTTGGCAAGGAACGGACAGTATTTGACAGCTACATGGCGGACAGTATTTGGCAAGGAACGGACAGTATTTGGCAAGGAACGGACATTATTTTGCAGTCACTTGGCGGACAGTATTTGGCAACGAACGGACAGTATTTGGCAGTCACTTGGCGGACAGTATTTGGCAAGGAACGGAAATTATTTGGCAGTCACTTGACGGACAGTATTTGGCAAGGAACATACAGTATTTGGCAGTCACTTGGCGGACAGTATTTGGCAAGGAACGGACAGTATTTGGCAAGGAACGGACAGTATTTGACAGCTACATGGCGGACAGTATTTGGCAAGGAACGGACAGTATTTGGCAAGGAACGGACAGTATTTGAAAGCTACATGGCGGACAGTATTTGGCAAGGAACGGACAGTATTTGGCAAGGAACGGACATTATTTTGCAGTCACTTGGCGGACAGTATTTGGCAAGGAACGGACATTATTTGGCAGTCACTTGGCGGACAGTATTTGGCAAGGAACATACAGTATTTGGCAATCACTTGGCGGACAGTATTTGGCAAGGAATGGAAAATATTTTGAAGTTACTTGGCGGACAGTTTTTGGCAAGGACAGGACAACATTTGGCAGTCACTTGGCGGACAGTATTTGGCAAGGAACGGACATTATTTGGAAGCTACATGGCGGACAGTATTTGGGAAGGAACGGACATTATTTGGCAGTCACTTGACGGACAGTATTTGGCAAGGAATGGAAAATATTTTGAAGTTACTTGGCGGACAGTTTTTGGCAAGGACAGGACAGCATTTGGCAGTCACTTGGCGGACAGTATTTGGCAAGGAACGGACATTATTTGGAAGCTACATGGCGGACAGTATTTGGGAAGGAACGGACAGTATTTGGCAAGGAACGGACAGTATTTGGCAAGGAACGGACAGTATTTGACAGCTACATGGCGGACAGTATTTGGCAAGGAACGGACAGTATTTGGCAAGGAACGGACAGTATTTTGCAGTCACATGGCGGACAGTATTTGGCAACGAACGGACATTTTTTGGCAGTCAGGAACGGACATTATTTGGAAGCTACATGGCAGACAGTATTTGGGAAGGAACGGACAGTATTTGGCAGTCACTTGGCAGACAGTATTTGGCAAGGAACGGACAGTATTTGACAGTCACTTGGCGGACAGTATTTGGCAAGGAACGGACAGTATTTGGCAAGGAACGGACAAGGAACGAACGGACATTTTTGGCAGTCAGGAACGGACATTATTTAAAAGCTACATGGCGGACGGTATTTGGGAAGGAACGGACAGTATTTGGCAGTCACTTGACGGACAGTATTTGGCAAGGAACGGACAGTATTTGACAGCTACATGGCGGACAGTATTTGGCAAGGAACGGACAGTATTTGGCAAGGAACGGAGATTATTTTGCAGTCACTTGGCGGACAGTATTTGGCAATGAACGGACATTATTTGGCAGTCACTTGACGGACAGTATTTGGCAAGGAACATACAGTATTTGGCAATCACTTGGCGGACAGTATTTGGCAAGGAATGGAAAATATTTTGAAGTTACTTGGCGGACAGTTTTTGGCAAGGACAGGACATTTGGCAGTCACTTGGCGGACAGTATTTGGCAAGGAACGGACATTATTTGGAAGCTACATGGCGGACAGTATTTGGGAAGGAACGGACATTATTTGGCAGTCACTTGACGGACAGTATTTGGCAAGGAATGGAAAATATTTTGAAATTACTTGGCGGACAGTTTTTGGCAAGGACAGGACAGCATTTGGCAGTCACTTGGCGGACAGTATTTGGCAAGGAACGGACATTATTTGGAAGCTACATGGCGGACAGTATTTGGGAAGGAACGGACAGTATTTGGCAGTCACTTGGCGGACAGTATTTGGCAAGGAACGGACAGTATTTGACAGCTACATGGCGGACAGTATTTGGCAAGGAACGGACAGTATTTGGCAAGGAACGGACAGTAATTTGCAGTCACATGGCGGACAGTATTTGGCAACGAACGGACATTTTTTGGCAGTCACTTGGCGGACAGTATTTGGCAAGGAACGGACATTATTTGGCAGTCACGTGACGGACAGTATTTGGCAAGGAACATACAGTATTTGGCAGTCACTTGGCGGACAGTATTTGGCAAGGAATGGAAAATATTTTGAAGTTACTTGGCGGACAGTTTTTTGCAAGGACAGGACAGCATTTGGCAGTCACTTGGCGGACAGTATTTGGCAAGGAACGGACATTATTTGGAAGCTACATGGCGGACAGTATTTGGGAAGGAACGGACAGTATTTGGCAGTCAATTGACGGACAGTATTTGGCAAGGAACGGACAGTATTTGGCAAGGAATGGAAAATATTTTGAAGTTACTTGGCGGACAGTTTTTGGCAAGGACAGGACAGCATTTGGCAGTCACTTGGCGGACAGTATTTGGCAAGGAACGGACAGTATTTGGCAAGGAACAAACAGTATTTGACAGCTACATGGCGGACAGTATTTTGCAGTCACTTGGCGGACAGTATTTGGCAACGAACGGACATTATTTGGCAGTCACTTGGCGGACAGTATTTGGCAACGAACGGACATTATTTGGCAGTCACTTGGCGGACAGTATTTGGCAAGGAACGGACATTATTTGGCAGTCACTTGACGAACAGTATTTGGCAAGGAATGGAAAATATTTTGCAGTTACTTGGCGGACAGTTTTTGGCAAGGACAGGACAGCATTTGGCAGTCACTTGGCGGACAGTATTTGGCAAGGAACGGACATTATTTGGAAGCTACATGGCGGACAGTATTTGGCAAGGAACGGACAGTATTTGGCAGTCACTTGGCGGACAGTATTTGGCAGTCACTTGGCGGACAGTATTTGGCCAAGGAACGGACAGTATTTGGCAGTCACTGGGCGGACAGTATTTGGCAAGGAACGGACAGTATTTGGCAGTCACTTGGCGGACAGTATTTGGCAAGGAACGGACATTATTTGGCAGTCACTTGACGGACAGTATTTGGCATGGAACATACAGTATTTGGCAGTCACTTGGCGGACAGTATTTGGCAAGGAACTGACAGTATTTGGCAAGGAACGGACAGTATTTGACAGCTACATGGCGGACAGTATTTGGCAAGGAACGGACAGTATTTGGCAAGGAACGGACATTATTTTGCAGTCACTTGGCGGACAGTATTTGGCAACGAACGGACAGTATTTGGCAGTCACTTGGCGGACAGTATTTGGCAAGGAACGGAAATTATTTGGCAGTCACTTGACGGACAGTATTTGGCAAGGAACATACAGTATTTGGCAGTCACTTGGCGGACAGTATTTGGCAAGGAACGGACAGTATTTGGCAAGGAACGGACAGTATTTGGCAAGGAACGGACAGTATTTGACAGCTACATGGCGGACAGTATTTGGCAAGGAACGGACATTATTTTGCAGTCACTTGGCGGACAGTATTTGGCAAGGAACGGACATTATTTGGCAGTCACTTGACGGACAGTATTTGGCAAGGAACATACAGTATTTGGCAATCACTTGGCGGACAGTATTTGGCAAGGAATGGAAAATATTTTGAAGTTACTTGGCGGACAGTTTTTGGCAAGGACAGGACAACATTTGGCAGTCACTTGGCGGACAGTATTTGGCAAGGAACGGACATTATTTGGAAGCTACATGGCGGACAGTATTTGGGAAGGAACGGACATTATTTGGCAGTCACTTGACGGACAGTATTTGGCAAGGAATGGAAAATATTTTGAAGTTACTTGGCGGACAGTTTTTGGCAAGGACAGGACAGCATTTGGCAATCACTTGGCGGACAGTATTTGGCAAGGAACGGACATTATTTGGAAGCTACATGGCGGACAGTATTTGGGAAGGAACGGACAGTATTTGGCAGTCACTTGGCGGACAGTATTTGGCAAGGAACGGACAGTATTTGGCAAGGAACGGACAGTATTTGGCAAGGAACGGACAGTATTTGACAGCTACATGGCGGACAGTATTTGGCAAGGAACGGACAGTATTTGGCAAGGAACGGACAGTATTTTGCAGTCACTTGGCGGACAGTATTTGGCAAGGAACGGACAGTATTTGGCAGTCACTTGGCAGACAGTATTTGGCAAGGAACGGACAGTATTTGACAGCTACATGGCGGACAGTATTTGGCAAGGAACGGACAGTATTTGGCAAGGAACGGACAAGGAACGAACGGACATTTTTGGCAGTCAGGAACGGACATTATTTAAAAGCTACATGGCGGACGGTATTTGGGAAGGAACGGACAGTATTTGGCAGTCACTTGACGGACAGTATTTGGCAAGGAACGGACAGTATTTGACAGCTACATGGCGGACAGTATTTGGCAAGGAACGGACAGTATTTGGCAAGGAACGGACAGTATTTTGCAGTCACTTGGCGGACAGTATTTGGCAACGAACGGACATTATTTGGCAGTCACTTGGCGGACAGTATTTGGCAAGGAACGGACATTATTTGGCAGTCACTTGACGAACAGTATTTGGCAAGGAATGGAAAATATTTTGCAGTTACTTGGCGGACAGTTTTTGGCAAGGACAGGACAGCATTTGGCAGTCACTTGGCGGACAGTATTTGGCAAGGAACGGACATTATTTGGAAGCTACATGGCGGACAGTATTTGGCAAGGAACGGACAGTATTTGGCAGTCACTTGGCGGACAGTATTTGGCAGTCACTTGGCGGACAGTATTTGGCAAGGAACGGACAGTATTTGGCAGTCACTGGGCGGACAGTATTTGGCAAGGAACGGACAGTATTTGGCAGTCACTTGGCGGACAGTATTTGGCAAGGAACGGACATTATTTGGCAGTCACTTGACGGACAGTATTTGGCAAGGAACATACAGTATTTGGCAGTCACTTGGCGGACAGTATTTGGCAAGGAACGGACAGTATTTGGCAAGGAACGGACAGTATTTGACAGCTACATGGCGGACAGTATTTGGCAAGGAACGGACAGTATTTGGCAAGGAACGGACATTATTTTGCAGTCACTTGGCGGACAGTATTTGGCAAGGAACATACAGTATTTGGCAGTCACTTGGCGGACAGTATTTGGCAAGGAACGGACAGTATTTGGCAAGGAACGGACAGTATTTGACAGCTACATGGCGGACAGTATTTGGCAAGGAACGGACAGTATTTGGCAAGGAACGGACATTATTTTGCAGTCACTTGGCGGACAGTATTTGGCAACGAACGGACATTTTTTGGCAGTCACTTGGCGGACAGTATTTGGCAAGGAACAGACAGTATTTGACAGCTACATGGCGGACAGTATTTGGCAAGGAACAGACAGTATTTGACAGCTACATGGCGGACAGTATTTGGCAAGGAACGGACAGTATTTGGCAAGGAACGGACAGTATTTGGCAGTCACTGGGCGGACAGTATTTGGCAAGGAACGGACAGTATTTGGCAGTCACTTGGCGGACAGTATTTGGCAAGGAACGGACATTATTTGGCAGTCACTTGACGGACAGTATTTGGCAAGGAACATACAGTATTTGGCAGTCACTTGGCGGACAGTATTTGGCAAGGAACGGACAGTATTTGGCAAGGAACGGACAGTATTTGACAGCTACATGGCGGACAGTATTTGGCAAGGAACGGACAGTATTTGGCAAGGAACGGACATTATTTTGCAGTCACTTGGCGGACAGTATTTGGCAAGGAACATACAGTATTTGGCAAGGAACGGACAGTATTTGACAGCTACATGGCGGACAGTATTTGGCAAGGAACGGACAGTATTTGGCAAGGAACGGACATTATTTTGCAGTCACTTGGCGGACAGTATTTGGCAACGAACGGACAGTATTTGGCAGTCACTTGGCGGACAGTATTTGGCAAGGAACGGAAATTATTTGGCAGTCACTTGACGGACAGTATTTGGCAAGGAACATACAGTATTTGGCAGTCACTTGGCGGACAGTATTTGGCAAGGAACGGACAGTATTTGGCAAGGAACGGACAGTATTTGGCAAGGAACGGACAGTATTTGACAGCTACATGGCGGACAGTATTTGGCAAGGAACGGACATTATTTTGCAGTCACTTGGCGGACAGTATTTGGCAAGGAACGGACATTATTTGGCAGTCACTTGACGGACAGTATTTGGCAAGGAACATACAGTATTTGGCAATCACTTGGCGGACAGTATTTGGCAAGGAATGGAAAATATTTTGAAGTTACTTGGCGGACAGTTTTTGGCAAGGACAGGACAACATTTGGCAGTCACTTGGCGGACAGTATTTGGCAAGGAACGGACATTATTTGGAAGCTACATGGCGGACAGTATTTGGGAAGGAACGGACATTATTTGGCAGTCACTTGACGGACAGTATTTGGCAAGGAATGGAAAATATTTTGAAGTTACTTGGCGGACAGTTTTTGGCAAGGACAGGACAGCATTTGGCAATCACTTGGCGGACAGTATTTGGCAAGGAACGGACATTATTTGGAAGCTACATGGCGGACAGTATTTGGGAAGGAACGGACAGTATTTGGCAGTCACTTGGCGGACAGTATTTGGCAAGGAACGGACAGTATTTGGCAAGGAACGGACAGTATTTGGCAAGGAACGGACAGTATTTGACAGCTACATGGCGGACAGTATTTGGCAAGGAACGGACAGTATTTGGCAAGGAACGGACAGTATTTTGCAGTCACATGGCGGACAGTATTTGGCAACGAACGGACATTTTTTGGCAGTCAGGAACGGACATTATTTGGAAGCTACATGGCAGACAGTATTTGGGAAGGAACGGACAGTATTTGGCAGTCACTTGGCAGACAGTATTTGGCAAGGAACGGACAGTATTTGACAGCTACATGGCGGACAGTATTTGGCAAGGAACGGACAGTATTTGGCAAGGAACGGACAAGGAACGAACGGACATTTTTGGCAGTCAGGAACGGACATTATTTAAAAGCTACATGGCGGACGGTATTTGGGAAGGAACGGACAGTATTTGGCAGTCACTTGACGGACAGTATTTGGCAAGGAACGGACAGTATTTGACAGCTACATGGCGGACAGTATTTGGCAAGGAACGGACAGTATTTGGCAAGGAACGGACAGTATTTTGCAGTCACTTGGCGGACAGTATTTGGCAACGAACGGACATTATTTGGCAGTCACTTGGCGGACAGTATTTGGCAAGGAACGGACATTATTTGGCAGTCACTTGACGAACAGTATTTGGCAAGGAATGGAAAATATTTTGCAGTTACTTGGCGGACAGTTTTTGGCAAGGACAGGACAGCATTTGGCAGTCACTTGGCGGACAGTATTTGGCAAGGAACGGACATTATTTGGAAGCTACATGGCGGACAGTATTTGGCAAGGAACGGACAGTATTTGGCAGTCACTTGGCGGACAGTATTTGGCAGTCACTTGGCGGACAGTATTTGGCAAGGAACGGACAGTATTTGGCAGTCACTGGGCGGACAGTATTTGGCAAGGAACGGACAGTATTTGGCAGTCACTTGGCGGACAGTATTTGGCAAGGAACGGACATTATTTGGCAGTCACTTGACGGACAGTATTTGGCAAGGAACATACAGTATTTGGCAGTCACTTGGCGGACAGTATTTGGCAAGGAACGGACAGTATTTGGCAAGGAACGGACAGTATTTGACAGCTACATGGCGGACAGTATTTGGCAAGGAACGGACAGTATTTGGCAAGGAACGGACATTATTTTGCAGTCACTTGGCGGACAGTATTTGGCAAGGAACATACAGTATTTGGCAGTCACTTGGCGGACAGTATTTGGCAAGGAACGGACAGTATTTGGCAAGGAACGGACAGTATTTGACAGCTACATGGCGGACAGTATTTGGCAAGGAACGGACAGTATTTGGCAAGGAACGGACATTATTTTGCAGTCACTTGGCGGACAGTATTTGGCAACGAACGGACATTTTTTGGCAGTCACTTGGCGGACAGTATTTGGCAAGGAACAGACAGTATTTGACAGCTACATGGCGGACAGTATTTGGCAAGGAACAGACAGTATTTGACAGCTACATGGCGGACAGTATTTGGCAAGGAACGGACAGTATTTGGCAAGGAACGGACAGTATTTGGCAGTCACTGGGCGGACAGTATTTGGCAAGGAACGGACAGTATTTGGCAGTCACTTGGCGGACAGTATTTGGCAAGGAACGGACATTATTTGGCAGTCACTTGACGGACAGTATTTGGCAAGGAACATACAGTATTTGGCAGTCACTTGGCGGACAGTATTTGGCAAGGAACGGACAGTATTTGGCAAGGAACGGACAGTATTTGACAGCTACATGGCGGACAGTATTTGGCAAGGAACGGACAGTATTTGGCAAGGAACGGACATTATTTTGCAGTCACTTGGCGGACAGTATTTGGCAAGGAACATACAGTATTTGGCAGTCACTTGGCGGACAGTATTTGGCAAGGAACGGACAGTATTTGGCAAGGAACGGACAGTATTTGACAGCTACATGGCGGACAGTATTTGGCAAGGAACGGACAGTATTTGGCAAGGAACGGACATTATTTTGCAGTCACTTGGCGGACAGTATTTGGCAACGAACGGACATTTTTTGGCAGTCACTTGGCGGACAGTATTTGGCAAGGAACAGACAGTATTTGACAGCTACATGGCGGACAGTATTTGGCAAGGAACAGACAGTATTTGACAGCTACATGGCGGACAGTATTTGGCAAGGAACGGACAGTATTTGGCAAGGAACGGACAGTATTTTGCAGTCACTTGGCGGACAGTATTTGGCAACGAACGGACATTATTTGGCAGTCACTTGGCGGACAGTATTTGGCAAGGAACGGACATTATTTTGCAGTCACTTGGCGGACAGTATTTGGCAAGGAACGGACAGTATTTGGCAGTCACTTGGCGGACAGTATTTGGCAAGGAACGGACAGTATTTGGCAGTCACTTGGCGGACAGTATTTGGCAAGGAACGGAAATTATTTGGCAGTCACTTGACGGACAGTATTTGGCAAGGAACATACAGTATTTGGCAGTCACTTGGCGGACAGTATTTGGCAAGGAACGGACAGTATTTGGCAAGGAACGGACAGTATTTGACAGCTACATGGCGGACAGTATTTGGCAAGGAACGGACAGTATTTGGCAAGGAACATACAGTATTTGGCAGTCACTTGGCGGACAGTATTTGGCAAGGAACGGACAGTATTTGGCAAGGAACGGACAGTATTTGACAGCTACATGGCGGACAGTATTTGGCAAGGAACGGACAGTATTTGGCAAGGAACGGACAGTATTTGACAGCTACATGGCGGACAGTATTTGGCAAGGAACGGACATTATTTGGCAGTCACTTGACGGACAGTATTTGGCAAGGAACATACAGTATTTGGCAAGGAACATACAGTATTTGGCAATCACTTGGCGGACAGTATTTGGCAAGGAACGGACATTATTTAGCAGTCACTTGACGGACAGTATTTGGCAATCACTTGGCGGACAGTATTTGGCAAGGAATGGAAAATATTTTGAAGTTACTTGGCGGACAGTTTTTGGCAAGGACAGGACAACATTTGGCAGTCACTTGGCGAACAGTATTTGGCATGGAACGGACAGTATCAGGAAGTCACTAGGCGGACAGTATTTGGCAAGGAACGGACAGTATTTGGCAGTCACTTGGCGGACAGTATTTGGCAAGAAACGGAAAGTATTAGGAAGTCACTTGGCGGACAGTATTTGGCAAGAAACGGAAAGTATTAGGAAGTCACTTGGCGGACAGTATTTGGCAAGGAACGGACAGTATTTGGCAGTCACTTGGCGGACAGTATTTTGCAAGGAATGGACAATATTTTGCAGTCACTTGGCAGACAGTTTTTGGCAAGGGCAGACAGTTTTTGGCAAGGACAGGACAGCATTTGGCAGTCACTTGGCGGACAGTATTTGGCAAGGAACGGACAGTATTTGGCAGTCACTTGACGGACAGTATTTGGCAAGGAACACAGTATTTGGCAGTCACTTGGCGGACAGTATTTGGCAAGGAACGGACAGTATTTGGCAGTCACTTGGCGGACAGTATTTGGCAAGGAACGGACAGTATTTGACAGCTACATGGCGGACAGTATTTGGCAAGGAACGGACAGTATTTGGCAAGGAACGGACAGTATTTTGCAGTCACTTGGCGGACAGTATTTGGCAAGGAACGGACATTATTTGGCAGTCACTTGACGGACAGTATTTGGCAAGGAACATACAGTATTTGGCAGTCACTTGGCGGACAGTATTTGGCAAGGAATGGAAAATATTTTGAAGTTACTTGGCGGACAGTTTTTTGCAAGGACAGGACAGCATTTGGCAGTCACTTGGCGGACAGTATTTGGCAAGGAACGGACATTATTTGGAAGCTACATGGCGGACAGTATTTGGGAAGGAACGGACAGTATTTGGCAGTCAATTGACGGACAGTATTTGGCAAGGAACGGACAGTATTTGGCAAGGAATGGAAAATATTTTGAAGTTACTTGGCGGACAGTTTTTGGCAAGGACAGGACAGCATTTGGCAGTCACTTGGCGGACAGTATTTGGCAAGGAACGGACAGTATTTGGCAAGGAACAAACAGTATTTGACAGCTACATGGCGGACAGTATTTTGCAGTCACTTGGCGGACAGTATTTGGCAACGAACGGACATTATTTGGCAGTCACTTGGCGGACAGTATTTGGCAACGAACGGACATTATTTGGCAGTCACTTGGCGGACAGTATTTGGCAAGGAACGGACATTATTTGGCAGTCACTTGACGAACAGTATTTGGCAAGGAATGGAAAATATTTTGCAGTTACTTGGCGGACAGTTTTTGGCAAGGACAGGACAGCATTTGGCAGTCACTTGGCGGACAGTATTTGGCAAGGAACGGACATTATTTGGAAGCTACATGGCGGACAGTATTTGGCAAGGAACGGACAGTATTTGGCAGTCACTTGGCGGACAGTATTTGGCAGTCACTTGGCGGACAGTATTTGGCCAAGGAACGGACAGTATTTGGCAGTCACTGGGCGGACAGTATTTGGCAAGGAACGGACAGTATTTGGCAGTCACTTGGCGGACAGTATTTGGCAAGGAACGGACATTATTTGGCAGTCACTTGACGGACAGTATTTGGCATGGAACATACAGTATTTGGCAGTCACTTGGCGGACAGTATTTGGCAAGGAACTGACAGTATTTGGCAAGGAACGGACAGTATTTGACAGCTACATGGCGGACAGTATTTGGCAAGGAACGGACAGTATTTGGCAAGGAACGGACATTATTTTGCAGTCACTTCGCGGACAGTATTTGGCAACGAACGGACAGTATTTGGCAGTCACTTGGCGGACAGTATTTGGCAAGGAACGGAAATTATTTGGCAGTCACTTGACGGACAGTATTTGGCAAGGAACATACAGTATTTGGCAGTCACTTGGCGGACAGTATTTGGCAAGGAACGGACAGTATTTGGCAAGGAACGGACAGTATTTGGCAAGGAACGGACAGTATTTGACAGCTACATGGCGGACAGTATTTGGCAAGGAACGGACATTATTTTGCAGTCACTTGGCGGACAGTATTTGGCAAGGAACGGACATTATTTGGCAGTCACTTGACGGACAGTATTTGGCAAGGAACATACAGTATTTGGCAATCACTTGGCGGACAGTATTTGGCAAGGAATGGAAAATATTTTGAAGTTACTTGGCGGACAGTTTTTGGCAAGGACAGGACAACATTTGGCAGTCACTTGGCGGACAGTATTTGGCAAGGAACGGACATTATTTGGAAGCTACATGGCGGACAGTATTTGGGAAGGAACGGACATTATTTGGCAGTCACTTGACGGACAGTATTTGGCAAGGAATGGAAAATATTTTGAAGTTACTTGGCGGACAGTTTTTGGCAAGGACAGGACAGCATTTGGCAATCACTTGGCGGACAGTATTTGGCAAGGAACGGACATTATTTGGAAGCTACATGGCGGACAGTATTTGGGAAGGAACGGACAGTATTTGGCAGTCACTTGGCGGACAGTATTTGGCAAGGAACGGACAGTATTTGGCAAGGAACGGACAGTATTTGGCAAGGAACGGACAGTATTTGACAGCTACATGGCGGACAGTATTTGGCAAGGAACGGACAGTATTTGGCAAGGAACGGACAGTATTTTGCAGTCACATGGCGGACAGTATTTGGCAACGAACGGACATTTTTTGGCAGTCAGGAACGGACATTATTTGGAAGCTACATGGCAGACAGTATTTGGGAAGGAACGGACAGTATTTGGCAGTCACTTGGCAGACAGTATTTGGCAAGGAACGGACAGTATTTGACAGCTACATGGCGGACAGTATTTGGCAAGGAACGGACAGTATTTGGCAAGGAACGGACAAGGAACGAACGGACATTTTTGGCAGTCAGGAACGGACATTATTTAAAAGCTACATGGCGGACGGTATTTGGGAAGGAACGGACAGTATTTGGCAGTCACTTGACGGACAGTATTTGGCAAGGAACGGACAGTATTTGACAGCTACATGGCGGACAGTATTTGGCAAGGAACGGACAGTATTTGGCAAGGAACGGACAGTATTTTGCAGTCACTTGGCGGACAGTATTTGGCAACGAACGGACATTATTTGGCAGTCACTTGGCGGACAGTATTTGGCAAGGAACGGACATTATTTGGCAGTCACTTGACGAACAGTATTTGGCAAGGAATGGAAAATATTTTGCAGTTACTTGGCGGACAGTTTTTGGCAAGGACAGGACAGCATTTGGCAGTCACTTGGCGGACAGTATTTGGCAAGGAACGGACATTATTTGGAAGCTACATGGCGGACAGTATTTGGCAAGGAACGGACAGTATTTGGCAGTCACTTGGCGGACAGTATTTGGCAGTCACTTGGCGGACAGTATTTGGCAAGGAACGGACAGTATTTGGCAGTCACTGGGCGGACAGTATTTGGCAAGGAACGGACAGTATTTGGCAGTCACTTGGCGGACAGTATTTGGCAAGGAACGGACATTATTTGGCAGTCACTTGACGGACAGTATTTGGCAAGGAACATACAGTATTTGGCAGTCACTTGGCGGACAGTATTTGGCAAGGAACGGACAGTATTTGGCAAGGAACGGACAGTATTTGACAGCTACATGGCGGACAGTATTTGGCAAGGAACGGACAGTATTTGGCAAGGAACGGACATTATTTTGCAGTCACTTGGCGGACAGTATTTGGCAAGGAACATACAGTATTTGGCAGTCACTTGGCGGACAGTATTTGGCAAGGAACGGACAGTATTTGGCAAGGAACGGACAGTATTTGACAGCTACATGGCGGACAGTATTTGGCAAGGAACGGACAGTATTTGGCAAGGAACGGACATTATTTTGCAGTCACTTGGCGGACAGTATTTGGCAACGAACGGACATTTTTTGGCAGTCACTTGGCGGACAGTATTTGGCAAGGAACAGACAGTATTTGACAGCTACATGGCGGACAGTATTTGGCAAGGAACAGACAGTATTTGACAGCTACATGGCGGACAGTATTTGGCAAGGAACGGACAGTATTTGGCAAGGAACGGACAGTATTTGGCAGTCACTGGGCGGACAGTATTTGGCAAGGAACGGACAGTATTTGGCAGTCACTTGGCGGACAGTATTTGGCAAGGAACGGACAGTATTTGGCAAGGAACGGACAGTATTTGACAGCTACATGGCGGACAGTATTTGGCAAGGAACGGACAGTATTTGGCAAGGAACGGACATTATTTTGCAGTCACTTGGCGGACAGTATTTGGCAAGGAACATACAGTATTTGGCAGTCACTTGGCGGACAGTATTTGGCAAGGAACGGACAGTATTTGGCAAGGAACGGACAGTATTTGACAGCTACATGGCGGACAGTATTTGGCAAGGAACGGACAGTATTTGGCAAGGAACGGACATTATTTTGCAGTCACTTGGCGGACAGTATTTGGCAACGAACGGACATTTTTTGGCAGTCACTTGGCGGACAGTATTTGGCAAGGAACAGACAGTATTTGACAGCTACATGGCGGACAGTATTTGGCAAGGAACAGACAGTATTTGACAGCTACATGGCGGACAGTATTTGGCAAGGAACGGACAGTATTTGGCAAGGAACGGACAGTATTTTGCAGTCACTTGGCGGACAGTATTTGGCAAGGAACGGACATTATTTGGCAGTCACTTGACGGACAGTATTTGGCAAGGAACATACAGTATTTGGCAGTCACTTGGCGGACAGTATTTGGCAAGGAATGGAAAATATTTTGAAGTTACTTGGCGGACAGTTTTTTGCAAGGACAGGACAGCATTTGGCAGTCACTTGGCGGACAGTATTTGGCAAGGAACGGACATTATTTGGAAGCTACATGGCGGACAGTATTTGGGAAGGAACGGACAGTATTTGGCAGTCAATTGACGGACAGTATTTGGCAAGGAACGGACAGTATTTGGCAAGGAATGGAAAATATTTTGAAGTTACTTGGCGGACAGTTTTTGGCAAGGACAGGACAGCATTTGGCAGTCACTTGGCGGACAGTATTTGGCAAGGAACGGACAGTATTTGGCAAGGAACAAACAGTATTTGACAGCTACATGGCGGACAGTATTTTGCAGTCACTTGGCGGACAGTATTTGGCAACGAACGGACATTATTTGGCAGTCACTTGGCGGACAGTATTTGGCAACGAACGGACATTATTTGGCAGTCACTTGGCGGACAGTATTTGGCAAGGAACGGACATTATTTGGCAGTCACTTGACGAACAGTATTTGGCAAGGAATGGAAAATATTTTGCAGTTACTTGGCGGACAGTTTTTGGCAAGGACAGGACAGCATTTGGCAGTCACTTGGCGGACAGTATTTGGCAAGGAACGGACATTATTTGGAAGCTACATGGCGGACAGTATTTGGCAAGGAACGGACAGTATTTGGCAGTCACTTGGCGGACAGTATTTGGCAGTCACTTGGCGGACAGTATTTGGCCAAGGAACGGACAGTATTTGGCAGTCACTGGGCGGACAGTATTTGGCAAGGAACGGACAGTATTTGGCAGTCACTTGGCGGACAGTATTTGGCAAGGAACGGACATTATTTGGCAGTCACTTGACGGACAGTATTTGGCATGGAACATACAGTATTTGGCAGTCACTTGGCGGACAGTATTTGGCAAGGAACTGACAGTATTTGGCAAGGAACGGACAGTATTTGACAGCTACATGGCGGACAGTATTTGGCAAGGAACGGACAGTATTTGGCAAGGAACGGACATTATTTTGCAGTCACTTCGCGGACAGTATTTGGCAACGAACGGACAGTATTTGGCAGTCACTTGGCGGACAGTATTTGGCAAGGAACGGAAATTATTTGGCAGTCACTTGACGGACAGTATTTGGCAAGGAACATACAGTATTTGGCAGTCACTTGGCGGACAGTATTTGGCAAGGAACGGACAGTATTTGGCAAGGAACGGACAGTATTTGGCAAGGAACGGACAGTATTTGACAGCTACATGGCGGACAGTATTTGGCAAGGAACGGACATTATTTTGCAGTCACTTGGCGGACAGTATTTGGCAAGGAACGGACATTATTTGGCAGTCACTTGACGGACAGTATTTGGCAAGGAACATACAGTATTTGGCAATCACTTGGCGGACAGTATTTGGCAAGGAATGGAAAATATTTTGAAGTTACTTGGCGGACAGTTTTTGGCAAGGACAGGACAACATTTGGCAGTCACTTGGCGGACAGTATTTGGCAAGGAACGGACATTATTTGGAAGCTACATGGCGGACAGTATTTGGGAAGGAACGGACATTATTTGGCAGTCACTTGACGGACAGTATTTGGCAAGGAATGGAAAATATTTTGAAGTTACTTGGCGGACAGTTTTTGGCAAGGACAGGACAGCATTTGGCAATCACTTGGCGGACAGTATTTGGCAAGGAACGGACATTATTTGGAAGCTACATGGCGGACAGTATTTGGGAAGGAACGGACAGTATTTGGCAGTCACTTGGCGGACAGTATTTGGCAAGGAACGGACAGTATTTGGCAAGGAACGGACAGTATTTGGCAAGGAACGGACAGTATTTGACAGCTACATGGCGGACAGTATTTGGCAAGGAACGGACAGTATTTGGCAAGGAACGGACAGTATTTTGCAGTCACATGGCGGACAGTATTTGGCAACGAACGGACATTTTTTGGCAGTCAGGAACGGACATTATTTGGAAGCTACATGGCAGACAGTATTTGGGAAGGAACGGACAGTATTTGGCAGTCACTTGGCAGACAGTATTTGGCAAGGAACGGACAGTATTTGACAGCTACATGGCGGACAGTATTTGGCAAGGAACGGACAGTATTTGGCAAGGAACGGACAAGGAACGAACGGACATTTTTGGCAGTCAGGAACGGACATTATTTAAAAGCTACATGGCGGACGGTATTTGGGAAGGAACGGACAGTATTTGGCAGTCACTTGACGGACAGTATTTGGCAAGGAACGGACAGTATTTGACAGCTACATGGCGGACAGTATTTGGCAAGGAACGGACAGTATTTGGCAAGGAACGGACAGTATTTTGCAGTCACTTGGCGGACAGTATTTGGCAACGAACGGACATTATTTGGCAGTCACTTGGCGGACAGTATTTGGCAAGGAACGGACATTATTTGGCAGTCACTTGACGAACAGTATTTGGCAAGGAATGGAAAATATTTTGCAGTTACTTGGCGGACAGTTTTTGGCAAGGACAGGACAGCATTTGGCAGTCACTTGGCGGACAGTATTTGGCAAGGAACGGACATTATTTGGAAGCTACATGGCGGACAGTATTTGGCAAGGAACGGACAGTATTTGGCAGTCACTTGGCGGACAGTATTTGGCAGTCACTTGGCGGACAGTATTTGGCAAGGAACGGACAGTATTTGGCAGTCACTGGGCGGACAGTATTTGGCAAGGAACGGACAGTATTTGGCAGTCACTTGGCGGACAGTATTTGGCAAGGAACGGACATTATTTGGCAGTCACTTGACGGACAGTATTTGGCAAGGAACATACAGTATTTGGCAGTCACTTGGCGGACAGTATTTGGCAAGGAACGGACAGTATTTGGCAAGGAACGGACAGTATTTGACAGCTACATGGCGGACAGTATTTGGCAAGGAACGGACAGTATTTGGCAAGGAACGGACATTATTTTGCAGTCACTTGGCGGACAGTATTTGGCAAGGAACATACAGTATTTGGCAGTCACTTGGCGGACAGTATTTGGCAAGGAACGGACAGTATTTGGCAAGGAACGGACAGTATTTGACAGCTACATGGCGGACAGTATTTGGCAAGGAACGGACAGTATTTGGCAAGGAACGGACATTATTTTGCAGTCACTTGGCGGACAGTATTTGGCAACGAACGGACATTTTTTGGCAGTCACTTGGCGGACAGTATTTGGCAAGGAACAGACAGTATTTGACAGCTACATGGCGGACAGTATTTGGCAAGGAACAGACAGTATTTGACAGCTACATGGCGGACAGTATTTGGCAAGGAACGGACAGTATTTGGCAAGGAACGGACAGTATTTGGCAGTCACTGGGCGGACAGTATTTGGCAAGGAACGGACAGTATTTGGCAGTCACTTGGCGGACAGTATTTGGCAAGGAACGGACATTATTTGGCAGTCACTTGACGGACAGTATTTGGCAAGGAACATACAGTATTTGGCAGTCACTTGGCGGACAGTATTTGGCAAGGAACGGACAGTATTTGGCAAGGAACGGACAGTATTTGACAGCTACATGGCGGACAGTATTTGGCAAGGAACGGACAGTATTTGGCAAGGAACGGACATTATTTTGCAGTCACTTGGCGGACAGTATTTGGCAAGGAACATACAGTATTTGGCAGTCACTTGGCGGACAGTATTTGGCAAGGAACGGACAGTATTTGGCAAGGAACGGACAGTATTTGACAGCTACATGGCGGACAGTATTTGGCAAGGAACGGACAGTATTTGGCAAGGAACGGACATTATTTTGCAGTCACTTGGCGGACAGTATTTGGCAACGAACGGACATTTTTTGGCAGTCACTTGGCGGACAGTATTTGGCAAGGAACAGACAGTATTTGACAGCTACATGGCGGACAGTATTTGGCAAGGAACAGACAGTATTTGACAGCTACATGGCGGACAGTATTTGGCAAGGAACGGACAGTATTTGGCAAGGAACGGACAGTATTTTGCAGTCACTTGGCGGACAGTATTTGGCAACGAACGGACATTATTTGGCAGTCACTTGGCGGACAGTATTTGGCAAGGAACGGACATTATTTTGCAGTCACTTGGCGGACAGTATTTGGCAAGGAACGGACAGTATTTGGCAGTCACTTGGCGGACAGTATTTGGCAAGGAACGGACAGTATTTGGCAGTCACTTGGCGGACAGTATTTGGCAAGGAACGGAAATTATTTGGCAGTCACTTGACGGACAGTATTTGGCAAGGAACATACAGTATTTGGCAGTCACTTGGCGGACAGTATTTGGCAAGGAACGGACAGTATTTGGCAAGGAACGGACAGTATTTGACAGCTACATGGCGGACAGTATTTGGCAAGGAACGGACAGTATTTGGCAAGGAACATACAGTATTTGGCAGTCACTTGGCGGACAGTATTTGGCAAGGAACGGACAGTATTTGGCAAGGAACGGACAGTATTTGACAGCTACATGGCGGACAGTATTTGGCAAGGAACGGACAGTATTTGGCAAGGAACATACAGTATTTGGCAGTCACTTGGCGGACAGTATTTGGCAAGGAACGGACAGTATTTGGCAAGGAACGGACAGTATTTGACAGCTACATGGCGGACAGTATTTGGCAAGGAACGGACAGTATTTGGCAAGGAACGGACAGTATTTGACAGCTACATGGCGGACAGTATTTGGCAAGGAACGGACATTATTTGGCAGTCACTTGACGGACAGTATTTGGCAAGGAACATACAGTATTTGGCAAGGAACATACAGTATTTGGCAATCACTTGGCGGACAGTATTTGGCAAGGAACGGACATTATTTAGCAGTCACTTGACGGACAGTATTTGGCAATCACTTGGCGGACAGTATTTGGCAAGGAATGGAAAATATTTTGAAGTTACTTGGCGGACAGTTTTTGGCAAGGACAGGACAACATTTGGCAGTCACTTGGCGAACAGTATTTGGCATGGAACGGACAGTATCAGGAAGTCACTAGGCGGACAGTATTTGGCAAGGAACGGACAGTATTTGGCAGTCACTTGGCGGACAGTATTTGGCAAGAAACGGAAAGTATTAGGAAGTCACTTGGCGGACAGTATTTGGCAAGAAACGGAAAGTATTAGGAAGTCACTTGGCGGACAGTATTTGGCAAGGAACGGACAGTATTTGGCAGTCACTTGGCGGACAGTATTTTGCAAGGAATGGACAATATTTTGCAGTCACTTGGCAGACAGTTTTTGGCAAGGGCAGACAGTTTTTGGCAAGGACAGGACAGCATTTGGCAGTCACTTGGCGGACAGTATTTGGCAAGGAACGGACAGTATTTGGCAGTCACTTGACGGACAGTATTTGGCAAGGAACACAGTATTTGGCAGTCACTTGGCGGACAGTATTTGGCAAGGAACGGACAGTATTTGGCAGTCACTTGGCGGACAGTATTTGGCAAGGAACGGACAGTATTTGACAGCTACATGGCGGACAGTATTTGGCAAGGAACGGACAGTATTTGGCAAGGAACGGACAGTATTTTGCAGTCACTTGGCGGACAGTATTTGGCAACGAACGGACATTATTTGGCAGTCACTTGGCGGACAGTATTTGGCAAGGAACGGACAGTATTTGGCAGTCACTTGGCGGACAGTATTTGGCAAGAAATGGAAAGTATTAGGAAGTCACTTGGCGGACAGTATTTGGCAAGGAACGGACAGTATTTGGCAGTCACTTGGCGGACAGTATTTGGCAAGGAACGGACAGTATTTGACAGCTACATGGCGGACAGTATTTGGCAAGGAACGTACAGTATTTGGCAAGGAACGGACAGTATTTTGCAGTCACTTGGCGGACAGTATTTGGCAACGAACGGACATTATTTGGCAGTCACTTGACGGACAGTATTTGGCAAGGAACATACAGTATTTGGCAGTCACTTGGCGGACAGTTTTTTGCAAGGACAGGACAGCATTTGGCAGTCACTTGGCGGACAGTATTTGGCAAGGACAGGACAGCATTTGGCAGTCACTTGGCGGACAGTATTTGGCAAGGAACGGACATTATTTGGCAGTCACTTGACGGACAGTATTTGGCAAGGAACATACAGTATTTGGCAGTCACTTGGCGGACAGTATTTGGCAAGGAATGGAAAATATTTTGCAGGTACTTGGCGGACAGTTTTTGGCAAGGACAGGACAGCATTTGGCAGTCACTTGGCGGACAGTATTTGGCAAGGAACGGACATTATTTGGAAGCTACATGGCAGACAGTATTTGGGAAGGAACGGACAGTATTTGGCAGTCACTTGGCGGACAGTATTTGGCAAGGAACGGACAGTATTTGACAGGTACATGGCGGACAGTATTTGGCAAGGAACGGACAGTATTTGGCAAGGAACGGACAGTAATTTGCAGTCACATGGCGGACAGTATTTGGCAACGAACGGACATTTTTTGGCAGTCACTTGGCGGACAGTATTTGGCAAGGAACGGACATTATTTGGCAGTCACTTGACGGACAGTATTTGGCAAGGAACATACAGTATTTGGCAGTCACTTGGCGGACAGTATTTGGCAAGGAATGGAAAATATTTTGAAGTTACTTGGCGGACAGTTTTTTGCAAGGACAGGACAGCATTTGGCAGTCACTTGGCGGACAGTATTTGGCAAGGAACGGACATTATTTGGAAGCTACATGGCGGACAGTATTTGGGAAGGAACGGACAGTATTTGGCAGTCAATTGGCGGACAGTATTTGGCAAGGAACGGACAGTATTTGGCAAGGAATGGAAAATATTTTGAAGTTACTTGGCGCACAGTTTTTGGCAAGGACAGGACAGCATTTGGCATTCACTTGGCGGACAGTATTTGGCAAGGAACGGACAGTATTTGGCAAGGAACGGACAGTATTTGACAGCTACATGGCGGACAGTATTTGGCAAGGAACGGACAGTATTTGGCAAGGAACGGACAGTATTTTGCAGTCACTTGGCGGACACTATTTGGCAACGAACGGACATTATTTGGCAGTCACTTGGCGGACAGTATTTGGCAAGGAACGGACATTATTTGGGAGTCACTTGACGAACAGTATTTGGGAAGGAATGGAAAATATTTTGCAGTTACTTGGCGGACAGTTTTTAGCAAGGACAGGACAGCATTTGGCAGTCACTTGGCGGACAGTATTTGGCAAGGAACGGACATTATTTGGAAGCTACATGGCGGACAGTATTTGGCAAGGAACGGACAGTATTTGGCAGTCACTTGGCGGACAGTATTTGGCAGTCACTTGGCGGACAGTATTTGGCCAAGGAACGGACAGTATTTGGCAGTCACTGGGCGGACAGTATTTGGCAAGGAACGGACAGTATTTGGCAGTCACTTGGCGGACAGTATTTGGCAAGGAACGGACATTGTTTGGCAGTCACTTGACGGACAGTATTTGGCATGGAACATACTGTATTTGGCAGTCACTTGGCGGACAGTATTTGGCAAGGAACGGACAGTATTTGGCAAGGAACGGACAGTATTTGACAGCTACATGGCGGACAGTATTTGGCAAGGAACGGACAGTATTTGGCAAGGAACGGACATTATTTTGCAGTCACTTGGCGGACAGTATTTGGCAACGAACGGACAGTATTTGGCAGTCACTTGGCGGACAGTATTTGGCAAGGAACGGAAATTATTTGGCAGTCACTTGACGGACAGTATTTGGCAAGGAACATACAGTATTTGGCAGTCACTTGGCGGACAGTATTTGGCAAGGAACGGACAGTATTTGGCAAGGAACGGACAGTATTTGACAGCTACATGGCGGACAGTATTTGGCAAGGAACGGACAGTATTTGGCAAGGAACGGACAGTATTTGGCAAGGAACGGACATTATTTTGCAGTCACTTGGCGGACAGTATTTGGCAAGGAACGGACATTATTTGGCAGTCACTTGGCGGACAGTATTTGGCAAGGAACATACAGTATTTGGCAATCACTTGGCGGACAGTATTTGGCAAGGAATGGAAAATATTTTGAAGTTACTTGGCGGACAGTTTTTGGCAAGGACAGGACAACATTTGGCAGTCACTTGGCGGACAGTATTTGGCAAGGAACGGACATTATTTGGAAGCTACATGGCGGACAGTATTTGGGAAGGAACGGACATTATTTGGCAGTCACTTGACGGACAGTATTTGGCAAGGAATGGAAAATATTTTGAAGTTACTTGGCGGACAGTTTTTGGCAAGGACAGGACAGCATTTGGCAGTCACTTGGCGGACAGTATTTGGCAAGGAACGGACATTACTTGGAAGCTACATGGCGGACAGTATTTGGGAAGGAACGGACAGTATTTGGCAGTCACTTGGCGGACAGTATTTGGCAAGGAACGGACAGTATTTGGCAAGGAACGGACAGTATTTGGCAAGGAACGGACAGTATTTGACAGCTACATGGCGGACAGTATTTGGCAAGGAACGGACAGTATTTGGCAAGGAACGGACAGTATTTTGCAGTCACATGGCGGACAGTATTTGGCAACGAACGGACATTTTTTGGCAGTCAGGAACGGACATTATTTGGAAGCTACATGGCAGACAGTATTTGGGAAGGAACGGACAGTATTTGGCAGTCACTTGGCAGACAGTATTTGGCAAGGAACGGACAGTATTTGACAGTCACTTGGCGGACAGTATTTGGCAAGGAACGGACAGTATTTGGCAAGGAACGGACAAGGAACGGACAAGGAACGAACGGACATTTTTGGCAGTCAGGAACGGACATTATTTAAAAGCTACATGGCGGACGGTATTTGGGAAGGAACGGACAGTATTTGGCAGTCACTTGACGGACAGTATTTGGCAAGGAACGGACAGTATTTGACAGCTACATGGCGGACAGTATTTGGCAAGGAACGGACAGTATTTGGCAAGGAACGGACATTATTTTGCAGTCACTTGGCGGACAGTATTTGGCAATGAACGGACATTATTTGGCAGTCACTTGACGGACAGTATTTGGCAAGGAACATACAGTATTTGGCAATCACTTGGCGGACAGTATTTGGCAAGGAATGGAAAATATTTTGAAGTTACTTGGCGGACAGTTTTTGGCAAGGACAGGACATTTGGCAGTCACTTGGCGGACAGTATTTGGCAAGGAACGGACATTATTTGGAAGCTACATGGCGGACAGTATTTGGGAAGGAACGGACATTATTTGGCAGTCACTTGACGGACAGTATTTGGCAAGGAATGGAAAATATTTTGAAGTTACTTGGCGGACAGTTTTTGGCAAGGACAGGACAGCATTTGGCAGTCACTTGGCGGACAGTATTTGGCAAGGAACGGACATTATTTGGAAGCTACATGGCGGACAGTATTTGGGAAGGAACGGACAGTATTTGGCAGTCACTTGGCGGACAGTATTTGGCAGTCACTTGGCGGACAGTATTTGGCCAAGGAACGGACAGTATTTGGCAGTCACTGGGCGGACAGTATTTGGCAAGGAACGGACAGTATTTGGCAGTCACTTGGCGGACAGTATTTGGCAAGGAACGGACATTATTTGGCAGTCACTTGACGGACAGTATTTGGCATGGAACATACAGTATTTGGCAGTCACTTGGCGGACAGTATTTGGCAAGGAACGGACAGTATTTGGCAAGGAACGGACAGTATTTGACAGCTACATGGCGGACAGTATTTGGCAAGGAACGGACAGTATTTGGCAAGGAACGGACATTATTTTGCAGTCACTTGGCGGACAGTATTTGGCAACGAACGGACAGTATTTGGCAGTCACTTGGCGGACAGTATTTGGCAAGGAACGGAAATTATTTGGCAGTCACTTGACGGACAGTATTTGGCAAGGAACATACAGTATTTGGCAGTCACTTGGCGGACAGTATTTGGCAAGGAACGGACAGTATTTGGCAAGGAACGGACAGTATTTGACAGCTACATGGCGGACAGTATTTGGCAAGGAACGGACAGTATTTGGCAAGGAACGGACAGTATTTGACAGCTACATGGCGGACAGTATTTGGCAAGGAACGGACAGTATTTGGCAAGGAACGGACATTATTTTGCAGTCACTTGGCGGACAGTATTTGGCAAGGAACGGACATTATTTGGCAGTCACTTGGCGGACAGTATTTGGCAAGGAACATACAGTATTTGGCAATCACTTGGCGGACAGTATTTGGCAAGGAATGGAAAATATTTTGAAGTTACTTGGCGGACAGTTTTTGGCAAGGACAGGACAACATTTGGCAGTCACTTGGCGGACAGTATTTGGCAAGGAACGGACATTATTTGGAAGCTACATGGCGGACAGTATTTGGGAAGGAACGGACATTATTTGGCAGTCACTTGACGGACAGTATTTGGCAAGGAATGGAAAATATTTTGAAGTTACTTGGCGGACAGTTTTTGGCAAGGACAGGACAGCATTTGGCAGTCACTTGGCGGACAGTATTTGGCAAGGAACGGACATTATTTGGAAGCTACATGGCGGACAGTATTTGGGAAGGAACGGACAGTATTTGGCAGTCACTTGGCGGACAGTATTTGGCAAGGAACGGACAGTATTTGGCAAGGAACGGACAGTATTTGGCAAGGAACGGACAGTATTTGACAGCTACATGGCGGACAGTATTTGGCAAGGAACGGACAGTATTTGGCAAGGAACGGACAGTATTTTGCAGTCACATGGCGGACAGTATTTGGCAACGAACGGACATTTTTTGGCAGTCAGGAACGGACATTATTTGGAAGCTACATGGCAGACAGTATTTGGGAAGGAACGGACAGTATTTGGCAGTCACTTGGCAGACAGTATTTGGCAAGGAACGGACAGTATTTGACAGCTACATGGCGGACAGTATTTGGCAAGGAACGGACAGTATTTGGCAAGGAACGGACAAGGAACGAACGGACATTTTTGGCAGTCAGGAACGGACATTATTTAAAAGCTACATGGCGGACGGTATTTGGGAAGGAACGGACAGTATTTGGCAGTCACTTGACGGACAGTATTTGGCAAGGAACGGACAGTATTTGACAGCTACATGGCGGACAGTATTTGGCAAGGAACGGACAGTATTTGGCAAGGAACGGACAGTATTTTGCAGTCACTTGGCGGACAGTATTTGGCAACGAACGGACATTATTTGGCAGTCACTTGGCGGACAGTATTTGGCAAGGAACGGACATTATTTGGCAGTCACTTGACGAACAGTATTTGGCAAGGAATGGAAAATATTTTGCAGTTACTTGGCGGACAGTTTTTGGCAAGGACAGGACAGCATTTGGCAGTCACTTGGCGGACAGTATTTGGCAAGGAACGGACATTATTTGGCAGTCACTTGGCGGACAGTATTTGGCAGTCACTTGGCGGACAGTATTTGGCAAGGAACGGACAGTATTTGGCAGTCACTGGGCGGACAGTATTTGGCAAGGAACGGACAGTATTTGGCAGTCACTTGGCGGACAGTATTTGGCAAGGAACGGACATTATTTGGCAGTCACTTGACGGACAGTATTTGGCAAGGAACATACAGTATTTGGCAGTCACTTGGCGGACAGTATTTGGCAAGGAACGGACAGTATGTGGCAAGGAACGGACAGTATTTGACAGCTACATGGCGGACAGTTTTTGGCAAGGAACGGACAGTATTTGGCAAGGAACGGACATTATTTTGCAGTCACTTGGCGGACAGTATTTGGCAAGGAACATACAGTATTTGGCAGTCACTTGGCGGACAGTATTTGGCAAGGAACGGACAGTATTTGGCAAGGAACGGACAGTATTTGACAGCTACATGGCGGACAGTATTTGGCAAGGAACGGACAGTATTTGGCAAGGAACGGACATTATTTTGCAGTCACTTGGCGGACAGTATTTGGCAACGAACGGACATTTTTTGGCAGTCACTTGGCGGACAGTATTTGGCAAGGAACAGACAGTATTTGACAGCTACATGGCGGACAGTATTTGGCAAGGAACAGACAGTATTTGACAGCTACATGGCGGACAGTATTTGGCAAGGAACGGACAGTATTTGGCAAGGAACGGACAGTATTTGGCAGTCACTGGGCGGACAGTATTTGGCAAGGAACGGACAGTATTTGGCAGTCACTTGGCGGACAGTATTTGGCAAGGAACGGACATTATTTGGCAGTCACTTGACGGACAGTATTTGGCAAGGAACATACAGTATTTGGCAGTCACTTGGCGGACAGTATTTGGCAAGGAACGGACAGTATTTGGCAAGGAACGGACAGTATTTGACAGCTACATGGCGGACAGTATTTGGCAAGGAACGGACAGTATTTGGCAAGGAACGGACATTATTTTGCAGTCACTTGGCGGACAGTATTTGGCAAGGAACATACAGTATTTGGCAGTCACTTGGCGGACAGTATTTGGCAAGGAACGGACAGTATTTGGCAAGGAACGGACAGTATTTGACAGCTACATGGCGGACAGTATTTGGCAAGGAACGGACAGTATTTGGCAAGGAACGGACATTATTTTGCAGTCACTTGGCGGACAGTATTTGGCAACGAACGGACATTTTTTGGCAGTCACTTGGCGGACAGTATTTGGCAAGGAACAGACAGTATTTGACAGCTACATGGCGGACAGTATTTGGCAAGGAACAGACAGTATTTGACAGCTACATGGCGGACAGTATTTGGCAAGGAACGGACAGTATTTGGCAAGGAACGGACAGTATTTTGCAGTCACTTGGCGGACAGTATTTGGCAACGAACGGACATTATTTGGCAGTCACTTGGCGGACAGTATTTGGCAAGGAACGGACATTATTTTGCAGTCACTTGGCGGACAGTATTTGGCAAGGAACGGACAGTATTTGGCAGTCACTTGGCGGACAGTATTTGGCAAGGAACGGACAGTATTTGGCAGTCACTTGGCGGACAGTATTTGGCAAGGAACGGAAATTATTTGGCAGTCACTTGACGGACAGTATTTGGCAAGGAACATACAGTATTTGGCAGTCACTTGGCGGACAGTATTTGGCAAGGAACGGACAGTATTTGGCAAGGAACGGACAGTATTTGACAGCTACATGGCGGACAGTATTTGGCAAGGAACGGACAGTATTTGGCAAGGAACATACAGTATTTGGCAGTCACTTGGCGGACAGTATTTGGCAAGGAACGGACAGTATTTGGCAAGGAACGGACAGTATTTGACAGCTACATGGCGGACAGTATTTGGCAAGGAACGGACAGTATTTGGCAAGGAACGGACAGTATTTGACAGCTACATGGCGGACAGTATTTGGCAAGGAACGGACATTATTTGGCAGTCACTTGACGGACAGTATTTGGCAAGGAACATACAGTATTTGGCAAGGAACATACAGTATTTGGCAATCACTTGGCGGACAGTATTTGGCAAGGAACGGACATTATTTGGCAGTCACTTGACGGACAGTATTTGGCAATCACTTGGCGGACAGTATTTGGCAAGGAATGGAAAATATTTTGAAGTTACTTGGCGGACAGTTTTTGGCAAGGACAGGACAACATTTGGCAGTCACTTGGCGAACAGTATTTGGCATGGAACGGACAGTATCAGGAAGTCACTAGGCGGACAGTATTTGGCAAGGAACGGACAGTATTTGGCAGTCACTTGGCGGACAGTATTTGGCAAGAAACGGAAAGTATTAGGAAGTCACTTGGCGGACAGTATTTGGCAAGAAACGGAAAGTATTAGGAAGTCACTTGGCGGACAGTATTTGGCAAGGAACGGACAGTATTTGGCAGTCACTTGGCGGACAGTATTTTGCAAGGAATGGACAATATTTTGCAGTCACTTGGCAGACAGTTTTTGGCAAGGGCAGACAGTTTTTGGCAAGGACAGGACAGCATTTGGCAGTCACTTGGCGGACAGTATTTGGCAAGGAACGGACAGTATTTGGCAGTCACTTGACGGACAGTATTTGGCAAGGAACACAGTATTTGGCAGTCACTTGGCGGACAGTATTTGGCAAGGAACGGACAGTATTTGGCAGTCACTTGGCGGACAGTATTTGGCAAGGAACGGACAGTATTTGACAGCTACATGGCGGACAGTATTTGGCAAGGAACGGACAGTATTTGGCAAGGAACGGACAGTATTTTGCAGTCACTTGGCGGACAGTATTTGGCAACGAACGGACATTATTTGGCAGTCACTTGGCGGACAGTATTTGGCAAGGAACGGACAGTATTTGGCAGTCACTTGGCGGACAGTATTTGGCAAGAAATGGAAAGTATTAGGAAGTCACTTGGCGGACAGTATTTGGCAAGGAACGGACAGTATTTGGCAGTCACTTGGCGGACAGTATTTGGCAAGGAACGGACAGTATTTGACAGCTACATGGCGGACAGTATTTGGCAAGGAACGTACAGTATTTGGCAAGGAACGGACAGTATTTTGCAGTCACTTGGCGGACAGTATTTGGCAACGAACGGACATTATTTGGCAGTCACTTGACGGACAGTATTTGGCAAGGAACATACAGTATTTGGCAGTCACTTGGCGGACAGTTTTTTGCAAGGACAGGACAGCATTTGGCAGTCACTTGGCGGACAGTATTTGGCAAGGACAGGACAGCATTTGGCAGTCACTTGGCGGACAGTATTTGGCAAGGAACGGACATTATTTGGCAGTCACTTGACGGACAGTATTTGGCAAGGAACATACAGTATTTGGCAGTCACTTGGCGGACAGTATTTGGCAAGGAATGGAAAATATTTTGCAGGTACTTGGCGGACAGTTTTTGGCAAGGACAGGACAGCATTTGGCAGTCACTTGGCGGACAGTATTTGGCAAGGAACGGACATTATTTGGAAGCTACATGGCAGACAGTATTTGGGAAGGAACGGACAGTATTTGGCAAGGAACGGACAGTATTTGGCAAGGAACGGACAGTATTTGACAGCTACATGGCGGACAGTATTTGGCAAGGAACGGACAGTATTTGGCAAGGAACGGACAGTATTTGGCAAGGAACGGACAGTATTTGACAGCTACATGGCGGACAGTATTTGGCAAGGAACGGACAGTATTTGGCAAGGAACGGACAGTATTTTGCAGTCACATGGCGGACAGTATTTGGCAACGAACGGACATTTTTTGGCAGTCAGGAACGGACATTATTTGGAAGCTACATGGCAGACAGTATTTGGGAAGGAACGGACAGTATTTGGCAGTCACTTGGCAGACAGTATTTGGCAAGGAACGGACAGTATTTGACAGCTACATGGCGGACAGTATTTGGCAAGGAACGGACAGTATTTGGCAAGGAACGGACAAGGAACGAACGGACATTTTTGGCAGTCAGGAACGGACATTATTTAAAAGCTACATGGCGGACGGTATTTGGGAAGGAACGGACAGTATTTGGCAGTCACTTGACGGACAGTATTTGGCAAGGAACGGACAGTATTTGACAGCTACATGGCGGACAGTATTTGGCAAGGAACGGACAGTATTTGGCAAGGAACGGACAGTATTTTGCAGTCACTTGGCGGACAGTATTTGGCAACGAACGGACATTATTTGGCAGTCACTTGGCGGACAGTATTTGGCAAGGAACGGACATTATTTGGCAGTCACTTGACGAACAGTATTTGGCAAGGAATGGAAAATATTTTGCAGTTACTTGGCGGACAGTTTTTGGCAAGGACAGGACAGCATTTGGCAGTCACTTGGCGGACAGTATTTGGCAAGGAACGGACATTATTTGGAAGCTACATGGCGGACAGTATTTGGCAAGGAACGGACAGTATTTGGCAGTCACTTGGCGGACAGCATTTGGCAGTCACTTGGCGGACAGTATTTGGCAAGGAACGGACAGTATTTGGCAGTCACTGGGCGGACAGTATTTGGCAAGGAACGGACAGTATTTGGCAGTCACTTGGCGGACAGTATTTGGCAAGGAACGGACATTATTTGGCAGTCACTTGACGGACAGTATTTGGCAAGGAACATACAGTATTTGGCAGTCACTTGGCGGACAGTATTTGGCAAGGAACGGACAGTATTTGGCAAGGAACGGACAGTATTTGACAGCTACATGGCGGACAGTATTTGGCAAGGAACGGACAGTATTTGGCAAGGAACGGACATTATTTTGCAGTCACTTGGCGGACAGTATTTGGCAAGGAACATACAGTATTTGGCAGTCACTTGGCGGACAGTATTTGGCAAGGAACGGACAGTATTTGGCAAGGAACGGACAGTATTTGACAGCTACATGGCGGACAGTATTTGGCAAGGAACGGACAGTATTTGGCAAGGAACGGACATTATTTTGCAGTCACTTGGCGGACAGTATTTGGCAACGAACGGACATTATTTGGCAGTCACTTGGCGGACAGTATTTGGCAAGGAACGGACATTATTTTGCAGTCACTTGGCGGACAGTATTTGGCAAGGAACGGACAGTATTTGACAGCTACATGGCGGACAGTATTTGGCAAGGAACGTACAGTATTTGGCAAGGAACGGACAGTATTTTGCAGTCACTTGGCGGACAGTATTTGGCAACGAACGGACATTATTTGGCAGTCACTTGACGGACAGTATTTGGCAAGGAACATACAGTATTTGGCAGTCACTTGGCGGACAGTTTTTTGCAAGGACAGGACAGCATTTGGCAGTCACTTGGCGGACAGTATTTGGCAAGGACAGGACAGCATTTGGCAGTCACTTGGCGGACAGTATTTGGCAAGGAACGGACATTATTTGGCAGTCACTTGACGGACAGTATTTGGCAAGGAACATACAGTATTTGGCAGTCACTTGGCGGACAGTATTTGGCAAGGAATGGAAAATATTTTGCAGGTACTTGGCGGACAGTTTTTGGCAAGGACAGGACAGCATTTGGCAGTCACTTGGCGGACAGTATTTGGCAAGGAACGGACATTATTTGGAAGCTACATGGCAGACAGTATTTGGGAAGGAACGGACAGTATTTGGCAAGGAACGGACAGTATTTGGCAAGGAACGGACAGTATTTGACAGCTACATGGCGGACAGTATTTGGCAAGGAACGGACAGTATTTGGCAAGGAACGGACAGTATTTGGCAAGGAACGGACAGTATTTGACAGCTACATGGCGGACAGTATTTGGCAAGGAACGGACAGTATTTGGCAAGGAACGGACAGTATTTTGCAGTCACATGGCGGACAGTATTTGGCAACGAACGGACATTTTTTGGCAGTCAGGAACGGACATTATTTGGAAGCTACATGGCAGACAGTATTTGGGAAGGAACGGACAGTATTTGGCAGTCACTTGGCAGACAGTATTTGGCAAGGAACGGACAGTATTTGACAGCTACATGGCGGACAGTATTTGGCAAGGAACGGACAGTATTTGGCAAGGAACGGACAAGGAACGAACGGACATTTTTGGCAGTCAGGAACGGACATTATTTAAAAGCTACATGGCGGACGGTATTTGGGAAGGAACGGACAGTATTTGGCAGTCACTTGACGGACAGTATTTGGCAAGGAACGGACAGTATTTGACAGCTACATGGCGGACAGTATTTGGCAAGGAACGGACAGTATTTGGCAAGGAACGGACAGTATTTTGCAGTCACTTGGCGGACAGTATTTGGCAACGAACGGACATTATTTGGCAGTCACTTGGCGGACAGTATTTGGCAAGGAACGGACATTATTTGGCAGTCACTTGACGAACAGTATTTGGCAAGGAATGGAAAATATTTTGCAGTTACTTGGCGGACAGTTTTTGGCAAGGACAGGACAGCATTTGGCAGTCACTTGGCGGACAGTATTTGGCAAGGAACGGACATTATTTGGAAGCTACATGGCGGACAGTATTTGGCAAGGAACGGACAGTATTTGGCAGTCACTTGGCGGACAGCATTTGGCAGTCACTTGGCGGACAGTATTTGGCAAGGAACGGACAGTATTTGGCAGTCACTGGGCGGACAGTATTTGGCAAGGAACGGACAGTATTTGGCAGTCACTTGGCGGACAGTATTTGGCAAGGAACGGACATTATTTGGCAGTCACTTGACGGACAGTATTTGGCAAGGAACATACAGTATTTGGCAGTCACTTGGCGGACAGTATTTGGCAAGGAACGGACAGTATTTGGCAAGGAACGGACAGTATTTGACAGCTACATGGCGGACAGTATTTGGCAAGGAACGGACAGTATTTGGCAAGGAACGGACATTATTTTGCAGTCACTTGGCGGACAGTATTTGGCAAGGAACATACAGTATTTGGCAGTCACTTGGCGGACAGTATTTGGCAAGGAACGGACAGTATTTGGCAAGGAACGGACAGTATTTGACAGCTACATGGCGGACAGTATTTGGCAAGGAACGGACAGTATTTGGCAAGGAACGGACATTATTTTGCAGTCACTTGGCGGACAGTATTTGGCAACGAACGGACATTATTTGGCAGTCACTTGGCGGACAGTATTTGGCAAGGAACGGACATTATTTTGCAGTCACTTGGCGGACAGTATTTGGCAAGGAACGGACAGTATTTGACAGCTACATGGCGGACAGTATTTGGCAAGGAACAGACAGTATTTGACAGCTACATGGCGGACAGTATTTGGCAAGGAACGGACAGTATTTGGCAAGGAACGGACAGTATTTTGCAGTCACTTGGCGGACAGTATTTGGCAACGAACGGACATTATTTGGCAGTCACTTGGCGGACAGTATTTGGCAAGGAACGGACATTATTTTGCAGTCACTTGGCGGACAGTATTTGGCAAGGAACGGACAGTATTTGGCAGTCACTTGGCGGACAGTATTTGGCAAGGAACGGACAGTATTTGGCAGTCACTTGGCGGACAGTATTTGGCAAGGAACGGAAATTATTTGGCAGTCACTTGACGGACAGTATTTGGCAAGGAACATACAGTATTTGGCAGTCACTTGGCGGACAGTATTTGGCAAGGAACGGACAGTATTTGGCAAGGAACGGACAGTATTTGACAGCTACATGGCGGACAGTATTTGGCAAGGAACGGACAGTATTTGGCAAGGAACATACAGTATTTGGCAGTCACTTGGCGGACAGTATTTGGCAAGGAACGGACAGTATTTGGCAAGGAACGGACAGTATTTGACAGCTACATGGCGGACAGTATTTGGCAAGGAACGGACAGTATTTGGCAAGGAACGGACAGTATTTGACAGCTACATGGCGGACAGTATTTGGCAAGGAACGGACATTATTTGGCAGTCACTTGACGGACAGTATTTGGCAAGGAACATACAGTATTTGGCAAGGAACATACAGTATTTGGCAATCACTTGGCGGACAGTATTTGGCAAGGAACGGACATTATTTGGCAGTCACTTGACGGACAGTATTTGGCAATCACTTGGCGGACAGTATTTGGCAAGGAATGGAAAATATTTTGAAGTTACTTGGCGGACAGTTTTTGGCAAGGACAGGACAACATTTGGCAGTCACTTGGCGAACAGTATTTGGCATGGAACGGACAGTATCAGGAAGTCACTAGGCGGACAGTATTTGGCAAGGAACGGACAGTATTTGGCAGTCACTTGGCGGACAGTATTTGGCAAGAAACGGAAAGTATTAGGAAGTCACTTGGCGGACAGTATTTGGCAAGAAACGGAAAGTATTAGGAAGTCACTTGGCGGACAGTATTTGGCGAGGAACGGACAGTATTTGGCAGTCACTTGGCGGACAGTATTTTGCAAGGAATGGACAATATTTTGCAGTCACTTGGCAGACAGTTTTTGGCAAGGGCAGACAGTTTTTGGCAAGGACAGGACAGCATTTGGCAGTCACTTGGCGGACAGTATTTGGCAAGGAACGGACAGTATTTGGCAGTCACTTGACGGACAGTATTTGGCAAGGAACACAGTATTTGGCAGTCACTTGGCGGACAGTATTTGGCAAGGAACGGACAGTATTTGGCAGTCACTTGGCGGACAGTATTTGGCAAGGAACGGACAGTATTTGACAGCTACATGGCGGACAGTATTTGGCAAGGAACGGACAGTATTTGGCAAGGAACGGACAGTATTTTGCAGTCACTTGGCGGACAGTATTTGGCAACGAACGGACATTATTTGGCAGTCACTTGGCGGACAGTATTTGGCAAGGAACGGACAGTATTTGGCAGTCACTTGGCGGACAGTATTTGGCAAGAAATGGAAAGTATTAGGAAGTCACTTGGCGGACAGTATTTGGCAAGGAACGGACAGTATTTGGCAGTCACTTGGCGGACAGTATTTGGCAAGGAACGGACAGTATTTGACAGCTACATGGCGGACAGTATTTGGCAAGGAACGTACAGTATTTGGCAAGGAACGGACAGTATTTTGCAGTCACTTGGCGGACAGTATTTGGCAACGAACGGACATTATTTGGCAGTCACTTGACGGACAGTATTTGGCAAGGAACATACAGTATTTGGCAGTCACTTGGCGGACAGTTTTTTGCAAGGACAGGACAGCATTTGGCAGTCACTTGGCGGACAGTATTTGGCAAGGACAGGACAGCATTTGGCAGTCACTTGGCGGACAGTATTTGGCAAGGAACGGACATTATTTGGCAGTCACTTGACGGACAGTATTTGGCAAGGAACATACAGTATTTGGCAGTCACTTGGCGGACAGTATTTGGCAAGGAATGGAAAATATTTTGCAGGTACTTGGCGGACAGTTTTTGGCAAGGACAGGACAGCATTTGGCAGTCACTTGGCGGACAGTATTTGGCAAGAAACGGACATTATTTGGAAGCTACATGGCAGACAGTATTTGGGAAGGAACGGACAGTATTTGGCAGTCACTTGGCGGACAGTATTTGGCAAGGAACGGACAGTATTTTATTGAACACTTTCACGCTTGTAACAATAACAATAATAAATTAAAGAAATAGATAAAACTATAAATTTATGTCTGTTGGCAAACAGAACATAACGCTTTTCCGCATCTGGTTCTCTTAAAAAAAAAAATTGATGAAAAAAAAAATGACATCAACGGGATTCGAACCCGTAACCTCCATTCCTTACACAATACGCACGTGCATATTTTGCGCACAAAGTTTATGGGACCTCATTATAATATTCAAAAATTCATAATAATTATTATGTTTTTTTTAATGTAATAATGAAGTCCCATACACTTTGTGCACGAAATATGCACGTGCGTTTTGGGGTAGAAATTGAGGTTACGGGTTTGAATCCCGTTGATGTCAATTTTTTTTTTTTAAAGAGAACCAGATGCGGAAAAGCGTTATGTTCTGTTTGCCAACAGACATAAATCTCTAGTTTAGCTTTTTCGCCGCGTAGCGGAAAAGCTATTGTCGTTGTTCTGAATTTTTTTTTTAGCTTTTCCGCCGCGTAGCGGAAAAGGTATTGTTGTTGTTCTGATTTTTTTTTAGCTTTTCCGCCGCGTAGCGGAAAAGCTATTGTTCTTGTTCTGATTTTTTTTTTAGCTTTTCCGCCGCGTAGCGGAAAAGCTATTGTTGTTGTTCTGATGTTTTAGCTTTTCCGCCGCGTAGCGGAAAAGCTATTGTTGTTGTTCTGATTTTGTACAGGGTTTTTCTCCACGGCACTTTGGCCATTGAACACTCCATTTTAAGCAAAAATGCAATTTCGTTTGGTTTCTATTTTACACTATATCTAAGTTGGGAAAAGGTGACGTCATCTCATGAATATTAATGAGGTCATAAACTTTTACAATTTTAACATTCAATTGAGCATATTTGACCAACGGAGGAAGATTTTTTTAATTTTTTCGATTATATCTATTGGGGATGTAGTTTAGAAACACCCTCCGGAGCCAAAATGCCATGACGCAATTGTGACGTCATCAAAATGCGTGTTTCGAAAACGAATATTTGTCAAAGGTCAATCGTCTCGAAGTTTGGAGGGCATTTAGCTATTGGGCTAGACATTCTAAATCCTGAGTTTGGAAGCAATTGACCATTGTTCAGAATTATTATGATTTTTTGAAAAATATAATGATGTCCCATACACTTTGTGCACAAAATATGCACGTGCGTTTTGGGTTAGGAATGGAGGTTACGGGTTTGAATCACGTTGATGTCAATTTTTTTTTTTTTTTTTTTTTTTTTTTTTTTTTAAAGAGCCAGATGCGGAAAAGCGTTATGTTCTGTTAGCCAACAGACATAAATCTCTAGTTAGCTTTTCCGCCGCGTAGCGGAAAAGCTATTGTTGTTGTTCTGATTTTTTTTTTTTTTTTCTTCTTTTTCTGGTCGGAAAAATCCCAAAGACTGTACAGGGTTTTAGTAAGAGCCACTTTGGCCATTGAACACACTTTGATTTTTTTCAGACTTGGCAAATGCATAGAGCCAATGCTGAAGTTGTGCACAGTTGTCTTTAAAACTTCATGACGTCACCACGTGTAACGTGACAGTGCTTTAAAGGGGCAAATTTCAAACTCCAATAAAAGCAAAAGTACAAGTTCGTTTGGTTTCAATTTTGCAGTATATCTAAGTACTGTATCAATTTCCAAAACGCAAAATGTACCTAGCATGGACCTTCTGTCTTTTCCAACATTGGAACATGGGAACATTTCCAACATGGGAACAAGAAAAACGACAACCCATAGTTATCTATCCTGAAACTTGAAACCCAACAGTTCGTAATCAGAAGGAGCCACGGGAATTAGCCGAAAGGCCAATTTAATTTCCGTTTTTTGCTAGCCAAGATTGTGGGCCTATATGTAAAGGGGTTGAAAGTTAAATGCATGTTATGATTTCTAATTATAAAGGGGGGGAACCTTTTACACATACAGACATGGCCAAATCAACGGCAGTGTCAAACGATGCATAATGCACCCTACACTCATCTTTAGAAATGTAGTCATTTACGAAATCCCCTAAATAAGAAAAAAGTGGTGGATGAGACGAAAGGAACCATGTTCTTGTTTAGGAACAAGCCCAATTGGGGAACAATGTAGATTCGGAAAAGGGGGAGAACTAACGGGCCCCGCTATTCTGCCTAATTCAATTTCATTGCTCAATTTGCTCATAACGAAATCGGGCATATCCCGGCTGACCCGCGTACCATGAAAACCTAGGGAAAAACCCGGTGAAAAAACCCTGCTCCAGCACAACAGCTGCAGATTTGTCTGTATAATGAACAAACCACCGGCGTAACATAGCTAAATCAACGGGTGTTGGAAGCACGAAAGAATGTGAGCCCCCTTTATTAGCACTAGCAACGTTCTGCGCACCAGCCGGAGCGTGGACCCGTAGTCCGGCACTGACCGGTGCTTGACGAACTGTCTGCCGTACGCCCGACGCTGCAGCCGGTTTCTTTGTGTAGCGTGTATAAGTAGCGCCAGCCGTACAAAAAGATTGCTTTACGGGGTTGGCTTGAGGCGCCATACCCGCGCCGCCCATCCGACATACCCCTGCTCCGTGCCCGGTCTTCCCACAGCGGCTGTAACTGTGAACATAGCAGCAGGGATTCCACCGGCTACCTGCGGCCGAATTGAACGCATAGCAGACATACTTTGGTGACTGCTTACCATTGATCGTTTGCCCCCACATTTGGTGAGGGCAGCATGCTACCGGCAGCCGCGACAGTGACCCAAAGCACCATGTCCATCGCTGCCCAGGTGCGCGATGGGTTGGCCTCCATGCGCAAACGGAATTGCTAGTCAAAAATACGCCAGCCTATTCCCGGGAATTGCACGGCCGCTGAATGATCTCTTTGCAGGAAACGGCTAAGCTGACGAATGGAATAAAGACATGGAACTCACTGGTCCACTTATCAGTGCTATCAAGTTTGCGTGTATGAGGCGTAGCTGGCCGAGAAACAACCCTGCCCTGCTCGACTGCCATAGTCAATTCCGACCCTGTCTCCCGGGCAGTTAGGACCCGTGTTGCGGTATCGCGATACAAACACGCCAGATCCACATCTTGCCCGTTCCTTTTTGTGTGTGTGTTTTTTGTTGTTGTCTGTGGAACATGCATGTCAATGGGGGCTCAATTGGACTAGAGTTCGGAGGTGCCGGTCCCGTTGGAGCGCGGACGCTAAACTCACCGCCAATGATGGTGGATGCGGCTGCCGATATACTCTCAAAAGGTTGTTCGGGGGCGACCTGGTTCGCTGAGGGGGCTGACAGAGCAACCGGCGAGACTACTGGATTTGGTGCTGCTGCCGTCGGAATAACTTAGCTGGACGGCGCGCTGCATGCCGCCGTGCTGGCCGTGGAACCACCATCTTCCTACAGGCAGCCGGAGCCGGAACTGGCGCCATGCTGCGGGGGCGGCCGGCCCTGCGCCGACCACCGCTGAGGGGCCGAGGGGGACCGCTTCTTGTACGGTCCGCGTTTTTCACGCGGCATATTGGAGAGTAGTGCTGAACTAGCTGAACTCCCGCAGCATTCTAATACCCAACCTTAGGCGCTGATAGATCAGGAAAGAATCCCAAAATGTTCTAGAGAGAGGAAATCTGGAAGAACTGAAATTTGTATTTTCCGTGCGTTGCGACTCGACATATTTTTTCGTGCGTTGCGACTCGAAACTCTAAGCCGAAGTGAGCCGACCCAAATCTTTTCCCTGATGGGCCCACCCTGATCGAGTGCACCCATCTGTCCTGCTACACATCAATCGTCACCCTCACTAGTCGCCTGGCCACTTACGCAAATGTGTTGTTTTTGTCTACTTCCATACTAGCAACCTCACAAGGTAACCTTCGAAACTCGCCTGGTCACTTGTGCAAATAGGTTGTTTAGTCTACTTGCATACCAAGGTGACTCTCAGTTGATGACCAGTGAACTGTGATCTAGGTCGTGTGGCTGTAGGGAATAACGAATTTTATCTTGTATTGATAAAATGAATTATAAATGGAAAGTAGGATACGGGATTGGACATAATCTTTAAGTCTTTTAATAATGCCAAGGTGAGCACTTTCTGACAATGATTTCTCCACGTTAGCTTGTCATCAATAGTGACCCCCAGGAAGGTACTGGACTCAACCCTTTTGATGTCAATGTTGTTAAATTTAATCTGAATATTTTTATCAACATTTCCCTTGGCAAATAAAATCAACTTTGTTTTTTTAATATTCAACAATTTGTTACACACAAACCATTCAAATACATCAACTAGCTCACCATTCAAAAGGTCAATAGCATCGTTCAAGTTGTTATTACTATAGAAAATGATTGTGTCATCTGCAAATAAGATAAATGTAAGAAGTTTGGAAGAATTACAAATATCGTTTATATAAATAAGGAATAAGACGGGCCCTAATATTGAGCCCTGAGGAACACCACAAGTAATTGATTTGTAACTAGACTTTTTATTTTGCCAGACTGTTTTCTATTACTCAAATAATCTTTCAACCAGTCAAGTGCTGTACCTTTAACACCATATATTTGTAAAATTTAGTGGGCCTGACGTTTCGATCCTAGCAGGACCTTTCTCAAAGGCAGAGCCTCTGCCTTTGAGAAAGGTCCTGCTAGGTTCGAAACGTCAGGCCCACTAAATTTTACAAATATATTTACTTTTTGGTAATTTTAGTCAGTAAGCAGTTTGCAACATTTTTGTATATCACCATATATTTGTAATATATTTGTAATATATTTGTCGTGATCAATTGTATCAAATGCCTTTGAAAGATCCAGAAAGATACCAATGGTATGTTCATGTTTGTCCAGACTCGATGTTACGTTGTCTACTAGATCAGTCAACGCATGTTGGGTTGAGTATCTGGACCTGAAGCCATACTGGGATTGTGACAAGAAGTTATACTTTGCAATAAGGCGGTTTACAATTAGCCTTTCTAACAACTTTGAGAAACATGGCAAAACCGATATGGAGCGATAATTTGTGACCTGGGAGCGGTCTCCATTTTTGTAGACCGGTGTAACTTTGGCAATTTTAAGTTGATTAGGGACTTCAGCGGAGATTAAAGATTGGTTAAAAATGTCTGTCAAAGGGTGGGCAATAAAGGGAGCTATATCTTTGATCAGGATGTTATCAATGTTGTCCAGTACTCTTCTTATTTGGCAGTTTATTTATACAATCAAGGAGTTCTGCCTGAGTAATGGGACTTAGGAATAAGGAATCGGAAAAGTTAGCATTAATATATTTAGTCGGATCGGTAATACTGGGAGGAATGTTAGAAGCTTAATTTTGGCTGATGTCTACAAATAACTGATTGAAATGCTCAGCAATCTTTTGTGGGTCCCTACTTCACAATTATTTATTTGGAACATGTTTATAGATTGTTTTTTATTTCCTTTTTATTTATAATTTCATTGATAATTTTCCATGTGTTTTTTTATGGTAGATTTTTCTCGCTCAAAAGATGCTGAGTAGTACATTTTTTTGGAAGCTCTTATTAAAGTAGTTAGTTTATTTTTATATCTATTATATATGAGTTTGTTGACCATTGTGGGCTTAGAGAGGAAGAGTTTATACAATTTATTTTCTTTCTTATTGACTTTAATAGACCTTTAGTAATCCAGGGATATTTTCGGACTTTGTTTCGATCTTTATATTTCTTATATGGCATGCACTTATCAATGAGTTCATTAAACTTAGAGATAAATTGCGAATATTGCGAGGTTACTCTATTACTGGTAATAACTGAATCAAATACGTATAGAAGAGGTTTAGAATGTCGTTAGTTACAGTGTGAGTTGCATTACTAAGACGATTTATATTAAAATCACCTAACAGATAACATTTTTCTGATTCCGAAGCAATTTTTTCCAGTACTGGTTCAAAATCTTCTGCGTAAGCCCGGGGGGTCTGTAGATCAAGCCAACTATAATGCTGCTTGTATCGTATTTGATTTCAATAAATAACGATTCGTGGGATTGAGTCGGAATTGATAAATCAGGGCGAGTAACATAAGTTAAAGAATTCTTTATGTAAATTAACACCCCTCCACCTGTTTGATTTTGTCTGTTTTTGAACTCAATGTTATAACCTGGCATATTCAGAAGAGGGTCGGGATCAGACCTGAGCCATGTTTCCGTAAGGCCGATAACTTGAAACTCATGGGACATTTGTAAAAGTGAGTGCTGCAGGGAATCATTTTTTTTAATTTATACTTCTAACATTAACATGGTAGAAGGATAAAGGATCTCCTATCTTTGTACATTTCGCATGCACCTGGTCTTCACTCAGGTACTCAGACCCGCATGAATTTTGAAAGAATTCGGGGGATTCAGTATCTAAGGGAATGGGATTAAAAACGTAATCATTGAGGCGATTTATATGATCACTAGATGAATGGGCTGAAGAGTCTGAATTGTTTGTACTGCCATTGAGGCTATCGTCATCACTAAGACTAAACATAACTCACAACAATGAACACTACTGAAAACGGTCAAAAATTACTGTGCTGTGTTTAAATCTTCCTGGGTTAGTTAGCGACAGCGGATAACGGGTAAGTTATTATTCATGACGCTTCTTGGGGGGATACCGGAGGTGCGATGTATTTTGTGCCGTTGATGTAGAGGTTGCCGTTCCGGAAAACCGGGTTCTTCCTGTCTCGGTAGGCCTTCTTCATGACATCGCGCAGGGATCTTTTTTTCGCGACGTCAGCAGCAGGCAGATCTCTAAGGATGAATACACCGGACTTCGCTAGGGATTCCTTCTCAGCCCTCGCACGGTCTAAGACTGTCTGTCTTTCAGGGCGATAGAGGAATTTCACCAAGATGTAACGAGGTTTGTCCGTAGGGGTCCTGGGTGGTTTGCCAGTTCGGTGGGCATTTTCAATCTCGACATTATTGGGCATGCCGAGTCTATGGGTAAGGATCTCTTTTACCTCTTCATTACATGCGTCGGGATCGGTTTTCCGCGTCTCTGGAATTCCCCCAAAGCGGAGGGTAACGTTCCATTTGAAGAATAGCTTCGTCAAGAGTGGCTATCTTCTTCTGGGCCGTCTCCAGCTGCCTGGTCATTCTGGAGATTCCATTCTTCAAGGTGGTATTTTGGGACTGGAATTCCTCAATGGTGGCAGAAGAATAGATGACCGACTCCTCCAGCTCCTTTTGTTTGTGCTCCACAGCTGCCATTCTGCCACGCAAGGACTCTTGGTTTGACAATGCTTTGTCAAGCTTGGTGTTCATATCGGTGGCCAGACTTCGAATTTCCCGCCGCAGATTGTCGATGGCGTCTACAGCAACGGGCTCCGGTGACAGAACAATGGGGTCACATGAGGCCGATGGCGCGAGGTTGGAGTCGTCCGATCCGGTGGAAACAGACGTCATTTTTCTGTCCCTTTTTTGCATTTTCGCTCTAGATGGTGGCTATTTAGAGACTTGATGTAAAGCCCATGGCATGGGAGCACAAAACTGTAGTATTTTTATGAGATTTGAGGAGAATTCTTCAGTTACATTTTGACGTTTTCCGGAGCTTCGATGTGACACGTCTGTCTACATGTCTGTCTGTAATACTGATTTATTGACCTGAATAACCGGCAACGGTATATCAATGGACACATAAGTGCAGTACACACACAAGACCAACGACGAAATACTCCTTAATACGCCGCACGGGTTTATATATATATTTTTTTTTACAAAAAGGGAATTTCAAACGCATTTTGGGATCCGTGATTTGGTGACCTGTGCCAACACGAATACATTATCTGCAATTTCGGTAGGAATTCTTAATTACGTTGTCAGAAAAACGCTGGTACACGTCTCCCACATGCATAAGATTAAGAAATATAATGGAAGACGAAAACAAATATCATTATCAAGTACATGTACATGTGCATGCGCACGATCAACATGTGCAGTACACCAGCCATTTAATTTCAAACGGCACCACATGAGGGCGCACTTCACAGCAACTGTCTGATACGCAGATAGGTAGCATAGTGATTGACGGTTTGGCCCTTTCAAATGAGCATCAAAGCAAAAACAGACAGCGGGCACCCAGCTAACATTGGGCGTCTCGTGGATTCACTGCTCTCGCTTCTTCCAGATGGTAGAAAAAGCCCACAGTATCACGCTACGGTACTGGCAGCCGGCATGGAGGGAATGCACTTGGCCGCTGAAAGCCCCAGGAATGCTTTCTGTAAATTATATAAATCAACCACATCTTAAAAGACACCTTCCTCACAACCTATTACAAAATGCACAAAATCTACAAACAGCTAGCTTTAAAGAATCCCAGAAATAATGTGTAGTTTTCCACACTCCAAAGGAAAAAACAACAACAAACTTTTACTCACGGTTTTGCAGCGGTTGTCCCGGTCACCGATGTTCTGTCTACACTCGTGCAATCCCGCGGTCTACAGTCTACAATACCCAGCTATCCCATTGGACGAGCGTCTACAAGTCTACAATAATTACCATAACCCCCGCGCGCCCATTGGCTTAGAGTCTACAAGTCTACAATAATTACCATATGCATGAGTCAAGTATGCATTAAACATGAGACTGGAGCGTCGTTGCTCACCACGGTTTTTCCGAGGACTGATCGCTCAAACCAGCTCGTAAGAACACCACGATTTCTCCCGTAAAACATCTACCCAAGTTTCTCCCGATGTGGTGATTGGAAGGTAAGGACATTTACTAGATTTTGTGATAAAAATCTATGAGAAAAACCTTCGTTTTGCTACTAAAATTGGAGTGCAAATTCAGCGTAAATCAGGGTATGAAAACGTTCGTGCTAGTTAACTTAAAGGGGATACTGTATCAGCGTATGCCACTGTACTGTTGTACGGTACGTGATCGTTGTTTAGTGTACGGTCAATTCCCTGTGTGTTCGTTACATAATATAAACAGTCGGCCATTGTGTAGTGCAAAGTCAATGCTCGTGTACAATGAAAACGTACAATGTACACGTAGAAATACAACATTACATGTACAACAAATACAACATTTTTGTATATCACCTTTAGTATAAATACATGTACAAAAAAAACCACTGCATTATATTGTAGTGATATTTGTACATCATGTACTGTACTATGCAGTCAATGTCAATGTCACAATCTAATTCATTGTTTTGTCTGCCCCTTTCTACCTCCATGCCCAAACTGAGGATATGAATGATTCGTGTAAAAATCAGTATTAATAACTTACAAGCCAGTAAAGTAATTGTTCTACACACTAATTTAATTATGAGAAATATATATGGTACTTACGCAAGCCCTAATTTCAGCCCCTCTCCCAATTTCTGAATGAATTCAGCACAGTTACTTTAGGCCTTTATCTCTTTCTTTTTTTAAAATCCTGTCCCTTAAGGCTTAAACTTAAACTTAAGTCAGCCTTCCCCTATAATTTATAAATGTCCACCCCAACCATGCCCCTATTGACCAAGTCCCAGTGGGTCCCCTATGACATCTTGGGTATGGTCATTATTCTAAAAAAGTGTGTTTAACTTTAACTTAAGACAAAAACATGCCCTAGTATTAAGAAAACCACCAGCCTTAAACATTATTCAGTCCGGCCCCTATACTAATTGCTGTAGTTTCTCCTCCAATCCCATCCCTTGTTCTACATTTGATATTTTGAGTATAATTACATACAATGTATTCAACAAGGGATGGAAACAGGTCCTTTTTAGGTTTTACTCCAAAGTCACAAACCACTCCGGTCCCTATTATTTGTGTATAAAAGAAAGGTCCCCATCCCCTTCCAGTAGAATTCTTCACTTCGCCCCCTCCTGCTGGCCAATAACCCTTGAGTTAGATCCCAGTGATCTATTCTCCTGCGACTCCTACATTTGAGTTAGTCTGGGTTTCCAATAAAAACCCCATCAACCCAATCTTGGTGTGTTGGAGTCTCCCTAACTGTGGTGCGCGATCTCATACTTCCCCCCAAGCAACACTGCCCAACCTAGGCCAAGCTTCCCAGCACTCTTTAAGCAAGATCAAGTGTTACAGTAATATACAAAAATGTTACAAACTACTTGTGCTTACTGACCCAAAATTACCAAAGATCCTAGCAGGACATTTGTAATTGTATATGTGATGTACTAGTCTGGCCTTTGACAAGTTATTTTTATTTATTTTTTATTATCATTATTGCAGAATCAAGATGGAGTCTGATGCCCCTAAACTCCTTCTTCCCAAGCTCCACATCAATGATGTTAGTGTCAGAGAGGATCGGCAGCAATGCGTCTTGCGGTGTTCCAGAGCCGCACAAGAATACCAAAGAAAGCAGAAGGACCCTAAAAAGCCCAAGCCTGCTGATCAGAAGTTGTGGGTGGAAGAGACGGCCCTTGATGAAGCTAACACCAGAGTGATGACACATGGGGTGCCACACCCAACCGAAGCGCAGCGCCTCGGTCAGCTGGTTATGACATTCGGCAAATACATCCACTGCACTTTTCTCTGGCTGCTTGAGAATGATGTAGGCTATGTGAAGTAGTGAGTATTCTTTTTCTGATCCTGATGTTAATGCAGTCTTGAAAATAAAGTGAACAATAATGAAGTTTAAGTGACTTAAATCAATTGTCCTAAACAAATACACACTATACTTCACTTTTTAAAAGCTACTTTACTAAACGTGAAGTTACTGCAGAGAACTCCTTTTAAAGCCGATCTATACAAACACAAAAGTTTATTATGATATAGACCCCGACAAAGACTTTATTTGGGGAAGGTCACCATCTACAGTGTAAGGGCTGGATAGCACAGATGGAAGAGCACTGGTACGTTAATCATGAGGTCTTGGGTTCAAGTCCCGATCCAGAGAAAGTTTTCTTTGCCAATTTTTTCAATAATAATGCTCAAAAGTTCCCAGTCTGTTTTTCCTTTGTATGATCTAGACCTTGTTGACATACCACATGGTGATTGATAGCATCACATTGTCAGGGACAAGTAAGTATGAGAAAGACAACAATCTAAACACTTCCACTCACTTTTTTTTCTTCAGCCTGGTGGACAATCACAAAAAGGAAACTGGGAATGCTCCAGCAAGACGGGCCGAGTGGTGGTTGAAGGATCACTTAGTTCGGTATGCTGGATTATTCCCTCCAGTGTCATCTCTCCTCGACTCCAACATAGACAGGTGCTTGTACCCATCCAAAGAGTTCAAGAATACCACCTTTTTGGAAATGTGGACAATGTACCACAAGTACAAGACCGTCTACATCAAGACCCCACAGGCTGCTTCTCCAGATGTACTTTCTTCGTACAAGAAGGCCTATGGGTCTGTGAGGCACTGGTTGCTGATTCCAAAAAACAGTATATCGACTCAGCTGATGAGAAAGTTCCGCCAGTATGTCATTGACAAGAATGACTCGACAGTAAGTACAAGTTAAATAGGATCACCACTATACTAAAACCGCCACCCATCTGTTAATACCTGTTACGCTTTCAGAGGATGTTGGTGACAAGCTGGGTGACTGTGTAATTATTGAACTTTCACAAATTCTTCTTTGCTTTCAGTAAACAATTTGTTATGTTCATTTTCCCAACAGTCTACTCCTGTCACAACTCAGTCAACCTGCCCAGGTGTGTACAAGTCCTTGGCAACACAGCGAGTTCAGACAGCTGCTCTGAAATCATCCGCATCTACCCTACCAGCTGCATCAAAGCCAGCTACCCCATCAAGATCAGCTACCCCTTCCATGTACAAGACAAAAACAGGGTCATCATCAACAAGTGTGCTACTGGCATCTCACAGACCATCACAACCACAGACAGCAGGGACTTCAATAGCAAGCAAGTCAACACCAACACAACCACAGACAGCAGGCACTTCATCAACAAGCAAGTCAACACCATCCCAACCACAGACAGCAGGCACTTCATCAACAAGCAAGTCAACACCATCACAACCACAGACAGCAGGCACTTCATCAACAAGCAAGTCAACACCAACACAACCACAGACAGCAGGCACTTCATCACTTCAAGCTAGCCAGAAGTCAACTGTTGAAGCAGAGGTCAGCTATGATGGGTGGGTCAAAACATGGGAGAACAACAAGACCGGAATACCAGCAGCTGACCGCAAGTGGCTCAAAGAAGATGCTGAGAGAGGGATGTTTTGCCCATCCCAACTCTACAAGGACATCACAGGGGCATACAAGAAGCGCAGAATCTTGAAGTCAGACTGCATGTGGTTTTATCCTCCTGAGCTCCCTGGTGTTGTGCGGGGTAATTTACCAGTACCGCATCAGTTTTTCAGGAGCAGAGTGTTTTTCTGGCGTCCTGTTGGGGTGTGGAAGTACAGCATTAAGTGTCCTCGACCCACATGTCCTGGTCGTCATCTGAAAGATGATGTTTATCTTTATCGCTCTGGGTACCATTCCTGTGTCAGGCAGGTCTGTGACATCTCTAGCTGGTACACTATGCTGACAGAAGTTCTTGCGTGTGGCCCATGCAACAAGGCTGTCAACAAGAAGGAGGCCAAGTGGGGGAGGTTCTTGGCGTGGGACATGCAAATCATATCCCAGTTGAGTGAAGCTCATCAAGCATTCTTCCCAGCAGTTCTCACAGCACAGTAAGTTCAAACAGTTCTGTAATTTGGGTTCAATGTATGTTCTGGCTCATTCCAATTTATCTGGCTGATGGTTAATTTGAATCAACTACAGTACTTCACTTGTTTGCTTTTATTTGATGAGAGATCATCCATAGCACACACAATAAAAGAGGCTCTACTCCACTCCATGCACAATTCAACCATTCACATCACGAATAAATTTTAAGAGAATGTCAGACTTTTATCAAAACTAAAAAAAAAGGCCCATTAGCTTCTTCAATAAAAAATCCTGCTCTCTGACAAATCTGATAATTGATTTGTACTTTTTCCCTTTTTTGTTTAGGCGTGGTGTAGACAAGAAGGTGGTCTACCTGCTGAGAGACCGAACGGGAGGTGGTAACACAATGGCCAAAGTCTGGCGACAAGTTCAAGAGAGCCACTGCATTGAGTACTTGAACAAGAAGGACTTATACACTACCCTCCTACACAAAGTGATTCAACCTGGAAGTATTGGCTCATCTATAAGCTACAAATTCCGACCTCCACCCAAGAGACGTGCACTTCCATCACCTAACCTTATACGGCATGCATTCCTTCTTGATGAGGCGAGCCACATAGAGGATTACCGCACCCAAATTCTGTCCACATTTGGCACAACTCTCAAGTTAGACTCAACTAAAAAGGTAGCTTGTTGAATTTATTTAATCCTATTACTGTAACCAATAACACAAAATTGGCAAATGGCAATTTGGCTCATCTTGCAGAATCAGCTTGTTTACAATTATGTGTCTCACCCTCGGCAGGGTGACACATTTTTTATTTGCAAAATGCATGAAGAGGTATAGAACCTAAACAGTGTTCTCCCATAACAGTGGTCTGCCGGCCAAATGCCAGCCAGTTAAAACACACGACGAACAGTCAAAACTGTCTCCTTGTGTTGCGATTGGCTATCAACAAAACCAATAAAAGTTGGAGTAACTCACTTGCTAACAAGTAAACAAGTAAATTTAGTTTTATAAGCCATGTTCACAATTTAATGTTTTCCTTTGTTTTGTTTGTGTTTGTTTTATGTTTGCAGATCTGCAAAAAGCTGTCAGGTGCAGGTCGGGGAACAGCAGAATGGTTCACCAGCATTGGGAATGAGTACAGCCAGATAGTCACATTTGTTCTGACATGTGATGAATCTCAGGACAAGCTAACAGCAATGGCAGAAGGGGTCATGAATCGATATCGACAAGCTGGTCAACCTTCTCCCCAGGTGATGTACATTGACCGAGGGTGCTGTCGGCACCAGGGTGCCACGGCCTTGGAGAAGCTTTTCCACACCTGGATAGATGAGGGGATGGTTGTCCGGCTTGATGCTTGGCACTGGATGCATCGGTTTGACTGTGCTATTCGCACAGAGAGTCATCCCAAGTACGCTCTCTTCAAGTCTGCCCTTTCTGGTGCACTGCTTGCCTACAACCGTCAAGACTTGGACCGTCTCATCAAGGCTGTGCGTGCTGGGTCTCCTACCAATTTCAAGTCATTGTCGGATGAAGATGTCATGAAGCTCCACATCTCAAATGCAGCCCTCAAATTCTATGTCCGGAGGGTGACCATTGGTGCCAAGGAAACCTTCAGACGTGTCAATGATATCATTGACACTTTGAAGGGGAGTGCAGGCTGTGACGAGGATGGCATCTCTCTCTTCAAATCACCGGAGGCCATTGATGAATGCTGGGAAGCACAGCAGAAGCATCTTGAATGTTTGCAAGATCCTCCTGGGATGATCATGTACCGTGTGGCAAAGCTGAGAGTCAAGAAATGTTCAGTTACCCTTATATGTAGGAGTTCGTGGAAGCAACAGCCTGGAGGGATTTCATTCCCACCTCCCGTGTATGATACCAGGTACACTTTGATCAATATCAGTCAGACAACTTTGTATCTTTCATTAAAAGTGCTCAAAGTGTATGTTCACTAAGTACTTTCCTGAGTCCTGTGAAAAAAAAACCCACAGGCACATTGTTGTAAGGCTAAAAAAAACAAATTATCTTCCTTTTCCGGCATGCAAAATTAAGATCTACTAAACAAAATCCTGAATCCGAAGAAAATGTTAATGAAGTATATTTGGAACTTAATTACTTTAGTTCTAAAGTACCTTCACACACACACGCTACAAAGTTTGTCATGCTTTTGCCATTTGTGCCATGACACAAAGTTTAGTCGTTTAAAAGACATCTTGCTTGATTTAAAAAAATCAACAAACTAACGCTCAGTTTTAATTTGTGTTTTTACAGGAAGTCACTGTGCAGCCCGACCCTTCCAGGTGTATTTGCTTGGTGGCATCTGCCGTTGGAACTCGGACAGGGAGTCAGGCTCGGTGTTTGGCAGAAAGGGAAGGAGAAACCTGGTGTATTCGTCATCGTTAATCAATCGGCTGAACACCCGTAGTAAGGCTCTATTTGGTGAGGATGAGACAGAGGAGCCGAACTTCTTCCCATCTGCTAAACCCACTGACGAACTTCTGGGTTTAGAGTACCTGTTCCAGCAAAGCACCGGCAGCGCAGCTGATGTCACCATTACGTCTTCAGAACAACTTCAGGATGACGGACCAACTGAGGAAGAGGAAGTGACAACAGACGCCGGTGTTGGTGGCCCTGGTGATGATGGGTATGACAGCGAAGATGATCCCCAGTCTGCACCGACTACCATGAACCCAATTCATGTCGTCTTGACCAGCAGCAACACAGCTGAAGAACTTGATCCTGCTTGTGTGAGTTACAATCAAATGATTTCTTCCCCTCTCACTCAAGACCATTTCTAAATCCTTCAAAATCATACACTATTGAGGTAGTTGTCAATGTCACGCCAAGGGGGCTACAAAACTTGTATTATGCATGTTGCATTAGTTTTTTTCTCTTGTGAAATCAACTGCATGCTCAAGAATCATAATGTTATGTTATAGATCGACCAGAGAAACATAACTTACATACATAGGTTTATGGATTTGTGATATAAACTCACCACTACTTCCCTCTCTACTGTAACATGAGTTTCAATAAGGAATCTTCAAGGGCGAACACAATGACAAATTTGGATCTGACTATCATGACAAAGAGTCATTTCTTGTTGGAATCTACATTTTGTTTTCAGTCCTGCCTGTAGCAGTGTTCGAAGTTCAAGGATTTTCCTGTCCATGTATTTTAGAGGTTGTTTTAAATGAAGCATTTGTTTTCCCTTTCTTCACAGGAAGATGTCTGCAGCTTGAACCCTCTTCCCGGGTACCATGAAGTGGAAGAGCTCAGCGTCTTGTTAGCAGACATTGCTGAGGAGGAAGGGCACCTTGCTCTCACATCTGAGGTGAGGAGGAAAGTCTTTGAGGCTTGGGGAAAGCTTCAAGAGCACGACAAGAGCCCGCAAAGATTTCATACAGTTTATAGGAGTCACTGGGGTAATACTCTGTATGGACGCACAAAGCGTGACAGCTTAGAAGAAGCTGCGATCACACAGAAGATCAAGTTCAGAAATGCCTTTACACCGGCCCAAACTGTCAGTGCCATAAGAAACAGGGTTGTATATTGCACAGTGAAACAACTGTGGCTGCGCTCCAATAGGCAATCCTCGCCTGACAAATTGAGAATAACGAAAATGTATGAGCGCATGCAACAGAGAGTCATGGTGGACGACCCCGTTCTGAGCAAGCTCAGCCTCCCACTGCCCAGAATCAATTCTAAGTCTGTTGGGGACTTCATTAGAAGGCAAGAGGCGATAGCCAGTATTGGTTCGACTGATCAAGGTTTAAAGCTGACCCGTCGTTACAAAAGTGTGTCATGCGAACCGGTACCAGATGCCCCCCACTTGCCTGAGAAACGAAGCAGGCCAAGTTGGCCTGAAACCACCTTCCATGACATCGAGTGCCGTGCTGGAACAAAGTACACCAAATCCAAGCAGGACTTGCTTCATCCTGCTAAGAAACCGAAACGAGCGTATCCTCCACCAGCCACTCAGACAAGACCACCAGCAACTCCATCTGGGGAAGAGTTGATTCCCCAGACTACATCAGCAAGGGCTCACTCCACGAAGGAAGATGACATCCCAACAAGGCCACCAGCAACACAGACAAGTGCTTCACTATCTTTAGAAATGTCACCCCTTATTTCCCAGACCACATCATTATCAAAGCCTGCCATATATAGTCCTTCAATACCTTCATCTCCAGCTTCATCTACCCCTGTTGATATGTCGACTTCTAAGTGGTCCCGGTCAACATTATATGCAAGACGACTTAAGGACAGCCAAAGAAGAACACTTTCATCCCAAAAGCCCAGAACAGAAAATGTCCCTGTTTGTGTTCTTTGCGCTGGTCCAATGCAAGGCCATAAGAAGTACCGTAGAAAGTCCTGGTGTGAGGCAACTAAACGCTCTTCCTCAAAAGATCTTAGTGACAGAGTTTTTGTAGATTTTGAACATTTCAAGGCTGTAGTTGACCAGCTTAATGCATAAAGAATTAAAAACCTTAAAATTAAGTGGGCCTGACGTTTCGATCCTAGCAGGACCTTACTCAAAGGCAGAGTGACAAAGACAAAACAGATACATGTTCACGAAGGAAGGGGGAAAAGAGTGAATAGGACACAGATGAGAAACAAAGGACAAAGAGTGAAGTTGGTAGGGAGAGATCAAAGGGAATGGCAAGGAGTAGGGTAAGGATTAGTGAGAAGAGGGGGAAAGATCAAAGAGAGAAGTGTGATCTTTCCCCCTCTTCTCACTAATCCTTACCCTACTCCTTGCCATTCTCTTTGATCTCTCCCTACCAGCTTCACTCTTTGTCCTTTGTTTCTCATCCGTGTCCTATTCACTCCTTTCCCCCCTTCCTTCGTGTACATGTATCTGTTTTGTCTTTGTCACTCTGCCTTTGAGAAAGGTCCTGCTAGGATCGAAACGTCAGGCCCACTAAATTTTAAGATTTACATTTTGGTAATTTTAGTCAGTAAGCAGTTTGCAACATTTTTGTATATCACCCAAAGAGTTAAAAAGTTAACTGTAACACATCTGTATTTATCGTGCGGAGACACCATGTAAATTTGCTTTTGTGAGTAAGTTTTGAGATCCTCCGGACTCCGGTTCTTTTCAGAACCACACTTGCTCACAAAAGAGAATTTACATGGTGTCTCTGCAAACCTATTTATCCTAATGTTGCATTTGATAACTTAACCACTTTGACCTCTATGCATTTTTAATTACTTTTTGCTGACAGTGCTGGGTTTGCAGTGGTAGATGAGGCAGAACATTGTCATTTTTTAAGTCAGCGAGACTTAAATTTACTTAAATTAACTGTGTAAAATACAAGACAAAAGTTGGATACTAATGTTGCATTTTATAACTTAACCATTTTGACCTCTATGCATTTTTAATTACTTTTTGCTGACAGTGCTGGGTTTGCAGAGGTAGATGAGGCAGAACATTGTCATTTTTTAAGTCAGCGAGACTTAAATTTACTTAAATTAACTGTGTAAAATACAAGACAAAAGTTGGATACTAATGTTGCATTTTATAACTTAACCATTTTGACCTCTATGCATTTTTAATTACTTTTTGCTGACAGTGCTGGGTTTGCAGAGGTAGATGAGGCAGAACATTGTCATTTTTTAAGTCAGCGAGACTTAAATTTACTTAAATTAACTGTGTAAAATACAAGACAAAAGTTGGATACTAATGTTGCATTTGATAGCTTAACCATTTTGACCTCTATGCATTTTTAATTACTTTTTGCTGACAGTGCTGGGTTTGCAGTGGTAGATGAGGCAGAACATTGTCATTTTTTAAGTCAGCGAGACTTAAATTTACTTAAATTAACTGTGTAAAATACAAGACAAAAGTTGGATACTAATGTTGCATTTGATAACTTAACCACTTTGACCTCTATGCATTTTTAATTACTTTTTGCTGACAGTGCTGGGTTTGCAGTGGTAGATGAGGCAGAACATTGTCATTTTTTAAGTCAGCGAGACTTAATTTTACTTAAATTAACTGTGTAAAATACAAGACAAAAGTTGGATACTAATGTTGCATTTGATAACTGAACCACTTTGACCTCTATGCATTTTTAATTACTTTTTGCTGACAGTGCTGGGTTTGCAGTGGTAGATGAGGCAGAACATTGTCATTTTTTAAGTCAGCGAGACTTAAATTTACTTAAATTAACTGTGTAAAATACAAGACAAAAGTTGGATACTAATGTTGCATTTGATAACTTAACCACTTTGACCTCTATGCATTTTTAATTACTTTTTGCTGACAGTGCTGCGTTTGCAGTGGTAGATGAGGCAGAACATTGTCATTTTTTAAGTCAGCGAGACTTAAATTTACTTAAATTAACTGTAAAATACAAGACAAAAGTTGGATACTAATGTTGCATTTGATAACTTAACCATTTTGACCTCTATGCATTTTTAATTACTTTTTGCTGACAGTGCTGGGTTTGCAGTGGTAGATGAGGCAGAACATTGTCATTTTTTAAGTCAGCGAGACTTAATTTTACTTAAATTAACTGTGTAAAATACAAGACAAAAGTTGGATACTAATGTTGCATTTGATAACTTAACCACTTTGACCTCTATGCATTTTTAATTACTTTTTGCTGACAGTGCTGGGTTTGCAGTGGTAGATGAGGCAGAATATTGTCATTTTTTAAGTCAGCGAGACTTAAATTTACTTAAATTAACTGTGTAAAATACAAGACAAAAGTTGGATACTAATGTTGCATTTGATAACTTAACCACTTTGACCTCTATGCATTTTTAATTACTTTTTGCTGACAGTGCTGCGTTTGCAGTGGTAGATGAGGCAGAACATTGTCATTTTTTAAGTCAGCGAGACTTAAATTTACTTAAATTAACTGTGTAAAATACAAGACAAAAGTTGGATACTAATGTTGCATTTGATAACTTAACCATTTTGACCTCTATGCATTTTTAATTACTTTTTGCTGACAGTGCTGGGTTTGCAGTGGTAGATGAGGCAGAACATTGTCATTTTTTTAAGTCAGCGAGACTTAAATTTTCTTAAATTAACTGTGTAAAATACAAGACAAAAGTTGGATACTAATGTTGCATTTTATAACTTAACCATTTTGACCTCTATGCATTTTTAGACAAAAGTTGGATACTAAATGCTGCCATGTTTGTATAAAAACATTAATCAATCAATTGTTATTGGTTACTGAGTAAACAGGAATAAAACAAACTATTTTAAGTTGTCAGATAACAAGAAAAACATTTCTGTGCTCTTTTTCTCTGCTGTAGTTGTGTGTGCCCGCAATAATTTTGAACTAAAACTAAAAGCAATACCTGTTTAAGGCTGATGATATCATAACATTTGTAATAAGGAGAGCTACTTTAAATTCAATAGAAAAAGTCCACGTATTGGTTGTGCAACTGAATGAATTAGTCATCAAAGATGGAGAGTCAAGCAGTACCTTTAACCCTCAGGGAAGGAGAGCAGAATTCCATTCATAAATTTCTCCAGGTCTTACGTCTTGGATCCAAGGGTGCTGATTGGGCAAGGAATTGCACGAGGGATGAGACAAACGCCGGACACGTCCTCAGCTCATCAGCTCGTGCAAAAGGAGCCAAAATGCCCCCAAAATGGTAGAAAACTCATGATTCTGCCATAACAAGGGTGTCGTAAGGCAAAATATGCCACGCCTTCAGAGTCTGAATACTCTTACATCCTGAAGCCAAAGCTTGGCTAGTGGCAGGAGCAAGAACCCAGGGAGGAGTGAGGCTACTCTGCCATAGTCCATGTACACCCCTTCACTCAGCCAAACACAATACTACACACCAGTAACCACACATAAAAGAAAATCACTAACAAAAGAAAGCCCACTTCCCAAATACCTACCTGTGGAATGCCCACACCCGACTCAGGGAAAAGAAAAGGACTATTCATGCTCAAGAAACCACTCCCAACTAAGGGAGCTTCTGAGCGCAAAGGAAAGTAAAGTAAAGAAAAGACACTCAGGGCAGAAAGGAAAAGGAATTTTAAAAACACTGTTACACTGTATGCATTTGCCAAGTAATTGATTTATTGACCTGAATAACCGGCAACGGTATATCAATGGACACATAAGTGCAGTACACACAAAAGACCAACGACGACCTTAGTGTTCGAACGAAATTAAAGTGCAATACTCCTTAATACGCCGCACGGGTTTATATATTTATTTAAAACGCATTTTGGGATCCGTGATTTTGTGACCTGGGCCAACACGAATACATTATCTGCAATTTCGGTAGGAATTCTTAATTACATTGTCAGAAAAACGCTGGTACACGTCTCTCACATGCATAAGATTAAGACAAATAATGGAAGACGAAAAAAAATATATTATATTTCGCCAATTTCGGAGAGACTCACCCTGTATATTGTTCCTTGTATTGCAATCTGACCACCCTTTGAAGCTAATGGAATCGTCCTCATTAGTTATTCAAAGCTTAAAGAATAGCGCCTTATTCAAAGCCCTCTTCCTGTGCCCCTTGCTCGAGCAAGGGAACGTCTTTGTTTTTTGTGTCGCAATCTGATAACATCGTTCGTTTACACGTCCCTCTTACGTTTTCGTTGGATTTACCTTCTACGAAAGATGTCTACCCGTCGCCATCGTTTTTCTACGGCCCCTGCGACTGTTTCCAGGCCCCCGGATGATCCTTCATCATCTAACTCCATAGATATCTTGGCCTTGGCCACGAGAGAAATCAACGAGGGAGGACCTGGCGGTCAGGGTGAAGGGTCGTCATGCCAAAAGTCCACGACTGACCGCCATGCCTCAGCACCGTTATGGGCTAATGGCAGTTCGGGTGGAGGGTCGTCATGCCCAAAGCCCTCGACGGACCGCCATGCTTCAATTTCTTTTTGGGCCTGATGGCACTTCGGGTGCAGGGTCGACATGCCCCAAATCCGTTGCGGTCTCCGTCGCAGGTCCAGTGATGTCTTCTCCGAGCGAGATATCGTCATCGATGCAACACCAACGGGTAGGTTTTATCCAAGCCCCTTCGGTGCCAACTCCAGCTGCACCTCAAATTGGCCCACCATCGATTGGAGCTTTTGGCGCAGGGATCCCACCTTATTATTCCGCTTGGACACAGCCGCAGACGGTGGTCAATCAGGCCACGCCATGGAACGTTCCTACTGCAGTTTTGAACTTGGGACATATGCCGCCATTTTTGTTCGACCCCTGGGGATTTCCACCTCAATGGTTCCCATCAGCGGTACCTCCACCAACCATACCACATTCGTCAGGGGTCGCCAATATGGGTGCACCCAGCTCTGATACACAAGCACGGCCTTCAGCAACCAGTACTGGTGCGTCCTTTGCCGACGCCAAGGTATCGCTCGTCGGCGACAGTGACGAGGATATTTCGGAGATGTCCTGTTCGACCTCTTCTCTTGCGTCCAGAGAGGTTTTCCGTAATCCGTATAGAAAGGAGAAAGGGAATCCTTTTTCTGATGAGATTACTGTGGAACAAGAGAAATACTTATCAGCACCAGAGTTACCAGCCGGCATCAAGAAAGTCGTCAAGCAGGTAAATCCTTCCATGGTTGCTCAAGATGACAGGCTAAGAGTTGCTCAAGGGTTTGTTCTGAAATCGGCCTTACCTTTTTTACGCTTACTCGAAGCAGTTGCCGACCCTGAATGTCCAAATGAGATAAAGAAACATTTGGTTTTGGATCTCACATCTTCGGGTCTGATTTTGTTAGGCTCTGCTTGGCAGTTACTCGTCAGCGTGCCTTTGATGATATCGTGGACAAGAGATTTGATACAATTAAACGGAATCTAACTTCCAAGGGAGAACTATTTGGTTCTACGCTGATGAAACAGAGAAAGCTAACAAGTTAGCCGCGAAGGTCACTTGTGGTAAAGGCCTTTCAAGCACCTCTAGAAGTACGCGTTTCTCACCATATCATGCCGCGTACAGAGGGTCTAGAAACCGACGCTTCACCACGGCTTACAGGCCAACATACAAGGGATACCGGTCGACAGTCCTTCAAAACATCGAGCGGGTAAGCAACCCGTCTTCCGATTACCCACCCTCAAAAAACTAACTGTTAACTCTGTTGTGGGTTCTTCGGTAGCAATATTAGAGCTTTTTTTTTTTAAACCTAAATTTGTTAAATCATACATCAAATGAAAGCTCTTGATAGGTGAAATACAATGGTGAAAAAATTGTAAAGCCAAAGCCTTTCGTTTAGTGGTTATGCTTCCCCCAAAGACACCATACTCCTGGAACCTATCTGGTCGTCGTTGGAGTAAACGTTACAGTTTACTTATAAATTATCACACTTTTTTTTAGAGGTCCAAGATTAGTCAACCTAGCATCAAATGTAAGCTCTTGATGGTGGAATACAATGGTGAAAAAATTGTAAAGCCAAAGCCTTTCGTTTAGTGGTTATGCTTCCCCCAAAGACACCATACTCCTGGAACCTTTCTGGTCGTCGTTTGAGTAAACGTTACAGTTTACTTATAAATGTTCACACCTTTTTTTTTTTTGAGTTTCTCCCACCAGAGAAATTTCGTGACATTGCCAGGAAAACGTATAGGAAATCTAGGGAAAATGTTATAGACCTTAAATTTAAAACAAATAGAAGAAATCTTCAATCTTCAATACAATGTTAAAAAAAGATGTTTCAAAAACTTTCAATTAATCCCGGCATGGCCATTGATAGATAAAAAATACTTTTTGTTTTAGAATTAGATTATACCCCAAAATACATTACCCTCCAGGTTTTATAAGTAAAAGGGATGAATTACAACTGAAAATATAACCATCATCATTATAAGTTAGTACATGTAGAAAGGCCTATGCACGAAGTACATAATTCTAATCCGCCATTTTGAAAATGGCGCCGACGATTTTCGTCAACATCTGTTTTTTTTAGTGTTATAATTTCCCTGTCCGCAAGCTTGTGCAGGAATTAAATTTACATTTTCTTACACAAAATGAAACAAATAATCAGATTATCTAGGTGTCCACCTTTCCCCCGATGTTCTGTGTATGGAAAAATTTGAGAAAATTTTGTGAGAAATGACAAAAAAAAATTAGAAATCGTATTTCTTGATCGTTTGAAACGAAACAAAAAGCATCAGGGGATTTACTAATCCTATCTAGTCGATAGAGGGCGGTATTTATTGGCTTAAAAGACTCTAGAGGTTGATATTTAATGCAAACAGTGAACCATGAAATATCCACCTTCGTCCAAAAAATTACGCGCGCGCGAAAGCCGTCGCCCTAACTGTGCTCCGAAACTTTCCTCTTTCTGGAAAAATTTAGGTACCCTTTTGTAATTTTATTACCATTTTACAAAAGAAGGGTGCTTGATGAACATTTAGGAGTAATTTGAAGCTGAAAGACCTTGTGGGTAAAGAGTAAAATTCACTTGAAAAAAAAATGCGTGTCACCAGAATAGGAAATGTCAATATTGCGTTACCTCTAACATTTCTATCTTCAGCACCTGCTGTGTGAATGTGCCACTCCACTCATGGTATGATGACTGTCCAGTGCAGAGTGGCCATAGTTTGACATGGCCCTGCAGGGTGTATGTGCCACTTCACTGGTGGCAAGATGACTGTCCAGTGCAGAGTGGCCATAGTTTGACATGGCCCTGCAGGGTGTATGTGCCACTCCACTGGTGGCAAGATGACTGTCCAGTGCAGAGTGGCCATAGTTTGACATGGTCCTGCTTGGTGTGTGTGCCACTCCACTCATGGCATGATGACTGTCCAGTGTAGAGTGGCCATAGTTTGACATGGCCCTGCTTGGTGTGTGTGCCACTCCACTGGTGGCAAGATGACTGTCAAGTGCAGAGTGGCCATAGTTTGACATGGTCCTGCAGGGTGTATGTGCCTCTCCAATGGTGCCATGATGACTGACCAGTGCAGAGGGGCCATAGTTTGACATGGCCCTGCTGGGTGTATGTGGCACTCCACTCATGGTATGATGACTGTCCAGTGCAGAGTGGCCATAGTTTGACATGGTCCTGCAGGGTGTATGTGCCACTCCAATGGTGCCATGATGACTGTCCAGTGCAGAGTGGCCATAGTTTGACATGGCCCTGCATGGTGTATGTGCCACTCCACTGGTGGCATGCTGACTGTCCAGTGCAGAGTTTGACATGGTCCTGCTGGGTGTATGTGCCACTGCACTCATGGCATTCTGACTGTCCAGTGCAGAGTGGCCATAGTTTGACATGGTCCTGCTGGGTGTATGTGCCACTGCACTCATGGCATTCTGACTGTCCAGTGCAGAGTGGCCATAGTTTGACAAGGTCCTGCTGGCTGTATGTGCCACTCCACTGGTGGCATGATGACTGTCCAGTGCAGAGTGGCCATAGTTTGACATGGCCCTGCAGGGTGTATGTGCCACTCCACTGGTGGCATGCTGACTGTCCAGTGCAGAGTTTGACATGGTCCTGCTGGGTGTATGTGCCACTCCACTGGTGGCAAGATGACTGTCCAGTGCAGAGTGGCCATAGTTTGACATGGACCTGCTGCGTGTATGTGCCAATCCACTGGTGGCATGATGACTGTCCAGTGCAGAGTGGCCATAGTTTGACATGGTCCTGCTTGGTGTGTGTGCCACTCCACTCATGGCATGATGACTGTCCAGTGCAGAGTGGCCATAGTTTGACATGGCCCTGCAGGGTGTATGTGCCACTCCACTGGTGGCAAGATGACTGTCCAGTAGAGAGTGGCCATAGTTTGACATGGCCCTGCTGCATGTATGTGCCAATCCACTGGTGGCATGATGACTGTCCAGTGCAGAGTGGCCATAGTTTGACATGGCCCTGCATGGTGTATGTGCCACTCCACTGGTGGCATGCTGACTGTCCAGTGCAGAGTTTGACATGGTCCTGCTGGGTGTATGTGCCACTGCACTCATGGCATTCTGACTGTCCAGTGCAGAGTGGCCATAGTTTGACATGGTCCTGCTGGGTGTATGTGCCACTGCACTCATGGCATTCTGACTGTCCAGTGCAGAGTGGCCATAGTTTGACAAGGTCCTGCTGGCTGTATGTGCCACTCCACTGGTGGCATGATGACTGTCCAGTGCAGAGTGGCCATAGTTTGACATGGCCCTGCAGGGTGTATGTGCCACTCCACTGGTGGCATGCTGACTGTCCAGTGCAGAGTGGCCATAGTTTGACATGGCCCTGCTGGGTGTATGTGCCACTCCACTGGTGGTATGCTGACTGTCCAGTGCAGAGTGGCCATAGTTTGACATGGCCCTGCTGGGTGTATGTGCTACTCCACTGGTGGTATGCTGACTGTCCAGTGCAGAATGGCCATAGTTTGACATGGCCCTGCTGCGTGTATGTGCCACTCCACTTGTGGCAAGATGACTGTCAAGTGCAGAGTGGCCATAGTTTGACATGGTCCTGCAGGGTGTATGTGCCACTCCAATGGTGCCATGATGACTGACCAGTGCAGAGGGGCCATAGTTTGACATGGCCCTGCTGGGTGTATGTGCCACTCCACTCATGGTATGATGACTGTCCAGTGCAGAGTGGCCATAGTTTGACATGGCCCTGCAGGGTGTATGTGCCACTTCACTGGTGGCAAGATTACTGTCCAGTGCAGAGTGGCCATAGTTTGACATGGCCTAGCTTGGTGTATGTGCCACTCCAATGGTGGCATGATGACTGTCCAGAACAGAGTGGCTATAGTTTGCCATGGCCCTGCTTGGTGTGTGTGCCACTCCACTGGTGGCAAGATGACTGTCAAGTGCAGAGTGGCCATAGTTTGACATGGTCCTGCAGGGTGTATGTGCCACTCCAATGGTGCCATGATGACTGTCCAGTGCAGAGTGGCCTTAGTTTGACATGGCCCTGCTGGGTGTATGTGCCACTCCACTCATGGTATGATGACTGTCCAGTGCAGAGTGGCCATAGTTTGACATGGCCCTGCAGGGTGTATGTGCCACTTCACTGGTGGCAAGATGACTGTCCAGTGCAGAGTGGCCATAGTTTGACATCGCCTAGCTTGGTGTATGTGCCACTCCAATGGTGGCATGATGACTGTCCAGAACAGAGTGGCTATAGTTTGCCATGGCCCTGCTTGGTGTGTGTGCCACTCCACTGGTGGCAAGATGACTGTCAAGTGCAGAGTGGCCATAGTTTGACATGGCCCTGCTGGGTGTATGTGCCACTCCAATGGTGGCATGATGACTGTCCAGTGCAGAGTGGCCATAGTTTGACATGGCCCTGCAGGGTGTATGTGCCACTCCACTGCAAGGTGGCATGATGACTGTCCAGTGCAGAGTGGCCATAGTTTGACATGGCCCTGCAGGGTGTATGTGCCACTTCACTGGTGGCAAGATGACTGTCCAGTGCAGAGTGGCCATAGTTTGACATGGCCCTGCAGGGTGTATGTGCCACTCCACTGGTGGCAAGATGACTGTCCAGTGCAGAGTGGCCATAGTTTGACATGGTCCTGCTTGGTGTGTGTGCCACTCCACTCATGGCATGATGACTGTCCAGTGTAGAGTGGCCATAGTTTGACATGGCCCTGCTTGGTGTGTGTGCCACTCCACTGGTGGCAAGATGACTGTCAAGTGCAGAGTGGCCGTAGTTTGACATGGTCCTGCAGGGTGTATGTGCCTCTCCAATGGTGCCATGATGACTGACCAGTGCAGAGGGGCCATAGTTTGACATGGCCCTGCTGGGTGTATGTGGCACTCCACTCATGGTATGATGACTGTCCAGTGCAGAGTGGCCATAGTTTGACATGGTCCTGCAGGGTGTATGTGCCACTCCAATGGTGCCATGATGACTGTCCAGTGCAGAGTGGCCATAGTTTGACATGGCCCTGCATGGTGTATGTGCCACTCCACTGGTGGCATGCTGACTGTCCAGTGCAGAGTTTGACATGGTCCTGCTGGGTGTATGTGCCACTGCACTCATGGCATTCTGACTGTCCAGTGCAGAGTGGCCATAGTTTGACATGGTCCTGCTGGGTGTATGTGCCACTGCACTCATGGCATTCTGACTGTCCAGTGCAGAGTGGCCATAGTTTGACAAGGTCCTGCTGGCTGTATGTGCCACTCCACTGGTGGCATGATGACTGTCCAGTGCAGAGTGGCCATAGTTTGACATGGCCCTGCAGGGTGTATGTGCCACTCCACTGGTGGCATGCTGACTGTCCAGTGCAGAGTTTGACATGGTCCTGCTGGGTGTATGTGCCACTCCACTGGTGGCAAGATGACTGTCCAGTGCAGAGTGGCCATAGTTTGACATGGACCTGCTGCGTGTATGTGCCAATCCACTGGTGGCATGATGACTGTCCAGTGCAGAGTGGCCATAGTTTGACATGGTCCTGCTTGGTGTGTGTGCCACTCCACTCATGGCATGATGACTGTCCAGTGCAGAGTGGCCATAGTTTGACATGGCCCTGCAGGGTGTATGTGCCACTCCACTGGTGGCAAGATGACTGTCCAGTGCAGAGTGGCCATAGTTTGACATGGCCCTGCTGCATGTATGTGCCAATCCACTGGTGGCATGATGACTGTCCAGTGCAGAGTGGCCATAGTTTGACATGGCCCTGCATGGTGTATGTGCCACTCCACTGGTGGCATGCTGACTGTCCAGTGCAGAGTTTGACATGGTCCTGCTGGATGTATGTGCCACTGCACTCATGGCATTCTGACTGTCCAGTGCAGAGTGGCCATAGTTTGACATGGTCCTGCTGGGTGTATGTGCCACTGCACTCATGGCATTCTGACTGTCCAGTGCAGAGTGGCCATAGTTTGACAAGGTCCTGCTGGCTTTATGTGCCACTCCACTGGTGGCATGATGACTGTCCAGTGCAGAGTGGCCATAGTTTGACATGGCCCTGCAGGGTGTATGTGCCACTCCACTGGTGGCATGCTGACTGTCCAGTGCAGAGTGGCCATAGTTTGACATGGCCCTGCTGGGTGTATGTGCCACTCCACTGGTGGTATGCTGACTGTCCAGTGCAGAGTGGCCATAGTTTGACATGGCCCTGCTGGGTGTATGTGCTACTCCACTGGTGGTATGCTGACTGTCCAGTGCAGAATGGCCATAGTTTGACATGGCCCTGCTGCGTGTATGTGCCACTCCACTTGTGGCAAGATGACTGTCAAGTGCAGAGTGGCCATAGTTTGACATGGTCCTGCAGGGTGTATGTGCCACTCCAATGGTGCCATGATGACTGACCAGTGCAGAGGGGCCATAGTTTGACATGGCCCTGCTGGGTGTATGTGCCACTCCACTCATGGTATGATGACTGTCCAGTGCAGAGTGGCCATAGTTTGACATGGCCCTGCAGGGTGTATGTGCCACTTCACTGGTGGCAAGATGACTGTCCAGTGCAGAGTGGCCATAGTTTGACATGGCCTAGCTTGGTGTATGTGCCACTCCAATGGTGGCATGATGACTGTCCAGAACAGAGTGGCTATAGTTTGCCATGGCCCTGCTTGGTGTGTGTGCCACTCCACTGGTGGCAAGATGACTGTCAAGTGCAGAGTGGCCATAGTTTGACATGGTCCTGCAGGGTGTATGTGCCACTCCAATGGTGCCATGATCAGTGTTATAGCTACGCTGGTCGGCGGTGGACGGGGCCGACCACCACGGGTAATTTCCGTCCACCACTCCTGGTGAAAAACAATGCTTCCGACCGGCACTATGTTCACCCCATTATTACCCCAATCTATGTTTGGTTTCGGTAGTAAAATAAATTGTACTTTTTTGTAGCGTAACCGTCTCGCTAATACTTGTTCTGGAAGTTCCGATCAGGCTTGAGTAGCGCAGCGTGATCGTAGTCGTAACTCGTATGAAGCCATGCGGTCGCGTGCACGTGCGCTGTGCAGTATGTACACCATGTACAGTGTGTGCAAAGACATGTTGTGTCATGTCACATGTGCCGCGCGTAGGCTGGTTTCGGCCCTACTGCTCCTGTAGTGTCGCTATGGCTTTACCTAGAGGCGGAAACCACACCTGGACTTGCCAACCTCGGTAACGTTGCGAATGGAAATCGGTCATAACTAAAATACGCTACTTTCATCGTTTGTCTCCGAATGTTGTTTCCGCGTAGTTTAATATTATTCCCTTCGTTATTAATTTTGATATTGGTACAAAATGTATGAATAAAAAGCAAAGAATACAGGCTTCAAGTTGAGGGTAAAATTGACAAATTTGGACGGCGGTCGAAAAACGCTAGTTTGACTCTCTTTTTTTCTCCGTCATTTTGGCTCGATCTACCGCGGCCGCACGGAGCGATTTTTAAGATTTCAACTTCCGATATCTCAAGAATGAATGAAAAATTAAAATCCTTTTCAAATTTTCTAGATTTCTAGAAAATACACTCTGGTTGACCGCGAAACATCGCTAGTATAACTGTAATAAACATTAGTTTATTTGTTAGAAAACAACTGTAAGGGCTGACGGAAGTCTACTAATCATTGCACATGTACCGAGTGCACACACAGTCAATTCAAACATGTACATTATTCTTCAAGTTTTGTTGTTCAGTTTACTTGTTTATTAATGATCTATACACTGTACATGACTAACAATGTGATTCATTAATTTAATTTAACAGTACATGTAATACAAGTTTTGTTGCTATCATTTTGACCGCAGTCGCTAATCGTGAGGCTTTGTTCACGAGAGCGACTTCTTGTTGGTGAAATTTGAACCACCACTGAAAATACCCTAGCTATAACACTGGCCATGATGACTGTCCAGTGCAGAGTGGCCTTAGTTTGACATGGCCCTGCTGGGTGTATGTGCCACTCCACTCATGGTATGATGACTGTCCAGTGCAGAGTGGCCATAGTTTGACATGGCCCTGCAGGGTGTATGTGCCACTTCACTGGTGGCAAGATGACTGTCCAGTGCAGAGTGGCCATAGTTTGACATCGCCTAGCTTGGTGTATGTGCCACTCCAATGGTGGCATGATGACTGTCCAGAACAGAGTGGCTATAGTTTGCCATGGCCCTGCTTGGTGTGTGTGCCACTCCACTGGTGGCAAGATGACTGTCAAGTGCAGAGTGGCCATAGTTTGACATGGCCCTGCATGGTGTATGTGCCACTCCAATGGTGGCATGATGACTGTCCAGTGCAGAGTGGCCATAGTTTGACATGGCCCTGCAGGGTGTATGTGCCACTCCACTGCAAGGTGGCATGATGACTGTCAAGTGCAGAGTGGCCATAGTTTGACGTGGTCCTGCTGGGTGTATGTGCCACTCCACTCATGGCATGATGACTGTCCAGTGCAGAGTGGCCATAGTTTGACATGGCCCTGCTGGGTGTATGTGGCACTCCACTGGTGGCAAGATGACTGTCCAGTGCAGAGTGGCCATAGTTTGACATGGTCCTGCATGGTGTATGGACGACATTGACGATGATCGTTACATAAGAACATTTCCTTCAGCCAATTCTAACGTAGGAGATTATCAACCAGGATTTAAAAGGCGTAGATGTCGGGATTCGGAAACACAGCAGCGGAACTGAATCTACAATTGATGGCGACGGGACTGAATCTAAGGATGGTGGTGACGATTTAGAGGAGAGTCATGACGAATCAGAGGAAGAAACCGACGATGACTTGTCGGAAGAAGATGGGTCCAGCTCTGATTTGGAAGATAATATCGCTTACCAAGACTGGTTGGAAGAAGCCAAAGAAGCAACCAAAGATATGTGGAATGAGAAACACGAGAAGTACATCGACAATGGTATGGATGAAGATCAAGCCGAAGACAAAGCCAATAGGAAAACCCGCTGGGCAGTCAAGAGAATCTTCTTTGACAACTACAAGGATTTCCTCTCAAGTTACTTGCATCTTGAAGAAAATGAAACCCACCAAGTTATTCTCGCAGATCTGAAAGAAAAACTAGATAAAGGCATGGACGTTGACAATGCTCTGGACAGGGTAATGATTAAACACCATGCCGAATTTATCGGTTTGTTCCAACATGATGAAAGCGGAAGACGAAATTAGAGATGGAAAGGATTAGAAAATCCTAATTCGTGATGAGAGCAAAATGAGCAGGTCGATGAGCAAAATGAGCAGAAAATGAGTAACATGAGCAGGATATGAGCAACATGAGCAGGAAATGAGCAACATGAGCAAAATGTACAGGAAATGAGCAAAATGAGTAGATGAATGAGCATATGAGCAAGTGAACGGGCAAAATGAGCAGGTGGAAGAGCAAAATGAGCACGAAATGAGCAAAATGAGTAGGTGAATGAGCACGAAATGAGCAAGTGAATGAGCAAAATGAGCAGGTGAATGAGCAAATTGAGCAAAGTGAGCACAAAGACAGACTGTTATAATTGTTAAATAGTCTAGCATTTGTTTATTAAATCATGAAGTTTACCTCAGTTACTCACTCCTCATTATAATGAATCTGTTTTGTTTATTGTTCAAAACCGGTGGTGAATGAAAATAGAATAAAAAACGTGGGAATGACAACCAAAGCATTGTGTTCCGACAGATCGAGTCTATTGTTTTAATATCCTTTAATTGTACAAACATTTTACGGGGAAAAATACGTAGGCCTACTGTAGTTTTCTGTGGCCTTTAGCGTCAGGTTGCAGATGTTTCCAAATCCAACCCCAATTAATGTGAAGATTCGAAGCATGGAGTCATTCCATGGTCGAAGTAACAGGTCCAAACAGGACCACCGAATGAATGGGTAATCCCGTGTAGTGACACCGTGTAGTGACGTCAGCTAATCCTGCTCGCGTAAACAACTCGGTGCACAACCAACGGATCATCGAAAGGGGTACGGAATTCATGTCCAGCTTGTGCTGGTCAGCGGTCATTGCCTAATACAATGGGTATCCTGCAGTAGCTTCGTACCATTCGTTCGTTAGGAGAGCATGGTCCGTACTCCTACTAGCAAAAGTTCCCAAGGTATATACGAATAGTTTGAAAACGGATCACTAAGGAATCATCTACAAAATAATCATGTATCTACTTCTAGCACGAGTATCTCTGAGGAATTGCACCGCGGCGGTGAAGGTAACCGCGTGTGGGTTCGTAATGTGCATGTATGTATGTCACTAACTACATATAATAGTGTCTCAAAATTTGGTGGGCCTGACGTTTCGATCCTAGCAGGACCTTTCTCAAAGGCAGAGAGATAGTGATACATATAAAGTGATACAAAAACTGCAGGTTTCCAACAAGATGAGTAGACAAAGAATACACCAACTAGGATTTTTAAAGGATTCATAGATTCCCCCTCCCCCCCAAAAAGAGATTATGTCGGCTTAAAAAAGAAAAATCTTAACACCTATCCTCTTCATTTGTAACTTTTACTTTATTTATTTATTTAACTTAACTAATTAACTTTACTGTATAATTTTTCTTAAGGTAGCCTTGACTCTACACTTAACATTGTATATTAATTTTTACAGTTTGCGTGAAATAATGAATAAAATACTTGAAACTGTATATCGCCCGTTGAACACTTAAGGAATGTTCTGGTGAGTTTCGGTTGGTTTTAGGCAACTAGTTTCGTCTTTAATTTAGTTGTGTACGCGTGTTTGTTTTTTTGTTTTGCTTTGCTTGATAAGGGGAATACTTAAACTACGTGTCTCTGCACGTGCATTTTGAAATGAAATAAGTCCTCAAAGTCCACAAACGTCTTCAGACCATTCTATTTACCGAAGTGCGTTCTTAACAAACAAAATAGAAAGAAGAAAGCAAAATCTACAGTGTCAAGTATAGAGTTCAGAAGTATAGTCCATTATACTTAATTAAAAAAAATTCCCGTTTCTTATACTCAGCGCTCTTAACATTACCAAAATGCTGGGGAACATGCCCAGACACGTATCGCCCCAATAAATTCAGCCTATTGTTGTCGATTGATATCCATTGATCGGTTTCGTAACATTACCGCATTTTCATAATCCTCAGTAGGGTCACCACGCGACCTCTTTTATGATCCTCGTTGGGGTCACCGCTGTGATCCTCAATGAGGATCATGATCCTCCTGCCAAAAACGAGGTCAAATGCTCACTACTCATGCTTATCACAATACGATGATGAGGGGAATCTGCACCCAGTGGCTTATGCTAGCAGAGGTCTCAGGGGAGCTGAGAAGAAATATTCTGACTTCTCTAGTTTCAAACTAGAGTTGCTTGCCTTGAAATGGGCTGTTTCCGAAAAGTTCCGGGAGTATTTGGTGGGAAGACACACGGTAGTGTGGACTGACAATAATCCCCTTGCATACCTGCAAACTGCCCGGCTTGGAGCGACGGAGCAACGGTGGGTTGCACAGCTGGCGCCTTTCAATCTCGAAATAAGGTATCGTAGTGGGAGGACAAATAAGTGCGCAGATGCGTTAAGTCGCCTCTCCCAAAACCAAGCTGGTATTGATCTAGTGTGTGCAGTGAACCAATGTGTGACAATCCCAATAGAAGTTCAGTCCAATCATGGCAATGTCATTGGACATGACCAGTTTAACATTGATCCCCGGAATGCTGAACTATGTTTGCAGGGGGTAACACCCTCAGTGTTTCCCTCTTATTCTCACGCTGATATGTCTGCCATGCAGAAAGCAGACGACGTTCTAAGGGAAGTTTGGGACAAACGGCAGCAGCGTTGTGACCCGAGTCATGTAGACCCGGCAGGCCGTAAAGCAGTCGGTCCAGAAATCAGCGGTTGGCTGAGGTTATGGCCGCACATTGTTGAGTCGAATGGTGTATTGTATCGGACAGTTATTGAACCAGGTTTGGGCGAGGTTCACCAGCTGCTGGTGCCTAAGCGTCTCCGCGCGTTGGTAATGGAGACTAGTCATGATCAATGGGGTCACCAGGGTGTTGGGAGGACACTCTCCTTCATTAAGAGGCGCTGTTTCTGGCCGGGGATGTCTGGGATGATAAGAGAGCATGTACGCAATTGCTTCCACTGCACAGCATCTAAAGCGCCGACTCCTACAGTCCGCCCACCAATGCGGCATTTATTGGCCTTCAGACCTTTAGAGAGGGTTGCGTTAGACTTCCTCAAGCTAGACCGTGGACGAGAAAACTTTGAAAATGTTCTTGTCATGACGGACTCCTTTACAAAGTTCTCGGTTGCGGTGCCTGTAGGGATCAATCTGCAGAAACCGTTGCACGCGTCTTGAGGGACAGGTGGTTGTCATGCTATGGAGTTCCTATGCAAATCCATTCGGATAGAGGACGTAATTTCGAAAGTCACTTAATTCGTGAGGTTTGCACTTTGTATGGCGTTAAGAAGACCCGAACGACGCCCTATCACGCCCAAGGTAACGGACAAACAGAACGGTTCAATAAAACGCTTTGTGGACTCATTAAATCCCTTGATGCAAAGAATAGAGGTGAATGGCCAAGACTTTTGCCACACCTTGTCTTCATTTATAACTCCACTCCACACAGTATCACAGGGTATTCCCCATATACATTAATGTTCGGGAGACAACCGACAGTGCCGATAGACCAACTCCTCAACAATACACGGAGGGTATGGAAAGAGGACGCTGTGTCCCAACAGGCCAAGCTCCTGAGGGAAGCGCATGAAAATGCCAAAAACCGAATGATGAAAGCGGCGGATGCTAGTAAAAAGTTGTATGACAAAAAGGCGAACGCAGTCGAATTGCCTGTTGGTAGTCCGGTGTTGTTGAAGCACTGTGCGTTCACTGAACGACACAAGCTTCAGGATCATTTCTACAGTGATCAATATATAATCGCCAAATCAAATATTGAGAAAGACGTCTATGCCATTAAACCGGCGAACGGAGGTGTAGAGAAGTGGGTGAACAGAAAGCTGATCGTCCCTGACCCAAGGGGTATTCTAGATAAAACAGGAGAACCACCACTGACCCTGCCAATATTTGAGGATTGGGATTCTGCTGATGCGTCTAATGAAGACTCAGAATCAGACGAAATAGTCTTAGCCATTAAGCCTAAGCAACTTCCACCCGTTGTCAAGGAAGGCCCAGCCCCATCACCATCTCGTTCTAACGCGATGACAGTGCCACAGGCAGACAGACAATCTGACCAAGGACTGAGACGGTCCGAACGCATTCGTAGAAAACGTTCATGCAAATGGCCTAACGAAGTGACCTAATGATTTTAGCAAGGATTTAATGCAAGGCACGGTTCTGAGATGTTTTGTTGATGTTGATTAGGCAGAAAGCCACTGCCATTGCAGATTTGTAAATGACACCAATCATCATGTTACTTACTTCTTTGTGCAGTGATAGAGTTGGATGAAGAGGAATCCCGGGCGGTGTGCCGGTGTCAGCTCAAGCAAGGCTGCTAAGGTGGTCAATAAGTAGGGCGGAGACCGTGGAAAGGTCTGTTGGAGTTTCTGATAAGTGTTCGATGTTTGTTGAAGGACATCCAGGTCAGTCCTTTGATAGGATACTAATGACCTTTGTAGTATTGACGGAACGCCGCAAGTAGTTGTAGAGAAAGCCATGACGTTCAGCCTCGGTGTATAATTTTCCTGTCAGTTATCCGGAGATCCAAAGTAAGTCTACCGGGATTATATGGAACCCGATAACTACAAATGATATCCCAAATACCCCGGATGTAGGTAAACGTTTGGTATACGTCACGCGCTGTGTATGTACTTGTACTAGGCCGTGGCGTACGTGATCTTCCTCTCTCAAGCAAGAGTTGACTGTGCACACACGTGAGTTCAACTTTCACTAAATAACTACTAAATTATTTTATTACTTATGGCAAACCTTGATCGGGCTTATGCCCGTAACAAATGCCGAATTCATGATTCTTGACTAGTTTTATGTTCAAGTTCGTCAATGAATGACCAATGGAAGTTTCCACACGCGAGTCTTGACTCGACGGCTGTTTCCAGTTAACTCAATATTTTGTTCGATTGTGCGCTTTCACAGGTCAACCCAGGTAGAGAGAGCAGATTGCACAGTGTCCAATTGCCCCAAACTTATCTTACTGTCCAATCAAATCATCCCTTAAACTATTTGAAATCCAATTGTCACCCAAACTATTTGAAATCCAGTTGCCCCAAACCTATTTTAGTGTCTTATAGTACAATTATCCCTCAAACTATTTGAAGTCCAATTTCCCCCAACCCAATTAAGGTCCATGTAATATCAATTTTTTTATCATCCTAGTCCATATAATTATAATAAATCAATCTGAGAGAGGCAATTTTTGTCCCTTCTTCAGTTCTTGAATGTTACCGGTAATTGGAATAATAAAATAGTGACTAAAAGAAGTCGATCCCTAAAATAAGATTAGGGCCGGACTCAACCTTGTGGCCTACTGAAAACACAACATTAATATTGGACAGAGTGCACCTGTCGTGTAGTTTACTGTAAATATTGTGAATATAATACTATCGTGCTTAAGAGAGACACTAGCTGTGTGATTTCTGTTTTGGTCGATGACCCCATTGTTACCCGTGGTAGGCAGTAATCGTTCCCTTCCTCGTAGGATTCTCGGGAATCTTGACATTTTGGGGGCCTGTCCGGGAGAGGAATGAAAACTTGCTTTTAACTGTACATCGGACCGATGGAGAAATTTCACAGTTATAGTTGCATTTAAAAAGAGATTGACATTTGTCCATGCCTACTTCACAGATGGTAATTGTTTATACGACCATGTTCGTTCTTGCTTTGCTTGCTGCTCTTGTGAGCCTGCCGCTCACCCGTGACGCCTGTTGCGACCATGTACCCAAAGGTCATTGTGGTCCGGAATTGCATTGTGAAGCTTTCATCTGTCCAGTTTGGTTGGTCTGGGTAGTCAAAATGTCTAGCATAAAAGAGATTACTGAGATAGGGAAGTCGTTAGGATTAACTGACTTAGATTTGGTAGATTTTATCAAGACAGAAAGAGAATACCAAAAGGAGCAAAAGCAGGAACAGGAACGTAGAGAGAAGGAATTGTGGCAACATCAGGCAGAAGAACGTAAAGAAATGGAACGAATGGCTAAAGAAGAGAGAGTATATAATCGAGAATTACGAAAACAGGAAGCAGAGAACTTGGAACTTCAACTTAAGATAGAAGAGAGCAAGGTGGGTAAATTAGGTGTAAAAAGAGAATTGGATACCAGTTCGTGCACCCAAACTCCCTTTCTTTGCATCGTTTTGAGCGTTATGCAAAATCACAGGATTGGGAGCAGGATAACTGGGCAATCAACCTGAGTGCTCTTCTGAAAGGAAAGGCCCTGGATGTGTACTCCCGCATCTCAACGGATGATGCAGAGAACTACGACGTCTTGAAGAGCGCACTTCTGAAACGCTATCGTCTCACGCAGGAGGGCTTTCGGCAGAAATTTCGATCAGCGAAACCTGAGGTAGGTGAAACTGCACCGCAGTTTGTTGTGAGATTGGATAACCTATTTTCACGTTGGGTAGATCTAGCTGGCTCGGAGAAAACATATGAAAGCGTAAAGGATCTCCTAATAAGAGAGCAGTTCATAAATGCTAGTAGTGCTGAACTCGCCTTGTTCATTAAGGAGAGACAGCTGAAGGACGTCAATGAGTTGGCTGTGTTGGCAGAACAGTTTCAGGAGGCGAGAGGCACTAGATTGGGGGCATCATCTTCATCTGCCACGAAGAAACCTCCAGTCTATTCATCTGTCCTGAAACGGCTAGTTGGTGATAAGAAAACTACCCCGCCAGGGAAAAGTAGCACTAATCCTAATGGTCGACCAGTGTGTTTCTTCTGTGAAAGGCCTGGCCATGTAGCCCATGATTGTTGGAAACGGCAACATGCTCAAGTCAAGCACGCCCAGAGCGGAGCAATGAAGTTTGTAAACAAAAGACAACACTCCTCGAATAGTAACCAGTCAACTACTAAGGAGTCTCACAAAGAGACTTCACAACGGCAACAGTGCTCCCGCTGCACTTGTGACAACTGTAGCAAGTCGGCTGGTCCCAAGGACCAAGGGCCGGTTAAGTCTGCAGCTTGCCTTGTTGCAAGCAAGTCATTAGAAACCTGTTGTGTCGATGGTGATCATGTGACCCTTAAATGTGGCCATGAGTTGTTAATGATGAGCGCCGCCTGCACCCAGAGTAGCGACGTCGAGATGCCAGTGAAATGTGGCTGGATAGGAAGTAATCGGGTGCAAGTTCTTCGAGATAGTGGGTGTTCTGGTGTTGTAGTTAAACGAGATCTTGTGAATGACAAATGGCTGACGGGTGAAACTAGGATGTGTGTATTCATAGATGGTACTGTCAGAAAGTTTTCTGTCGCCAGAATATATATATAGATACGCCCTTCTTTACAGGTTATGCTAAAGCACTTTGTATGGATAATCCCATATACGATCTTATTATTGGAAATATTGCTGGCGTCAAAGAATTACAAACCCAGGTACAAGACAACAAGGAAGTCGAGAAACCGTATGAAGAAGCTCAAGCTGTCCAAACACGAGCTCAGAAGATTGCTGAGCAGAGGCCCTTACGACCAATGAAGGTGCACAGTCACCCTAAGCCTGATGTCAGGAGAGACGATTTTATCGCAGCACAAGATGAAGACCCTAGTCTTCACCGACTACGCGAACTAGCTTCATCAGGAGATGAAAAGTTGACAGGTAAGCAAAACACTGTAAGCTTCTATAGATCAAAGGGTCTGTTGTACAGACAGTTTCGATCACCAAACGTAGAGTGCGGAGACTCCATTCAGCAGCTGGTGGTTCCTGAGAAGTACCGCAAACATGTCATGACCTTAGCTCATGATTCTATCCTGGGTGGCCATCAAGGTGTTTCTTTTGGCCAGGGTTACAATCTGATGTTACCAGATTCTGCAGGTCGTGTGACGTATGTCAGCGAACGGTGCACAAGGGACGAGTTAAACGGGTTCCCCTCGGCACAATGCCACTCATCGAAACTCCATTTCAACGGATAGCTGTTGATATAGTTGGACCCATCAAGCCAGTGACTACTAAGGGTCATCGGTACATCTTGACAATCGTCGATTATGCCACACGGTACCCTGAGGCTGTACCTCTACGAAACATCGAGACGACAAGGGTAGCCGAGGCATTGGTTGATGTGTTCAGCAGGGTCGGCGTCCCACGGGAGGTTCTGACAGATCAGGGATCCCAGTTCACGTCCAACGTTATGAGGGAGGTAAGCCGACTGTTATCTGTGAGGCAGCTCACCACAACCCCTTATCATCCTGCCTGTAATGGTCTAGTTGAACGTTTCAACGGTACCCTGAAACAGATGCTGAACGCCCACAAGACTGGGATAGGTACATTAACCCTCTGTTGTTCGCGTACAGAGAGACACCTCAAGCTAGTCTAGGATTCTCGCCTTTTAAGTTATTGTATGGTCGTTCAGTGAGAGGGCCTATGTCTATCCTTAAAGAGTTGTGGTCCGAAGATGTTGATGTCCCCGAGGTTAGATCGACGTACCAATTCGTCATAGATCTTCGAGATCGCCTCAAACAAACTTGCAAATTGGCACGAAATGAGCTTGAGAAATCATCAGCCCGTACTAAACGGTATTACAATCGAGGAACCTGTGCTAGGAAGTTCAATGTGGGTGACCTCGTTCTCCTTATTCCCACTGATCACAATAAACTTCTGATGCAGTGGAGAGGTCCGTTTCCAGTCATTGAGAAAGTTGGTAACATGGATTATCGAATCAAAATCGGTACAATCTTCTCAAGAAGTACATTGTGCGAAACGATGTCAGCACATCAGAGCCAGCCACGACAGGTAAACATGACGTCATGGAGGTGGTTGGCTGCGCTGTCATCAGTGAGGATGATGATGGTGACATTCAGTGCGTCGATGGCTACAACTATGGTGAAGATATCGAACTTCTAACAGTGGAAGCTCATGAGTCTCCTTCAGATGTCACAATCAGCCCTGACTTGTCTACGGAGCAGACTAGACAGGTTCGTAGATTACTAGGTAATTATAAGGAGATTTTGACTGATCTTCCAGGTCAGACAACTGTTGCTGTCCACAGTATTGATGTCACCTCAGATCAGCCAGTGAGGTCTAAGCCCTATCCATTGCCCCATGCTGTCCGGGACACAGTGAAGTCTGAAGTCAAAAGCATGTTGGAAATGGGGATAATTGAACGTTCAGATTCGCCGAGACCAGTTCTTTTCCAAGATCGACCTCACCAAGGGCTACTGGCAGATACCAGTGAAACCTGAAGACAAGTGCAAGACTGCATTCATCACACCGTTTGGCCTCGTCAATGCGCCTGCCACTTTCAGCCGAATGATGAGGATTGTTCTCAGAGGGATTCCCCACGTCGACAATTACATCAACGATATTCTGATTCATGCATGCTTTGAAGGAAGTCTTGCGTAGTCTTCATCAGACAGGGCTCAATGCCCGTCCTACAAAATGCATGATTGGTTATGGGAAGTTAGACTTCTTGGGACACACTGTTGGTCATGGAAAACTTGAGCCTCATCAGGATAAATTGGAGAAGATATTGACAGCCCCACAGCCGCAGACAAAGAAGCAACTCCGCTCGTTCTTAGGTTTGGTCGGGTATTACAGGAAATTTGTCGCGAACTTTGCAGCAGTTGCAGCGCCTCTGACCGACAAGACAAAGAACAAGGAACCGAACAAAATAGTATGGGGTCCCAATCAAGAGCGGGCATTTCAGACGCTGAAGAGGATGTTGACTAATCCACCAATTCTCCTTCTCCCAGACGTTGAGAAAGATTTTATTCTCCGTACAGATGCGTCGAAAATCGGACTTTGGGCTGTGCTTCTGCAAGATAGAGATGGTATTAAATGTCCAATACATTTTGCCAGCAAAAAGCTGTTACCGAGAGAGCAAGCTTACTCAACGATAGAAAGAGAATGTTTGGCCATTGTGTGGGGTGTGAAGAAAATCCAAACGTACCTATATGGAAGGCAGTTTAGTAGTGTGTTGGGTCTTGATCGGACAAAACAAAAGAATAGTATGCATAATGCACAAATACAATAGTAGCATAACAATAAATCGGATTAGCATAACAATAGAACGGATTAGCATATCAATGAATCTCATTTGGGTAGATTTGCATGTATTAGCATGACAAAGGGATTCATTTGCGTGTATTAGCATACATTAGCATAACAAGAGGGGACCTGGGAATCTCTACGGGACAATGGGAGGACCTAGAAATCTCTACGGGACCATGGGGGACCTAAAAATCTCTACCGGACAAGAGAGGACCCGGAAATCTCTACGGGTCAAGGGATGACCCGGAAATCTCTACGGGACAAGGGAGGACCTGGAAATCTCTACGGGACAATGGATGTCCTGGAAACCTCTACAGGCCAAGGGAGGACCTGGAAGTCTCTACGGGACAAAGGAGGACCTGAAAAGTGATAATGTGAAAAAAGACAAAATGGCGGACCTATGAACCCATACGTCAATCATTCGGAACATTATAAGATGATGGATGGACGATGCATGTAAAAAAGAAAATATATAGTACGATTAGTCCTGAAAAGGACTGTTTTGTTTGAGTACTCACGGAAAAGCCGAGGTTAGGCATACAAAGATGTGAACAGACAATTTGAAACACTTCTCTCTTTTTTGAAAATGTGTTGGCCCTGAAAAGGGCCGTTTGGTTTGATGGACTGCTTCAGACGAACATTCCCAAGCCCATCCTCGTCACGCACAGGAAGGTCTCGAGATCCATTCGGAATGGATTCCGGTTGATCCTGTACCTTCTGAGGGCTTCTTTCTTGGGAATTCGGAGGTCCTCCGTGATGGTTCTCTTGGTCATCAGACGACTGGCTAAGTGATTGATGCGATGCCGAAGCGTCTCCAGGTGGCAGTAGGGGTACCGGTCCTCGGTTTCTTCTTCGTACCGCCAAATGAGATCCAGCAGGCGGCTTTCAGAAAAAGCTACCTCGTGGCTCTCCGTTGGCTGACGGTACATCCGGGAAGCCTCTTCTTGCGAGATCCCCAAATCGCTCCGATTGAGGAAGTTGGCCTCGTTATTAATTTTGCTTCTGAGTTTCTCCAGATGTTGGAGAGGAAACTCCTCAGAGATCTTTTGTTTGAAGAGCAGAATTCTTCTGCGAAGACTGGCCTCTCTCGAATACTCGTAGCAGATGCCGGCCATGGTAAATGAGAAGGGAATTTGAACGAGGTACTGTGAGTGTGAGGACGAGTATGGTAGAAATGATGGACGATCGTCTAGGCCGTGAGGGTATATAGCAACATTAGTTGCTATGGCGACACGATTCAGTGGGGTGGTGGTAAGGGCGGGAGGGGGAGGGGGTTATGGGTAAGAGTCTATCCGTGACGGAATTTCTATAATTGGTGGGCCTAAAAGTTTCTATGGGACAATGGTGGACCTACGAGTCTTGATCGGACAGAACAAGGAGGATTTAAGGGTCTGGACAATAGAGAGGAGGTGGGGGCCTAGAAATTCCTTTAAGTCAATGGTGGACCTACGAGTCTTGATCGGACAGAACAAGGAGGAATTAAGGGTCGGGACAATAGGGAGGAGGTGGTGGCCTAGAATTCCCTTTAAGTCAATGGTGGACCTACGAGTCTTGATCGGACAGAACAAGGAGGAATTAAGGGTCGGGACAATAGGGAGGAGGTGGTGGCCTAGAATTCCCTTTAAGTCAATGGTGGACCTACGAGTCTTCATCGGACAGAACAAAGAAGTGTAAATGATCGGGACAATGTGAGTGAGAGCGTGGAAATCTCTACATCAAGGGTTGAAGGGGGGGAGGGCGACGCTATACCCACGCTAAAACATTGACCAATCATCTTCTCACAATCGGCTTCCCTGGTTACACAGTTTTAAAAAAATAACCAATCATCTTCTTACGTCCGGCTTCTTGATTACACGATTTAAAATTAACCAATCATTATCTGCGTATCGGCTTCCCCCACCCTCTCGCCCCTAGCAACCTCTAGGACGCCATCCAAGGCATCCTACTCTCCTCCTCTCCCCCTTCCAACCATTCTGGTACGATCATTCTTCACCCGAACTCTACTCATCGTATATCGTAAACCAAACATTCGCTCCCAAGCTTCATCATCATGTTTTTCAAGTTGGCTGATGTCGATTCATTTTCAAGGAAAGATTGCCAATTTTTTCTCGATTTTTTCGAGTTGTCTACCGATGAAAAATTCGCTATCGTTCAACGCATGAAACAGCTGGAACTCCTGCATGCCATCGGCCTTGAAGATGACCAACAATCGGAGGACAATCTTGCCGATGAGCTTCTCTTGGATAGGGAGTAACAGTGGCCCTGCGACCACCCGGTAGAAGAAGATAATGACGAAATAGCCGTCGCCGATCTTCCCTCTAACTTTAACGGAAGGGTTGACAACCTGTTTAACGAGCTACTGGCAGAATGGCAAGAGGAAGGTGCGTGTTTACCCCGAGAGAACGTTAACGTTATCTGGGACGAGCAAATGGACTCATGGACTCAGGACACGGCACCGCCAGCGATCAGGTCCCTTGACGGGGACGACGTTGTGGTGGGTCGCGGGCGTGTCAGCGTCGGAGATCGACCAGGAACGAGCGGAGAAGTCCAACCGAAGACGAGCGACGGAGAAGCAGTTGACGATCTTCCCTCTAACTTTAACGAAAGGGTTGACAACCTTTTTGACGAACTTTTGGCGGAATGGCAAGAGGAAGGTGCGTGTTTACCCCGAGAGAACATTAACGTTATCCGGGACGAGCAACTCGACACGTGGACTCAGGACACGGCACCGCCACAGCCCAGGTCCCTTGACATGGACGACGTGGTGGGTCGCGGGCCTGTCAGCGTCGGAGACCGACCGGGAACGAGTGGCGGAGCCCTACCGCGGACGAGCGGCGAAGAAGCAGCGTTCCAACGTGATGGTACCCGTCGGGCTGAACGTGTCCACGAGGACGGGCAGGGACCAGCCGTCGTGGGATCTGACGATTCGGAGTCGGACTGGAGCGAGGACGAACGACCACGCAAAAGGAAGAGGGAAGCTGCACCGGGAGACTATTACAACATAGTAAGAGTTAAAGAAAATCATGTTAAGAAATTTCAAGCTTATACTTACGATTACACTATCCAATTAAGAAATTTAGAAGACACCAGCTTTGAGGAAGCTCTACCTCTTTTAGGAAGCGTATTTCAGCATATCATTGATCGTTTAGGGGAAGGTGTGGACCATGATGATAGGGTACGCATGCTGTTTAACTCACCGGTCTTAAATTTCCCAATAGCGTTACCATTTATGCGCATGGATCAATTAACGGCCGAACGTCTCTTTGCCAGAATACAGGAAGTTTTGAACAGCTACCAATTCATTAGGTTCGATGACACCATAACGATTCATTTTGTGCACATGAAATGTAAGAAGGGGGGAAAATGTAATACTCCGGCCCGCATTCAAAAGCTAGAAGAGCTTCTCGCTAATAAAAGAAGTATCTTTAAAATAAGAGATGACGGGACCGGTACGTGCCTCGCACGTGCAATTGCAGTCGCAAAGGCACACCATGAACTAAGCGGGAACGAATTGACATACATTAGCAAAAATAGAGCAAACTACGTAGATCCTCTTGTCGCAGAGTTCCAGGATGTCCTAGATGATTACCAAATAGTTGTGTTTTCGAGAGAACACTGTTACGGGTGCATATTCAAAGGTCCCGAGAAACCGAAAGTCATCTATTTGCATCTTGCCAACGGTCATTATGACGTCATCAAATCTATGTCAGGTTTCCTCAATCGCAGTAACTTTTGCGATCAGTGTTTTAAGGGGTACAATGGTGCACGTTCAAATCATGTGTGCAATATAGCGTGTAAACTGTGCTATTCCTTAGGATGTAAGACCGGTGAGGTAGACAACTGGGTGCACTGTAACGATTGTAATAGAAATTTCAAAGACAGTGTGTTTTAGCAACCACAAGAATAGGCTTATAGGTAAGAAAACTGTGTGTAAGTCATTTTATAGATGTAAAATCTGCGACGCGTTTGTGAGTATCGCCGTCACTGCAAAGCGTGGGAAACATTCGTGCGTCAAAAAGTTATGCGGTACTTGTAAAGAAATGGTACCGTTTGAGCACAAGTGCTACATGAAAGTCGTCGAAAAAAAGTCGACCGGCCAGTCCTCATCTAATACGAATCAGTTTGTAGGAGATATTTCGCTGATGAACGGTATACTTGAAGAAGAGTTGTTGGAGGCTGATGACACGTCCAATCAACCCAAACGAAAAAACAAAGCGAAACAGGCCCTCAGGTATATCTTTTTTGACTTCGAATGCACGCAGGATGACGGTACTCACGTTCCAAATCTATGCGTAGCTGAAATGGCGTGTGAAATCTGCGCGGATCAACCCTCCGATTACAATTGTAAACTGTGCACATCCCGTAAGGTTTTCAAGGGAGATGACACTCAAAGTCAATTCTGCGAATGGTTGTTTCAGTCGCCTGAAACGGACAACTCTATCGCTATCGCCCACAACGCCAAGGGGTATGATTCATATTTCTTGCTAGAGTTTCTGTTTAAAAATGCGTGTATTCCTTCAGTCATTTATAGCGGTTCGAAGGTTATGTCCATAGATCTCCCTCAATACAAACGTAAGGTCATAGACTCCTTCAATTTCCTCCCCATGGCTCTGTCTAAGCTACCCGGGCTGAATGAAATGAAGAAGGGGTTCTTTCCGCACTACTTTAACACGCGCGCTAACCAATCGTACGTAGAGTCACTCCCAAATGCAAGGCACTGCGATCCCGATTCAATGTCGGGGACTAGGAGAGCCGAATTCCAATCCTGGTACGAAGATCAAATGGAAAAGAATACACCCTTTGATTTGCAAGAGGAATTGTTGGCATATTGCGTGAGTGACGTTGATATTTTGAAGCGGTGTTGCTTGAAATTCCGAAAATTGTTTATGCAGGAATCATCAACAGGTCCTAATGATCGGGGGGTTGATCCATTCAAGAATTCAATCACCATTGCAGCTGCGTGCAATTTAATATTTCGTAGAAATTTCCTATCCAGAAATACAATCGCTGTTCTGCCACCCAATGGCTACAAGACGACGGACAAGCATTCTCAGAAGTGCATACAATGGTTGCGTTGGGTAGGGCGTCAGACGGGAGTGCACATTCAGCACGCCCGTAATGGAGGAGAACTTAAGATAGGTAAATTTAAGATGGATGGATACAGCGACAGGGAGAGTACCGTATACGAATTCAATAGCTGTTTCTGTCACGGATGCCCTACTTGTTATCATCCGGATACCACTCATCCCATTTTGCAGATTCCCATGCAGTCTCGAAAAGAAGACTTTTATTCAGGGAATGACTGGTTTGACATACATAGAGATGTGGGAATGCCAATGGAATAAGCTGTACGCCAGTTTCACGAAAGACACAAGACTGTCGCTGGCTGAAGGGTTGACCGATCCTTGCCAGCGCAAACTTAATCCTAGGGAGGGTTTTTATGGCGGTAGAACAAACGCCGTGCGTTTGTTCTATGAAGTTAAAGATGATGAGACGATTCAATCAATACGATTTCTGTTCCCTTTACCCCTATACTAATAAGTACTGTTCGTATCCAGTGGGGCATCCTGAAATCATCACAGACAACTTTAAGGATATATCTCGCTATTACGGATTAGTTAAATGCACAGTGCTTCCCCCAAACTCGTTGTATCATCCAGTTCTCCCCTACAGGGCAGTAGGAAAACTTATGTTCCCCCTCTGTCGCACTTGTGCCGAAACGGAACAGAAAGCTGTCTGTCGTCATAGCGACAAAGATAGAGCATTGATTGGAACGTACGTCACGCTTGAACTGCAGAAAGCGGTAGAATTAGGCTACACCATTTTGAGAATTGGGAGCAGTATGATCCGATCAGTAAATCGGGTGGGTTGTTTACGGAGTACATAAACACCTTCCTTAAAATCAAACGAGAGTTCGGGTGTACCCCAGTGGTGCAAAACCGAAGAGGATATTCAACGATACATTCTTGAATACGAAATGGAAGAGGGAATATTATTGAATAGGAAGAAGCTCGTCAAAAACCCTGGTCTTAGAGCGCTAGCGAAACTCATGCTGAACAGTTTTTGGGGCAAGTTTGGTCAGAGAGTAAACATGCCCAAGACCGAAGTGATTACAGAGCCATCGAGGCTCTATGAACTTTTGTATGCGGACGATAAAATAGTAAACAATGTCCAGTTTTTCAACGATGAAATTGCGGAAGTCAAATTTTCCTCCGATGACGAGTTTGTTGCTCCCAATGCGCGAACAAACGTGGTAATTGCCGCATTCACTACTGCTCACGCTAGGTTAAAATTATACTCTGTTCTTGAAAAACTACAAGACAGAGTACTGTATTACGATACGGACAGCGTTATCTACGTTGATCGACCTGGAATGTATAGCCCTCCTCTTGGTGACTACCTGGGAGACTTAACCAATGAAATCAATAAGAAAGATGGCGATCACATTAAGACCTTCGTTTCAGGGGGTCCCAAAAACTATGCATACACATTAGATACAGGAAAATCATGTTTTAAAATTCGTGGCTTTACGCTCAACTTTAGGAATTCTCAACGGCTCAATTTTGACTCGGTAGTGCATATGGTAAAGAATGTAAACGCAGAACCCATAACTGTATCTAATCAGTGCCATATTACGAGGGAACCCAAAACTAAAAAGATCAATACAAAATTTCTCTCCAAAAACTATAGAGTATGCTATAACAAAAGAGTAGTTCGGGAAGATTATAATACCGTACCGTACGAGTACCAACTTCCATAAAGGGTAAGGTCGGATCATACCGCTTCCATTCGATCGTAGGTCATGATGGCAAACACACCTTCCTCCTCCAATCTGCTACGATCAATGATACCTATTTTCTTAGTTTGTATTATAGTAATTTATTTGATTGTTGTTAAAAAAGATTCACCCCTTCTTGAAAGGGATGACTTGCTAAATAAATTGATTGCCGTAATATCTACACTGTCGACCTTAAGGAACGGTACGATCTATGGAGTATGATGACGAGTATGATGACATTGTTGTACCATGATACCATGGCGCCATATAACGCGTATAAGATCCACCATATCGTAAACTAAGCGTCATTTTTCCTCATGAACGTCAAGCTTCATCATCCCGCAACTTTTTGCATCGCGGGTCCCACGGGGTCGGGTAAAACTCATTGGGTCAATAAATTAATAAGACAAAATCGCAGTCTTTTTGGAACCATTTGAGATAATTCTGTGGTGTTATGGTCAGTACCAGCCGGCTTATGAGGAACTGTCTCGTCATCTACCTGATGTTCAGTTTGTGGAGGGGTTGCCGGAGGATTGGTCAGAGTTCATCAACCCTCAATTCAGAAATCTAGTGATTTTGGATGATTTGATGAGCGAATGCGGTAAAGATCCACAAGTCACTAGATTATTTACTCAGGGATCCCATCATCGTAATCTCTCGCTGATTTACATCGTACAAGATTTATTTCACCAATCTAAAGAAAGCAGAACCATCAGCCTGAACTGTCACTACATCGTGCTGTTTAAGAATCCGCGAGATCGTTCTCAGATTGTGCACTTGGCCAAACAGATGTACCCTGGTCAGACAAAATTCATGGTAGAGGCTTACGCCGATGCCACCAGTCAACCCTATTCATACCTCTTCATCGATTTAAAGCCAAACTGTCCGGAAGAGCGTAGACTCAGGACCAGCGTCTTCCCCGATGAAACCACCTACGCCTATGTGCCTAAATAGAAGTGTCATCGATTTCTGCATTCATTCGGCATCCTGGCGCAACGCTTGAAGGACAATGCTCACGCTCTGCACATTTTGAGTAAATCGTCTCCGAAGAGAAGAAAGGACATTATAAAGAACGCTCACAAGGAACTGGTGACCTGCCTTTGTGAATGCGCGCTGAATGTTTTAAAAGGCCGTGTACAGCTAACACCGAGTCAAAAGAAAAAATTGGCCCGATACAAGAAACATCTTAGAGCTCTGGCTGACAAGAAGACTTCTCACTCGAAACGTAAACAGTTGATAGTTCAGAAAGGTGGATTTCTGGGACCATTGCTAGCCCCTATTCTCGGCACGCTCGGAGGACTCCTGTTTTCCAAGTAATGCGCTACGCCAGAAAAACTATGATTAGTGCCCCTACCGATCAGGTCACTCAGACCATACAAAATGTTCTTCTCACGAGATCCCCCACTCAGAGCAAACTTCAGAAACTGGAGGAGGACATGAACAATATTTTGATGAAGAGGGACCTTCCTGATGACGAGAAAGTGGCTCTGTATCAGCATGCGTTGCAACAATATCTTCAATACGACCGAGCCCTCAGAACCAAACCTATGACCGTCCTTCTGAGCACACCGGAGCAGGAGGGATTCAACACCAAGAGCAGCCAAGAACCACGTGGATCGGAGGAGTCAACCGCTGGCAGTAAAGAATGGGCGGAGGAGGATAACATTACGGCGCAAAGCTAGATTATTAATGGATAAATTAAATAATAATGACGTCATGACATGGAACAAAAATGGAGAACTTGTGTATGAGGGCGATGTTGTAAAAGGTTCAAATATTATCGATCTATTGAATGATACCTTGAGAAGTAAGAAAGGATTTACGCCTTTAGGGGTTCAGTATTTCATGCGGGGGTTAGCAAAATCCAATGCTCCCGAAAGTATTATCGGTAATGAAGCACGACGAAGTGTTGTCAGGAAGTATAAGCAATTGGGTTCCTATGAAAAACTTCTGCTTCCAGATCCTCCCACGGTTTCACCAATTCATACTCGAAATCGTAAAAGTAGGGTTGTTTCCACTCCTATGAGATCCAGGAAACGTCTGCATTGGGAAAGCATGTAAATAGGAGTCGCGTAGAAACTATCTTTCTAGATCGATGGATTTCTTCATTATTTTGTGAAATGGTAATGGGTTGTTTATTATTATTATCGTTATTATAAAACCGGTAGAATAATAAGTTTAGAAAAAAAAAAAAAGGAGAAAATGTAAACGTAGGAGAAAACTTTGTTAACGAGCAAACGATACTTTATTCAAGTATATAATAAATCATTCAAACGATAACAGAACAAAAAGATTTTTTCTCACGAATTCACAATGTCTAGTTCTACGTGTTTTTAACTAACTACTAACATTTTTTTAATTTTTTTAAATTTAAACTGTACCAATCATTTAATTGTGTTTTCTTTAAACGCAAATTTGACGACAAATCAATTCGTAATCCAAAACTGGAACGTCAACGTTATAATCCTCCTGTATAAAATCTTGTACTAGCACAGCATTAATTAAATAGTCATCCGTAAACACCGAAACAATAACATTCAGAGGAATATTTCTACATCTATGCAATAGGTAAAAAAGACAGTGCTGACCGCACACCGTAGTACTTCAAGACTGCAACCGAGTGGTATTATGGACAAATGTTTGTTCACTGTTCCTTTCTACGAAATGTTTAATACGGTGTCCGTAGGCATCGGGTGGTTGTCCGTACGAGTCGTAGAATTCCGCTCGTCTGTCTTTAGTGAAGTACACAGCTAGCCAATGAGTACCGGGCTCATCGTGGTTGTCGCTGTTAATGATGAACGCTCGGGGGTACTTAGTAACTCGGGGTAGTCGGTCAGCTGGAAAGACACCACCCATGCAGCGCCGCGTATAGTTATCGCTCTTGAGTACTTTTAAAAGTTGCATACAAACATGAAAAGCAAACAATGAGAAACGAATTCGGTTGAACAATATGGGGCCTGGCTGAGCAGTAGCACCCGCACTTTATTACGTACATACAATCATCCCACTGCTTCGTCTAAATTCCAAGAGACTTAGATGTTAATAGGGCATCTTGGGTACTAAGCTTTACATAAACATCACGGGCCTTATCAGTCTTCCATCTACCGTGTCTGGAAATTAATGGAAGGGGAATGTGTGCGCTATTGGCTGTCGACGCACCACCAGATCTCAGACTATGTAGCCCATAACGGGCTATATCGGGAACAAATGGCTTGAGGGCTTGAAGAACGGTTTCCCTGGCTCTAGAATAACTCAAAGCGTGCGAACTAGGAATTAAGCCTTTCTTGGAAGTGGTTAGTCTACGTACGACTGGCAATTCAGAATCAACTGGGTCTCCTAAGGCAGCCAAATACCGCTCGGCGAGCGCTACCGGACATGTCGACTTAAGCGATCTAGCTATAGTTACGATATTGCCTTGCCTGAATTGGTCGGTTTTAGATTTCGTAAGGAAAATCTGTAAGCGGTCTGACATGAAAGTGCAATCGCACCGCCTGATGTGGCTGATATCATCGAATCTCAAAAAGCCTGCGTAGCTGATGAAACAAATGAACAGTGTTCGTAGGTCGGCTAGTGTTGCGTTGGGTTGACCGAGGGAGATCATCAGGTTGTGCAGCACGTCCGGTGTAATGGGGTCCTTCCTATTGACTGGGCTGGCGTTGACGCGGTTGTATGCTTGGACTGCTAACTTGAACATAGGATTGTCCGTTGGGGAAGGGAGCCCGGCCAAACTATGCACCCATTTGACAGATGCGGAGAGGACGTCTGCGGCAGTCTTGGCCTCTGAGAAAGCTGAGAGATGCTGGATGTATAGGGTAAGGAGGTATGGGTCCGCAGGAATTGGCTGTACTCCGGCTTTCGAGCTGGCCCAAAGCTCCCATCTCCGCCATGTTGCTAAGTACTTCTTGGTCGTAGAGGAAGCCTTGGCCGATAGTAGAAGACTGGGGAGATCCTTCGCGATGGACTGCAAGGAGTGGTCCTCCAGGGCTTGGAAAGCTGAATTCCACAATTCTGTTAACAATAAAAATAAAAAATAAAACCGAGCAACCAAAACCTGCTTCGTAATATTCGCCACTCTGTCGAAGTATGGTCTCAAACATACAGCGAACACCGCTAAACTGCGCGATGGCAGCCGCGCAAGGCACTTGATGCCGGCCAGCGCGTGGGCACTGGCGCTCGGAGGCCACGAAAAAAACCCTGTTTAAGGGGAAAACGTGGATGCAACCAAGGACATCAAGCGAGGGTGCACTTCCCTGCTCCTTACGAAAGGGGGAAAGGGAGGATAAACGGGATGGGTGGGTGGGTTCACAGGGTACAGGTACGATAGGCGTGGTGCATGTGCTCAACCGAGAATGAACGGTAAGCGCGGACAATAGCGCTTATATGGCAATGCCGTCAATAGCGTTATTACGTAAGCGCTGTAAGAGCGCGCATATCGTACGATGCCGAAAAGAAATTCCACATCCTGTCGTTTAGCTTGAATAATCTATCAGTATATTCCGGCTTCCGTCCACTTCTAGGATACTTTCGAACTCGCTGTATACCAGTACGTTAACCGTTGTAGGTAGGGCCGCGGCAAACTGTAGCTCCAAGCGCATGTTACTGCGCTTAACCAAGTTGAAATGAGATCCGCATGACATATCGGGCGATAGGTCGAACGCATACAGGGAATACCCCGACTCGTAGTCTTCTCTATTGATCTGATTGCCCGTGTCCTGGTACAGGGTATTTATACCCGAATAGAGAGTCTGATACGCCATCATGTAAGACGAGTCTTGACCCGAAAATTTAGGCTGAATAGGGCGCCACGGTGTTTGCTCATTATCCACGTACAGACCAAGATAATTTAATCCGTAATGCTTAAAATAAAATGGGTTCTTTCTGTAATCACCGTTGTAGGCCGTATTATCCACCATTGCAATCACCACGCGTTTAGGAATTTGTCCCAAAAACAAATTTTCTCGGGTAAATGATTTATTTCCTTGAGGAATGGAAAAGTTCTTGACTTCCACTCTGCGAAGTGGATACTTAGCGGTAGCACTCTGCAGCATTTTGGCGTGGGCTAATGCTACCGTTGGGCTGATCGTCATTTTTCTCACGTAGAGCGAGGCATCCACAATCTTGACTTTGTAGTTATTGTCGGCTAGGGGAGTCATCATGCAAAATGCATTCTTACTGCGGTGAAACTTCAGTTTCAAGCTCACACCGTTCAGTAAAAATCTATCTTGAAAGAATATATCGCCGTGAATTGGTCCTATCAGATCGATGAGTTTACTCTCTTTGGTCAAATTATACCGCTTCTTTAACCCTTCGTTAAAATCGTCATCCGCCAATGGATTGTTAGTATCCATTTTCCCAGCATCATCCTTGTAAAACAGTGCAGCAGTCAGTTGGGATTGCTTCGCCGCAGGACCATACGTCAGAAGTGTTTCCAGCAGGGCTCGGTACGGGTAGGTGTTTGATGACGATGAGACCACCTTGTCGTTGAGCGTCACGTCTACTTCGGAGAACAAGGAGTGGAGCAGCAGGTTGACGGGTCCAACGGGGACATCGGGGTTGAGGTCGGTACCATTTTCACTAACAATTTTTGCCTTGACGTTCAAAAGGGTGTGTGACAGATCCAGGTAATGTTCAGTCGATCCTGTCACGTTGAACTCTATGGAGTCCGAATCCACGATATTGGTCGGCGGATTATACTGCACCCACTGTCCTTTTAAAATGGATGTCTGTGTAGGAGGGACTGAAAACAGATCCAGCTCTGACTTTGTACATTCGCACGAGTGCTTATTGATGAATGCCATTTTGTTTTGTAGTTAAGGATCGAATATGTCGGTGGTCCTCTTTGGTCGCTTGCTAGGAGGCTTTCTGCGAGATGTACCAGTTGCTTTCCTTTTTAAATTCTGTCGAGCCGGTTTTTTAGAAAGCGAATGCCCGATCCGTGCCGTGAATTCCTTTCCTCCTTTTCGCAGTCGCGTCTTCGTAGCTGTTTTCACATTTTCCCCATTGAGGGTGTCTGAAGCAATTTCAACCCCGGTCTTTAAAGCCTGTTTACCCAACATTTTTGCTCCTTGTTTGATAATCGGCAAAGCGGATCTGAAAAGCCCCCCTAAAATATTTCCCAGTCCGTACCCCCTCTGAATGGGGGCACCCTTGAAGAAAGTCCCTCCTACTTGATTTCTATAGTATCTTTCGTAATCCATCATTATCAAAACAGCGACGGGCGACTCCTCCGGAAATGAAGCTTAGCCGTGAGTTTCCCACGTTGAAATGGCACTTTCTCACCCGTGTCGGTTCTTATATCCATTTGAATAACCTCAAAGTGTTTTTTCTTTAAAGGGATGTATTGAGGCCTGTTGAAAGTGTGAGCGACCACATCTCCCTGCGCGACTCCGTTCTTCTGAACGGGTACAATCCTCAATAATGGCGCGCTGACGTCTCCCACCAGTTGACTCTCAACGATATCGCAGTACACGTACATGCCATAAAACCCGCCGTTCACGTCCACCGGTAAATGTCCTTTTACACTCTCGTTCACTTTTTTGTATTTCAATCCTAGCATGGTGTACAGATAATCGTCGAAAAAAATGTACGCCCCTTCTCTGAGTTCAATCTTCACTATCCCCCTGTACTTATCCAAGGTGATGAGGATGTTGTTTCTAGCTGTTTCAGTCATTTCAGCGTTGATAGCATCGACAATCTCTTGCACCGAATGATAGAATCCGTGAGATATCTTTGCGGAGGTTTGCAGACGGCCATGTTCGCTGAACGTAAAGGAATTATTTTTTCCCGTGACATTATACCATGAAAAGGGGTAATGAATTTCAGTCAGAGCAACCTCCCAGTTACCGGTCAAATCAATCTGCTTGATGAGACGCGTTGTGTAACTGAAAAGCGTATTGTTGGGATACAAGGAGAAGGACGAATTGCTAGGTAGTGTGACGTAAAACTGTGTGGAAGCCATATTGAGTCCTTACTTTTGCAGATCCTTCACCCAACTGTTGAACTTTGAGGGGTAACCCAACCATTTAACGAAATTTTCCGTCACTCCATTCTTCCTGCGCTTGCGAATCACTCTTTCCACACGATGCAGGTCGTCATCGGATTTGCGAACCTTCTGTAATTCCTGCTCGTAGAACGTACCCTGAATTTCTTCACCCGAATAATCCTTCAGTTTATACGCAGGTCTTTCTTGACGACCGTTCCGCTTGGCCACTGTGAACACTTCCTCGGACCACGCAGGGAGGTACGATTTTTCAAATTTTAACCGTTCCTTACTGACTCTTACTTGATCACCCACTTCAAATTTAAACATGGTGGGGATTTTAGGCAGTGAGAACAGATTTTTTCACACGATGCTTTCATTTCGACCGACCACTTCTACTGGTTTCATCTTGATGGACCGATGGAAAGAATTGTTATAGGCCGTCACTAATTGTCGCAACACGTTGATGTATTTCAAGGTCTTTTTGTAGGTAAAATATCGCCACATCCGAGACTTTAAGGTGCGGTTAAATCTCTCCAAGACGGATGCTTTCACTTCGCTGTTTGTCGTGTAGAAATGTATGTCTTCACTTTTCAGAAAATCCTGAAACAGACGATTTGTAAACTCACTGCCTTTATCGGTATGAATCATTACAGGCTTCCTCCGACCGGACTTGGTATTTTGTCGACAAGCTTCAACCAGCGTCTTTCCGGTTTTGTTTTTCAAAGGAATTGCCCATGCGTATTTAGAAAATACATCGATCCACGTCAATAAGAACTTGTTTCCATCGTTATATTCCGCTAGATTGCTCAAGTCCACTAAGTCCAATTTATGTAACTCGTCCCTTCCTACAGCCAGGACTCTATTCCTAGGGTACCTCTTTCTGGCGGGCTTATGCAGCGTGTACGTGTCTTGCCCAATAAGAAAATCTTTTATATCATCTCGCGTTATCGCGTACTTGCCCTCCCGTTTAACTGCACGTTGTAACTTCGCAATACTACCCAGACCACTTTCGCTGCCTATGTCATAATACAATTTCTTTAAATAACTCTCGTGATTTGCCATGATGTAACCCTTGGCGACACTAGAATTAGTAATGACATTTTGCCTTTTATGATATTGCTTTTAACTAAACTTTACAATCACCGACTGAACATATCTACTCAAGGAAACATTATATTGGGTTGGACTGGCTGCCCTCACACCCCTGGAGCGGGAGGTGGATCAGTCCAGTTCTAGGCACCAAGTTGGTAGAACTTTCAGAAATTCCTCACACTTGAATTCTGTTGTTGCCTTTGTTTGGTAGTCATTTTGTTGTAGACTCTCCTAATCCCCTTTAAAAGCTTGTGCATGCCCTCAGCTCAGTGAGTCTGCTGGGTGTGGCTGAGTGGGATGGCTGTGAGGGCGAACCTTGGCAATCTGCGCCTATGATTTGTCCTGTAATCCTAAAGTAAGACCAGTTTGGTTTTCTCATTCTCTTATCCCAACTCCAACATTTAATGAACTGCTTATTATTTATCAATGAATCATATTACAACCCCTAAGGACATAACTCATTGATAAATTAATCTCATTTGAGTAAAAAAGCTCACAGATTTCTATCACCGATCAATTGTAGAACTGCCAGATTCTACCTTCTCCCGAAAATTCACAAGGCCAACAACCCAGGCAGACCCATCATCTCTGGCAATGGTTCACCTACGGAACACATCTCTTTTCATTGACTCTTTTCTCAAACCCTTGGTTCCCCAAATCCCCTCATACGTCCATGACACTCCAGATTTTCTGCGAAAGTTGGAAAGTGTCAAGGATCAAATTCCTGCCACTGCCCTAATTGGTACTATTGACGTTTACTCTCTGTACACTAACATCCCCCAGGAAGAAGGCATTCAAGCTTGCTCCTCGGCCCTGGCCAAAGGAAAACAGTCTTCTCCACCCATCTCCGACATAACCACCCCCATGAGGTTAGTGCTGGCCAAGAATATTTTCCCCTTTCTTGGCAAGCACTATCTTCAAGTGCATGGCACTGCCATGGGCACGCGCATGGCTCCTTCCTTTGCATGCCTCTTCATAGGTGACCTTGAGGAACGCATGCTCAGTGAGGCTCCATGCCGTCCCTGGATTTGGTGGAGATACATAGATGACGTTCTTCATTTGGACTAGGGACGGTAGCAGCTTGAATGCTTTCTTTGACCACATCAATTCCTTCCATAGGACCATCAAATTCACATGGGAGCAGTCTCTTCAACAGACCCACTTTGTGGACGTCACCGTCCGGAAAGATCTCAATACACTCACTACTGACTTGTATTCTAAGCCCACCGACACTCATCAATATCTCCATTCCTCCAGTTGTCACCCTAGACACTGTAAGACTGGTATAGCTTACAGCCAGGCCCTCAGATTGAGGCGTATATGTTCCAATGAGTCTGACTTTCGCTGCCATACACGTGTATTGGCCAGTAACTTGGTTGCTAGAGGCTATAGTTCTCGCCAAGTGAAGAACTCCATAGTAGTCTTATATAGGCAGTGATTTGAATGGGAGTACCCTCAGGGGAGCTGAACCCAACTCTGAATAAAGGCCATTGTTATTTAGTAGTGGGAGTCTTGAATCTTCTAGGAGGTATAACAATAACGGGAATGTAGATGCGGGATTGGGGTTAGCTAATGAATAGGTACTGGCTCAGGGCTGGGCCACGATTCTGCCAGGCAGAAATAGTTGTCATGCCAGTAGCCTGAGTTTAAAAGTGAGGGATGGGCGTTGGCTGGGCACTTGGATGCAAGACCAGGACCGACACCACACCAAGGCAGTTATGCCGGTGTACCCCATATGTAGCCTCAGAAAACTGAACTGAGGTTCCGCAACTTGGTTGTGCCAACGGGGAATGGAACCCCACAGCCAATTCTAGTTGCGCCGATGGGGAATGGAACCCCATAGTTAACTGCAGTAGGACCGACGGGGAATGGAACCCCGGAGCGGATCAAGTGGGTGCGGCCTTGCCTCTTCGTCACCCCGTCCCCAACCTACGCAAGTCGTGGGGCAAGTCGTGGGGCAAGTCGTGGGGCAAGTCGTGGGGCAAGTCGTGGGGCAAGTCGTGGGGCAAGTCGTGGGGCAAGTCGTGGGGCAAGTCGTGGGGCAAGTCGTGGGGCAAGTCGTGGGGCAAGTCGTGGGGCAAGTCGTGGGGCAAGTCGTGGGGCAAGTCGTGGGGCAAGTCGTGGGGCAAGTCGTGGGGCAAGTCGTGGGGCAAGTCGTGGGGCAAGTCGTGGGGCAAGTCGTGGGGCAAGTCGTGGGGCAAGTCGTGGGGCAAGTCGTGGGGCAAGTCGTGGGGCAAGTCGTGGGGCAAGTCGTGGGGCAAGTCGTGGGGCAAGTCGTGGGGCAAGTCGTGGGGCAAGTCGTGGGGCAAGTCGTGGGGCAAGTCGTGGGGCAAGTCGTGGGGCAAGTCGTGGGGCAAGTCGTGGAGCAAGTCGTCGCCGACTGACGGAGCAGACACCCTCGTCAGGCCGTGCAATGGGACGGCCAATGACCGGAAGGGCGTCACCCGTGGCCCCGTCAGCCAGGAACACCTGCGAACACTCTCCATCCTCCAACGCTGCTTCGGACGCGTAGACCGTCGTGAACTTTACTTGCGTGGGCCCACTTCTGTTTAGTTTATGTAAAGTATTCTACGTTATCCTATTTTATACTTTAAGTCCTGTAGTGTCCTAATGTAGCATTGAATTATTTGTTGAATATACTGTGACGCAATTATGTGTGAATCGTAAGCAAGGTTAGACACTGGTGCGTGGACGACTATAGAGGGCGCGGTTTCCGTGCGCTGTAGCCCAGCAAACATTCCACAATTGGCCCAATGCTGGCAGCATACTGGCTTGTAACGGCAGACGGTACACGGCCAGAATGCAGCCAATACTGGCAGCAGGCAGTACGCCACCAATACAGCGATCAGAATCGGGCCGATAACGGCCCAATGCAGGCAACCGGCCGGCGCAAAGCATTGTGGGTCCTTCGGTTGTTATTGTAATGGGCCGAGTACGCGCGCGCGATCGAACATACCACACTGCCGCCATTTTTGAAACGAGTACACTGGCTGTCGACGTCGGGCTATTGACTACGCTTTTTCGATCTTTAAATCGACGTTCTTCGTGTGTGTACGATTAAAGAACCAGCTGATTCTTATACTAGTAAACTGGTGAGTGAATTACATGTACTAGGGATAGAGAATTTCAGCTGATTTTAGTGCATTTTTCTGTACACTTTTAAACCGTGAAGGCGAAGTAGATTTCGATCGTTTCACTCACACTCACAGTATCACTACAGGCTACACCGTACAGCTACAGTAGTACTACTACTAGCTACACGTACATTCGTAGTCGTACTGTACACTATGTAGGCCTAGCTGTACGTGTTAAAACTAAAATAATTCGACTGAACACGTTTTCACTTAAAGCTGGCGGAGGCCCCTATATACAAAAAAATTGATTAGGGTTAAAAATCAGGTTAGGCCCATTTAATTTTTTCTACTTCTACTCTAGTAGTATGCTAATTAAGAATTTGAGTAATTACTCTATACTATTATTACTAATTACTATGTAGCTTAGCCTAGCCCTACTACTACTACTACTACTACAGTACTAGTACTACTAGTACTAGTAGTACTAATACTAGTACTAGTAGTAGTACTACTACTACTACTACTTAGTACTAGTACTACTCAGTACTACTAGTACTGACTGTACTGTAGTCTGTACTACTAGTACTGACTGTACTGTAGTCTGTACTACTAGTACTACTACAATACTTACTAAGTTATTTTTACTAAGTACTATACTAATTACTAGTATTACTAGGTATTACTAGTAATATAGTATTAGGTATTGAGATTTCCAATTTGTTCTGACTTCTGTCGTTTGTTGAGAAATGTCGTGTTCCAGTTATTGGACTAAGCGTAGAAAAGTAGAAAGTTTTGTTGAAAATGATTGTCAAGACATTGCAAGGCTTGAACATAATAATGCTACTGCTGCTGTTAGGGTCACTGATCTAAGTGATGAACATGATGAACCAGGCACCCATGGCCATGAAAAAACAGGTAACAATATGAGATGTGAATGTGAACTTGAAAATGAGGACAATTTTTTTGAGCATGACATTGAAGAAGATGCCCTCAATGAACATGTGAGCTCATGCACAGAATCCGATGATAGTGATATTTGTCTGGACACTGCAGACCATACAGATACATGTAGGTCATCAGACCCAACATCTGGAAGTGATGAGGATGAATACGATTATGATAGCAACAGTGACGACAGTCACGACGCAGAGGAGCTTAGCACTGAGTTGGGCAAGTGGGCATTGCAGAACAATATTCCTCATTCTTCGGTTGGAAAGCTGTTGAAAAATCGTGTTAAATATCATTCCACTCTACCAAAAGACCCACGTACTCTTTTGTTAACAGGAAAGGTAGATGGAATAAAGACCATTTTAGGTGGCAGTTACTACCATTTTGGTATTTTGCAAGGAATACTTTCTTCCCTGTCCCATTTCAAGCTGGTAGATCAGGAAAGTATCTATCTTCAGGTTAATATCGATGGTCTACCTCTCTTCAAAAGCAGCAGTGCTCAGTTTTGGCCTATATTAGGTTCAATATGTTGCTCCCTGGGTACATCAGCACCTTTCGTGATTGGCCTATTTTATGGAAACGTGAAGCCCAGATCTGCTGAGGAATTCCTGACAGATTTTGTTACAGAACTGAAAGATCTGATGTCAGATGGCTTACAGTATAATGGAAAAGTTCACAAAGTGACCATCTCGGCTTTTGTGTGTGATGCTCCAGGACGTGCATTTGTCAAAGGAATCAAGTCCCATTCCGGTTACTCCAGCTGTGAAAAGTGCACAGTAACTGGAGAGTACGATGGTAAAATAACGTTTTCCCAACTTGATGCAGCGCTCCGTAGTGATAAATCATTTGAAGAGAGATCAGATGAAGATCATCATGTTAGACCCAACCCTTTAAGTGGCCTAGATATTGGCATGGTGTCTCAGTTTCCTTTAGACTATATGCACTTGGTGTGTCTAGGTGTTATGCGACGCATTCTCAGTGTCTGGATGAAGGGGCCCTTGAAAACTCGTCTTGGTCCACAAACAAAGCTGCACATATCAAATAGACTTCTTTCACTTTGTCCTCACATTCCACGAGAATTTGCAAGAAAACCACGTGCTTTAGCAGAAATGGACAGATGGAAAGCCACAGAGTTTAGACTTATTTTGCTGTACACTGGGCCAGTAGCTTTCAAAGGCACAATTCCTGATGCAATGTATAACAACTTTATGTTGTTCTCCACTACTATAAGCATACTGGCTAACCCTTTCTTGTGTCATCCATTGTGCGACTATGCTAAAGAGCTGCTTGTTTGCTTTGTTCGACACTTTGCTAGTTTGTATGGCAAAGGTCAACTTGTTTACAATGTCCATTCTCTGATTCATCTCCCGAATGATGTAAAAAAAACATGGTCCACTGGACACATTTTCTGCATTTCCTTTTGAGAATTTTTTGAAGAGCTTGAAAAAGCTGGTCAGAAAGCCAAATTTTGCACTCCAGCAGGTAATACTGAGATTATCAGAGAGATCTACATTGCATGCTCATGGTGATTGGCAATCTTCAAGTGAATCTGATGCTGTCCTGAGAATGGAGCATACAAATGGGCCCCTTCCTTCTGAAAATTCATATTTTCCATGCACACAGTTCCATGATGCTGTCTTCAAGAAGTATGCAATCAGCACAAAAACTAGAGACAACTGCATACAAGTTGGATGCTACATTGGGGTTATTAAGAATATCTTCAGGTGTAAATCAGGTGTTTACATCATGTACAAGAAGTTTCTGTCATCAGAATCATTCTTTATGTACCCAATGGATTCCAGAAAGCTGGGGGTCTACATGGTGTCAAGGTTAAGTGGTGATGTACACACGGTTGACATTCAGTTTGTGAAGAGGAAGTACGTCTTGCTTCCATACGGCAATCAGCACATTGCATTTCCACTTCTTCACATAACAATGCAGGCAGAGTAATTTACAGTATGTGTACACTGTGGTGTAGGCCCTACAGTTTCATGAAACTATGTACATAAGTACATGTGGAGTTGTGAACTACTTCATTTTCTTTGTGTTTTGATTTGGTTAGTCTTTTGTGTTGGGGTGAGTATGAACAGTACATTTAAATGGGAAAACAACAAAAGACACTTAGGTCCAGGACTCCATGTTTTAAAAATGTGTACAAATACGTGGGACATGCCCATTGCAATAAACTACAAACCAAAAAGAGGGAACAATAGGAGGTCTGTAATTACTTGTAGAAACACACTTGTATGTGTGTTTATTAAGCATGCTCAAGAATCAATTTCTTGACATTTAAGTAAAACAATTCTTCAATTGAGCAAACACATAAAAATACCCAAAAGTTTGTGATAGCAGGTTGTCCGATTCATGTTAGCTTACATGTAGTTTCACTTATTAGAATGAAAACTATCAGTTTTGTTGCCCCTACAGATCAGTTAAAAGATGTGCACAATGCACCTCAACAATAATCTGTAAATATTACATGCACATGAGGGAGGGGGTGATGAGGAGAGCAAGAGTGTTTGGCCAGACATGTCGTTGCCACTTCATCACCTGGAGGTATACGGAGCTGTGAACATACCAGCGGGGCACGGGCCCTTAAACTGCATGGGAAATGGCCGACCTTGCAGGGCATCGGTGACGCTATGTGTCTGGAGAATCACAAATGCATTCTCTTCTTTTTTTAATGTTAATTTAGAAGGGCATACTTACATAAACAGTTGGTTCTAAAGTGTACTTGGATATGCCGTGAACTTAAGCTGAAAATGATTCTGTGTACATGTGAATCTCTACCATACAGGTGAAGCAATGTATGCTGTAGTTGTGTTCACACAAAGTGATGAAGTTGAACTTCTGCCAACCACTTGGCTAGTCCATTCCAACCAGCAAGTTGTGTGGCCGCCTTTTCGGTCAATATCAGCTGTATCCAAGGCTGTCAAGGATAGACTTCAGCCGGACTTGAACACATGGCATTTCTACAAGATTCGTCTGCTGTGCAGAAGTCGTAAGTAAACATAGTAATTGACCAAAATTCTATGACGTGACGTCACATTTTGATTGTCAAGTCAGCCATACTTTGAATCCGTGTTACAACACATGCAAAGGATTAGCTGTAATAACTACGTGACCACTTTGCGTGTACGTTTTGCCACTCAAAATTCTATCTTTTTCAGTTGACATGTTACATAGCTTTGTACAGTATTGGTTATTTTAATATAGGTGGTAGATGTCTTGCCTTCCAGATATTATTATTGGAGCTTGTTTTCCTTTCACAATCAAGGACTAAGAATAAAACAAAAATAAGAAAATGGATTAAGAGTTAAAAGTGTTTAATTTTAATTTAATGATTTTGTAGCTGAGTGGAAAAATCTAATTTCAAAATGTAGGCAAAATATTTATTTTGTCTCCCTGACAGTTACAGTTTCAGTATAATCACATGTTTTTTCTTTTTTTTCTTTAATTGCTTTCTTTCTTCTGTGAACGTTTCTTTGTTATTTCCGTGTGATTTATGTTAACCAGATAGCTACGAAGATGGCAGGATGAAACTTAGGATGTCAGAAGACACCTCAGATATTCACACGGAGACGGAAGACATAACAACAAAACGCAAGTAAGAATGACACAGGTAGTCAAGGGGTAAATAAGTAAGGCTGTGCCAAATATAACCAACAAATAGATTGATGATCGAGTTGAATATCCGGTTAGTACGGTAAGTATTTTGATTATTCACAAAAGGTAATTATTTTTCATAAAGAGGGAAAAATCATGGAATTCGACTACCGAATTCCATGATTTTTCCCTCTTAGTGAATCTCGTAGGTGAGTAGCACATAGGTATTTGTAGGCTGTTTTTAACACCCAATAAGATAAACAAACATTTTTCTCTGGATTTCATTCCCCTTTAAGTGGTCTTTTCTTATCTTGTCCAGTCCAAGGTGTACATGTACCTATTTGGGCAAATTGCTTGGCTTCAAGCTAATAGTAAGGCAGTTATCTAAGTACTGGTATTCTTTACAGACGAAGACGACCCGCTGCATGGTCGTCTAGTGATGATGAAACTGATGATCAGTTAGCAATGCCAGTTAAGCGACCAGCCAAGGCAACCGACCAGGGGGCACTTCAGTCAGCGCCAGCAGTGCCCACAATGCCAGTTACACTTACAGATGCCGAGGATACCGGTACACTGCAAGTCAGCTTGATGGAGTCATTTCTTCCCTCTGCCAGCTGTAGTAGTAGTCCTATACATGTATCAGGTTGGTTAATTACTCAATATATAAAGACGAATAATGACCCAGAAGGGTATCTTCTGCCCAAATCTCCATTCTAAAATCATTTGGGTGCACATGTATCAAGTTATTTTGATTTGTGGCTTTCTCAATTTACCGAAAATGTGCACAGGCAAGGAAACATGACACCAGAAATTGTCCAGAATGCAGACTGCAAGGAGCCACATCACTTTGCTTTCTTTACACTTGAAGTGCAAATTATACAAATTGATCTCTATAACATGGACTACAGAAGAAGCCATTCAATATTGGCTATTCTTAACATAACATACTGAGGGGTAGTTTAATTTATTTCCTTGATTTTCAGCTCCGGTGTTACATATTCATTGATATAATATTTTTGATCACCCAGAATGGTTTGTACTTTTGCTTTCACTACTGAACAACAGCAATGTCTCATCGTTTCTATTTTGTCTGTTATGTCTGTACATTTTAGTGTAACTGCTGATATAATTTACTCTCTTCACTTCCAGGTGGACGAGACTCGGTAACAGCCACACCAGTTTCTACACCTAGATCTACTAGTATGAGTGGTGAGTGAACATTCTGTTTTGTCTTCCTTATCACATTTTTCTGCCATGCCTTCGTAAAAATAAGCCCAGGAATTTTACCTATAGCGACTTTTAGCGAGTGAACACAATTGCCAGTGGTTTGAAAGCGATATGTAAGTTGGGGGGAAAGTAGCTGTGGGCTGGAGTGTGTGATATAAAGCCCAGCTGTGTCTGCTCATGGCTGTTAGTGTTATTGGTCTGATGGCATGGAATCCTTCATGAATATCTTTCCATGTCAATTTTGTTTTTGTTAAATACTGCAGCTACTGATCGCACACTGTTTAAGGCATTAAGCCAGATACAGCTGACCCAAAAAGATATAGTTGATGAGCTCAAGGCTGTAAGAAGGGTGCAGAATGCCATCTTGGCGAAGCTGAAGTCCCCCGACATAGAGGAGTTGCCAGCTGATATTCGGCTTCCCCTGACAACCCATGAAGAAGTTGACGAATTAGAATTGAAATTAAAGGACAGGAAAATTAGTGATGCCTTGGTAAGTGTATGGAGTGTTATTTCATGGTCATGCTTTTATTGCTTTCCATTGTTGTAACATTTGCATGTATGGTCATTTGATGTTCAGTAATTTTTTAACAGGGTGCCTTTTGTTGCGCTCACTGCGTACAGTATGAAATACGCGACGCCTTTGTAAGCATAAAGATCCTGTGCATAGCAGCACCCTGAAATTAGGTATTTAGTCATGTAAAAGGGCCTTTTACCAACTGATATTCATGTTAATTCTGTTTTAAATTCTTCTAAGACCTTGCCTCCTTAGAGGCAGTAAATTTTGAGCACAGCACCTTTGGTCTTAAGAGACAATCAGAATATGACTGTGTTTAGTATAATTATGAAAACTGTTGTTGAAATAAGTGCATGTTTATTTGACTCCAGGTGAACCATCTAACACAGATTGGAGGCCACGATGCAAAGGATTCTGTCCGGTGCATGCTCAGTGCTATTTTGGACCACCAGCTAGCACTGAAGTACAACTGGGCGGGGAAAGCTGGGTGGAAAGGGAAGGATGGTGTCACCAAGAAGGCGTTTAGCAGTTTGACGCTGTGTTCCGTCATAATACGTATGTCACAAAATTACTTTGATTTTTCTTTGTCTATCCCTTTCTTAGAGTTAGTTCAATCTTCACATAAATATGTGCAATGTGAACGATGTGAATTCATCTGTGCATTATATTGAGCATTGGTATAGACAGCTATTGCCTCATTAATACATTCAAGTAATATTGAGAGCATTTGAAGTAATTTGAAGAGAGCAAAAAGCCTTTTTTAATGGAAGGCAGCTTTTATATCAAGAAACTTGCAGAAACTTAGAGCACGTGTTTATTTTAAACTTGTCCTGACTAGAGCAGGCTTTCTTCAAGTACGTGTTGATGCAAACGAGTATTTCTTGTCGGACATTTTTCTGAATTTGATCACAAACTCATTTGAATATTCTGCAATCATTCATGCTGTGGTATCTTTACATGACATATGTATTCATTGTTTCCCTTCTTTTATTTCTTGAATACTTTTGAATTCAGGTGCAATTACCAGGATGCCATCAATTTCAACAACAGCAGCAGCTGTTGAAAAAGATATCATGGTGTGGCTGAGGAACGCCGGTGATAGACATGGTGGGCGTAACAACCGAAAGAGACAAAATCCGGCATGCGAGAATTAAAGGCTGTAAATCCACAATTTTTTTTTCCATTCCACAATTATTATTTTTTGTTACGTCCAAACATTCCTCTTATCTTAGATTGCCACATCCAAGTCAAACAAACAAAGGAAAAACTGACACTTTGGAATTTTTGAACAATTTGAAAAATATGGCAAGGAAAACCTTGACTGGGCAGGGACTTGAACCCAAGACCTCTGGATTAACGTACCAGTGCTCTTCCATCTGAGCTATCCAGCCCTTAGATGGTGGCCTCCCAAATAGTCAACTAGTCTTTGCTCAGATGGAAGAGCACTAGTAAGTTAGTCCAGAAGTCTCGGGTGCAAGTCCCGGTCCAGTCAAATTTTGTTTTGCCAATTTTTCAAAGTATAAAGGAAGCAACAACAATTTCTCTATTCAATGTAAATATTTATATACCTCATCCTCTTTCTTTGCCTTTTTCTTCTCCTGTTCCTTCCTGTCTTTCTTTCCTATTTATCCTTTCTACAAGCGCATAGACTTGACTAAGTGTGATATGCACTATACAACTAAGCAACATGTTATTATTACTACTACACACTACATATTCTTGCCTGAAACAATCCGTCCTAGTCTTGCTATTCTGAAAAAGTGCCAATAATAGGTTTTTTTTATTATCAAATATCAAAGCAATTTATTTTTGGTGGAACACATCAAAAACATTGTCTCAGGTTTTGTTATTTTGTTGCCAAATTTGTATTGAAACATTATTTACCGGTAAAGCAATATTATTATATTCACTCCTAAATCGTATTATTATATTTACTTGTAAGTTGGGACTTTGGATAAAGTTAATCGTTTAATTGACTGTTACACTTACCAAAGTTGCTCATTCATATACAAAGTTGAGTGTAAAGGAAGAAAAAACAATATCTCAATTTAATGTTTTTTTTATTTTAAGCAATACTGTTAAATGTAAATGATTATATACCTCATCCTCTTTCTTTGCCTTTTTCTTCTCCTGTTCCTTCCTGTCTTTCTTTCCTATTTATCCTTTCTACAAGCGCATAGACTTGACTAAGTGTGATATGCACTATACAACTAAGCAACATGTGTTATTATTACTACTACACACTACATATTCTTGCCTGAAACAATCCGTCCTAGTCTTGCTATTCTGAAAAAGTGCCATGACAGGGTTTTTGTATTATCAGAGTAATTTATTTTTGATGGAACACATCAAAAACTTTGTCTCAGGTTTTGTTATTTTGTCGCCATTTTGTATTGAAACATTTTTTACCGGTAAAGCAATATTAGATTACTTGTAAGTTGGGACTTTAGAGAAAGTTTATCGTTTAATTGACTGTTACACTTACCAAAGTTGCTCATTCGTATAAAAAGTGCAGTGTAAAGGAAGCAAAAACAATATCTCAATTTAATATTTCTATTTTAAGCAATACTATTCAATGTAAATAATTATATACCTCATCCTCTTTCTTTCTTCTCCTGTTCCTTCCTGTCTTTCTTTCCTATTTATCCTTTCTACAAGTGCATAGACTTGACTAAGTGTGATATGACTTTAGAGAAAGTTTATCGTTTAATTGACTGTTACACTTACCAAAGTTGCCCATTCATATAAAAAGTGCAGTGTAAAGGAAGCAAAAACAATATCTCAATTTAATATTTTTATTTTAAACAATACTATTCAATGTAAATAATTATATACCTCATCCTCTTTCTTTGCCTTTTTCTTCTCCTGTTCCTTCCTGTCTTTCTTTCCTATTTATCCTTTCTACAAGTGCATAGACTCAAGTAAGTGTAATACGCTTTATATATAGAGCATTACACATCAACTATCTATCTATTATTATTATTATAAAGTCTAAATGTACATGTACTACATATTCTTGCCTGTATTATCAGTATCAAAGCAATTTATTTTTATTGAAACCCATGAAAAACATTCTGGCTCATGTATTGTTATTTTGTTGCCACTTTACTCGTGAGTTGGGGACTTAGAAGAAAGATTACCGGTATTGTTTAATAAATTGATGTTACACTAACCCAATTGCTCTTTCATATTTTATGTTGTACGTTAGCCTAATTGTTGGACGACTTGTGTAAAATCTTGTGGATGAAGTCCCCTCAAATAACAGGTGTGGGCACAAGTGCATTAATGCCAAATATAATGTATGCACATTATGCACTTTTAATACCCTGTAACCCATGGCCCACCCCACAAAAAAATAGCTTGCATTGGCCCAGTACTGGCCCAGTACTGGCCCGTTACTAGGCCACCCCACAAAAAAATAGCTTGCATTGGCCCAGTACTGGCCCGTTACTAGGCCACCCCACAAAAAAAATAGCTTGCATTGGCCCAGTACTGGCCCAGTACTGGCCCAGTACTGGGCCAATTATGGCAAACGGTACTGGGCCGATTGAACGCCAATGTGCAAAACGGTACAGGCCCATTACTGGCAGCCAGCTTTGGGCCAATTGTCGAGCCAGCATTGGGCCAGCATTGGGCCAATTGTGGAATGTTTGCTGGGAGGTTAGGTGCGATTAGGTGGCGCGGGGCGTCGGAACTTCAGTTGCAGCTTGGACGTCGTCGAGGAAGGACGGATGTGGATAGCCAGTGCCGTGCAAACTCAGGTAACGGGAGGCTACTGTGTGCGCTACCTCGTCTCGAGCGTGGGCCACTGTGGGGAATGCTTGAGTGGGACCGCGGTGGGATACCGGGAAGGAAGCTTGGGATTAGTTTCCATGGTCCGTTCAGGGGAGGGTTAGGCGATACTTACCTTGAAACCCCTGGATGGGGCACACGTGAGGCTTGGAGGCTATTTCTGGGGGTTAGACCGGCACCAGCTACGGTTTAATGGTTACCGACTTAACTGGAGAGGGTAATTGATGGCTAGGTTGGACGAATGTGATACACAAGGAAATAAAAATCATCTAGGAGGCTACATCTAAACCTCTTGTGCTCTGATATTTTTGTGCTGTCCGTGCGGAGGTTCGTTGAGGGTACAGTTGGAGCCCTGCGCACCCGACGGTACTCCACCGCGCTTGGGTTACCTGGAGGAGTACCACACTGATTGGGTGACCGCCGGGGGAATAAGTCGTCCGGGGCAAGTGGTAAATCCTTCACCATTCTATAGAATTGACTAACGTTTCCCTATACTGTCCGAGTTGTGTCGTCGTGCGGGGCCATAGCACTAGCACCATTCCAGGGACCTCCTGAACGAGGAGGGTCTTGTGACACACATCTTGGTAATGCTGTCACTGTTTCTGCAATGTTTGATGGTACACATACAACTGGACCATGGACTGCATTCTGACCTCCTTTGGGTAATGTTATCATCTTCATGAATGCCACATTAATTGCAATAAGATGCTCCTCTAAAACATTCAAACAAGCTAATTCCTGTGGAATGTCAACCAGTTCCATATTATTTACCCATGCTTCCACTGGTACTTTGCTCTGGAGCAATTTCCTGTGACATGTGTAACATATCCATAAACAAGCCCAGCTAGATTTGGAAACAAGACAGTCATGATTTCCACACTCTTTATTGCACGCACATTTATGTAAGTATTTCTCAAAAAAACAATCAGCACTGCTATACTTGTCTTTATTGCATTTGATGACTTGCTTTCTAAATCAAAGTTTCAGACACACTGCACAGACATACTCAGGTCCTCTTGAGACTTTATTCCTCCATGTTCTTATAACATTCTTCATAATGCTTGCATGCTTTTTTTTTTCTTCTTTGTTTTAAATTCCTCTGCTTCATTTTCTTCTGGTATTCTGCATCACGACGATATTTATTTTTCTTATTTTTTTATCAAATTAACTCTGTATACATGATTCCTCCAATACTTTCTCTTTAATGACTGCATTTCTATACACTTGATTGCTGTGATATTTATTATTTGCATGATAAACTGTTTTTAGTCTATATGCAACATCTTGTTGATACCTTGCTTTTGTACTGTTAATCTTATATTGTCTATGGTCACTAACATCATGATACTTGCTTTTTGTACTGTTAACCTTTCTTTCTCTATATACACTATCCCTGTGGTACTTGCGTTTTGTGACTTTCAGCTGTCTATTTCTGTAAATGCAATATCTTCACGATATTTCACATTCCACAATTTCTTTATCTGAGCACCGTTTTCTTTAAATCTGTTTTTCTCATAATTAAGTCTACTTTCTCTGAAATCTTTACATTTTGAATATTTATATTTTTTTGCATATTTCTCATTTTCTCTGTATTTATTCTTACCATCTGATTTTTGATGGTACTTTTCTCGTTATTCTATTCTTAAGTCTCAAAATCATGCGTTTACGTTTATTCTTTCCCTTCTTTTTGGAATGTGTTGCCGTCTCTTCTTTTTTACCGTCACATTGACTCGCATTATGTTTGTCTATAGAATCTTCAAACAAGAACTCACCATTACAAGAGCTTCACCTTATCACACAGCACTTCATTAATTCTACTTTGTCTCTCTTGCAGTCTCATCGTCTCTTCTTTTGTGACCAAATGTGATTTCCTTCAGCTTCTCCTGCATTTGTCCATCTTTTGTCACTCGCTGCTTGCTTGATTGAACACTCTTGCTGTTATTATATGAACTGATCTGCCAAGATCACTACCGCAACTGATGATTGCCCAGATGGCATGAAAACATGTTATTGCGACACCATGGGAGCTGCGAAGCGTCCCTAGTCTCCTTCCATGAGAGCACCTTCCGATCTTATGGCCTGCTATATTAGCCCAACCCAGTCGACGCATATTGCAAGGTTCTTGCTTTATGGTTAAATTGACTACTCCCCTGGAATATAGCAAAGAACACGGCATGTGGTCCTAAAATGTTTTCATTTTTCGTTCCACGGGTCAACAGAGAGGCGGTGTCACTGAATGGGATAACACCATCATTTTCACAAACTTTGACTTCATACTCCTTGCCCCTTTAAGGGGCACTGTGGGTCGATGGTAACCAGAAGTTGCCCGAGAATACGCTTGATTAGCAAGTACCGTATCTTCAGGTTGCTACCTCTCTGCAAACTCCGGCTTTTCCGACATGGAATTGCTACACCCCCCGAACCATTGCAAACCGTGTCTCCTACACCATACCTGTCAGACCGAATACAACATTCATACGACAGACCACCAGGAGCATCACCATCACTGGATTCCCAGTCCAAACCAGCCATAATCGGGATCAACCCTCCCACCACCACCTAAAAGACAATCTTCCGAAAGGAGCAATGTCTTTTACTCAAGAAAATGGTCTAACCCTAAGATGGCAACAACCAAACCTCCCATCTACAGACTCACCCCTTCCCAATACCCGACGGGTAAGGAAGACACAACCATTTTCAACACTCTGGAATGGCGCAAGCCATCCACCAAACAAACCCACCCGAACCAACCCGCAGAGGGAATCTTCCCGTGATTCCCTCCCACAAACACCACCACCGATGCTCCAACCATCCCTGTCCAACCCCTATGTTTCTGCTAAAAAGGCATACAACCTTCCTGTTTTCCTTCCCGAAAGGAAAACCCCAGTTTTGCCTATTTTTTGCACCAAAAGAAACACACTGGTGAGAATTTTACAATTCCCGCCAAACCTTCGATTGTTTATTCCCGACAAACCACACTTACGGCCAAAAGATCCCGCATGGCATTTCCGGAGATGTGGTTACACCCACGTCCGCAATAGCCCAGCGCAACCCCTCAGCCTTGCCACCTCGTATCGGCGCAATCTCAGCTTCCGCTCAAACCGCAACAGGCCACACCACAATGCCTCCTCGACGAGGATGCATACACTCAACTAACTGGCCATCTGCAAGACTCAGCGGAAGAAAACAGCGCTCAACGACCCCTGGACTCATTCGCATCACAGAGTAAGTGCAATGAAATCCTATTCAAGCAAGATTCCTGAGGCGGTTACCAACGTGACAAACCCAACAGTCTTTTTCAAGACTATCCACTCTTCAAAAGAGAGACAATATTGCAAGTCACGTAATCACAGGGCAAACCTCTCCCGCCATAGCTCCAACTATAACCTTGTACATATACATGTACAGCCAGTCTACTGACTTTAGCAGCGGAGGACAGGGAAAAACATCACAACAAACCTAACCATTGTAAATCTTTCTCCATTTAAGAAAATTACATTGGCAACGGTCCAGGTTGTGCGATTCGAAGTTGTGTTCCCACCTCTGCTACACTAACCAATATCACTCACAATGTGGCAACTACCTTCCAATTACCCACACTAATCGCTACCCCTTATACAACCAACTATACCCCTGGCAAACTACCCCGTTCCTTATCCAAGAAGTGAACCCAATATACTTATACAATATACTTAGAAGTGAACCCAATAACCTTATCCACGAGACCTCCCCATTTGACCGAACCAATTTTCAAAGGTAATCGTTTCCACACAAAGGTTCGACGAGAGCCCACGGAAACCTACCAAACCTACTCAATGTCTTCCCAAACCCCTCACGTATTCAACGCATTCATCTACGGAGAATGTCTCCGATATGCAAGGAATACAACAGTGAAGACTTCGAAGTAACGGTCATAACCTCAAAACTCCTACCCAACAGAGGCTACTCGAAACCCGAGATCAAACTTGCTCAACCAGCGATGTATCTCCCAAAAATCGACCCCTGGTTCACAAACCACAAACTGGAACCCAAACAATGCCAGCACCTCTGGTGTTTTATAGCACCACCTATAATCCTGCGATTAACCACTGTGATTTGCAACGAGCAGACAATATAGACATTGGCAGCACTTCCAAAGCAATGAACAACTCAGGGATATTTTCCCAAATTCAAGCCTCATTGCTGACCAAAAATGCCAAAACCTACGGGAATGTTCATCCGGGCTAACCTTCCCCAGCCCACAACAACAACCCCCGTCCCAGACGATTCTAGTCCCTTTGAGGAACTGGTTGAAACCCTGGACAATCTGCTCTCCTTATTTCTATACCGGCACACCCATATTGAGATGAACTGATCTGCCAAGATCACTACCGCAACTGATGATTGCCCAGTTTTAGTTATGACCGATTTCCCTTTGCGCGCGACGTTAACGAGGTTGGCAAGTCTAGGTTTGGTTTCCGCCTCTAAGTAAAGCCAAAGCGACACTACAGGACCAGTAGGGCCGAAACCAGCCTACGCGCTGCAATGTGACAGACACAACACGTCGTTTGCACACACTGTACATGTACATGTATGTACTGTATACTGCACAGTGCACGTGGCTGCATACGATGGAGTACGCTGCGCTACTCAAGCCTGATCGGAACTTCCAGGAGTATTAGCGGGACGGTTACGCTAAAAAAAATGGGAATTTATTTTAATACCGAAACAAAACACGAATTAGGATAATAATGGGTTTCTTTCTTTGTCGTTGGAATTGAGTGGTTTTTTTCTTTCTTTTTTCATAGAAAAAAATCGCTCTCCTTAAAATCAGCAAAGATAATTAAGGAGAGCAAATTTTAAGCTCTCGTATTTATTAAAATGATAAAGGGGATCTGGAAAGTATAACCAACAATTGGAATGAATAATTAATAAGAAAGGGGTGGGTGATGGATCATGGTGCAAAATCGTTCGGAAGAAAAAAATGGCAGGGAGGAAATGTGAGGAAACAAGTTTTGGACCGTTTCTTTGTTGATGTACTAGGTGATTTAATGTATATTAAATTTTATTTTAAAAAGTCCCCGAGAGAGAGTAATAATAGGGTAACCCCCTTTGGGGCATACGTCCCGTGTAATTACATAGAAAAATCAATCTCGTTACTGCAACTCACAATCCACAGAATAACCAGGGAGAATGAGGGGCAGTCCATTTCACTGTGTGGAAGGTTGTCAAAAAGGCAACAAAAAACTGAATTTCCGGGTTGATTTTTACAAAAGGAGGAGTGAATGGGCCATTCCTTAACATTCCTCAAAAAAAAAGGTAAAAAATGCTAAATGTCCGATATCTAAAGTCTCATAAAAAGCCCCTGAAACATTATAGCTACCTTACCCCTTCATGCCAACGAATGTGTCGGCGGCTATATGCAACCGATATTGAAATACCTACAATTTTAAAAAGTTGTTTTTTACATGTTTTCCGCAAGTTTTGTGTGAAAATTGGTATGCAAAGGGAAATTAAGACTCTGGACAATTGAATAAAATAGTAAAATGCCCCCCAAATATAGAAAAACAGTTCAAAAATTAAGATTGTTATAACCTCGAAATTCAGCAGAAAATCAGCATTTTTCCCATTTTTAGACAGAACAAACGTCTATAACAGGCAACGTATTCGACCTGTCCGTTTGATCGAAAAGGGAACATTTCCCCTCTTTGTGAAAAATGACTCCCTGATTTTTATACAGTGCTTGGGTTTACCATTATTTTTTAATTAACGTAATTAGCCCCAGAACGATGTCATTGTGTGGTCTACAGACACCCAATGACAGCCCTATTAAAAAATGCATAAATCGTTAGTTGATGGGTTTGAACGTGAACCTTTTGGTAAATAACCCCCAATTTTCATGAAAAAAATGTTCCTAATTAATTTTTAGCATGCAAATGATATTAAAGACTAAAACCGAAAGTCCTTGACATTTTTCGAAATAGAGGGCGCTTTTTTTGGCACTTTGTGGAAATGAGGAGACATTAAAATGCCATCCTCGTTCCAAAACTATTTTTTCCCGACGCAAAATTCAATTATCCTCCGTAGTGTGCCAACAACACAAACAACTACAACAACACTAGGGCTTGCATAACTATACCTAGGCGTACAGCGCGTAAGTACATGTACATGTTCAGTACGTACACCGTACATGTGCATGTACTGTACAGAACATGTACTGTACGTGTACGTGTACATGTGCGTACATGTACACGTACACGTACATGTACAGGCACTAAGCGTACGGCCGGACGCGTGAAGTGTCCAGTCTCGTGAGCACTGTTCTCCAATCTGCTTGCTGTTTCATCTTGAGCTGATTTGGTGAGTTTATTTTGTGTTTCGGATTAAAATAAACCAGTGTGGCTGTTATAAGCATTTTAGTTACCGATATATCCACCATCACCTGGGACAACAGGCGACTGATTACTTAGGTTAGACGTACGTTGTCAGCCTGAAATTGCTGTTTGTCCGAAAATTGGGCCATTCGCGATACAACATCATAATTCATATTCCATTTGGTCATACAATAACATTGGGGATCAAACGGTCAGTTGTAACTTGTTTTAGGGGCTAGCCTAGGCCTTTAGTCCTGGGCCTAACCTTTACAATTAAGCCTTTTGCACAGTTGCAGTGCATAAAAATGCATAGGCTAAGCTTAGCCTAGCGTTAGCTGAGGATTTATTTGTAATTTTCAATCAAAAGATAATATTTTTTTTAACCAATTTCCACCGTATTTAAAGTTGGGGTGTCCCTACCAACAGGCGACTGATTACTTAGGTTAGACGTACGTTGTCAGCCTGAAATTGCTGTTTGTCCGAAAATTGGGCCATTCGCGATACAACATCATAATTCATATTCCATTTGGTCATACAATAACATTGGGGATCAAACGGTCAGTTGTAACTTGTTTTAGGGGCTAGCCTAGGCCTTTAGTCCTGGGCCTAACCTTTACAATTAAGCCTTTTGCACAGTTGCAGTGCATAAAAATGCATAGGCTAAGCTTAGCCTAGAGTTAGCTGAGGATTTATTTGTAATTTTCAATCAAAAGATAATATTTTTTTTAACCAATTTCCACCGTATTTTAAGTTGGGGTGTCCCTACCCATTTACAGATTTATTTATTTTTAGGCTACAAATAGATTTGTTTTCTCTATTTACAGTGCTTTGCATGTACCGGTAAACCTCGACAACAGCATGGAGAAAAAAGAATGCGTGAGTACATTTTACATTTTAACAACTGCAGATTGACTAAATTCAGACCATATAATTATTATTTATGAAATTTGACTTATGAATTCATGATAGTAGTACTACCGATGATATACTCAAAATGCACAAGAGAAGATATATACACTGTAATTTAGTGCAAAAATCTTCCTGTAAAATTAAGTGTAAAAATCTTCCTGTAAAATTTACGGTAAATTCACTGGCAGCTAGGGTGCCAATCAAAAACGTTAAATCTACTGTTGTAGTTAAATTTACGACGTAAATTACGTTGAAAAGTCAGTATATTTTACGTTTTTTCCTGTCATTACAGTTTACGGTAGCTTTACTGCATTGCATCCCGGGATTATAACCCAGTGCATTACCGCGTGCTCTTGCTCTGTCCATTGTCGACACGCCCTCCCATGCATACATGTACATGCATACATGTATGCATGTACATGTATGCATGTACATGTTCATGTACATGCATACATGTACATGTACATGTTCATGTACATGTATACACACGTACATGAACATGTACGTGTGTATACATGTACATGCATACATGTACATGCATACATGTACATGTATGCATGTATATATGTATGCACGTACATGTATGCAGGTACAAGTACATGTTCATGTACATGTATACACATGTACATGAACATGTACATGTGCATACATGTACATGCATACATGTACATGCATACATGTACATGTACATGTATGCATGTACATGTATGCATGTACATGTATGCATGTACATGTATGCATGTATGCATGCATGGACTAAAAGTTCGTTGACATGAAACTGTAAATAATTATGACATGTGCAATGTTTAGCCGACATTGCGCACGGTACAGTGAAGCTTCCATGTGTACTGCACACACACTGCACAGCAGTCAGTATTATTTCATGCGCGCTGTGCTAACGGTACGGCTGTGCGGCGGCCGGCAGTCCGATCTGCCCAACTATCCATCGGCCAAAAGGGCACGACGGCAATGTGCATGCTAAAAGGGCACGGCAATTGTTGCCGTGAAAATCCTCCAAATTTAAGGGCAACATAACATATGTGTATATGTACATGTATATACATGTATATACAGTACATGTACACTGTACTGTACATGTACCATACCTGCATCATTGCAGTGTACATGTAGCCTGTACATGTAGCTGGCCTGTACATGTACCCGGTATGCATACATGTACATGTAGCTGGCCTGTACATGTACGCGGTATGCATGTACATGTACAGTACATACATGTACATGCATACATATGTACATGTATATGTACATGTACCTTTACATGTATGCATGTGCATGCATGTACATGTGTGCAGGTACATGTACATGTATATGTACATGTATACACATGCATATACACATGTATATACACATGTATATATATATATACACATGTATATGTGTATATACATGTACATGTACATTGTACATGTACACTGTACTGTACATGTACCGTTCCTGCATCATTGCACACGTACATTGCACGCGTACATTGAACACGTACATTGAACACGTACAGTACATGTGTACAACTACCACGAAGTGTCAAAACCTTCACAAGAAAATCAAGGGAATAACAAACCGCTAACTGTCAGTTCATAAAGATACCTATACCACAGTTATGAAAAATGATTATGATATCTAAATACCTTTGCAATCTATTGCAATTTGTGGGTAGAAAAACGTATTAATGATAATGACCACATGACGTGGGGATTTCCTGACTACACTGGGTCAATCCCAGGATGCAATGCAGTAAACAGGATATTCCCGTAAAGCTCAGTCCAGTAAGGGATAAACGCAAAAAAATACCGAAAATCAACTGTAATTTTTACGGGAATTCAATGTAGCAATCCTAAATCGCAGATGAACTATATCTTTTATTTGAATGAGGTATACGAAATGAAGCTATAGCTATTGTCTAGTTTTCCAAGCAATTGATAGTACACGTATTATGAATGCGACGTTACCCCTGAACATTTTGAAAACTTAATATGGAGAACAATTGTGAATTAAATTGTACTACTAGTAGTAGTAGTACTAGTAATAATGGTATTAATATTTTTATTTCTACATTTTTGAAAATTGTTTTTCCTTAGCTGTTTTTGAAAATCCTTGCAGCATTTCAAGTCATTTTAAAGTATGAAGAACCTTGGAAATAATAGAAACATGATTTGATGATTGAAACATTATCTATTGAGAGTTTCTTTGTACTTTCTCTGAAGGCAATTTCTTTATTCAGGACAATGATGCCTGGAGTAGAGTACATGGAAGATGAAGACCCGAGTCTTAATGATGAAGATGAATCGGAGGAACCAGACCCGAGTCTTAATGATGAAGATGAATCGGACGACCCAGACCCGAGTCTTAATGATGAAGATGAATCGGATGATCAATCAGCTGATATTGATACAAAATATAAGCCTGTAAGCTTTTACTTTGTTGGTTTGTCTACTTTAAAGTGACATTCAAAGTTTGAAACAGGATTTCTGTTTAGTGATGACATCTATTATCTGGGTTAATTATGGGAGGGGAGAATTAGGCCAAGTTTATAGTTGTAATTCTTAATTATGTGTCAACATGTTTCAACAAATTTGTCCTAAAGCCGTGGAAGATGCATTAATGCAATTGTCTAATTTGAAAATTAATTACTTGAAACTGAATATTTCCTCATGAAGGGTCGCTCCCTGTCAGCATAAGGGAATATCTACTCTTGTGGTTTTTCATCTCTGAAGGAAATGTTGTTTATAATGGAAATACTGTATTGTATTTTCTAAACATGCTAAATACTGTATATATTAATTTGACAGTACCTTAATTTCATTATACCACAGGGCCAGAGATATGCAAGGAAATGTCCGCTATGTAATAGCAGGTACAAGTACCTTTCCCAGCATCTGCAACGGACACATAGACTGACATCCAAGCAAAAACGAATGCAAGTCCTAGGCAAGCCAAGACAGAGGTGAAGCACTTTTTAAGTATATAACTGCATGATTCCTAATATAGTCAGTCCTTTATGTTTACAGATGATGTATATAGCCATGTTGTCTTTATCTTCAAGGAAGCTTGAATAAATGATCCTTAAAATTGTTGATCCATGGCAAAAACATGCTACATTGTCTCATACATCATTGCCGATGCACTGCAGCCCTGGGTGTTTTGCTATTACAGTACACTCAATGCATATTCCAGCTTGCCTGATTGAGTTGATTTCCAAAATTTCAATTCATCTGATGGTTGCATGCGGCACCTGTACAAGTGTAGGGCCCATCCCATGTCAACAATAACCATTGGAAGTATCAATTACAGGGAGCCAATCAGCCATGGTAGTGGACCTGCAAAGAAAAGCAGAACACCTTGCCCATGCCCAGTCAAGGGCTGTTACCAGAGGGGCCTGAAAAGGCCAGATATACACATTCGTGTTCAGCACAATGTGACGGTAAGAAATAAATATAGCTATGTTAAGTCAAGACCAGGAAGCATAGTAACTGAGTTTACATCTCCTTTCCTTCCTTTTGTGTGAATACAATATCTGCTTCTTGTTCTCACACAACAACCTATGCAATATGTTTAGCTAGTAATAATACGAAAAAAATCCATATTTTGCGCGATTCCAGTAAGATTGCACACATTGATAATTCTGCATAAGTTCTGAAGTGCCACTTTGAAATATTTGTCAATACTAAATCTTACGCCTCATAAAATGTATTATTGATATTGATCACTTTTGCCGAGTGTATTTTTGGAAGAAAGGAAAACATTGGTTGCTGCTTAGCCTGCGTGGCCTGCATGGCCTGTCAATCCTGAACACCCATCCAGCCCGTGAAAATGTGTTAATTTGATAACTTAATTTAACAAGTTGTGAAAGTGCAACTGCATGGTTTGTTTGCTGTCTACACTTAATTAAGACGTTGCATGTATAGCTGAACCATTTATGTCCATCTAGAGCATGCTAATAATAAGCATGACAGCATTACAAAGAGAATCAATCAATCCGATAATAAATTATTGTTGCTTTTGTTAATAATTATGCAGGTGAAAAGCTCACAGTATGTATGCCTCATGCAAAGGGTGTCAACATATCGAAAAAAGCGACGTCAAGCTTCTCGGAAACAAGGCAAAAAAAACGCATCACGGGAATCTGATGCTCCTTCTTCATCAGATGGTAAGATCATGTGGTAGATCATTGCAGCTTAAATAAAGATACTGTATTTCACATCAAAATGCTTTTTCATTGCATATTGATTAAGAACATCCAAGTATTGGCGTATGAAGTACATGTACAAAGAACACAGACGTGAGACAGGACCTGGTCAACAAAAGTAATAATAAAACTGTGTCAAGCATGTATGCATTTTCAAGCAAATAGTCTACCCTAAATTCTCGAGTATAATGGGCATTTTTTTTTCATTGTGGTAGAAATGAAAAGTTGGGGGTGCCCAGTATACAAGGGTACAACAAGATGGCCATAAGGGTTTCGGTCATACACTGGTGCGCACTATACCCATGAATTTACTGGTAATTGAAACAAATTGTGTCCCTTATTTTGTTTCAGATGTTATAAAAGGTTTCCACAATTACCTTTTTGCAACGAAAGCTTGCACTCGTCAAGGAAAAGCCTATGCAAAGAGCATCACAAGGACTCTTAATCTATTGAGCAAAGCTATGACATGCACGATTCCTGACCTTCTGAACCCATCAATGCCTCAGAAGTAAGTTAAATATTATCATGAAAGTGAACAATCTCTCCTGTATCCCAATTCTTGATAACATACATTTTGTGTACTTATTTCTAAACGAATAACTGATGACGGGGTGATGGTGATTCTTTATCACTCTGTTGTTGTATTTAGTGGAAACGTTTGCTCAAATTGCATACAATTTATATTCTCTGTCACAGCTTACACAGAACAGTTTGTGACTAAACTCAATTTACCTCTGTACCAGCTTTAACATGCTTGTTAGAGGTGGAATTTTAAATTTTTTGTTTTGCCTTTCATCCAGAATTGTTTTGGCCCTTTCTGCTAACGGCTTGCAAGCAAAGACCATCTACAGGTACCTCTTTGCACTGAAGAGGGTCTGTCACTTCCTTATCATCTTTGATGACATGGCTAAAGTACTGCGAATTTCATCAGCATCTGTAGTGAAGACGCAAACAGTCACTGATGATTTCATGAAAAGTACCCGACCAGGCATAGTGGCACGACAATCAGAAGTAAAATCACAGATCAGTGGTGAGCAAATTGTTTTTTTGTCAGTTTCAAGCTCAATTCTATATTTTGGAGTGTGTTGAATAAATACAGTCCATTGTTAACTTTTAGGGACTGTTTATGTACATCTTTTATAATTATTCCCTGTATGTGTTTGGAATTTGAACAAGCACTCATCAATCTGAGGGTGCTAGAGTGTGTCTCTGTTTCCTTCCAGCCTTATTGTTCTTATTTGATTTAACTTTAGACATCATCATAGATGGCAAGTACATCCGTGAATTTCTGGACAAGGCAGAGGCTGAGTTGAGGCGGTTGTGCCAACCTGGTAAGTAGATCTTCCCTTTCTTAATCCTATTCATAGGGGGCAATGTGCCACACCAGGCTTTTTCTAATAACCCCAGAATGCTTTTGCTGATTTACAGTACTTGATTTTTTTACATTTCCTGACTTTTTCTGGGGATCAGTTTGGTGGCAAAACCAGTCTAGATAGGTTTAAATTATTTGACATTATCAAACCTCCATCTATTGACAGTGTGTTTTATTCATTGCATTTACCATGAAGACATAACCAATCAGCTGACATGGGCGCTTATCAAAAGGATAAGGAACTTAATCGTCATGAAAATCCTACTGAGTCAAGCCCCTCGAGCAGGGGTAATACAGAATGCGACTTTAGGGGAATTTATGGAGAGAAGGTGCATATATTCAAAGTAAGTGGTAACATTTTTTTTTTATTTTTTTTTAATAAAGCATGTATGCATCTTTTTTCCTTCTTTTTTTTTTTTGGGGGGGGTCTTTTAAATCTATTTTAGCTCAGCACAGAGCGTGAGCTTATTTTTGTCTGAATGGAAGCACATCCCGCCTCCCACCTTACCCTGCTTCTCTCACTCACCACACTCAGTGGCAGGGTGACCACTGACCAGTACAATCTGTTTGTAATTTAGACTCATGTACATGGAATTATAAATAGCCTCATACATGTACTTCAAAGTTGCCTGGAGATTTAACATCTTTGCTGATTTATCATTTATTATTGTTTTCCGAAATCTTGACCTATAGGTTGCCAAACACAAAACGGGACGACTTGGTCCGGCAACCGTCATCCTGAGATGTGAGCTGGAGAAGCAGCTCAGGTTCTATGTGACGCATGCACGCCCAGCATCCCGTGGCTGTCCAGGTGAGTGGTATCATATATAATTCACTTTGATTGCCAAGTGATTTGAAAATGAAATCTTATAGGTATAGGTTGCTCCCCTACTTTTTGTATCAGTACTGTGATTAGGTTAGTTGTTAGTTTCAATCTTTTCCTAAAATTTAGAATAGTTTAGGACTTGTTTTTAGGTCCTGGTTTTTCTTTGAGCCAAGTCAGAGCACATGAACAGTAGTCTGTAGTTTTTAACTCATGTGACACTTCTAAACTAACATGTCGATTCATTACATGAAAACTGTTATCTGCCTTGTCTTGATAATTATCAGGATATATTATCAAGAATCCAGATTCCCCCTTGTTTCTGGAAACAAATGGGGCCTGTGTGGTCAAGGTATCTCGGTTAGCAGATAGTACTTGGAAATCGATGGGTATGCCGGGCAGATGCGGAGCCACAATTTTGAGGAAAACAGCAGCAACCAAGGTGTGTGCTGGTCTCTGTGGTATTTATTAGCTTTTTCGCCGTGAAGCGAAAAGCTATTGTTGTTGTTCTGATTTTTAGCTTTCTTCTTCTTCTTCTTCTTCTTCTTCTTCTTTTTCTTGTGCCAAAATCCCATAGACAAAGCACAGGTTTTTTCGGAGGGCACATTTGCCATTGAACAAACTTTGATTTTTTTTTAACTTGACAAATGCATAGAGCCCTTTCTGAAGTTGTCTTTAAAACTTCATGACGTAACCACGTGTCACATGACAGCGCTTTAAAGGGGCAAATTTCAAACTCCGTTTTAAGCAAAAATACAATTCTGTTTTGTTCCAATTTTGCACTATATCTAAGTTGGGAAAAGGTGTATCCGAAAATTGCCATCATTTGATCTTGACATCATCTCATGAATATTAATGAGGTCATGAACTTTTAAGATTGTAACATTTAATTGAGCATATTTGGCCAACGGAGGAAGATTCTTTTATTTTGTTTGTTTATATCTATTCGGTATGTAGTCTAGAAACACCCTCCTGGGCCAAAATGCCATGACGCAATCGTGACGTCATCAAAATGCGTGTTTTTAAAACACATATTTGCCAAAGGTCAATCTTCTCGAAATTTGGTGGGCATTTAGATATTGGGCTAGACATTCTAAATCCTGAGTTTAGAAGCAATTGACCATTGTTCAGAATTATTATGATTTTTTTGAAAAATATAATGATGTCCCATACCCTTTGTGCACAAAATATGCACATGTGTTTTGGGGTTAGGAATGGAGGTTACGGGTTCGAATCCCATTGATGTCAATTTTTTGTTCAGAGAACCAGATGCGGAAAAGCGTTATGTTCTGTTTGCCAACAGAATCGCTAGTTATTCATAGTTATCCATAATACGGCCACCGGTGTTGTAACTTGTGATATTATAACCTTGTAAAATGTCCACAGTGGTCTGGTTTTACTGTATTTGAATAGGATGTGTGAACACTTCATATCAGGAAAATTGGAATATTTGCAACCGATTAAAAAAAACCAGGTCTTATAATATTATACACTGTACTGGATTTTTTTATCATTCAGTTGAACTATTAATTAGTTCTATTTTTTAATCAGTTCTTTCAAATTATGTTTATTTGGTAATTGCAACATATAAACCATGGTTTTTTTTTTATAACTTTGCTCTTTTCTTAAATTTGGGTGTTTCAGGTTGTTGGAGAACTCAATCCAAAAGAAGCAGACCAAGTGGCAGAGCTAATGGCTCATCAGCCAGCAACGCAGAAGGCTTACTATGTGGCAGCACAAGATACCGTGGACAAAATCCAAGCAAGCAATTTGCTGGCCTCAGTCCTCTGCAAGGTACATGTATAGAAGATCAAAAACTTGTTTAATACATGCATCCCTCTGAAGTTGAAAACTGAACAATATGTAATACATATTTCAATTGTAAAATTATGTGCAGATATAGATTTATATAATTAAGAAAACAAAATAAAATCAAAATTGGTGTAATGCATATCACAAAACAAAATATTATCTTGGTCCTTTGTTACATGTAAATTGCAGGATAAAGCACCTAGGCCTACATGTACTTCTGAGATGATGACCTCTGAGACCCAACACCTTCAGGTAATTATATAGTGATGTGTTTGCTGACTTCACAGTTTCACACTTCTTTTTAGAGCCTGCAAATCATGTTGACCTCTTATTGTTCCTCCTTTTTCCCCATTTTCTAACTTGGAGGGCATCCGGCCTTGTACATGTATATGTTTATACAGGAAAGTCATTTCTGGATAATCATGTCCTCTGTTTCGGTCAAATTCTAGGAAGAGACAACACCAACCTGCTCAGAACCGTCTCATGATTCGACCCCATCATGCTCAAAGAAGGTACATGTAACTTAGTTAATCATAATTTGTTTTGAATTAAGTGCTACTATTGCATGTTCATACTTAACACATATTCATGGTCAAGAGCCATCACATGTCTAGGCCTACATATTTTGTCACGCTGTTTAACAGACACACAGGCTGTAGACTATACAAAGTTTAAATAATACATGTCTAGATACGATAATGAACCACTCAATTGAGAAAGAGTCTGATGCCAGGGTGCAGCAGTCCACACACTTGAATTTTGCAAGTACACATGAACAGATATATCAGCTGGTTTTCTTGCACTCATCATGGCAAGTGGTGACTGGATATGTATTAGGTATAGTAACATCTATACAATACATACATATATAATAATTTTTGGGTGGATAGGAGTAGTTTTCTTTGGTTTGCCTTGGGAGTTGATCAACATTCAATAGCCACTAGCTCCATCTCAATTTCTAGTACAGCAATTCTATACAAAAGCATGATCTGTTGTCTGATGGCATTGCAGGATAAAGTATCGAGCAGTCGTGATCATGAGGAAAGGTCTCCTTTGTCCTCACACTCGGTAAGTTCTTACCCAATTTAATTAGTTAAAACCATTATTTGAAATTGGGAGAATGATCTTTATGAAGTGTATGAATTAATTCAAAAAGTGGCACTGGTAGTCTTATAGTGACCAATGTATTTTGTTAACTTGGTCATGCAGGCTTTCAAGTGTCCTACTTTTTTCTTCAAATTCCTAATGTTTCCTTTTCCCCCCATAACTAAAAAAAACATTAAAATTGTGTTACAGTGTGAAAATCACACAATAAACGGCTTTGGTATGGAGGGGACGAATATATATATATATAGTCATTGTACAGTGTTGTACCACCTTGATGAGGCTCACCAGAACTTCACATTGGATTTCTAACTTCACAAAAGATGATAATGAAGTAGACATTGTAAGCATGCCAAATAAGGCTTAGGATGATGCTGCGTTATTTGAAGACTCAATTAACGTTAACTACCCAACGGTTCTACTTTTATCCTTATGGTGTCCACCAAATTCCCACTTATGTCTTGTTTTATTGAAAATCCTTTCTCCGGTATGCTTTCACCGGAGGCTGCTTAAAAGCCAACTCATGTAACTAAATGACATTTTGTTTTGTTTGTCCTAGCTGCTAACTTTCTACGGTTTGCCAGTGAAACAGCATCCACAGACAATTTTTAGTCAACACGACAAGGACATTTTTTTGAGCAAATTTAAAGATATAAAAACAAAAGAACCAGGAGCCACCCTTACAAGAGTGGTGAGTTGGTTAACATTGGCGAGACAAACCATTAGATATAATTTAATTATTTTTTATTTTTAATATACATAGGTTATTGGAGATGCAGCGAATCAACGAAAGTTGGTGTCGTTAAGTTTCACAAACTCACACACACCAGTCTTTGTACGTCTTGGCTATTTTGTATTTCTGCTTCCAAACTGTGTTGTACAACTTGTGTGGTGGATGTGTACAGTACACCCATTTTTGGGGTTATGCATCGCATATACCAGTATACCCTCTGATTACCTATAATATGGGATCAGAACCCCCTTCTGATAATCCAGTGTATTGGATTTTTTGTATAAGTTTCTCTGTATTGTTTGACTGTAGGCAGATATCATACTACAAGATGATTCCAGCTTAAGAAAATTCAACCGCAAACAAATTGCAGATAAGCTGAGGAACATGCTTCAGATGATGAAGAAAGGTATGGCAAATTGCATGATCAAATTTCTTCAAAGCAGTAACATATTCTGTTTTTCTGATGCCAGTGTTTTTAAATATGAACATGAATAAAAGTGCTGTAAACTGCTCATTCATGACACTAGAACAACCTAAACCTTTTTAATCCAGAAAGTAAGCCAGCCTAGTCATGTTTTTGCATGTCCCTGAGAGGCATTTTGAATTAGACTTTGCCCTTGAGAAAGGTCCTATTAGGATCGAAATGTCAGGCCCTCTAACTTTTGTGAATTTGGCTTCATTTCTTTTTATTTCTTATAGAATCATTAAAGGAAGCAACAAAGTGTAAAACCAAAAGGTAAGTAAAATAATGGTTTATAAATATACAGTTTCAAGGCTTGCAAAAGAAGCACTCATAATTTCCTCGATCAGTCTCATGGTTATGATCAGACAATTTAATTACATTTAATAATCAGTTGTACAAATATGCTTTAGGTTCCTTGAGAACCATTAGCATTGGCATAACCAACACCCGTGCTCAATCACACTGAAATGAATTGGAAATGAACAGTTGTCCTTTATTAATGCAATCTTTGGTTTTGGACAGAAATCTAAACCTATTTATGTTTATTTACTGTGGTTTTTTTTTCAGCAAGAACCATATTGAACAAATGAAAGAGGATGACCTCACAGACAGAATACTTCGGGGAAAAAAATACCTTAAAAATATCTTCCAGGGCAAGGTGAGCAGTATGTACTCTAAAACATTTATATTTATAATTTTTAAAAGTTTATCAAACAAAGTGGGCTCAATGAAGTTAATGAACAAAGCCCAAGCTTCTGGAAAATGTTTCTTCTAGTAGTAGCCAATTAAAAAAAAAAGATATTTGAAAAGGGCATTGCTGCAATGTGTCAGGTCTGATGACATGTCTGATGAGACCCAGACTTCAATCACAAAGCTGAGGCTGGTAACAAAAAGTAGGCAACATGAGTAAGGGCATAACAACACATGTACATTTTGTTATTACTGGAACTTTGATTGCAGGACCTTACATGCTGGCGCCACAGGAGCTTCATGCAAGGAGGGCATTCCAGGGGTATGTATTCAGAGCATGCTTTCATGCTAAATACATTTTAACTTCTATTCAACCACTAAACTAAATGATTGAAGAGGCAGGGAAACCCCAGGAAAAACAAATAGGTTGGGACTAAAAACTCAATCCATTATGGATCAGGCTGAGAACCCAAGCAGCAGTAATGGAGGGGTAGAACAGTGACTGTGACTACTGCAGTGACTACTGACTAACCAAAAGCCATGCGTTATTGCTCATTTTGGCCTGAATTAAACTGATATACTTCTATAGACCATGCCTAAAATGGATTATGTTGGTTTATTATGTTTATTTGCAGAACAACTGAAGTATGGTGCTGCAAAGGGCCCCTTCACTGAGGCACAATTCGAGCAGGCTGCTGAGGTAGTTGTCAGGACATTTGGGGATAATGAAACAAAGGTTGGTAGTCATAGGTCAAAAGTTCATTCATGAATCCCATACATGTATGCATTAAAGTTTTTCAGTTGATTTTGTCAGCAAAGCATTTTTTAATATCTGTTCAAAAATTTGTTTTTGCTATTGACTTTAACTAAATTTGCCCTAATTATGTCCTCAGGTGATCAATTATGTGGTATTGGAAAGGACATGAAGACATTTGTTGAATGAGGTTTTGTGATTTGTTGTCAGAAGCATGCCGTTTATAGGCAAAGCTGAGCTGAAAGCTCAACAGGTTCGGTTCTGAACATATATTGCTTCTCTGGAAGCACACCTGCATGGAAATTTACAAAAAGCTATGATCCTATGTGTCTTGGAAGCAAATTTAGGCAGTGCTTTTTGGAGGAAGGCCCTTGAATTACTTTTCAGTCACATTAACAGGCTTTTTTCTTTCTTTTCAGCACCACGACTACATATTAAAAGTAATTTTGCCTGAGGCACTTTTAAAGGTAGCTGAATGGGAATTGAATATAAGCCGTGAAGAGGCCGAGGAACTCTTTTCCCGAGGATGAGCTACTACAGTTCCACTCTTTAGGCAGGCCTTCATGTACTTTGTACATTGCATTACTGTGTTGCGGCCTATGGCCCAGCCTCTTTAGGCAGGCCTTCATGTACTTTGTACATTGCATTACTGTGTTGCGGCCTATGGCCCAGCCTCTTTAGGCAGGCCTTCATCTACTTTGTACATTGCATTACTGTGTTGCGGCCTATGGCCCAGCCTCTTTAGGCAGGCCTTCATCTACTTTGTACATTGCATTACTGTGTTGCGGCCTATGGCCCAGCCTCTTTAGGCAGGCCTTTATGTACTTTGTACATTGCATTACTGTGTTGCGGCCTATGGCCCAGCCTCTTTAGGCAGGCCTTCATCTACATGTACTTTGTACATTGCATTACTGTGTTGCGGCCTATGGCCCAGCCTCTTTAGGCAGGCCTTCATGTACTTTGTACATTGCATTACTGTGTTGCGGCCTATGGCCCAGCCTCTTTAGGCGGGCCTTCATGTACTTTGTACATTGCATTACTGTGTTGCGGCCTATGGCCCAGCCTCTTTAGGCGGGCCTTCATCTACTTTGTACATTGCATTACTGTGTTGCGGCCTATGGCCCAGCCTCTTTAGGCGGGCCTTCATCTACTTTGTACATTGCATTACTGTGTTGCGGCCTATGGCCCAGCCTCTTTAGGCAGGCCTTCATCTACATGTACTTTGTACATTGCATTACTGTGTTGCGGCCTATGGCCCAGCCTCTTTAGGCAGGCCTTCATGTACTTTGTACATTGCATTACTGTGTTGCGGCCTATGGCCCAGCCTCTTTAGGCAGGCCTTCATCTACTTTGTACATTGCATTACTGTGTTGCGGTCTATGGCCCAGCCTCTTTAGGCAGGCCTTCATCTACATGTACTTTGTACATTGCATTACTGTGTTGCGGCCTATGGCCCAGCCTCTTTAGGCAGGCCTTCATGTACTTTGTACATTGCATTACTGTGTTGCGGCCTATGGCCCAGCCTCTTTAGGCAGGCCTTCATCTACTTTGTACATTGCATTACTGTGTTGCGGCCTATGGCCCAGCCTCTTTAGGCAGGCCTTCATCTACATGTACTTTGTACATTGCATTACTGTGTTGCGGCCTATGGCCCAGCCTCTTTAGGCAGGCCTTCATGTACTTTGTACATTGCATTACTGTGTTGCGGCCTATGGCCCAGCCTCTTTAGGCAGGCCTTCATGTACTTTGTACATTGCATTACTGTGTTGCGGCCTATGGCCCAGCCTCTTTAGGCGGGCCTTCATCTACTTTGTACATTGCATTACTGTGTTGCGGCCTATGGCCCAGCCTCTTTAGGCGGGCCTTCATCTACTTTGTACATTGCATTACTGTGTTGCGGCCTATGGCCCAGCCTCTTTAGGCAGGCCTTCATCTACATGTACTTTGTACATTGCATTACTGTGTTGCGGCCTATGGCCCAGCCTCTTTAGGCAGGCCTTCATGTACTTTGTACATTGCATTACTGTGTTGCGGCCTATGGCCCAGCCTCTTTAGGCAGGCCTTCATCTACTTTGTATATTGCATTACTGTGTTGCGGCCTATGGCCCAGCCTCTTTAGGCAGGCCTTCATCTACATGTACTTTGTACATTGCATTACTGTGTTGCGGCCTATGGCCCAGCCTCTTTAGGCAGGCCTTCATCTACTTTGTACATTGCATTACTGTGTTGCGGCCTATGGCCCAGCCTCTTTAGGCAGGCCTTCATGTACTTTGTACATTGCATTACTGTGTTGCGGCCTATGGCCCAGCCTCTTTAGGCAGGCCTTCATCTACATGTACTTTGTACATTGCATTACTGTGTTGCGGCCTATGGCCCAGCCTCTTTAGGCAGGCCTTCATGTACTTTGTACATTGCGTTACTGTGTTGCGGCCTATGGCCCAGCCTCTTTAGGCAGGCCTTCATCTACATGTACTTTGTACATTGCATTACTGTGTTGCGGCCTATGGCCCAGCCTCTTTAGGCAGGCCTTCGATTGTATCGTGGGAACCCCAGTTTTCGACGGTACGCGTTTTCGAAGCTTGGCCTTCTTACTCACATCGCACGATGGTTTCCTGCTCTTGTCCGTCACCGAAAATGTGGAAAGTTAAGGCTCTTCCAGTTGGCAAAACTCGTGTGATTCAAAAAGTTGCTCTTTTGGGGTCTATTTTCCTAGGTACAAAATTGGCAGTTGCTTCGTAGCTCCAGTTTTCTTCATTGTTGGTCCTAAAAAAATTCTGAGTGTACCATAACAAACCCCAACATACGTAGAAAACAAAAAATAGCACGCAACTTGAGGCAGTCAGTTCTGGGTAAAACTATGGAGGCTCCTAAAGGGCGTCTCGCTTATTTGTTTTTATTTTTATTTTTATTTAAAGGCTTTTATAAAAAAAGTGAACAAAATAAAAGGGCAGCTACAGAAAGTACCAAGAAGGAGGAAATGTGTCTCTTGAGTGACATTGGGAAAGGTCATAACTGAAGAAGCAGTGAGAAAGAGGATTGTGGAGTTTTTTAAACGTCACAAAAGAAGACATCAACCAGACCAAAAAGTTTTAAGCATAATATTTATGAATGATTTGAGGAAAGTGTTAGAAGCAGTGTCCAAAAAAAACACAAAGATGAACAACAACAAAAACATACAGGGAAGAATTTTACAGTGCCACACAGCATTTTGAGTTATTTTAATAATTTATTTTGAGTTTGGCTGCACTGGGACACCTTACTAAACACCACCGTCGAAAATAGGTGACGATACTTACTGCGCGGTGCGCCGTGGACATCAACAAAACCGGGTAATCTTGCGGAAATGACAGGCTTGATCAACATTCTACAGGATTATTCTTATAGGCTGTGGTGTGGACAAAGTGACTGAGAGCTCTGTTAGTGTGGTACTTTCGTTCACATTGGTCAGCTTGAAGAAAAAGGCCTTATATCGTCGAAAATCGGTAACTGGAGAATACACATACATAATTATACCAGATTGAAGCTTATGTCAAAATATTAAAAAATAACTTCAGTTAAGGAGTGAGCCTTTCAAACTCAACAGCCCCGAAGTCCAACGGAATAGAAGGACAAAACGACGAAGCCGTTGCAGGATTCACGCTGCATGTGCATCCACGTACGTGTACATTCGGTGCATGTACGCTCAATTTCGTACGTACGTACGTCTACGTTGGACAGTTTTGCATAGCCCCGGACACAATTGCATGTGCACATATATCACAACAGACATATATTTCTCGTTCTTTTAATCCTTCTTGTCGCCAAAATCCCATAGACTTTGTACAAGGGTTTTGTAAGAGCCACTTTGTCCATTGAACACGCTTGGATTTTTTTCAAATTTTGCGAATACATAGAGCCCATGCTGAAGTAATGCACAGTATCGTTGAAATAATCGTGACGTCACCACGTGTCACGTGAAAGCGCTTTAAGTCCATTTTTAGCAAAAGTACACATTCGTTTGGTTTCATCTTTCCACTACATCTAAGTTGGGAAAAGGATCATGACGTCATTTCATGAATATTTATGAGGTCATGAACTCTTCAGATTGTCACATTCAATTGAGCGAGATTTTTTTCATTTTTTCGTTATTATCTATTTGGGATGTAGTTTAAAAACACCATCCGGGTCGAAAATGCCATTACGCAATCGTGACGTCATCAAAATGCGTGTTTTTAAAACACATATTTGCCAGAGGTCAATCTCCTCGAATGTTGGTGAGCATTTAGCTATTGGGCTAGACATTCTTAATTCTGAGTTTGGAACCAATTGACCATTGTTCAGAATTATTATGATTTTTAGAATAAAAATATGCACGTGCGTTTTGGGGTAGGAATGGAGGGTGTGGGTTCGAATCCCGTTGATTTAAATTTTGTTTTCAGAGAACCAGATGCGGAAAAGCGTTGTTCTCTTTGCAAACAGACATAAATCTCTAGTTGGCTTTTCCGCCGGTACATCGTAGCGGAAAAGACTGTCCGTTTGTTCTGATTTTTTTTCAGTTTCTTCTTTTACATCTTCTTCTTCTTGGTCTTCTTCTTCCTCGATTCTTCTCGCCTCGGAATCTAGAGAACTACAGAAGATTCTTCAGCCAAACTTGACACACACAAAGTACACGACCCACCCTTGTGCCTCAAGTTGGATTGAAGTGAGTTGTTTAAAAGACGGTTACGTGACCGCTGTTTGAAATTTGAACTTGAAAACCGTCAAAAAATCATAACAAATCAACGGTTGGCTCCCATGTCTTTCTGTTTGCGGCATGTGGGAGGTGGTTCCAGCCGCTACAGATCGATGACCTTTGTGATGTCATTTGACCTCGTCTTACGGTCGAAACAGAAAGTGACGTTGTAAAGGCTCGTATTCAAATTTGGAATTTAGATTTTTTAGACAGATTTGGAGACGTTGTGAGGTCAAAGTTGAGTCAATTTCTGTAATTCATTAACATATGACGTCATCAAATACTCGAGGGCCCTCTAGCGGCAGGTTGAAAATGTGCGAAAATTCGGCAGGAAGATAGCCACACACTCGGACAATGCACGACAAGTTTTAAAGGCATGACGTAAACAACGGAAATTATAAATGAACATTTTATTTTTTATTCCAAAATTCATAGAAATTCATTGAAATAAGATACGTTTTTAATTTGTTCACCACATGAAAGAGTACATTTTTCCTTTCCGATGATACCTTCCTTACATATGCTGCCAGTAGTTTTAAAACGCCTGTGGTGATGAAAAATATAATTTCCATGTGTGTGCGTGTCTCAAGGTCGAGAGGGGGCTCTTGCTTGGACAGAACCACTGCCTGAGACTGGGTCGGGAGGGGTGTTCGGTAAATGCTCTCTACTGTACAAGCGGTATAAAGCAGGTGCGCAGTGTTTTATAGGCTGGCATACCCGAAAGAGGGGCGGAGGGAGGGCGAGGAGAGCAGGGAGTTTGGGGGAGAGGGGAGAAGGGGATGGAGTAAGAAAGGGCGGGAGAGACGTAGAGAGGGGAGAGAGGTGGTCGAGGGGCGCAGGGCAATAAAAAAGGGAGATAGGGGGTAGAGAGAGGGTGAAGAGGAAAGGGGGATAGAGAGGGTGATGGAGAGAAAGGGTAGAGCGAGGGGCTTTACATATTGGGGCTGGAGGCGACACCGAGATGGTGAAGAGGGGAGGGTTAGAACAAAGGTTGTGGCTGGGTACACAGTCAGTACACAGTAATCGAAATAAAGTAACCGAAAACAATAACGGAAACATGTGCACGATTGCCGCCGGCGGGTGCAGTGAGTGACAGCTCAAAAATTGTTACATGTGTACAAAGTAGAGGTAAACGACATCACCTTTCACCGTCTCGATCTTTCGGCTTTTTGAGACAGAAAAGTCTGGAATTACGGTATTACCCACAAGAAATCATTAAAATTATTGTTTGTTTGATGCCAAACGGAGCGTTTGCAAAGGGAGCAGTGGGGGTAGTAGAAGAAAAAATAGCCCCCATGAATTAAGGAGCTGATAGGATATCAAAACATTAGGCCATTAATGAATTCTTTTTTACAGGTTCACCGGCTTGGTAAGCAGCGACAGAATTACATGTTTGTTCTAATAATAAAGAAAATTCTGTTCTACTCATCGGCACCAGTAGTAGGCCTACAGTGTAAACGGATTATGAAAAAAAAATGTCGGAGCGCCCGACGACTGCGCAATGCTAGACTTTCACTAGCGCACGAAGCATGATGAAAATACTTGAGTTAGTACATGTTTATGGAACTCATTCATTTCCCAAATGATGATGCTGTTGGACTCCACGAAAGTCACTACTACTAAAAATTCATGGCTAGCTTCAGTGAAGGCTGTGGTTTCAGCTGTCGCCACGTGCGTGACACTGGACGGTCGCTTTTGTTTATTCTTAAGTGGTATAGTATGGCTTCTTCAGTTCTCGAACGACGGTTCCCAACAGCAAAAACGGCTGTGAATTGAAGAACTTTTTATTCTCCAAGAATGACAGCTGACTGCCCCTCATTAGTCACATGCATGCAGACACGTGTAGGCCTCTGTAGTCTGTACACGTACTGTATACTGTACAACAACTTGATCAGCATAACCACACGATAAACAACGCGCAGTGACGGAAGGCGGAAAACTTAGTGCAGAACAAACGTACAACAAATCATGCATGGTTGTTGTTTTCAAGTTAAAAAAACTATGTACATGTACATGAAGTAAAAAGTCTCTGGGAAAAGGGGCAAAGTGAAATCTAGGGCAGTAGAAAGGTTGTATTTCCGAGGGAAATGTAATAATACCATCAGCACTGAAGCGGTCTGCAAATCCTGGACGGCATTTTATTTTCCGATTCGATGATTCTTTAACTTTAAGAAAGCTCCTGTTACTCAGTGTTATGATCCGCATCAGCCTATTGAGATTTAGGTCGTGTCGGTTCAATTTGGTGTGTGAACAGTTAGCAACCTTGCAACGGCTCGCTTTTTTATGCATTCGGCAAAAACAAATTGTTTCCATTATTTAAGAAAAAAAAGAGGAAAAGTGAAACTTTTGAATATTGGAAACTTTTTTGTACGATTTTCCGAAGCACCAAACTTCGGGTACAAAGTCAGAAAAGTGCAGCCTTGCAGCCCCCGATTTAAGACTTAATTGGCTGCAACTCAGGTTTACATTTTTTTTTGGTAGGCTACAACAGTTTATACTGCGAGTTAAACGAAGATAAAAATTATTCAAACTTACGTCTTTCTTGTTCTTGAAGTGGCGGCACTGGTGTTCTTATCATCTGCTGGTCTTGAGTTGAGATCTCGTGGCCACGATATCCTGGGAACCTGACCACCAGTACGCCCTCGGTTTTCAAATCCGCCACTCGCCCATCGCACCATCTCCCAAGTTCGTCAACTGCTTGCACACGGCTGCCAACACCGAATTTCCCCATCGTTTTCCCCCTTAAGTATTAGCAATGCATTTTAGGAAAAGGCCCAATAACTCTTGACAAACTGAAATCAGCGTCTTAAGTGAGGCAATTAAGAACTAACCCCACGCTAACTACTCTTAAAGCCAGACGCATCACACCATACAAAATAGTGCACGTCCGACAGGATATATTGCGGGTATACGCTTGGTCGAGAATCAAAATAATATAATCATCGTAAGATTTATAATAAATGAACGGCGACATTTGATAAGGAAGAAATGCAGAGTAATTTTACCCCTTTTTGCATTACTTATTACTGCATTTTACTATTATTTTTGTCTAAATAAGGTCTACATGTACTATGGCAAGCTACCACAGGAAACTACTTTCCGTATGCAACGTACCACTTCCGTATGCAACATGTATTCATGCGCGCGTCGGGAAGAGCAGCGAAAAAAATCTCTGCTCGCAATAAAATCGATTTCGGCCATTACTTTACCGATTTCCACCGTTCGAAGGAGAAAAAATATTAACATTAAACAAACATTACGACTATAACATTGATATAATCAGGAATGATGGCATTATATTGCCTATTGATCTGTTGCAACTCTGAGGCACGATGTCTTATCAGCTCTTTGTTGATTTAGTGCTGATAACGATCTTAAGAGTCCAACTCCAAATCTATGCGCTCCGACCCGAGTTGAGGCCGGTCAACTCGGGTTGGCTTTTAAAGGGAGGTACACGTAATGGTGCTCAGTTATAATAATTGCCCCCCCCCCACACACACACACACACACACACACACAAGAAACTGTACAGTAGACACGCAACACAATTCCAAAATTGTGACAATCAATCCTCAAAAATCCTTGTTTGAGTCAAACACAACCTAGCCTCAATCCTCAAAAAAATAATTGCTTGAGCCAAAGACAAAAAATCCTGCAACACTACTCGGAGGGTTTTGGAGGAATCAGGGAGGTTAGGTATTTGGACATATATATGTGTAACTACATGTATGCATTTTATTCTCTACATAACATTAACAATGACAGAGTACCCTCACAGTCAATATGAATACACAAAACATATGCACATTATAGATTGTATGGCATACTTGCTTAACTAAGTTCAATTTTGACACAAGATGCGTGTCATTCATAGTAACTCTATTTGTTTAAAATGATTTACAGGAAGACGATTTTGTTTTATCCAGAAAATGTTCAGGAGAAAACGAATATCGCCGCTTGCTGAAGCACAAAGTTATTGTCTTTCAGGATTGGACAAGCCCGGTTTCAGGAAGAGATATAATGATGATAACATAGGTAAGTAATTGATAGTATGAACTCCATATAATACATGATAATAATAAAAATGAATTTATGGGCCGTTGAGTGCATTTGTTTTCATTCTCAGGTTTTGAGAAGGGTTAAGGAGCACTTGTGTTATACAATTTTGGAAAATGCTTGTGATCTTAATTAGCACAGACTGGGGAAACATTTGAGTTCTCCTTCATATAATTGCAAGCACTACAGTTCAACATTTACTATTTTCCCATTTTTTTTATAATAATCTACGCACTGAGCAATTAATGGTTTGCAGTAAATTTTTTGAAAGTGTATTTCCAAACACCTTAGGTGAACATTGAATTTATTGCAATCTTGAATTTACAAAAGAAATGTTTTCTCATGATTGGTGTTTGTTTTAGAGAGAAAAAGAAAAGTTTTCTGTTTTTCCTTGTTTGGGGGGCACATTCATAATTCAGGTGATTTCAAGTTTGCCAATCAGAATCAGCACATTGCATTTTAATGATATTCTAACATGCGTCAAGCGGTATGGAAAATAACAGCATACAGAAGGAAATATTTCTTACGACCAGTAGTCCTACATATATGTAACCATTTTTTTATTTTTTTTCATTGTTACCAAAACATAGGTGTCTGTAACTTCTTCCATTTTGTTCATATATTACACATTTGTTTGATTATTTAGGGTTTGGTCTTTTCACCGAAAAGAGGTTTGATCCAGGAAGCTTCCTTCTGGAATATAGAGGAGTGGCTGATCATGATGACAGTGAGGACATTGACTCTTCATTTGTGTTTAATTTTAAGCACGACGGAGTAACCTACTGGTGAGTGCAATTTACAAATGAAATTGCGAGACATTTTCTTCCAAAATTTAATATTAGTATTTTCTTTGTGCTGGATAAGTCGTTTGCTGTAGCAAAACTCAAGTTAACTCTGTGCCCATTGACCACCTCGACCACTGATGATGAGATCAAATGATGAATCTAAATGTCCAAAATATGCAAAGCTTTCCTCAGGTGTTACCTGATTATGAATGCACAAAGTGCATAGATTGACTGGCAATGGGTGCCAAAATGCAAAATCGTGCACGCAGCATATATTTGATTATGGCAAAAAATGATGCAGCAAAGCACAATTGCATACAGACCAAGATCCAGGTACATGTATAGAGAATGGCCTTGCCCCCAGAAAAGAAACTGTTGCATCAATCACTCGGTAACTTGCCAATGTCTACATGATCCTCCACTTTCGATTTTTTGTTTGTACCCTGACAGCTTCAATGCCAAGGACACATCATGTCCAGCGAAATTCATCAATGATGAATGGAAAAAGCCCAATTGTAAAATAAAACAATTTGTCGTAAATGGGCAACCTCATCTGTGCATATTTGCACTGACAAATATTAATGAAAACGAAGAACTAAGATATGACTACGGACCAGAGAACTTCCAATGGCGCAAGGTATGTTGTTAGAATTATAAATATTTTTTTTTTAATTGTATTAATAAATTGACTCAGTTGTTTATTTAATGACATCAATTTTATTACAAAAATGAATGTTCTAACTTAGCCAGTGATGTGTTGCCCTAAAACTGCCTTTGACAGTTTAACATGGTTGGTGAACATTCCATATTCACCATTTACCGTGGAAACCCTACATGGTTTATTAATTTGCAAACCGGCACTTAAATTAATAAAAACCTGTGCAACCATGGACCCATATGGTCCTTTTTAGGTATTACCCAAACCACCCCGTCCCCATTAATTGTGAATGAAAGGCCACCGTCCACAATCCTCTTTAGACTTAGAGCAGAGCAGAGCAGTCTAGTCTTCTTCTCCCCTCTGCAGCTCCCACACTAAATTTAGTCAGATTGCAACACATCTCATCGACCCAATCTTGGTGTTCCGACACTGTTCTGTGTCTCCAGCTTGCACACTTCAAGTTAGTCTGAGTTTAGAAATAAGTCTCATCGACCTAATATTGGTGTTTGGAGTCTGCTAATTCATCGTCAGTAATTTGTGCCACTCTCTTTGTAACACCCAGGACCTAGGACTTGAGACGACCAAAAAAATCTATGTGTTACAGTATGAACCAAGTAGGATGTCTACGGTTGGTATGCCTGGAATCAGTATATACCTGTTGTAACACAATGGATTACATTGTAATGTAATTTACATACCAACTTTATGTGGACATCCTACTTGGTTTATGTTTGCAAACCAAGAGATTGGTCATAACCTGCATAGAGATGGACCCATGTGGTTGTGTAATATATTTTACAACTGCAGACTTGAGTTGAAACCGTCTGTTATCCCGACATTCACAAATGTAACCCATTGTGTTACAGTTGGTATTGATTCCATGCATACAAACTGTGGACATCCACAATGTATGAATTGGTTCATACATTGCAAACCAGAATTTTGGTCATTACATGCAACCATGGACCCATGTGCTTATATAATGTAGTATACAATTGCAGAGTGCAGACTTGAGTTGAAACCGTCTGTTATCCCGACATTCACAAATGTAACCCATTGTGTTACAGTTGGTATTGATTCCATGCATACCAACTGTGGACATCCACAATGTATGAATTGGTTCATACATTGCAAACCAGAATTTTGGTCATTACATGCAACCATGGACCCATGTGCTTGTATAATGTAGTATACAATTGCAGAGTGCAGACTTGGGTTGAAACTGTCTGTTATCCTGACATTCACAAATGTAACCCATTGTGTTACAGTTCGTATTGATTCCATTATTATTATTATTTATTATTATTTATTCATGCCATTCAATTTACAACACATACAAGATGGGCAAGTGAGAGACAAAAGCAAAAACAATTGCTGTGGCCAGAGACCTGTCACTCCGCATCGAGCTGTGACTTTAAACTATGAAGTAAATTAATATAAATAAATAAGTATAACTTAATATAAAAATAATTATTTGAAAAAAACTATTGCATAATTGAAAAGGGTCACAGTGAATAGTTGGATAGATTAAGAGGAGAGAATATAGTTCCTAAGAGTAGCAAGAAAAGATGAAAAGGGCTGTAAAACAATACCATTGCGAATATTTTCAGACAGATTAGACCAGAGTCGAGGGAAAACATGGAAACAAGATAAATGCAGGGATTGAGTCCTAGCTTGACGGTGGATAAATACATTCATTACAGCAAAGTCACGACGAACAGATAATTTCGACCAACCAAGAGATCCCAACCTATCACAGTAACTCATGTCACCACGCTTCTCACCCAGGATAAAGCGGGTGGCACGCCTTTGTATTTTCTCCAAATCATCGACCTGCTTCTTAGTTTGAGGGAGCCAGGCAGGTACAGCATACTCCAATTTAGGAAGAACGAGAGCTTTATACAATAAAAGTTTTGCTGAAGTAGAAGTAGAAGAATTGAATGCAACAGTATTGATGAGAGCAAGTGTGCGATTTGCAGAAGAAACAACATATTTAACATGATCATTCCAAGATAGCTGATTGTTCAGAGTGACTCAGAGATATTTAATTGTAGAAACAGAAGATAAGATGGGGACGATAGATGGCATTGAAGGTCATACCATTAGAGTCACTCCAAACACTCAGTGTATCAAGATCCTGCTGGAGAGTAGTAACATCAGAAGGAGCACAGACTTTGCGGTACAGTAAAATATCATCAGCGAATAAAGCACAATCACAGTTGATGTGAAGGTGGATATCATTAACAAAAATATTAAAGAGAAGAGGTCCAAGTACACTGCGGAACGCCAGACTTCACCGCACACCAGTTACTCTCGAGACGGCCCACTAGGAAATCCTTCACCCACCTCCAGAGAGCACCCTCAATGTTACACCCAGAAGCAAGCTTACGGAGAAGAATGTCGAGAAAAACTGCATCTATTCTGGGAGGGTTACGGTGGTCAAGAGCAGCTGCCCAATTGTGATAAACACTGAGCAACTGCGTGACACAAGACCTACGGGGGATGAATCCATGCTGATTTATAGACATTAGACAATTAGAACATTATCTGAGATTATTCTCTCCATCCTACATGTACTTGAATTGGTTCATACATTGGGTTGAAACTGTCTGTTATCCCGACATTCACAAATGTAACCCATTGTGTTACAGTTGGTATTGATTCCATGCATACCAACTGTGGACATCCTACATGTACTTGAATTGGTTCATACATTGCAAACCAGAACTTTAGTCATTACATGCAACCATGGACCCATGTGCTTGTATAATGTAGTATACAATTGCAGAGTGCAGATTTGAGTTGAAACTGTCTGTTATCCTGACATTCACAAATGTAACCCATTGTGTTACAGTTGGTATTGATTCCATGCATACCAACTGTGGACATCCTACATGGTTTACCGGCATACATTTGCAAACCTGCACCTGTGGACCATGTGGTTGTGTAATATATTTTACAACTGCAGACTTTGAGTTGAAACTGCAGTATATGTTATCCTGACATTCAAATGTGCTATAGTGGGTACTGATTTCATTTGCATTAATTCACATAAGGGATGTGGCATGCAAAATACATGTGACACTGCATTGTCTTTTAAGTGAGGTGTAATTGACCAATTATGCATATATACTCTAGAATATTGATTTGTGAATATTTAATGAATGTGTTAATGTATGGTGCATGGTCCTTATTAAATTCAGTGCAGAATGCAATTATATTTTCAGCTCACTAAATACAGACATAGCCTCAAAGTGTAAAAACCACTGAACCCTTGCTGCGTATGCATTAATGACTAGCAGCATATTCTTGGTTTTTTTGTTTTTTTTTTTGGGGGGGGTGGGATGAATCAATTCTCTGTGTGAGTTTCATATTGCTTAACCTGTCCTATGTATTAATCAGTCCCCAGGGAAAACAGGAGTCGATGTGCCATGAAAGAATTGACATCAGAGACAAAGAGCGAACCAATAGCCGAAGTTGCAGCAGTTTAAGCCACGTTGATGACCCATCATCACAGAGAATGGTAAGTACTACATGAAATCATTATCTTTGCCTCTGAATAAATCCTCTCGTCTTGTGTCCTATTGCAATGAAGCCAAAGGCTAAGTTGGGTGCACTTGATTGATATTCATCATAACCTGTAATCATGGACCCATGTGGTTGTAGACAACTGCAGACTTGAGTTGAAACTATCTGTTACCATGACATTGAAATGTAACCATTGTGTTTCAAGGCATGATTCCATGCATACCAACTGTGGACATCCTACATGTACTCATACATTTGCAAACCAGAACTTTGGTCATTACATGCAACCATGGACCCATGTGCTTGTAAAATGTAGTATACAATTGCAGAGTGCAGACTTGAGTTGAAACTGTCTGTTATCCTGACATTCACAAATGTAACCCATTGTGTTACAGTTGGTATTGATTCCATGAATACTGTAACGCGCGCGCCCCTCGGCAGCAAGGGGGTTCGGCGAGGGCGCCCCACACTTGGGAGCGCGCGCGCGGACGGCACCGCGCCGGAGAGTCCCTGAGCGGTTAGAGACAGGTCCGTTGGGAGGAAATATACCGCCAGTATTGATGTGCGCTTCCGGTCTGGTATACTTACAAGGGGGACGGAGACATTTGACCCATGACAAACACGTAACAGTCGTTGGACAGAAACGCGGGGACTACCGTTTGCAGGACAACACTTTCGAACTGGTTTATTCGTATCGCATCTGACTCGGCTCTCGTAGGGGACCCTCTATAAGCTTAAATGAACGTGAGGACCAAGCACCGAGACATCAGACAGTGTACCCCCGCACAACATAACATAGTGCCCACAACGGGAACAGTGCAACTGGCTAATACTGCACAGACCTAACGTGGCATACTCCTGACGCCAGGGCTCCTTGCTTGAGGGGCTAGAGTTGTCGGACTGCAACCACCCCTCGCGCTTATCAGCGCCGAGAAGGCGATCTCACTCCAACACGCCGCACATCCCGCAGCCCCTCACAGCAATACGAATCGCAGGCCCCTCACGAGGGACCTATACCGCACCACCAGTAGCCCTGAACAGCCAGGAGCAGTCACGCTCAGAAAGGTGACTTACCACGCTCGTCCGCTATTGCCGACAAGCCCCGACTACCGATCCGCAGCTCTTTATAAAGGCTCCCCGCAGCAGCACAACCCTCAGCACGTGATCGCAACGACCAATCAGGGCGCGCTGGGCGGAGCCAACGGCTGGCCGGCCTGTTCTATTTCCCGGGCGGGGGTAACCTGCCCCTCAGTCGCGTTACATGGCCTCCTGACAGGCCCTAATGTCCCCATTAAGGAACAGCCGACTTTCAAAGAAAGATAACGCGACTGCGTTTTACAAAACTTTTACTCCTGCAAAAGAAATACAAATTTAATACAAAAATAAACAGTTATACAAAAATAAAACCTAACTACGCTGTAAGGAAAGAAACAACATTAATAAATAATCATGAAGGATGCAGAACTTACCATTCCTAGGATATGCTATATAATTACTGGAATTTTCTTTGGATCATCAAAAATATACACAAATATTGCAATGATTAAGGCAAGTGATTGGACGGCTAGAATGTGGCTCTTAGGAAGGCTTTATATAGGCTCTACTAGGTCGCCGCGGGGTCATCTCGCGAGAAGGCTCGGGTGCAATCGATGAAGACGTCCTGGTAGTAGGTACGTTGTCGATCCTCACGATGAATCATCACCCCATCGACGTAGGTGAAGGTGTGGACCTGTTCCACGATGGTGGCGAGCTTCGGGACTCGGGGCTTCAGGCGGTGTACATGGATGGGTCTTGGGTCGGGCTTGCGGTCCTTGGCCTTCGGGATGGGACTCCTGTTGGGCTGGGCAGCATCCTCCTTCGGCGGGACGTTGGGCTGGGCAGCATCCTCCTTCGGCGGGACGTTGGGCTGGGCAGCATCCTCCTTCGGCGGGACGTTGGGCGCCTTTGCGTTGCCATCTTCCCCTTCGCTGTCGGTCATGGACTCCAGTGGAGGCATCGATCCCCCGATACTCAGGGTGTCTCCCTCGTTGTCCGACGGATGCTTGGCTGCGCCTTCGGCGGCAGGTGATGCTGGCGGAGGGGTTTCTGCAAGGGGTGAGAGAGGTGCAGGTATCCAGCAGAGTTGCTCCAGTGACGGTTCCCCATTCTTGGCCTCCTGACTCCCTTGTGCCTTCGCCTTGGCTTCGTCATTGGTGATGGTAGTGGTCACTCGCCTCACATCTACGGGAGGCTTGCCGGCCTGGCTCCTCCTAGCTTCGTATCGGATGCTTTCTGCCTCTGGCAGGTGCTCTTGGTGCATTTGGCGGTAGTGCCTTCTGAGGTTGTCTCTCCTCTTATTGCTGTACTGACATTGCCGGCAGTACAACAGCTTCGGCGGGGCATCCGCGTGGGAAGACTTCTTGTGTCTCAGCAGCCCTCGTAGGTGGCTGAAAGATCCCTGGCACTGATAGCACTTGAACTGCTTTGCTTCCGCAGACTCCATCTCGTTCTGGATCACCTGGATCTATAGATAACAAGAATGATAACTGTTACAGAGAGTTCAACACGGGTTTATCTATATCTTAAAGGCAAACGATGTTCCCTCCTGGGGTACCTCTTAACTCTTGATGATTCCATATCACCCTGAACTGGATGGGGTACACTGTCAGAGTGGTGCGTGTCCTCTACACCACTATTACTCTCCACATCCAAACTGTCTTCTTTACCCGTGCCCTGTTCATCTCCTCCCAATGCTTCAACTGGACTTTCTTCCGATCGGTTCCATGTTTCGATTGGTCTTCCCTGATAGGGTTTCAAACGGTCAACGTGCACTACGCGCATCTTTGAACTCTTTGACCTTTGTATCCGGACGACAACATCTGACAATCGTTTGAGCACAAGGTACGGCCCCTCCCACCTTAGTTGGAGCTTCGAGCACACTCCTTTCCGCCTTGCGGGGTTAAATAGCCAAACGAAGTCGCCTTCCCGGATAGTGGACTCGGCTGTCCTCCTATCGTAATTCTTCTTCTGGCGCCTTAGACTTGTCTTGGCACACTGTTGCGCCCTCTCGTGAGCCTTTTGGATCCGGCTCCTTAATTGTTTTGCATAGTCCACCTGATTCTCCTCCTGACATGAATCAGGATGTTCGACTGTCAGGTCCACTGGGAGCAATACCTCCCGCCCCAACATCATCATATTTGGGGATTCCCCAATACTCTCTTGCGGCGTACAACGATACGCACTGGTCGCAAATGGGAGATATTTGTCCCAATCGCGTTGGTTCTTCCGAGGATCGATCATCACTGATACAATGGTGATGAGGGTCCTATTGAACCTTTCTATAAGTCCGTCAGACTTTGGATTGTACGCCGTCGTCCGCGTTTTATCGATTCCGAGGATCCGACACATTCCCCGGAATAACTCGGATTCGAAATTAGTACCTCGATCCGAATGTATCTCCCTCGGTATTCCGAACCGGCAGACGAACTCGCTGACAAACGTAGCCGCAACGGTCTCAGCCTTTGCGTTCGGAAGCGGATACGCCTCTATCCATCTTGTGGCATAGTCTCCGACCACAAGAATCCACTGGTTTCCTTCGTCCGTCTTGGGAAGAGGACCAACCAGATCCATGGCAACCCTGTCCATAGCTCCTCCCACGTGGTATTGCTGTAAGGGTGCCAACCGCCTCTTCGGAGGGGGTTTTCTTCTAGCGCAAAGCTCACACTGGCGGAGACAGCTTCTTACGTCTGCGGCTAACCCAGACCAGAAGTATCGCTGTCGCACAGTTGCTAGGGTCTTCTTCAAGCCAAGATGGCCCCCTAGTTTCCCGCCATGTATTTCCTGGATCAGCTCGTCTCTGTACTTCTTCGGTACCACGAGCCTCCATCTGACGAGACTTCCATCGTTGGATTCCCATCGTTGGTGTAACACACCGTCTCTGATTGCCAGCTGTTCCCAGTATGACCAGTATACCTTGTTGGTCGAAGACAGTGAAGCAACATCCGACCACAGAGGGCGCTCGTTCCCTTCGCATTTGGCTTTCAACACCCAACTCATGGATAGATCAGCCGACTGAGCCTCCCGGAGCCTCCTTGAATCCAGCGAAGGTTGCAGAACTGCGATCCTTGCTCGCGGCCCGTTATCCACTTCCGGGTCAGGTGAGTCCCCATTGCTCCCCTCACCATCCCCTTTTCTCTCATTACAATGTGAACACTGCTTGCATGGCCGTCTCGATAGTCCATCAGCATTCCCATGCCTCGCCCCTGGGCGATGTTCTATGGTGATGTCATATTCGGCTATGACTTCCAACCACCTGGCGAGTTGCCCCTCTGGTTCCTTGCCACTCAACAGCCACCTTAAGGAAGCGTGGTCTGTTCGCACCGTGACTTTCCGGCCATATAAGTACTGCCGGAAGTACTTCAAATAAGCAACCACTGCCAGTAGTTCCCTGCGGGTTACGCAGTAATTCTTTTCCGCCTTGCCAAGCTTCCGGCTTGCATAGGCGACTACTTTCTCCACACCGTTGTGTACTTGGGAAAGCACTCCCCCTATGCCCTCATTGCTGGCATCGGTGTCCAAGATAAATGCATCGTTCGGTACCGGGTAGACTAAGATCGGGGCCTCTATTAGCGCCCTCTTGAGCCTACCAAACGCCTGGTCGCAAGCATTGTCCCAAACGAAGTCCTTCGATTTTGACGTTAACGAGTGCAAGGGACTTGCAATGGTTGCAAACCCTTCAATAAACCTACGGTAGTATGATGCGAGGCCAAGGAAGCTCCTCACTTCCTTGACGCACTTCGGGGTTGGCCAATCAGCTACCGTCTGCACTTTGGCGGGGTCCGTTGAAACTCCTTCCGCGGATACCACGTGACCCAGGTAGGTCACGGATCGCTGGAAGAGATTACATTTGCTCGGCTTTAGTTTGAGCCCGGCCTTTCTCAGCCGCTCGAACACTTGACGTAGCCGTTCTAACTCATCGCTCACTGTCTTTCCAAAGACAATGACGTCATCAAGATAGACCAGTAGGATTTCCCACTGTAGGCCTGACAACACTTTCTCCATAAGACGCTCAAAAGTAGCGGGTGCATTGGCCAAGCCAAAGGGCATCACCGTCCATCGGTACAACCCGTTGCGGACGACGAAACTAGACTTCTGCTGCGCATCCTTATCCAAAGCCACCTGCCAGTACCCTGACGCTAAGTCTAAGGTAGAAAACCATTGGGCGCCCTCTAGAGCATCCAATGTGTCATCAATCCTTGGAACAGGATATGCGTCTTTAATGGTTGCGGCGTTCAAGCCCCGATAATCGATACAAAGTCGTTTCGAACCGTCCTTCTTCTTAACCAAGACTACATTCGCCGCCCATGGACTATCCGAGGCTTCGATCAGCCCTCGATTCTGTAGATCTTCGACTTGTCGGTTAATCTCTTCTTGGTTACAAACCGGATGGCGCCTAAGCCTCTGCTTAATCGGCCTGGCATTGCCAGTATCGATACAGTGTTTAATTTCTTTTGTATGTCCGATATCTCCGTCGCCACGAGAGAATACATCTTGATATTCGATTAGGCATCCCTTCAACTTGGCGTGATCCGGTTGTCTTAGATTCTTCTTACTCCTTTGGTATAAATCATGCAGGTGATCGGGCAGTTTGCCAGAACACGCATCATGCCCGTCACTGCTTGGCAACGTCTCAACCTCAATGGCTGCGACTGTGGCTGCGGTGGTTCCTGCCCGGAGGACACGCTTTTCCCTATTGGGGTTCAGCACTCTAACGGGCACCACTTCAGCCGGTGTATTAATCAATGCTTTCGCTAGGACTAGGCCCCTTTCACCAAGCCGTCCACCATTCTCTATTGGCTCGATGATCGCGGGACCCGTCAGTCCCTCTTTTTGGCCAACAATTGTTCCTGGAATAATGATCTCATGGCCTGGTGGGATCACCGTAGTTTCGGCGATCACCACTCTTCCAATGAAAGGATCCCCAGTACTTCCGGTGCACTTAATCCTTTCACCGTTGATGTTCAGCTCTAGCCTTCGGAAATCTAGACTTCCATTGGTTGCCAATAACCAATCCATTCCAAGCATAGCCGGGAGGGAGATGTCAGCAAACACCGCCCTCACCGGGTGTATTGTCCTTCCGATCCTCAGGTCCACCCAAGCGGACCCGTATACTTTCAATGGACTTCCGTCCACTTGTCTGACCCCAGTCTCGCATTCCTCTAATGTGGGTTGTTGTCCTTTCGACATCTGATGGTAAACAGTCATGCTTATCAAAGTGTCTGTCGCCCCCGTATCTATCAGCAGTTGGAACCTGGCCGAACGGGCTGAGCCTTCAACGAACAACCCTTGGGCCGGTCCTCTCGCAGATACGGCATTATGCGAGACTTCGTCCTCCAGCTTTCTCTTTATGCCTGTTCTCGTGGACCCTTTACGCTGTCCAGCCCATCCGCGGGTCCCTTGGTGGGCTGCCGGTCGTTTCCCGTAGCCGGGAACCATTTCCGCTTAGGCTTGGTACATTCTCGGGCAAAATGCCCCTTAATACCGCAATTATGGCACTTCATATCCCCCTTAGTTCGCCTCTTTGGGGGTAGCGCGCTACCAGAGTCGTTGGGTACCACAGCATGAGTCACTTGGTTCGAAGGCTGACGTCCCTCCAATAGCCTTAACGCAGCCTCCAATTGTTTGCTTAGCTCACTTAGGTTTTGTGTTTGCTTGCTTAGTACTGCTTCTAGTGACCTCCTCTGTCCTTCTGTTTCCGGGTCAGCCGCCCGGGCAAACTTAGCGGGTCTCTCCAACTTCCGGTGAGCTTCCGCCTGTTGGAAATTATCCGTCTCTAATGCAGCTTGCACCGCCTCTGATAGATTCTTTGGCCTAGCACGGAAGATACCTTCCCGCACTGCCTGATCGGACACCGCATCAATAAAATGCATCTTCTCTAAGCGATCCCGTGATTCATCGGGAATCTCGGGGTACGCCCTAACTGCTAGTTCATGAATTACTTGGGCCAACTCCTGTAGAGTTTCTTTATGTTTTTGCCTTCGATGACGTAATTCAACGAGAAAATTCTCAGCCTGCTGACCAGGCCCAAACCTTGCAGCTAACGCTTTCACTAGCTCTGTGTACGTTAATTTGTATCCTCGATTAGCTTTATCTCCAAGGATACGAACAGCGTCTCCCTGGAGACTTCCAGCCAAAAACTCGGCGGCTTGTACGTCATTCCACTGATTAACCCGTCGGCAACTTTCAAAGTGCCCGTAGTACTCGTTCCACGGTACCTTGCCGTTGAACCGGTCGGGAACAATACTTGGGCGCGAAGGAGTTGACTCCCTCCGCCTCCTCAGTGTATCTTCTTCAATGAATCTTGCATTTCTTCTCAGCTGACAAGGACCAGCGATATCTATAGCTGGATCCCCAGCGGCCACGCCCTCAGCCTTCGTACTGGGCGGACGTGTTGCAAAACTCATCAAGCCACTGTGCAGCTTCTTTGCTCCAGGTGCATTTGCTTCTTCCATGACTGGATTCCGAGACGTGTGCTCTTCATGCACCGCAAAGACAGCAGGAGTGGACACCTCTTCACCCGCCCCCGGGGGCGTCCAATCAATCAAACTAACCTCGCCCCTCTTTTCGGAGTGGCAGGATCTTAAAGTACTGACTTCACTCGGTGGTGGTACACGGGGCGTGTACCCAGAAGTCATCTCTTCAGCACTAGCCAATGCCTGGCCACGGTACCGGAAGCCAATCTCCGGGTCAACTTTGACCCGTTCCGGAGATTCCGATACACCACTTCCGGTCCCAGTGGACGCACTCGTTTCCCTTAAAGCAGCCTTTAACTTAGAAATCTGCTCCAAGTACTGAGCCTTCTCCCACTGAGACAATTGAAGTTCCATCCGGGACCTATGCAGATCTTCTTCTAACCGTTTCCCGCTCATACTGCCGTTTCTACGACAGTACGACCCGTGACGGTGTGTGTACTATTTGTCCAATCCAACTGGACCCAACTGCTATTGTGTGCGCGCCACAGGAAGCAGAACCAAATTACCAGCGCAACCAAACAAACCCAGAGAACTGCCAGCAATATAAGTTCAACCTCGTACATGCGGAACGATCATGCAACAGTCGTCGTATTTCAATATGTCCAACACATTGTATAACCAAACCAGAAGTTAACAGTCCAATACATATCCCACTTCTGACACCATTTGTAACGCGCGCGCCCCTCGGCAGCAAGGGGGTTCGGCGAGGGCGCCCCACACTTGGGAGCGCGCGCGCGGACGGCACCGCGCCGGAGAGTCCCTGAGCGGTTAGAGACAGGTCCGTTGGGAGGAAATATACCGCCAGTATTGATGTGCGCTTCCGGTCTGGTATACTTACAAGGGGGACGGAGACATTTGACCCATGACAAACACGTAACAGTCGTTGGACAGAAACGCGGGGACTACCGTTTGCAGGACAACACTTTCGAACTGGTTTATTCGTATCGCATCTGACTCGGCTCTCGTAGGGGACCCTCTATAAGCTTAAATGAACGTGAGGACCAAGCACCGAGACATCAGACAGTGTACCCCCGCACAACATAACATAGTGCCCACAACGGGAACAGTGCAACCGGCTAATACTGCACAGACCTAACGTGGCATACTCCTGACGCCAGGGCTCCTTGCTTGAGGGGCTAGAGTTGTCGGACTGCAACCACCCCTCGCGCTTATCAGCGCCGAGAAGGCGATCTCACTCCAACACGCCGCACATCCCGCAGCCCCTCACAGCAATACGAATCGCAGGCCCCTCACGAGGGACCTATACCGCACCACCAGTAGCCCTGAACAGCCAGGAGCAGTCACGCTCAGAAAGGTGACTTACCACGCTCGTCCGCTATTGCCGACAAGCCCCGACTACCGATCCGCAGCTCTTTATAAAGGCTCCCCGCAGCAGCACAACCCTCAGCACGTGATCGCAACGACCAATCAGGGCGCGCTGGGCGGAGCCAACGGCTGGCCGGCCTGTTCTATTTCCCGGGCGGGGGTAACCTGCCCCTCAGTCGCGTTACAATACCAACTGTGGACATCCTACATGGTTTACCGGCATACATTTGCAAACCAGAACTTTAGTCATTACCTGCACCTGTGGACCCATGTGGTTGTGTAATATATTTTACAACTGCAGACTTGAGTTGAAACTGCAGTATGTTATCCTGACATTCTTTTGTAAGTTTGTAACCCATTGTTACAAAATTGCATGCCAAGTGTGGACATCCTACTTGGTTCATACATTTGCAAACCAAGACTTTGCTTATAACCTGCACATATATGGAGACATATACATTTTATAGTTGATAGAATAGTATGCAACTGCTGACTTGAGTTGAAACTACCTATTACCCTGACATTCAATTTATTAAGCATACAATGTATCTACTTTAGATTATTGTTGTCTTTATTATGTTGTAAGGATTTTATAAATGGGAGTATGTGAATGTCCTTTCTTGATTGTAAGACTACATGTATGGTTTTTATGGAGCAACTGGAACAATTGCATTAAGTTGTAAAATCCAGTCATAAGATTTAGTTAATAAAATATGGTGTAAGACTTAATATTGCACTCTTCAGAAATACTGACAAAGAGAGTGTTGTTATTTTTTCCACATTAACATTTTTGGCATAATATGAGATGCCTTTTGTAATCAGACAATAAGTGGATTTTTTCTACTTTTCTTTTCTGTGTGACATCAGGACATGTTGGTGAAAGCAGGATCAGGAGAGCCATGTTCCACATGTGTTGAATCGGATGAGGGGAGTGAGTCAGACATTTCTATGGAATACTCACAGGAGGACATTGATTCCGATTTTGTTCCCGAGTCTGATGATGCTCGAGCAGAAAGCCCTGTTTTATTGATAGGATTACATTCTCACGGTGATGTCCAAGATGTTGTCAGAACCATAGATATTTTAACTCCATGCAGCTCATCCCGTGTTTCCAGTTCATCCCATGTTTCAAGTTCACCCCATGTTTCCAGTTCATCATCAGACATAACGATATCTACCCCATCTAATAGAAACAAACGTCATTGGGATAAGCCCCACTATTGCCCATTTTGTGCAGTACCTACCACGCCACTACCACGCCACCTTAAATCCCAGCATTGTGATGAGCAGCAAGTCGAAAAATGGGTTGCAACTGACGGCAAACTGGAAAAGGAGAGGCAAATAACCCTCATGCGCAACTATGGAAATTATCTTCATAATTGTAAAGTACAAGAGGGTAAAGGTGTTCTACAAGTTATTTATCGGCCATCATATGAAGCTGACCAGCACTGCTATGGATACTATTCCAAGACAGATTTGTGGAAACATCGATGTTGTCAGAAGCCTGCTGTGGAAGCAGTTGGAGAACCATGCAAAAAGAAGAAACGAACTCTACATTGTAAGGCAAGTCGGCTTATGCTACCAACCATTCCTGGTGTTTCTAAAAGGACATATGAAATTCTCACCAAGATGAATAGTGACAACACTTCCCGCCTTGTCAAATCAGACAGTTTGATCACAAAGTTTGCAGAAAAACTTACTATGAAGCATGAACATAGCATAGACCAAGATGGCTATATCAGACAGGGCAAGGGAGATTGGTAGGATGGTTCTTGAGTATAGATTGATGACTGGTGAGAAAAATGTTATGCTGGCTGATCTTATCTGCCCTTCCAAATTTGTTGATTTGACTCGTGCAACAAGACGTGCAGCAGGCTTCAATGAAGACAGCCATTTGTATAGCACTCCAAGTCTTGCTCTGAAGATTGGGCACAGTCTCAAAGCGTGTACTGAAATCCTGAGAGGTGATGAGATCTTGGAGAAGAAATGCACATCACTCCTGTCGTTATTCTCATTGCATTGGGAAGACAAAGTGAGTCACCATGCTCTCCGACGTCTCCATGAGGGCAGACGAAACAACCCCAAGCTCCTCCCCCTCACAGAAGATGTTGTCAAACTTTCCAGACATCTGAAGGCACAAATTCAAGTAAGACGGCATGAGATGCAGAAAGCAAATGGCGATGGTGTCAGAAAGGCTTGGAAACGACTTGCAGAATCACTGCTCACGCAAGTTGTAGTGTTCAACAGAAAACGTCCAGGAGAGGTTTCAAAGATGACACTTGATGATCTCAAGAAATGTTCGAGTGGAAAAGATAGCATACTAGAGGGTGCATTAACAGAGTGGGAAAAGGCACTCTGTAAGGTTCTTTGGAGGGTCGAGATAATTGGAAAGAGATCAAGAACAGTTCATGTACTCCTGACATCAGGAATGAAAAATGGCATTGAATTCCTGACCTCAAAGCGATCTGAAGCAGATATTGCAGATGGCAACAGCTATGTGTTTGCTCTGTCAGGGGAAGGCCAATTGAGAGCATGCGATTCTTTCCGTGAAATTTCAACTCAGTGTGGAGCCAAGCATCCTGAATTTTTGAGAGCCACAAGGTTACGGAAACAAATAGCAACAGTGTCGCAGATTATGAGTCTGAAAGAGAATGAGTTGGATGTGCTCGCCAACTTTTTGGGCCATGATATACGTACACATCGACAGTATTACAGACTTCCTGACTCAACATTGCAGCTTGCCAAGGTCTCAAAACTGCTGCTATAAATGGAAAGTGGCGATCTGAAAGGTCTGTCCGGTAAAAGTTTAGAGGACATGGACATGGATCCCAATGAAGGGATGGTTTTTGTTTATTATTACAGAAAGAAAAATAGAAAACCAATGTGGCTGTTAGCAGTTACTGGATTGAACTTGGCCTTTTAGGAAAAAGACAGGATTTGTTGCCAAGAAATGAAAAGAATGAAAGAAATGAAAAGAAAAAACCAAGAAATGATTGATAAGCCTTTGATTAAAAAAAAATGCACCTTACTCTTGGAGGCTTTTCTCTCTACTCAGATTTTCCCATCGCCCCTGAGGTGTGCAGCAGCCAGTAAACCAGTAGGGTGCTCTCGTTTTAGCCAACGAGATTATGTGGACACAGACACATCCTTTTATTGCTAGGAACCTATTGCTGTTTTCTCTCTATTTGGACCAATTGAGATTCACATAGGCTGTAATTTTTCACTTTTCTCTTTGACTGTTTCAGAGTTCACCAATGATGAAGACTACTCTGATGATGATGATGATGATGATGAGCAAGGTAGTATTGTGGAAAATAGTGAGATGATCATCTTATACGGATTAGAAATATTGTGGTTGCTCAGTATGCATGAACCAAAATCTAAGGCAGGGGAAATATACAGTATTGTGTTTTATTCCAAATTGATTGTGCAATTTTAAACAATTTTCACAGAAATATTTTAAATGTTAAATAACTGTTCTTTATAGAGTTTGGGGTTTTCAATTGATACCCTGAACATACAAAATCTGCAAGAATTAATGCAAGTTCATTATATAACTAAAAGAGGGCTGGGTGAACAAAGATTTTAATCACGAAGGTAATCATTTCAAATGGTTAAAATAGAACAAAATAAATCTTGAAATCTTGAAGTATAGTTTCCGTTTGTTAATTTTATAGTCAAATGTGCTGCTGAGGATGATTCCAGGCTTGCCAGCAGGAAGACATGCCATATTAGACCGTGGGACAAGTGCCCAAAAGTGCTTGTTGCGTGGCTCAACTCACGCGCCTACTTTCTATTTACACAATCCGACAGAAATAAATATAGTATCCCACTTAAAGGTTGTTCTTTTTCTCAACTCTTGCACGTTAATGAGCTAGAATGAAAAAACGATGTGTATTTCTTCGTTTATTTCTTACGGAATGTGCCTAAAAATCAACGTAGTCTGGTGCTATTAAAATCCATACAATGACGTCTGAGAACCAGCGACAGCTCTCACGTGACCGACCATTTGTTTACGTGAATTCAGCCGTCGAGTGGAGACTACTAGTAGTACATGTGCGTAAAGTATTGAGAGTTTTCTGCGAACATACGTACGGCTGTGTTGTCTGTTTTCAGGGCCACAAATGTCACTGACGGAGTAGAAGCAATCAAACTAAAGCACGTAATTGTTGTAGTTCCCATATCACGCGATGTTTTCGGGAAACATACAACTTGCACATTGAATTGCAGTGTCGTGCATTCTGATCAGCTGGACCGCAGTCCATACTATCGTGCCAGCTTTTAGTTTTAGTATGGCGTGGGGAAGGCACCACTGCATCGTCACTTCTGCCGATTACGGCATTCAACATCGGAGGTAGGTTGTGTTTGTTATGATATCTTGTGTCACACTCTTAAAAAGATCCATGTTAAACATTTCCCTTTCTGCTGTGCTTTTGCCATTGTTGCAGGGCAATTTGTTTGCTAGGGCCTGTCCCATAGCTACTATACTAGGCTACTACTAATACTAGTAGGCCCTACTACTAGTACTAGTACTAGTAGGCCTACTAGTAAAACTACTGAGTAGTATAGTAGTACTACTGAGTAGTATAGTAGTACTACTGAGTAGTATAGTAGTACTACTGAGTAGTATAGTAGTACTACTGAGTAGTATAGTAGTACTACTGAGTAGTATAGTAGTACTACTGAGTAGTATAGTAGTACTACTGAGTAGTATAGTAGTACTACTGAGTAGTATAGTAGTACTACTGAGTAGTATAGTAGTACTACTGAGTAGTATAGTAGTACTACTGAGTAGTATAGTAGTACTACTGAGTAGTATAGTAGTATAGTAGTACTACTGAGTAGTATAGTAGTATAGTAGTACTACTGAGTAGTATAGTAGTACTACTGAGTAGTATAGTAGTTCTACTGAGTAATAGTAACTACTACTACTAGTGCTATATACTAGTACTAGTACTAGTAGTACTATCTTAGAGCATGTAGATTGTAGATTGTAGATTATTTTTTTGGATGCACAAAGAAATTAATAGCACTGGCCTGGGAAAGGATTAATCTTGGTGAGCTTTTAACCTTAATTTTAATGGCAACGAATTTAAAGTGAGATTTGAAACTGCATGTGGAGATTGGTTTCAACCACGGCTACATCACATCAAAGTGTCTCTCAAGAAGAGATGTGGTTCAGAAAAGGACCGGTGATCGAGTACATTACTAAAAAAAATCTTCAGAATCACACACTCACCAGTTCTTTTCAGAACCACCGTGACTTTTTTTGAATTATTTCAACATGGTGTAACTTCAAATCACAAATCAGAATTTTAAGTCGGAAGTGTGGAACAAATGATTCTAGCATTATCCCAAAATTTCCGAATTGATTAAAAATTAATGAAGATCACTTGCTGATTGTTCCAACTGTTTGTTTTTGTCATTGAAATAAAAACCCTCATTTTGATTTTCTCTGTGGCTCCACTTTTCATCGTGCAGGTACAAGTCACAGCTAACACCGCACGCGGCTTGGATCTGTGACATCCCTTCGTGTATCCATGCAGTATGGGCAACTGAACTTCAAATCTGGAAAAGGGAGACTACCCGTAGCTTGTCCTGGCATATACCGGCACCCAGCTTGCTTGACACTAATCATCAACATTGCTGGACAACACTTTTAAAGCTTGTATGGCTCGGCACCACTTTTCCCGTGTCCCTCCATTGAATGCAATTTCAGCTGTTGTGGGTTATTTCATACCAAGTACATGTATCTATCAATAACAACATTGCAGGGCTCACAGCCAGTAACATTTATAGTAAATTCTGATGAATGCAAAGTGGTAGCTTGAGAGTTCATGTTTCCTGTAATGTACCGGTATTTGCCAGATGACTATCAGTTTCAAAAGCTAGCACATTTTATGCATCTATCTGTTTATATTTGGGAAAATTAGAGAATGAAAATCTAAAGTAAATGGGTGAGATTGATGTCAAACACTGCATACTCCTATTAATCTGTGATTAACTGTCTGCAGTGAACAATCTTGTTGCAGAAATTGTTTACTGCAAAAAGTCTTCACTTTAGACAAAATCCATTTCCCTTTAATTTTTGATAAGCCATGTAAATCAAAAACATGTAAATGGATTTGACACATTGATTAAACTCTTGTTTAAAAAAAACATTTGGTTTGGTCTTATAATCTCTACATAGACTACCAGTTGGTTTTTTCATCACTATCCACGAGAATCCACTAAATCTACTAAATCTTTGCCATTAACACTGAGGAGAAAAGCTTCATCCTTCCGATGTGCAGCCTTGAGGAGCAAACCTGTCTAGGTCTCGCTTCGTACTGTCGTACAAGTTGCTGAAGTCTTCTCTTCCTCATCAGCGGATCTGTCTGCCACTGATAGCAACGACAGATGATGCATGTCTCCTGTCAGAAGTGGATACCCCTGCCCCTTTGAATACAGGAAACATTTTTCAGTAGGTGGTAGGATGTCATCCCTCATTTGACTGCACAACTAGAACAAACAAAAGAAGTATTTCTGAAAATGTCAATGAGTTCTTTTCTAACATGTGTTACGGCCACGATTTTGGCCTCCACCGGCCACCTTAGCAAGTAACGCGCTGGGGTTGGAGTCTCCCCTTTCTAGGTTCTTTTGCATCATAATTGAACCTTTCAAATCATTGTTGCCGTACATGGTCCACGCCCCGTGGTGGCCTATATAAGGTCGGCGTTTACCATTGTTCGGCCTCATTTGTCTTGGGTGCCTTGGGATGAAACGTTGACGGGCTGCATCGCTGCGACGACTACTACATGTACTACCACTGCGAGGACTCGTCGTGCCCATGGCCGTTGGACGTTTGGGGCGTGGTCGCTAGCCATTGCCCAGTGTCACCCTGGACTCTCGTGTGATCCGGGTGCTGCTGTGGAGGGGTCACTGAGGACAACCCTGGCCGGCCGCCCACACGGACTGATCGCGCTCCACTCCTACACCTGGACGTCGCGGCGATGCGGGGCTCCCCGGCTTTCGCCTCAAGTTCTTGCTACACCGGAGCCCCGTCGGCTGGTCTCTTCATCCCAGACCCCAAGACAAATGTTGCAAGCGTCTATACCGGTATAGATTTTCATTTAACTTATTTTCTGGTCTGTTTAATGCTTAGCTTTCTTTAATTATCTTAATGCTCTGTAAGATTGTCTCTCACTGCCTTCTTTATTAAATCTGCACTTTTCTTCGTTATCTGTTAAAAAGCCCTCACACTCCGGAAGCCTTATTTTGTCCTTGCTGATTCCTCCTCTCTTTAGAAATTTTAGTCATCTCCCCACTTTTATCCACGTTATCGATTCTTTTCCATTCAATTATTTCTGCCGTGCAACCCTCGACTGGGCAAGTGCGCCCAGGTTGACGGTTGTACGTAACAGAATTGGGGGCCGATCCGGGAACCTGAACTAAATTGTTTGGCCGATTGTGCTATAAAAGAAAATCAGCAAGGCAAAATGGCTGCTAAATTTGATGTAGAAGAGTTTGTAGGTGAATTCGAGGAAAAACCCTCCGAAACCAAGTTAGATTCTTTGAAAACAACGGAGCTTTTTGAGATCGCAAAATATTATGATGTGGCGGTGACAAATAGTATGAAGAAAGCGGATCTTAAAGCGATCCTTGTCGAGTTCTTTACAGATGAGGGTTTTCTTAACAAATCTAGTGGGAATCAGCCTCCAATGCCTGATCTGTATTCTGAAGAGGCAGCAATCAAACTTAAGGAATTAGAGTTACAGATACAAAGGGAACAACGGCAGAAGATCGAAGCAGAGTTAGAACTAGCCAAATTGAAACATGCCCAAACGGGAAGTGTTCATACATCCCAGGGTAAAGGCTTCGATCCCAGTAAACATATCAGACTTGTTCCTACTTTCCAGGACAAAGAGGTAGATAAGTACTTTGCCCATTTTGAAAAGATAGCTGAACGGCTTAATTGGCCGTCAGATATGCGCACTCTACTGCTGCAAAGTGTTCTGACGGGAAAGGCACAGGCAGTGTATTCAGCTTTACCATTAGAACAGAGTTCTGATTATGAACTTGTAAAATCTGCCATACTCAAAGCTTATGAACAGGTTCCTGAAGCTTATAGACAGAAATTTAGGAATAAAAAGAAACTAGACGACCAAAACTACATAGATTTTTCACGTGAAAAGAAAGATCTTTTTGATAGATGGTGTAACTCTTGCAAAGTGGGACAAGATTTTGCTAAGCTTAGGCAAGTTCTTTTATTGGAAGAATTCAAGAACTGTTTGCCAGATAACGTAAAAGCCCATCTTGAAGAGCAACAAGCCAAAGAGATTCATCAAGCCGCAGTCATGGCAGATGATTATGTGTTAACACACAAAACGAACTTCAGTAAAGGGAGTAATCTCCCTAGTAAGAAGAAGTTTAGGTTTAAAGGCCCTACACACCATTGGTAAGGGTCTTAGAAACGCGTCCATACTTTGTCTAATCCAGCATATGCATGAAATAACACACCTGTGAAAGTTTCAGCTCAATCCGTCAACCAAGTCGCGAGAAAATGGTGAAAAGCTGATTCATTTTTTCATCAGACTTTGCCAGCTTCGAGGATCGTAAAATGCACCTAGCAGAATTTTAAATAGCGCCACCGTGCGTTTAACCGTAAAAGTTCCGAATTCCAAATCGGCCAATGTAATCCGATATGATAAGGCATCTGGCCAGCTCTGTGTTGCCAGGAGCTTCGAAGGTCACCACATGGCCACAGCCGCTGCATAATGAGTGTCCTGTTGCTTTCAATGCATGCACTGCACGCAGCGTTGCACACAATGGTAACTGAATGTGTAGCTAGCTGTGTATGGACCGTGCGTTGTTACATGGACGTACATGTACATGTACATGTACATGTACGTACTGTACAGTGTACATGTACATGTACATGTACAGTACATGTATCATACACGGCCGTGCAAAAGTCTGATCGAACTCACGTGTTTTTTCCAAGACCTGTTTGACAGAAAAACTTTTGGAATTTCACATAAAATGTCAAACCTGTGTAATGTGTGTTTATTTTAATCAAGTATAATCATATTTCCACGGTGTCATATGATACATGTGTGTGAAATCTGGACACGTGTTATGGTGTTATCAATCACAACCGGTATCTGGCAGTATCAACGGAATTGAAGTTGAAAATGCTCAAGAAGAAATATTAATAACGTTGGGTAATGAATTATATGTGAAATTGATGTGTTCTCGCTGTGTCGTTGTATTATTATTGTTTTGCCATGGGAAAAACGAACAACCTAAACGTAGTTCGTTAGCAATGTACAGTCCATGTATCGTTGGAACCCCCGTTTTCGACGCTACACGTTTTCGACGCTTAGCCTTCTAACTCACATCGCACGATGAAAACAACTCCGTATAACGATCTTAGACTTCGTATCTTACAGTTGGTTCCCTGCTCTTGTCCGTCACCGAAAATGTGGAAATTTAAGGCTTTTCCAGAAGGCCAAACTCGTGTGATTCAAAAAGTTGCTCTTTTGGGGTCTATTTTCCTAGGTACAAAATTGGCAGTTGCTTCGAAGCTCCATTTTTCTTTATTGTTGGTCCTAAAAAAAATCTGAGTATACCATAACAAACCCCAACATCCGTAGAAAAAAAATATATCACGCAACTTGAAGCAGTCCGTTCAGGGTAAAAACTATGGAGCCTCCTATAGGGCGTCTCGCTTATATATTTTTTTTTATTTACTTTTTATTATTATTTAAAGACAAAAAGTAACATGGCCCAATAGGCTTTTTTTTTAAATGAAAAAAATAAAAGGGCAGCTAGAGAAAGTACCAAGAAGGAGGAAATGGGTCTGTGGAATGACATTGGGAAAGGTCATAACTGAAGAAGCAGCGAGAAAGAGGATTGTGGATTTTTTTTTTAAACGTCACAAAAGAAGACATCAACCAGACCAATACGTTTTAAGCATAAATTATGAATGATTTGAGGAAAGTGTTAGAAGCAGTGTGGAAAAACAAAAACAAAGATGAACACAAAAAAACATACAGGGAAGAATTTTACAGTGCCACACAGCATTTTGAGTTATTTTAAGAATTTATTTTGCGTTTGGCTGCACTGGGACACCTTACTAAACACCACTGACGAAAATAGGTGACGATGCTTACTGCGCGGTGCGCCGCGGACGTCAACAAAACCGGGTAATCTTACGGAAGTGACAGGCTTGATCAACCCTCTCTATGATTATTCTAATAGTCTGTGGTGTGGAGAAAGTGACTGAGACCTCTTTTAGTGTGATACTTTCGTCCACATTGTTCAATTTGAAGAAAAGTCCTTATATCGTCGAAAACCGGTTATTGTAGGATACACGTACTGTACATTGTACGTGTACATGTACTGTACGTCGTTCACTTGCGTCCCGCACCCGGTACCGTCTGAGTGACCTGAGACCCAATTCTTCATTCATGTACTTTGTTTGTGCACAAACATATGGGCCCATGGCGTTTATATGGTACGGAAAAAAATATCGCGACCGGCATGCATGTGATTGTTTGCTTGATACCAGTTTATTTATTTTGCCTAAGGATCACCTTTGTCGACATTTACAAATAAAAACATTAACATGCCTGCAAAAGTGACTATCCGAGTGACGTAAATATTGTGGTCAACTGCACATCTTGAAACTGTCTCCCGTCATTGACTAGTAAATATTTATAAGAGTCATTAATGGGTTTGTAGACTGTAACTTCATCCGCTGGCTGGAGAAAGAATGCAAGCAGAATTAGTTATTAATTCTCTACAGTCATCCATTGCAGAAACACCTGGCAACAACCATCCGCTACCTTATAATGTTTATCTCCACGTCTGCAACATTACAGTGCAATTACATGTAGCTGGTTTTGGTTGTACATAATTATGTGACTGAACTGACTGCTCCAATCTGATCCAGGGTTTGTTTCATTCTAGGTTTGCAATAAAATAAATATAGATTTTACCAAAATGTGACTAACCTGAGGCATACCCGTAAGTTTAATTTGAAGTACATAATCAAAGTGTCTTGTCAATTTTATTTACAGTTTACATCATGTACATGTATATGCATTGTTGTCAGGTTGCTATTCCTTCTAGAATAGAAGAGCAAGGGGTGTGGGTAGGAGAGGAAGTAGGGCATCTGGTAATAGAGAAAATGTAACAGGAAGAGGAGAGAGAGGATGAAGAAGCCGTACAACAAAGGGGAGGGGATCTTCAACCTGTTGCACAAGGCCAACAAGTGGTTGATTAGGCTGATCAACTACATGTACACGTATGACAAAGGTTGAGAGTACTCTAACGCACACAGCTATTTTTTTTAGATACAGTACTCAAATTTACAATTACAACAGTACACAAATATTGTCAACATGTGTAATGTGTATTAGCACTAATGTGTGTGAAACATCCCTACAAAGCCAATGTCCTTTTTTCATTGTAGGCCTACATGTATATTTTAATTGATGTTGTTACATGGAAATTATAAACCGGTGATAAGCATGGGAGCTGATGAATGTCTTAGCCTTGCTTAATGCCTAAGTTTAGAAATGATTCATCACATTATTTTTTTTATAATTCTAGTTCTACAAATTACTCTAATTTTTACAACAAAACACATCTGTTTGGCATGATTATTTGAACAATTTATATATGTTGTTTAGGGTTTCATTGCAGGATAACATAGGCCGTTTGAACCTGGAAGAAGCAAGAGATCTTATATTTCAAGCTGCTGAGAGAAATACTACTGACATTGATTGTTCAGCCCCCACCGCCTTGTCTCCGTTATTATGTAGAGCTTGGTCTGCTCCGCGCCCTCACATTTATTCAAAACCCGGTGCAGCCCACTCCTTGTGAAGGACTTTTCTGTCCCAGTCTCTTCATCATCTGCCTCTTCATCTCTTCCATACACCTCTTCTCTGGTTGCCATATAATCCAAACCATCTGGATTTACCCTAAAAAAATCACAAAATGTTTAAGAAAGTTACGAAATACCGCTTCTACTAAATTGACTATTGACTATTTCAATCGTACAAAAGACGAACAATATTAAGTTATAAATTATTATTACTATTTAGCTTGCTTCTTATGTCACCATGATCATCAGACTGCTTGTGGAAAATTAACACAATTATTGTGGCCAACAAAAATATGATTTCAGACACCAATGTCAGAGGTGAAAAGTAGCCAAACATTTTATACAAAAATAGAAAGCAAATCTTCAAAGATTGGAGCAAAGGAAATGACTTCATGCAAATTAGAAACAAAAATGTTTATCTTTATGTTATAGGTTCATGTCATGATTCTTATGTTTGAGTATAAATGTTTGCATGTGCGATAGCATCTTACCAAGTTTAGCTTCAAGCATGAAACAACACAAATGCAGTTCAATCGCTACCATAACAAACAAGTAGCATTGTGGTAAACCACATTACAGAGAACGACCCTCTGTGATTTCAAAAACAATGTATTTGAAGAGTTTGAGCTGTAGCACCTTACCTGCTCTTCAATGAGACAACAGGCTCCCATGTCTCATCCAGGTCTCCTTCATCAGAAACAGCATCCTCCAAGCAGACAAAGTCCCCATCATGTTGGTAGTCAACGCTTATGCTGCAAAAAATAAAATGGAAACATTTTGAAGATTTGGTGATTCACATAATTATGCATGCCAGGAAGTGTCAGCTGTCATAAACTAATCTTAAGGTGATATACAAAAATGTTGCAAACTGCTTACTGACTAAAATCACCAAAATGTAAATCTTAAAATTTACATTTTAAGATAAACTAATCTTATAAATAAAGCTACAGCTGGTTGTGTCAACTTCAAGCACCAAACACAATTACATAAAAAAAACCTTATAGGGCATGATGTTTCAATCCTAGTATAGTAGGACCTTTCTCAAAAGCAAAATTACGAAGACAGTATAACAGAAACAGATAGGCCTACAGTGTAGGAAAAGAAAGCAGCTGATGACAGAGGACAAAATGAGGCCAAGTGGGAAAGCTGGTGGACAGACTAGGGGGAACAAATGGAAGGCCATGGAGTGGGGAATGATCACATTGGGGAAAGATAATTTAGGTAACAATCACTAAAAAAAAAAGATCAAAGAGGGAAAGATGAAAGGGTAAAATAATAAACACAAAAGAAAGATCATGAGGGGAAAGATGAATGATGATTTGTTGAGTCTCGGTTTTGTCTGTAAAGTTTAATATTTGGAATTGGAAAGCAATTTACAAATTCAATAATTCAGCTACTACGTGTGTAAGTTCCCTCATGATGAAATAAGTTGCTGCACAGTGCAGGTAACCTCCTTTCAATCAGGTAAATCCGGGAATTATAGGCCTAATGGTTGGACTTGCTTACACGGAAATTTCCTGGGATTAACATAGGCCATAACCCCAAACTTGCAGTTGCACAAGTGTAGTAGTTAAAATGACCCTCTTTTCAGAAGAAATCTCAAAAATAAGGAGTACATTCCTGGGAATTGTTGGAGGTTTCTTTCCCTATGAAATTGGCCTGTAATGTTAAAAGGACTTACCTTACTGGGGCACTAGAAAATCAACAGGGGCTGAGGTGGCAAAAGGTTGTCTTGATGACTTGATCCTGGGGGTCCAGGGCCTGAAGAATGACTCCTGTAAAACAATTGTTGAACGTTTATCAATATCCAGCACACTTAACCAACTTTACATTAAAATAAAAATTGAAATTGAAAAAATGGAAAAAAAATGAAAACTGTTACTCTTCAATCCCAGTTCCATTTATGATGCTGCTAACCAGATTCAACCACTTGGAAATGTCATTTGTTAACTGTCTCCTTTATTTGGAAGAAATGATTTAAAGACTAGAGAGTGATACAGGAAAATTCAATTAAAAAAGGCAAAACTTAGCTACAAATTGAGTAGAATTTTCTTGTATTATAATAGGAATATTCCGAGAAACTTAGACCCGACAGGTCACCCTTTTTTCATCAAATTTTGAAATTTTGGGAGTCGGGTGACTAGTCACCCGACTCTCAAAATTTCAAAATTCGATGAAAAAAGGGTGACCTGTCAGGTCCAAGTTACTCTGACTAAATAGGAATGGGGATTCTAAAGTAGCAATTATTACAATATTATAATTAACCCTTGATACATATGTAATATGAAATTATGATTGTACGGCCTTACATTCATATTCAATCGTTATAAATTTGCAATGTTTTCCAAATGTTGGGTACAGTAATTGTTACTTGAGAAACTATTCCATTTACGATGTTCTCATTAGATTCAAACACTTGACATTGTCTAAACATGGAGGCATAGGATATTTCAAAGGTCGTTACAGAATACTTTCTGGGAAAAATTTGAGAAACTTGGCTGTAACAGTGTAATTTTCTTCTCTTCATAGAATAGTTAATACGGGGTTCCCCAAAGACAATAAAAAAACCCAGTGTTAGGCCGACCACTAATTTGCAAATCTAAGGGCTGAATAATATTACATTTAACTTATAAACTAATGTACTGCAGTACAGTGGCTATGGGGGAAATTTGGCTGGAGTACTCACTTGCAAGAGTCGTCATTCATAATGCTGAGTGATGGTGATGCCGATGGTGACCATTTACGCCAAATTTATTCTTATCCCTGCACTGCAGCCGTTCTTGCAGGCCGACCCATGTCCGACTTAGTCCGAATAACTTGGACTCAACAATTAAGTCACCCTTTTTATAGAAATTTGAAAATTGGAGGGCCGGGTCACCCGGCCCTCCAATTTTCGATAAAAAAGGGTGATTGTCGGGTCCAAGTTACTCGGATGCTCGGACTATTTCCGACTGACGCTTGTTGACAGTATCGGTCACACTGAATCATGAATGACGCCTCCCGTTTTGCTTTGATTTCTGCTGCGTGCTTCGCACGATACCTTGCCTGCTTATATTTCACAGATCTTCTTTTCGAAACAGGGGACAGAACTATCCGTCCTACGGAACCCCGCCGAAGTTTCCGCTGTTCCTGATCCTTGTTTTACAGACTTCAACTTTTGAGTTTTACTTTTAGTTACACAGACCTGTACCTATGCAACTTTGCCACATGCGGGTCCGTCACACACAATAAGTATAGGGCCTACACGACAACGTACGTATACTGTACAGTACTACAGTATGTGTGTACTGTAGTGTACAGCACATGTAGTGCTATACAAACGTTTCTGCCCCCCCCCCCCCCCCACGGTCCCCGCGCGGGTGCACACATTTTGACCGTTCACGAATAGGAATACGGAAAGGCTAACTATATCCAGACAATAGAGGGCGGTAAGCATGGCTTTTTCGAAAAGGTCGTTTATAAACTACCTTTTTAAAATCGTACAAAATTCCTTTTTTTAGGAAAACTGAAGCATTCCAAGAGCTAAAACTTCACAGTGTGTCTCCTACTGGTATTTACTTCCACTTGAGTAAGTTACTTTAACAAAATTCGTCAGGTCGAAATTTGGATTCGTGCAAATGGTGTGTAGGGCCTTTAATAAACCGTTTCAAAATTCGACGTCTGCAGACAATGGTAAACCTAAACCAATTACAAATAACGAAGGTTCAAGTGCCAATGATTGGACAAATCACGCACCTAAGGGTAGTGTAGTTTGTGACTTCTGTAAGAAGCCTGGGCACAGTAAACCTAAATGCTATTCCTATCTTAAGAAAATGGCAAGTGACGGTAGCAGTAAACCCATTGCTCTTGCAAATAGCCAGAGTGTAAATAGCGATGGCAAATTTCTGGTTAGAAAGGAATTTTTACCCTTCGTTACTGAGGGATTTATCTCTGTTGAATTAGATGATAAGTCACCGAAATACCCAGTTACTATTTTGAGGGACACGGGAGCTTCGCAGTCTTTGCTGCTTAAAGAAGCGGTGCCCTTAACTTCTAAGTCCTCTTTGGGACAGCGAGTGTTAATAACGGGTGTTAGTAACAACACTTTCGAAGTACCTCTCCACCGTATACGTCTGTACTCAGATTTAGTTGCGGGTCCCATAACAGTGGGAGTGACACTAAAATTACCTCAAGGACTTGAAGGAATTACCCTTCTTCTTGGTAATGATGTTGCTGGTGCTAGAATAATGGTTAATCCATGTATGGTGGATGTACCCGAAGTGGTAAATAATACGGAGAAATTGGAAGAAGAATTTCCCGGTATTTTCCCCTCATGCGTAACTACGCGTGCCATGAGAAAGGGAAACGTTGATCGCCCCAGTGGTAAATTTAAGTGTGCAAATGACGTAGACTTAGAAGATACGTTCATGGCCGATTTGGATACTGAGGGTCTCTGTAAAAAATCCGAGATTCAGACCTCCGTTCCCGAGGGCGATCACTCTTCTGTACTTAATGAATTAGGAGTCGTAGATGACATTCTTCTAAATAGAGAGGAACTCATAAGAGAACAGGAGAGAGACTTAGGATTAAGTTCCTTAAGTAGGCGAGCACTAAGTGAAAGTGAAGCAGCAAAGGTACCTGTGTGCTTTTTCTTTAAAGATGGTGTTCTTATGCGTAAGTGGCGCCCACCTAATATCCCTGCGGATAATGTATGGGAGGTGCTAAATCAGGTTGTTGTTCCTCAACCTTATCGGTCACACATCATGAGTCTTTCCCACGATCTGCCAATTGCAAGACATTTGGGTGTAAGAAAGACGTGTGACAGAATACTGAAACATTTCTATTGGCCAGAACTAAGACAGACAGTTGCTAATTTCTGTAAAACTTGTCACGTTTGTCAGGTGGTAGGCAAACCTAATCAAGATCCACCGAAGGCACCTTTGAAACCAATTCCAGCTTTCGATGAACCTTTTAGGAAGGTCATCGTAGACTGCGTTGGCCCATTGCCTAAAACCAAAAAAGGGTATGAATACATTCTCACAATTATGTGTTCATCTACGATATATCCAGAGGCAGTTCCTCTACGATCCATCAAGGCAAAACCTGTGGTGGAGGCCCTGACCACTTTCTTTACCCGTTTTGGTCTTCCCCAAATTGTCCAGAGTGATCAAGGGTCAAACTTTACATCCAAAGTTTTTAAAGAACAGCTAAGTGCTTTGGGCGTGAAACACATAACTTCTAGCGCATACCATCCACAAAGTCAGGGTGCCCTTGAACGGTTTCACCAGACCATGAAATCTATGTTGAGAACGTATTGTTCGGATCATAATAAGGGTTGGGACGAGGGTTTACCTCTTGTACTATTCGCTATTCGAGAGGTGGTTAACGAATCATTGGGATTCAGCCCTTTCGAACTTGTCTTTGGACGCACTGTAAGAGGTCCACTGGCACTTGTGAAGGAAATGTGGGTGGATGATAAGACTACAGGTAGTGTGTTAAGTCATATTATGCGTTTAAAGGAGAGTTTGAAAGTTGCTCAAGAGTTATCGGCAACAAAGTTGAAATCAAAGCAAGCTGATATGAAATGTTGGTATGACACTAAATCTAGAGAGCGTAGTTTCAATCCAGGGGATCAAGTTCTCGTTTTACTACCAGTGGCTGGAAAACCGCTGCATGCTAGGTTTAGTGGACCTTATTCTGTTGAGAGTAAAGTCGGAGATCTGGATTACATTATCAAAACTCCGGACAGACGTAAACCGAAACAGCTTTGTCATATTAACATGTTGAAGGCCTATAACAGTAGAAAAACAGATGCAAGTAAGCAAACTGAGATTGTAGTGAAGTAATAGATGAGAATATTGATGATTTTCGAATCCGCGAGTGTGGCCTGAGGCTTGATAATTCCCAGATCCTCGAGAAAATGAGTTCTAAATTAGATCATTTAAATCCAGGACAGCAAGTGGAGATGGCTAACCTAATACAGGAATTTAATATCTTGTTTCCTGATGTACCGGGTACAACAAATGTGTTATCCCATGATGTGGACGTTGGAACCACACGGCCTATCAAACAACATCCTTATAGATGTAGCCCAAAGAAACAAGGCCATTTCGATAAAGAAATACAGTATATGCTTGGAGATGGTATTATTGAGCCCAGCGATAGTCCTTGGAGCTCACCTTGTATTTTGGTGCCGAAGAAAGATTCTACTTATCGTTTTTGCACAGACTTTAGAAAGGTCAACTCTGTAACCAAGTCTGATAACTATCCGCTTCCCAGGATAGACGATTGCATTGATAAGATAGGAAAGGCTAAGTTTGTAAGTACATACGACTTGTTGAAGGGGTATTGGCAGGTGCCTCTCACTGAAGGAGCCAAGGAAGTATCAGCTTTTGTCACTTCACAAGGCCTTTATCAGTACAGAGTGCTTCCGTTTGGGATGAAAAATGCTCCCGCTACTTTTCAACGTTTAATGAATACAGTAATATCAGGGTTAGATAACACGGAGGTGTACATTGATGATATAGTCGTCCATAGTGACTCGTGGGAGGACCACCTTCGCCATACCCGTGCACTATTTAATCGACTAGCTAAATCGAAACTAACTGTGAATTTATCAAAGAGTCAAATTGGTAAGGCTCGGGTGACTTTCCTTGGACATGTTATTGGGCAGGGCGGAGTTTCACCTGTGCATGCTAAGATTAAGGCAATAATGGAGTATCCCCAACCAACTACAAGGAAAGAACTGATGCGTTTTCTGGGCATGGCGGGTTACTATCGCAAGTTTTGTTGCAACTTTTCTGATGTTGTTTTCCCTCTTACAAACTTGCTCAGGAAAAACGTGAAATTCGAATGGAACGAAGAATGTTCTCAAAGCTTCGAAAGAATTAAAGCCATGCTCGGAGGCTCACCAGTTCTGGCAGCTCCTGATTTTAGTAAGCCGTTTAAGCTGGCTACTGATGCTAGTGATGTTGGAGTCGGGGCAGTATTATTACAGGAAGATGCAGAAGGAATGGATCATCCTGTTAGCTATTTTTCTAAGAAATTAGCTCGACATCAGCTAAATTACTCTACTATAGAGAAAGAAGCGTTAGCTTTAATCTTGGCTTTGCAGAATTTCCAAGTTTATGTGGACTCGGCAACTCGGCCCACTATTGTGTATACTGATCACAACCCTCTTGTATTCATTCAGAGAATGAAAAATCTAAATCAGAGATTAGCGCGATGGAGTCTAACACTTCAAGAATTCGATGTGGAGATCCGTCACATTAAGGGCACTGATAATTTAGTTGCCGATGCACTGTCTAGATCTTACTAGTAAATTCCCATGTGATGTGTTAATTGATAATGTTTCAAATGTAATTTTCGTTGGCGTTATTGTCACGAATACTGAATGATGAAATGTAAATCTTGGAATCACTTTAAGTGAAATGATGTTGTATTGATAATTATTCGTTTCAATGATTATACATTTCAATTGGAACAAAAATTCTTTTAGGAGGGAAGGGTGTTACGGCCACGATTTTGGCCTCCACCGGCCACCTTAGCAAGTAACGCGCTGGGGTTGGAGTCTCCCCTTTCTAGGTTCTTTTGCATCATAATTGAACCTTTCAAATCATTGTTGCCGTACATGGTCCACGCCCCGTGGTGGCCTATATAATGTCGGCGTTTACCATTGTTCGGCCTCATTTGTCTTGGGTGCCTTGGGATGGAACGTTGACGGGCCGCATCGCTGCGACGACTACTACATGTACTACCACTGCGAGGACTCGTCGTGCCCATGGCCGTTGGACGTTTGGGGCGTGGTCGCTAGCCATTGCCCAGTGTCACCCTGGACTCTCGTGTGATCCGGGTGCTGCTGTGGAGGGGTCACTGAGGACAACCCTGGCCGGCCGCCCACACGGACTGATCGCGCTCCACTCCTACACCTGGACGTCGCGGCGATGCGGGGCTCCCCGGCTTTCGCCTCAAGTTCTTGCTACACCGGAGCCCCGTCGGCTGGTCTCTTCATCCCAGGCCCCAAGACAAATGTTGCAAGCGTCTATACCGGTATAGATTTTCATTTAACTTATTTTCTGGTCTGTTTAATGCTTAGCTTTCTTTAATTATCTTAATGCTGTGTAAGATTGTCTCTCACTGCCTTCTTTATTAAATCTGCACTTTTCTTCGTTATCTGTTAAAAAGCCCTCAGACTCCGGAAGCCTTATTTTGTCCTTGCTGATTCCTCCTCTCTTTAGAAATTTTAGTCATCTCCCCACTTTTATCCACGTTATCGATTCTTTTCCATTCAATTATTTCTGCCGTGCAACCCTCGACTGGGCAAGTGCGCCCAGGTTGACGGTTGTACGTACCACATGTCTAATGTCACATATTTTGTCATTTGACCAATGTGGTTCCATAACAAAAAAAAAATGCATGGGTCCTTTGAGCTACATTTCTGTGCCAGTAAATGTAGCTCAAAGCATTAAACTGTCGGTAAATTGTTTAGGAAAGGATTCCAACGACATAATTCGAAAATAATGTAAATATTTGAAATTATGGAAACTTGAGCATTGTTTCTCTTTGCAGGCATTAAGTCAAATATCAAGGTAATTTTTTTAAAAATAATATTGGACTATGTATTTCTTGTTTGTTTGGCTTCTCCATGGCTCTGAGTGAATTGCCCCATGTCCCGTGCAAATAGCTTCTAATCTAATTGTTCTATTCCATTTTCCTTCCTCCATGCCCATATGATTATGAATATGATAATATAATGTGTAGTAAAATAAAACCATGAAAATAAAGAAAACACACGTGTTACAGGTCATTTATTGTTTTTCGACAATGCCATCTAACACGAGATCGACCATCGAGGTAGAAACTAAGCTCCATAGTCCGACATGTATCGTCATAAAAACATAATAAGTTAGGCTTACCGGTGTCCTGTCATTGTGTCATTTCTGTCAATGCAGTGCAGTGTGGGAGCTGGGAGTGGGACCATGTCCATGATTGCATGATGAATGATTGATGGAACTGGAAGTTGGAACGTCAAGACTCGTTTGCAGTTGCACCTCTGTTGCTACTTCGGAAAACGGACAAAAACATTGCTGCCATCTGTCCACTTAAAGTTTATGTCTCAATTTGTGATCTTTCGACACGACTTTCAGAACGGAAATCCTCGTGACCATCGTTACGGGACGCCACCTTGGATTTCGCTATGTAACGTGGCTCCCAAACGTCATCGTATACATGTGTATGTTAAAATACGATCGGGACGTAGACCAGACTATAATGTCTCAGCCATGTACGGCAATTAAAAAACTATACTTTTCCGTTGATATTTCTTGTTCTATACAATAACGTGCAAGAAAAACTCAAAAGAACATCCACCAATCCATTTTCCCGATTTTTTGACAACAGTTTGTCTGACTATCAGTTGGCCGTCTGAGTTGAGCACGATCAATTAAAACACGATAAGCTTTTTCGATTTGGCCCACGGTCTATATGAAGAGAGTCTGGACGCAACAAGAAAAGAGAGCAGTTGCAGCTCATCTTGGAATGTGCCTGAGAACACATTCATTACCAGGGAAAGCTACCATCATGGAACTCTTCAAAATAGAGCCAGGTGTTTTCCAAGACAGATCATGGAGGAACGTTAAGGATTTCGTCAGAAATCAAAAAAGGAAAGAGGACCCCATGAGCTTTCTGAAAAAGTAATGATAAGCGAAGCTCTTACAAACTCTGTGTGTTGATGAAGATGGAATACTGAGGAATGTCTTTTAAGTTTATTATTTTGGTGTTAATTCTTTGTTTGATCATAGACCTGGAGGAAAAAACGAATGGACTGCCAACTCCAGCGGGAGCGCTCAATGTTGCGTCAACCGGATGTTCATGACTTCCAGGCACAGAAAACTTCCGGTTTACCTTCATCTATGGACTTTTGCACTGTATACGCTTGCTTGAATTTTGCTAATATCCATTACATTTGCAAAAATGCCTGGAAATAATTGTACAATTGTTGGTTGCAGTGCATGTAAGGGTAGAAATAGGGGGTTAAATTTTCATGGGGTTTCAAAGAGCCTAAATCCGTCAAAACAGGTCAGAAAAGGGGAACAAGAGCGACAGCTGATTGTCAAGATCAACCGCGTTGACCCGTCATTCAACCCCGACACAGCTACAATTTGTTCGTGGCATTTCGAAGACTATTGTTTTACGACAGGTAAGTTCATGATGTGGAATTTTTCGGTTGAATTTAATCAAAATCAGTAAGATTTGAAAGGGAAAATTTAAACAGTTTAAGTTCCATACAGTAGGGCCTACACAGTTTCGATCCTAGCAGGACCTTTGACATTGGTAAGAAAGATCGAAAAATAAAATGTTCACAGTCACACTCACAGTCACAGATTACAATTTACATAAAACTACTGTTTGAAGATCAAGATGGTTATGGTACAAACCTCGCACTGAATTTCTTCTGCCTAAAATGCTGTATTTTTTGAAAAAAGAGTTAAAAAAAATTCGTTTACGTCTCGCCCCTAGATCTAAATGATTTTTTGGAAGTACTTTACAAGTACTTCTTATACTACATTACTACTACCAGTACTGGTAGTAGTACTACTACATGTACTAGAAGTACAGTAGTACTAGTAGTAACTAGTACTAGTAAGTAGAAGTACTTACTACTCAAGAACTAAACTTCTCGTGAATGGTTCGTGCAAAGCGAAACTGGATATTTACAATGAATGTTTGCAAAGACTAAGAGTTCAGCAAATTTCAACTTCCAATTGTTAGGCCAAGTCAAACAAATTATTTTCTTTCCCATCCAAATTTTAAAACAAAAAGAGGACTTTTGTATGTGCAATGGCCAAGCAATGTATTGTTTTTAGCATACATGTACTGTACATCTATCACTCTGGACCAGACCTAAGTGGAGTGTTAGAAGTTAAAACTCTTCTTTTTAGAATTGTATAATCATCGACGATTTGTACTAATCAGTAATTGTACTATACATGAGCCTAATTTCACACGGTATCTTGTGAAGGCAGTTAATGCCTCATGATTGATTTCCTTTTTGTGGTCCGCAGGTGCAAGTGGGATTTTTTTGAAAAAAATTGGTAGTCTACCCACTCTGTTTATGCCCACATCATCAGTAAATACATCTCACTCATCAGAACGAGTACCTGTAAGAATTTTGTCTGCATTGGTTGAGTTGATTGTTCGCAAAAGGTTCTAATGTTTAAATTACATTTGCGGTTTGACCCCATACGTTTTTGGTTCTCATTTTACAGAATTTCATCAGTTTTGTTTCTGAGCATACACGTACGTACCGGTACCTGTATATTGGAAAGAATGTTGCATGATTTAGATCCTGCATTCACTTCAGTAGTTGTGTAGATTTATTTATTTTCAGCATTTCTGTTAATAATGTCTGAAATACATGGTGGTGATTATTGATATATGAAAACGGGAGGAGAAACATGATGCAACATTCTTTCTTGTATGTTTTGAGTTGCTAACAGCCACTTTTCTTTGAAACGCATGCTTTTGCTGGCAAAGTGCCTGGATGTTATTGTTATACAAAGTAATTATTGTTGATACATGTACATGTTCAACATCAATATCCCTTTTTTTGTTCCAATAGTTGTATGCATGGTTTTACTAAACAATGACAATAAGAATCAATTGAAGGTTTTCCATTCCTGCACAGTTGTTTTAACATGTTTAAGGAGATTGTGTTTGCCATTCATTTAGTTCATGTCATCAAATTGAATCAATCAAACAAGATCATACTCATAGTCTTGTATTTGTCAATTCACTATCAGTGTATCTCATCCATAAACTTTAATGCACCTCACTCCTTTACGTTTCAGGTTGTACGAGCACCGCTTCCACCTCCACCCACATTGGTGGCTCACATGGAATTTAATGATGTGCGACAGCAAGCCAAAAGGTTGAGGCCACAATGGCTACTGACAGCAGACTGCGAAGAATATATTGAGCTTGGTCTTCTCAGCAACTTGCCATATGAAGGATTTAAGCTCTACTTGAGAATAGCCAAGAACTTCAGGGTCACCATATACGTATTTGGCCTTCTTATGTATGGACTGGACTCCATCAGTGGAAGTGATGAAATTGTCCAATTTCATTGCAAACTTGTAGAGAAGACCAGTATGTCCCGGAGTGACCGATCCAGCATTGCAAACCTATGCTGAACTTTCCAAGGCTGGATGCACATATTTCCAGCATGTTCGGTCTCTATCCACCAGTGGGTGCTTTTCATCGGTGAGGTCGGCGAAAAGTTGCCTTCTGTTAGACATGGACAGGGAGCCATTTATTTGCTCAATGTGTCGGCAGGTACTTTTTTTACTTCAGAGAAAGCGTTCCAGAAGTTTGGCACCAGCTGTCAGCCTTAATCCCAAAACTCCTCTGCAAAAAGTAGCCAAAGCCAAAGTTACCATTACCCTGCGAAAGTTCTTCTGTCTAAAATAGCTCAAATTGAAAAACGTTTGAATGAAGAGGCTTTGGACATCAATCAGGAAACTCACAAAGAACTTCATCATATTAAAACTTTTTGGGAGCAGCAGTGTAAGGCATTCGAAGTGCCAAATCATGGAATGCGAGACTTTATACAGAGGAGTTGAAATATTACAAATTTATAATGTAAATGTTGTGTAAATTCATGTTTAACTAATTAACTGTTCCTCTTCCAGGTCATTGCCAGCATCAAAAACTTTATCGAATGCACAACCAGGGCAAACCATGCTTCAAGGCACCCTACATTTATGCTGAAGAAGAGAGAGACATCTACTTCTTCTCTGACGCTCCTCGTTTGTTGAAAAATGTGCGAAATAATCTATATCAGTCATCAACCTCCAGCACCAAGTACTTATGGGTAAGGCATGATCATTAATACATTGTTACAATGCAACAACCTCACGTGTGAAGGGAGGTTTTTACATGAACAAGTTCTTCGATTGCCTGAACACGAGATCCAATGTTGAGGGACATAGGAAACGCAATCAATGGCTTCTGCCCTACAGTTCAGTTGACGATCACAGATTTGAGGTGAGATTACCGGTACACACATACTTTTTGTATTCTTCCATTAGTATGCTTTATGATATTCTTTCATTTTATCTAGTAAAATTAATTATGACTCCAGTAGGCACTGTTAATTAAAAAGTAAAGTCAACTATTTCTTTTTTCACATTAACTGATTTAGTTTCTATCCAAGGAGTTTTTAGGCTACATTGATAGTTGGAAAGATAGTTATGAACATGTCTGAAGACCTTGGCAAAGCTGAGCGGAATGAAATGTTCTTGTCATCGCAGACATATGAAGGATTGTGGATGACAGGTATGCTGCTTACATTCTTTCTATTTCTATGACACAAGGCATTATGGTTATCACTTATAAATCACAATAAATGGGAGTTAAACAGTGTAATGAAAGAGAGAAAAGTGAGATTATGGCTCAGTAATTGGTCAGGTGTAGTTAATGCTGTCATTTTCAATGTTATACTGACTAAAACATGCTTCTTCCCCCATTTCAGTCCACTCGGCTATTGAGACAAAACAATACTTGCTGCGACATGGGATCAAATATGTCCACACCAATAAATGTTGCCAAGATTTAATTGAGGAACACTTTGGCAGGCACAGATCACTTGGACGCCGGAGTGACAACCCTACCCTTTGGACTTTCGGGTGGGTATTTAAGTTAGCTGCTAGGTTACAAGGCAGCATATACCAAATAAAACAGTTCTCCAGATGGCGGAGGCGGTCAAGATCAGTGACGAAGTGAGAAGAAGAAGATGGAACTGGATCGGCCATGTGCTGAGAAAGGACCCATCTGACGACTGCGCTGTGGCCTTAGGGTGGACGCCGGAAGGAAGAAGGAAAAGAGGTCACCGCAAAACAACATGGCGACGTATGGTGGAGGTTGAACGAAACGGTGCGGGCTGGAGCTCCTGGAGTACGGTGCGCCATGCAGCCTCAGACCGACCCCAATGGAAGGCACTGAGAGATTTTAGTTTAGTAGTAGCTAGGTTACAAGGTGGGAGTAGCTTGTCAACACAAAACATTGGTCTCCATGATGCATATCCTAAAGCATATGCAAAGGTGTTAATCATAGAAATGGGTATAGTTCAATTCTGGGATTTTTCAATTACTTAGACGCTCTACATTTAAAATAATTGTGCTGCATATGTGTACAACATTATGTGTGCTGTCTCATTTTTGCAATTCTAAATTGAATTTCATCATATCAAAGAATTCTTTTTCATGGCTTATTTTCTTATAGTTACCAAGAAAATCGCATCAGGCTGCAGCGTTCCCTGTCTATTGCATTGAAACCACGCGGCAGTGTCAAGAGAGTTGGGAGCCGAGAAAAGATAGACATTTCTCAAAGTCCTCTTAAAAAACGATGTTATCAAAAACACACTAAATAGTTTGCAAGCCAGTTCACCACATTTAAAAGGTAAGCAAAAAATCATTACCGGTACTCCTTATTTATTTTGTAAATCCTCATGGATATAAGCTTGGAAATGCAACCAAAGAATGATAATTAGTGAAGCTATTTCCACTTCTTTAACAAAAATCTCACTGCATATGCCTGTACTTTTCAAGCGAATGATTGATATGAACGTGAACTGAACTGACCAGCCATGTTTTTTTTAACTTATATTTATCAATTATCTTGCGGCATTTGTGATGAGTTCTTACTTTAAAAAATAGGCTAAGGACTTTCTCTTTCAGTCTGTCACAACAGTCAACTTCACATACAGATTCGTAGTAACCACAGACAAGCTGTTCGTCTTCCAGACAGGCTCCGGTGAAGTCATCCTCTTTCATTGTTGTTGAACTGATGGGGAACAGTCGGCGGAATATGGCCTCCATCAAGTAGAAAGCATACTTCATGTTTGGACAAGGTCTGCTCAGTCCACCACGGTTGAGAATGCCTATCATGTCCTGCTGCTGGAGATTCATTGATGGATCACGACTTGCCATATCATTCACCAACTCAGTTACTTTTCGTCGTTCATCAGGACTGAACATGTTGATTGCTCTTTGACGGACTTTCTTCAGATATTACTATTTCTTCTTGAGAGGAAATGTCCTTCTTCTCAAGGTTGGCATTTAGCAATTCCTCGAAAACACGATAACTAATTATCGCAGCAGTCCGCCTGCACTCGACAACATCTGTTATACTTGCCATATTTTCCACCTGTTTTGTGAAAAACTTCTCCAAGGAGGTCTGTCGTTGAGCCGATGTGGTTCATGAATGCCAAGATTGGATAGAGCTATGAAAAATCATAATGATAGAAATGAAGGGGTCGTTCATCGCGGTGGTGTAGATACATGTAAGTAAAAGGGTGATCAAAGTCATGTGATGTGTCATTGCTGGTAGCAACGTTTCGGTCGCTGAACTGCTAACCTTCACCAGGCAACTGAAGAGTGTGCGCTGTGGCATCCGTTCGGCGAAGCGGATATATACGGACGCAGCGCACACTCTTCAGTTGCCTGATGACATGGATGAAGGTTAGCAGTTCAGCAAAGTGTCGCTAGACTCGCTACCAGCAGCGATACATCGCATGACTTTGATCACCCTTCTACTTAATCATAATGATGTTTCTACTTAGCTTTTGTAAAAATTTATATTGTGTTTGGGCTATTTTTAGTCTCATGTGTGACCTAAATAATGAAAAATTGGGGAATGATACTATGTTGTTTCAGAGAGTATGGTAGGAATATTAATTTGTACTTATAATATAACTTTTGAATTTTCTACTGTATCAGTTGAAAATTTGAATTGTTATTCTGAGATGTTTTTTGAGGTCAAACAGTTTTTCTTGACATTTTATGGTCAAAAGTGAAATATGATTGGTCACTTGTGACATCACATGGAAGCATTTCTTTAAAATTTATTTTCATCCTGCAAAGCCTGTGAATTTTAAAGAGCTAGAATCATCATTTCTGTGATGAATGTACACGGATACATTATACTACATGTATAATTTATTGAGCAAGAAAACCTTGGATAGGAATATTATCTCACAGTAGTTTTTATTTATTTGATGACGTCTGGTCATGTGTGTGACATTTTGGGTCACTTTTAAAGTTACCTGTTTGGGTAATAGGATAGATATGCAACAGCATCTGAACCAAATTGTTTGATAACTAATGCACATTACACTCGGAACACTTCCAAATGTACCACGAAAATGGACACATGTATACCTGTAGAATCTTTTAGGAAGAACTCTGCTTTATTCCGCATGTATTCAGGAAGACTGCTATCATCAGTTATGCCACCCAAGGCTTTGGTTAAGACAGACTCATTCACCTAAAGAGAACAAGACAACATTGTACGTTAAGTATTTATAGTGAAACTCACATTTTATTCAACAAACTGACAACCCCATTTAGTGATACAAGTAAAACAAGACTCCCTCTATTTTGTTAAATGACCACTGGTTAGCCTATAGCCCCTCTTAGACTCGTGGGACTGTGGTTAAACATACATCTGTATCAAGGAATGATTTAACAGATAACACCAGGTATACTTCTTATTGTTTATTAAAATTTGAAAAGTGGATAATAATTGAGATGCTTGCAAAAAACCAAAACGTATCTGCATGTGCTAACTATAATGTTGTGGTTTAAAATTCTAGGGGGTGGTACTGGTAGAATTGCACACAACACTAACTTCAGTAATGTTCCCTGCTGAAGTGCTTGATTGCTCCTCCTCAGGCCAAGGTTCATCTAAGTATGCCAGGAACTCATCATTTATCTCTGCCTGAAAATATGAATGGGGTTATGTACATGTATTATGTTAACCTTTCAAGATGTACTGGGAACTTTTTTATCATGTACTCCAACCAGAAGGTGGTTACAAAAGAAATTATTTAAGGGGAAAACAGAAAACACTCCTTTTCATTATTATTATACACTATCTGCCTATGAAAAACATGTGAAATGATTGCCAAAACTAGGTTTGGTACATGTACTGTATAGAGTGGATTCCCTGCCCTTATGTGTGATGATGTTGGTCTCTGTCATAATATAATTATGTCACTCATTGTCAATGTCATACACATCAATTCACAATTCTTAAATTAAAAAGTTTTTTTCTCAGATTATTTTTTTGTGACTGTATGTTTGTGTGCTTGTGGACAATACAGTACAAATTAAGGAAGCTGTTGTTAATGAAATAATAAAATAAGTGTACATTTTGGCACTAATCATTCCTAATGCGACATAATATCAACATATGTATAGGTTTCCCAGCGCCGGGAGGGTGAGGGTAGTTACGGTCATCGCAACTAAGATCCGAGACCTAAGATTGGAACGCGCGAATTTCAATTCACAAAAACTTTGCCCAAAATTTTAGAACAGTTGTCGATTCTATATCTCAGAACATACTTGTATGCTGTCTATTAAGTGGCGTAGCTGCAATAGGATGCCGGTCGTCAAGCACAAACTCTATGCGTTAGAAAGTGTCAAAGGTCAACCGGAAGTTTTCTGTGCAGCTCGACGGAACATGTTTGCACGCAACGCATAGCGCGCCCGCTGGAGTTGGCAGTCCATTCGTTTTTCCCTCCAGGTCTATGGTTTGATCCTTCACATAATTCTCACATTATTCGTTTGGTTACTTGATAAATGGCAAATGTCCTCAATGCAAATTTCGAAAAAAAGTGGCTGGTCATACCCATAAAACGACATCAACCTTGGATTGGGTCCACTGTATACGCATAAGCACCTGCTCTTGGATTTTTGCCTTAAGGTACCATAAGCCCCACTTGCATGACACATAGGAAGAACTCTGCTTTTATACACATAGCCACCTTGCAAGTGGAAAGAGTTCTCAAAAGTAATTCTCAGCTTTTGACGGGCAAAAAGGTCAAGTGGTTTACTGACTGCAAAAACGTGAAACAAGTCTTAACTTCTGGCAGCAGAAAAGCCGAACTACAAAAAATTTCAATCAGTATCAATAAATTCTGTAAGCAACAAAGCATAAACATGCGTCCAGAATGGATACGGAGACAAAATAACCTGTTGGCAGACAATTTAAGCAGGACAGCTGATAGCGATGATTGGCAAATTCAGCCCCGGGTTTTCAAATACTTAAATGTGTGTCGGGGGCCTTATTCCGTGGACCGGTTTGCATCAAATTTGAACAATCATTGTAAAAGATTTAATTCCAGGTGGTGGTGTCCAGGAACAGAGTGTGTAGATGCATTCAGGCAGAGCTGGGCAGGGAAGTGTAACTGAACAAAATGCAAAAAGACAAAGCAAAGGGAACGCTTATTATTCCCCTGTGGAGGTCCGCACCTTTTGGGCCGTTCTTGGTTTCAGATTACGAAAAATTTCGCACGTTTGTGCAAAATAGCGAAGTACTGCCACAAAACAATGTGATTCGCAGCGGACGGGGCAATTACGGTATTTTCGGTGAAAATCCATTAACAAGGGGCGTGCTTTGCCAACAAGTTTGTGCCTGAAAACACATTCATTACCAGGGAAAGCTACCATCATGGAACTCTTCATGGTACTCTTGCATGGGGTAAAGCCTCTGATTATCTGTTGAATAGAATTCTTGTTTTACAAAAGAAGGCGCTTAGAATTATTAACGGTGTTCATTTTCGTAGTCCTTCAGATCCTTTATTTTTCAATCACAATACTGTAAAAGTTTCTGATATTTACTTACTCCAGTTGGGCTCCTTTATGCATCAGTTTGTATCGAAGAAATTACCTAAGTCATTTCAAACTGTTTATTTCTAACACGCAGATATACAAGTATCACACCAGGTCTGCTTCCAACTTTCACATTCCGTATATACGCCTCGCTAAATCTTTTAATTTTATTTCCTTCCAGGGTCCTAAATTTTGGAGCTCTTTAAGTAACAATCTTAAATCAATTAACAGTCTGTTTGTTTTTAAGAAACAAGTTAAAAGCTGGCTTGTGGATAAGTATAGACTAGAGTGATTTATGTCATTCCCATTTCCTCAAATTTATTGTATCGGGTAATCATCTTGATTGGACTTGTCTAGCCTCACGTTTTCGTCCTGTCCTGTCCTGCCCTGTCTCATGCATGTTATTTCGTGGTAAACCTTAAGTTATTAACTCAAATATTATGTACTTACTTCCCAACAATATTCAAAGGTAATTTTATATAATTTTCAACAATGTATAAGTACACAATCCAAGGGGGTCTCCGCCTTACAAGCTCTGCTTCTTGGAGACCTCCTCCACTTACTGCAAAACCATTATAAAATTCTAATATTCTAGTATTGAACTTTATTTACCGTGTAAGTGGAAATAAAATGAACTGAACTGAACTGAACTGAACTGAGAGCCAGGTGTTTTTCAGGACAGATCATGGAGGAACGTTAAGGATTTTGTCCGCAATCAAATAACGAAAGAGGACCCATGAGCTTCCTGAAAAATTAATGATAAGATATGCTCTTACAAGCAGTGATATAAACTATGTGCGTTGATGTAGAGGGAATACTGAGGGATGTCTTCTAAGTTTATTATTTTGGTGTTAATTCTTTGTTTGAGCCTTCATACAATTCTCACATTCATTTGGTTACTAGATGAATGCTACCCCTAAGTTATATCTGAGGAGTACAGTGGTTTGGCCAAGGTGGCCTGGTTCAGAGTGTTTTACTTCTGGTAAGGTGCCTTGTGGCATGGCATCCTTCTGTGGGGGATCCCAATGGGGTCGGGGAGTTATTGCACTTTCATGGGTGTCAGGACCGTGTTAGGCCTCTATATAGGCGGGCCTTCACCTTTGTGATTATTGCATTGTGTTGAGGCCTATGGCCCAGCCTCTATATAGGCGGGCCTTCACCTTTGTGATTATTGCATTATCGTGTTGCGGCCTATGGCCCAGCCTCTATATAGACGGGCCTTCACCTTTGTGATTATTGCATTATTGTGTTGCGGCCTATGGCCCAGCCTCTATATAGGCGGGCCTTCACCTTTGTGATTATTGCATTATTGTGTTGAGGCCTATGGCCCAGCCTCTATATAGGCGGGCCTTCACCTTTGTGATTATTGCATTATCGTGTTGCGGCCTATGGCCCAGCCTCTATATAGACGGGCCCTTCACCTTTGTGATTATTGCATTATTGTGTTGCGGCCTATGGCCCAGCCTGTATATAGGTGGGCCTTCATCTTTGTGATTATTGCATTATCGTGTTGCGGCCTATGGCCCAGCCTCTATATAGACGGGCCCTTCACCTTTGCGATTATTGCATTATTGTGTTGCGGCATGGCCCAGCCTGTATATAGGTGGGCCTTCATCTTTGTGATTATTGCATTATTGTGTTGCGGCCTATGGCCAAGCATCTTTATAGGCGGGCCTTCATCTTTGTGATTATTGCATTATCTGATTATTGTGTTGCGCCCTATAACTCAGCCTTTTTAGGCGGGCCTTCATCTATTATCATTATTGCATTATTGCCTTAACGTACCATAAGCCCCACTTGCCTGGAGTTGGATTGGTTTGTGGATTCCATAATTTCTTTGAAACTTTGGTTTAGCTTATTAGACCGAATCCAAGTTGGTGTTATTTTAGGGGTATGATGACAAGCTACCTTCTCAGAATTTGCACTGATGAGGATCTAGATAATCAAGACATTGGAAATTCATGGCATAACCAAATTATTAATACAAAATAGGCAAATACTTATGTGCAGACTTGATAGAACACCAACATAATATAATCCTGCAATTGTTACAATTTTAAGAGATCTCTAAGTATCCCATTTACATTTAATTGTTTTGACTGATTTTAGGGTGGAATTTGGTCACAAGTGGTATATACTTTGCAAAAAAGTTTTAACAAGTTTGTTTACTATTCCTTGTAGATTTAGAACCTGTTTGGTACCATACATAAGTCAACCAACTTGTTTGGGTATTTAATTTCCCCAATTTGTTATGTAAAATATGAACCATTTGGTTGGATGCCATTTTCATTAAACTCCCTTAACTAAGTGTTACCCTGGCCACATGAGAGTCATGACTCTTTACCTCAGCAAATTAACATTTATCTCCTGACTGAATAGTCAGGAGGACCTGGGTTCAATGTCATAAACGTTTGTCTACATAAACTATACATAAGTATTGTGTAAATCACCGTGTACAATTAGCTTTATTTGTTGAAAAAACTAACCACATCAATAACACCGAATACACAAAATCAATTGGTTTATTCCCATAACCAAATAAATACATGAAAAAAAAACACACATCGTGATTATCATCAGTGATTTAGTTAAAACCAATTTTTAGTTAAAACTAAAATTAATTATTGAATTTAGTGTGCATCTTCCAGGCATGTCATTCCAGAGGTTGACAAATTGGATGGCTCAAACTTGGGAGGAAATTTATGAATTCATGTTTAAATAAATAACTGGAATTACCCCTTCCTACACAAACCACACTTACACCCCCCCCCCACTCAGTCATCACTTAGGTATGGATTAGGAACCTCATTATACAGATGGTTTTCTCAACTCATGGGTGTAGTAGGTGCTACTGGTCTGACTTACATTTGAGTCCATGGTTGCAGGTTATTAGGCCTAAAATCAAAGTCCTTGTTTACAAACATAAACCAAGTAGGATGTCCAAGGTTAGTATGTGTGGAATCTGTACCCTCTGTAACACAATGGATTACATTTGAATATCAGCGTAACGGATAGTTTCAAGTCTGCAGTTGTATATACTATTCTATCAACTATACATGTATGTGTTCATATCTGTGCAGGTTATGAGCAAAGTCTTGGTTTGCAAATGTATGAACCAAGTAGCATGTCCACACTTGGTATGCACGGAATCAATACCAACTGTAAGACAATGGGTTACAAAAGAATGTCAGCATAACAGCTAGTTTCAACTTAAGTCTGCAGTTGTAAAATATATTACACAACCACATGGTTCCACAGGTGCAGGTTATGACTAGAGTTCTGGTTTGCAAATGTATGCTGGTAAACCAAGTAGGATATCCACAGTTGGTATGCATGGAATCAATACCAACTGTAACTCAATGGGTTACATTTGTGAATGTCAGGATAACAGTCTGCAGTTCTACACTATATCATACAAGCACATGGGGGTCTATTGTTGCAGGTTATGACCAAAGTCCATTGCAAACTATAAACAAAGTAGGTATGCATGGAATCAATACCCACTGTAATACAATGGGTTATATTTTAATATTACCATAACAGATTGTTTCAAATCAAATATGCAGTTGTATACTATCAACCACTGCGCCCCATGGATGCTGGTTAAGATATAAGTCCTCATTAGGAGGTGTATAGACTAGGATGTCCACGATTGGTATGTAGCGTTTACACCCCCAGTGGTTTCAAACAGGTCCACTGTTGTATGTGCCATGTCAATTGTGAAATCTACTTCTAGGAGACAATTGTTTACAAATTAAAGTGACATTTTGCATTGTTGAGCACTGTACTTTGCTGCATTAGAAGGAAACTAAAATATTCCTTAAAACCAAGAAGTCCACGATTGCATATATAAAAGTGTATGTCCACAGTTGCCTGTCAAAACATGTGTGTGTGTGTGTGTGTGTGGCAAATTGAGGAGCCAGTGCACCAAATCGAGGAGCCAGTGCACCAAATTGAGGAGCAAGTGCGGGGCGGTTGGGTGGTTTTTTTTTTTGGGGGGGGGGTGTCTGTGGAGCGGGAGGAGTAATTCGTGGGGATGATTGTAAGGGCAGGCCGGTCGCGCGGTTTTTGGGGGGTGTCTGTGGAGCAGGAGTAATTAGTGGGGGTGATTGTGTAAGCAGGCCGGTTGGGTGTTTTTTTTTGGGGGGGGGCGGTGGAGCGGGAGGAGTAATTAGTGTCCGATCAAGACTCGTGGGTCCACCATTGACCTAAAGGGGCTTACGGGTCCTCCCATTATTTGGACTAATAACACTTGTTTGTTCTGTCCGATCAAGACTCGTAGGTCTACCATTGACCTAAAGGGACTTACGGGTCACCTCATTATTCAGACCATTAACATCAAATAAGGTCCCCCAAAACTTCATCGAGGACCAATCAAATAAGGCGTTCCCCACAAACTCTTCGTCTCCCAACCAAACCTATACCCCCATGGCCGGCATCTATGATGAGTTTTCGAGGAAGAGTTATGATTTTCAAGGAGAAAATCGCCGAGGAGTTCCCCTCTAACATCTGGAAAAACTTAGGTGCAAGGTTGATAATGAGGCCAACTTTCTCCATCGTAATGACTTGAGCATTACCAAAGACGAGGCTTGCTACGAAGTCCAGACTTTAGTTGTGGGTTGAACTATCAAAATAGGGCAGACACAAAAAAGGAACTTGGAAAGAACGGCGACAGACAAAGGTTGTAACATGAACAATAATGATTATTTCTATAAGAACGAATTACAACATATTCACAACAAAACAAAGATTAGATCCAATATAACAGTTCCAAAACGAACCAAAAACAAGACTGTTGGCCGCTGTGGAGATTGGGCGTGGCGGCGCGGTGACGTGGTGGTGTGGCGTGCCTGACGGATTGGGCGTGGCGGCGTAGTCACTCGGCGGGAGTTAGGGTCGGGCGATGTTACGAGGGACGAAGGTCCAACGGCGGATGGTGTCCCGTGGAACGGAGGCGCAGTTCGTGAGGAACGCACTGGGCCAACGGCCGTGACCAGGTGCAGTTCCAGGGCGGCTGCCAGCCGGGCAGCGAGGGTAGCGAGGGTGTCGGTACCGCGTTGGGTGACACCGAAGCACGACAGTACCGCACCCAGGGTAGCTGATGGGCACGGCGGTGTAGCACCCGAAGCCGAGGTAGGCCCGTAGCTGAGGGGCACGGCGGTGTAGCACCCGAAGCCGAGGTAGGCCCGTAGCTGAGGGGCACGGCGGTGTAGCACCCGAAGCCGAGGTAGGCCCGTAGCTGAAGGGCACGGCGGTGTAGCACCCGAAGCCGAGGTAGGCCCGTAGCTGAAGGGCATGGCAGTGTAGCACCCGAAGCCGAGGTATGCCCGTACATAGCCGGTGGGCCACTGGAGAGCTGCAGTGGCACCCGTCAGGAGGAGATCGATCGTAGTCAAGCTCTCCCGTGACCACGCCTTGCCACTGCTTATAAGGGGGATTATTACATAAGAACCCCTTTATGCAGTACGAGGAGGAAACGGCCGGAGGACCGGTATCCCTACTGCCACCCCGAGACGCTTCGGCATCGCATCAACCACCTAGCCAGCCGTCTGCTGCGGCAGGAAGGAGCTTCGAATTCCTAAACAAGAAGCCCGCAGAAGATACAGGCTCAGCAAGAATCCAATCCACATGGATATCGACACCTTCCTCTGCATGACGAAGATGGGCTTGGGATTGTTCGTCTGAAGCGCTCCATCTCAGTATTCAAACCAAACGGCCCTTTTCAATAAAAACTGTCCTTTTCAGGACTAATCGTAGTAATCGTACTATATATTTTTTACATGCATCGTCCATGCATCTTCATTCCGATCGTCCCCCTCACATCTCATTCTGTCTGATGTATGCCGATTTTTTTCCCCGTTCAACCGGCCAATTGGGTTCATAGGTCCAACATTTTCCACGTATAATTGACGTACGCGCAGTCCGATTTAGATTTCTCGATTTCCCCCATCCGGCACACACGCACTTTCCGCGGTCAGTAGTAGGGGGAGACTGTTGAGCACAGTTTGACCTTTTGACCTCCAAGACTAAAAGGTTAATGAATATGTATAAGCTAGTGATGAATATTCAAAGTATGAATATTGTAACGGAAAGTGTGACTGGAAAAAAACTAGTCCTTAGGCTATGGGTATACGTCATTTTGGGCTATGTTGATTGGCTAGAGGGTTGTGAGTTTGGGCAGGCGCAGAACAGTTTTGCCGTGGGCAGCAAATGTCGTTCTAGTAAGCAACAAGGATGGTACCAAGCGCTTCTGCGTGGATTACCGGAAGCTGAATGCTGTTACCATCAAGGATGCTTACCCGGTGTCTCGCATCGAGGAGACCTCCAATACATTGTGTGGGGCAAAGTGGTTCTGTACCCTCGACTTAGCATCTGGCTACTGGCAAGTTGCCTTGGATGAGGATGCCAGCCAGAAGTCGGCGTTTGTTTTTAGGAAGGGTCTCTATCAGTGGAAATGCATGCCCTTCGGTTTGTGTAATGCCCCGGCAACTTTCGAGCGGCTCATGGAAAATGTCATGGCTGGGTTGCAGTAAGAGATATTGTTGATATATTTGGATGACGTCATTGTCTTTGGTGAGACAGTTGGACAGACCTTAGAGCGCCTTCAGACAGTATTGGGCAGGTTGAGGGGCGCCGGACTTAAATTAAAGCCCGTCAAGTGTCACCTGCTCGAGCAGTCAGTAACGTATCTGAGACACATTGTGTCGGCGGAAGGGGTGGCAACAGACCCCCGCAAGGTTCAGGCGGTGGCAGAGTGGCCAACCCTGAAGTGTGTACGGGAGATAAGAAGCTTTATGGGCCTTGCCTCATATTACCGCAAGTTTATTCGGGGATTCGCAGAAATCGCGAGCTCACTGCTTGCCTTGACTGAGAAGGGTAGGGAATTTGTGTGGACTGAGTACTACCAAAGGGCTTTCGACGAATTGAAAGACAGGCTCCAGACAGCCCCAATTGTGTCATACCCAACCCCCTATGGTGACTTTATCTTGGATACCGATGCCAGCGGTGATGGTATCGGGGCAGTTTTGTCGCAGAACCAAGATGGTCAAGTGAAAGTTCTGGCATATGCAAACCAGAGCGTAACTCACCGAGAACTGTTGGCAGTGGGGGTATACTTGAAACAGTTCAAGCAGTACCTCTATGGTCAAATGGCGAGATGGATGGAGGTCATCTCACAGTATGATATAGTTGTTGAGCATAGGCCAGGAAATAGGTAAAACAACGCTGATGGTTTGTCTCGGAGGCAGTGCAGACAATGCGGTCGTGAAGAGGGGACTGGTGAGGTCCCCGAAGGATCACCTTCAGGTGACGTGTCTGTAACAAGGGGCGTGGTAGCCCAACCTCTTCTGTCCAGTGGGGCTTTAAGGGAAGCACAGTTACAAGACAAGACCATGAATTGGCTCATAAGATTGAAGGAAGAGGGCAGTAGTCGCCCAGTGTGGAAGACCATTTCCCACCTTTCCAACGTTTGCAAGATCTACTGGTCGCTATGGGATCAGTTAGAGGTCCGTGGGAAGTCATTAAGCAGGCGTTGGGAATCTGATGATGGGAAGTCAGTCAGATGGCTGGTGGTGTTACCTCTGAAGCTCAGGAGAGAGGTCATTTGTGAGTTGCATGGTGGGCAACTCAGTGGCCACTTAGGGGTAAGCAAGACTCTGGCCAAGGTGAGACAGAGGTATTACTGGCCGGGTATGTCTGCGGATGTGCGGTCTTTTCTGAGAGGTTGCGAACTCTGTGCCAGACGGAAGTCGCCTGCTAAGAAAAGACGTGCACCGTTGCAGCAGTATCGGGTTGGCGCTCCTATGTAACTGCCCACCTATGGATTTTAGTCGCTGGAGAGTACTGCACGAAGTTGATGGAGGCGTACCCACTTCCTGATGCGACGGCAAGTACAGTCGCACTAAAATCGATGAATGAGTTGGTTTGTCGAGTGGGGGTGCCTAAAGAACTCCATTCTGATCAGGGTTCCAATTTTGAGTCGGAGGTGTTTCAGGAGATGTGTCGCATCATGGGAATCTCGAAAACACGGACCACCGCCTACAACCCTAAATCGGATGGCATGGTGGAGAGATTCAATAAAACCTTGGTCAACATTGTGTCGGTGTTGATCGATCCATGACTCAACGGGGGAGTCTCCCAATATGATGATGTTGGGCCGGGAAGTCCATCTCCCAGTGGACTTGATGATCGAGTCTTCACAGTCGCGAGGTGACTGTAAAACAGACTTTGCAGAGAGACTGAGGAATAACATACAGCAGGCTCATGACAGGGCCTGTGGGTGTCTCGGTAAAAGTGCGAACCAGTTCGTCTGGTTGTACAACCCCGCAAGGAAAAAGCACCTGTCCCCCAAACTGCATTTGCGGTGGGAAGGGCCGTGGCTTATAGTAAAACGGTTGTCAGACGTGACCGTTCGTATCCAGCGGTGAGGCAATTCAACCTTTGGGTTATCGGTCGGATGACGAAGTGGTAGTGAGCCCTCGGAGTGACCGAGTGGAAGAACCCGAGGTTGAGGTTCGAGGTGATGAGGGTCCATCTGAGGAAAGCAGTGTTACTCCTCTGGTGAACGGTGACATGACAGAACAAAATTATGTTCGAGGACAGGGCAATCAGCCAGAGACACCTGGCGAGACACAACAGAGACGGTATCCAAGGAGGGCACGTAATTTACCCCTACGGTATCGTGATGGTGTTCTGTATTGAGTGTATAAGAGTTGAGGTATCTTTTGTATGCTTCCGGTCGAAGCACTGAGTAACTTCTGGTGTCGCATGTTGTTCTTTTATTTCCAGACGGAAGTACACAAACTGAAGACACCATGCCGTTAGTGAGTAGTCGAGGCAGAAGGAAGCCTAGGCGGTTCCAGTGCCAAGAGTGTCCACACTGGTATAATCAGCGGCAGAGCCTCTGGAGACACATACAGGATTTCCATTCTAAGAATATCATGTATTGTAACCAGTTCCTGCGGATGAAGACGGCAACCGTCAGGAGGGTCACGTCACGTCGTCCAAGGTGTTTCTCGATGGCGTCCTGGTGAGCAACGAGCAGATCGAAGTTGACGAAGAACGACCACGGGGAAGCGAGTTACGGCACCTCCTGCGCCGTTGGAGTTGTCGGTTGTATATATATATATACTTCATTTAAGTCGGTAACATTGGTTTTTGATTGTGCATAAAGCAAAAGAATCGACCTCTAAATTATTTTGTGTACATATGTGATTCTGTATTTAAGTAATTTGATGAATCGATAGTAGTATATAATGTTGAGATCGGGCCCCTATTGGAGGAGCCGTTTGCGGCAGTTTGCGGCGGAGGAGCCGGAGGAGCGTGCGTGCTTGCTTGCGTGCTTGCGTGTTTGCATGTTTGTGTGGCAGGGCGGGCGGTGGAGCAATTGGTGGGGCGGTTGTGTGTGTCGAAGATTGGATGTGTGTTGGGTAAATTTATTATAGTTTGATGGATGGGTGGGGGTGTTCATGACTCGAGTGAGCGTTACATTTGCGTAAAACAAAGGACAGAGATTTAAACAACAGACTATATTAAGAAGTTATCAGCGACGTTATGGGTACGGGCGACTGCGGCTGGTTTGGAAATGTTCGGAAACGTGTTTGAAGAGTCAGTGTACAGTAGTGCTTAAAAGTAAGTACCCATAAACGAACGAGCGAGTACGAGGGGATACGAGCGCTGTCGAGGGCCTCGTAAACGCTCGAGCGCACTCGAATAAACTCGCCAGCGCTCGCAGGCGCTCGTAAGCCCTCGCTCGATAAGCCCTCGCTCGAACTCGCTCGAAAGCAGCCTGCGAGCGCTTGCGAGTATTCACTGACCCGCGACCGTCCAGTTGGGCTCGCCGTGAACAAAGATTGAGCGAACCAACTACAGATGCACGACCAACTACGGACCAACTCAAACGGAGCGCCGTCATTGCCCCCACGTTTATGTGACGTTTGCGTTGGTAGTTTCATTGTAGGCCTACTTGTTGACTTGATTATTTACGTTGGGTTTATGTGATCGTTACTGGTACTGATGTTTTGCACGTTATTTATACAATTATTGAATGAAATGCCTCTGATGAGTCGATGGCGATTATTCATACTCATAGTGCGTTGTTCACCGACGTCGAATTTGTTCGGACGAGCTCGCATGTGGAATTTCTCAACATTATACTGAAACAATTTTTACAAAACTCGATCTCCAACATAGTATTATTACCTTACATAATTTTTGTTGAATATCTTATCTCTGGTTTGTGAAAGTTTCAATCCAATACAATCAAGTTACGGAGTAAGAAAAAACCGGAAAGGTCACGAATTTATGGGTCTCCACTCCGATCCCGAGGGCGAACGGCCAGGTAAAAATACCATGTCGAGCTAGCTCCGCAAGGCTTCCTATGCAGAAGCGGCCGCACGTGTTGCGAAGACCGTACCATTGTGAAAATACAGGGTAGGAAGGGGGGTTAATGGCCTACACTTTGAGGGGGAAAAACAATATCGGCCGAAAACCCCGACAAAGGGAACCTTTTAGTGGCATATTATAGGCCATCTGTCTTGTATTTCTTGTTCGTTTAGGTGTTGATATTGAAAAGTGACATTTTATCCTTCGATTTATGTGATTGTTTGAACGGAAGTTGTGCGTACACCTCTTTGAAAATGGTGTGTTCCAAGCTGACTCCTGCAGACTTTGACATCCGGGAAATTTACGCCGAAGCTTTGTCAAGTTCCCAGTACTATTGTGCGCTTAACGGATACACCCTGTATCAGGGAACTGACTGGTTTTTTTTTTTATACGCTTTGACATGACAAGCGGTTGATAATCGCCCGCAAAATATCGACAGCTAACAGGAAAGCCTTGGCACCCACCTACTGTACATAGGCAAGAACTCCCAAATCAGTGGGTCAAATGTTGGCCGAGTCGTCCACATTTTAGATTACCGCCCCTATAGGAAGTTGTCATATACAGTGCGTGTAGGACATGGCCCATTCGGCCTGACCATCACGCCTCTGATTATGATGTCCGAAAGAAAATAATTAAACCCGAGAATATTATTAAGTCATAGGCCTAAATAATTTCACATGCATTAGAAATCAAGTGATATCCTGATATTTTTTAAAAGTTGGCCTTTATATTCGGAAAACAAAAAAAGTAATAATGTCACAGAGAAAACTAATTCCCTGTAATGTAGGCACATTCCTACTTCCAGACACCCTAAAAAAAGCAAAATAAAAATCCTCACGAAATTAATCCGAAAAAAGGAAATGTACCTTACCAAAAATATTCAACGCTAGGCATGTATTCCTTGGGAAATATCTACACATGTCCTTTGAAAAAGCCCTCATAAGTAAGACTGTCAGCTTAGCCCCCTCCTCCATTCATAAAAAAATAATACCCATAAGGCAAGGCCAACAACCAGCATGAAAGTAAGTCCACCTCCATCCCCAAAGAAAGGAATATATCACTCCCAAGATCTCGACCACGCAGCTAAATGCCTGGCACTATACGACACGATTAGCAGGTCTGGAGCAGGGAACGCTTCGGTGCGGTAAGGGGCCTTTTTTCTTTGATGAAAGCCGTCTTGCTGGGTTTACGATTTAGTTCAGGAAAAAGTCGATAACCAACAACTGATACTTCAGTGCAAAGCCTTGGAAGATATAATAGGACATGAATGCGTTTCAAAGGAAGGATTGAGTGTATTTAAATGAAAGGAAAGTATATCATTCATTTTATCGCCAACTTTTCAACGGGTCACTGAAAATAATTCCGAGAGCCGGACGTCAGGGCTGAACCACAAATTTTTACTAGCACGCGGAAAATAACCGAAAATAAATGCATGAATTGAGTTACCAAAGTGATCCATGCACGGTCAATGGGTCGCGGCCTATAGTGCAAGCTAAATCTTAACAAAAGACCTGGACTGGGGACCTCCAAGCACGCACTTCTTGCAAAATAGAAATCCTGACGAAATATATCCGAAAAAGGAAATGTACCTTACCCAAAAAATATTCAACGCCAGACATATATTCCTAGGGAATTATCTATACGTGTCCTTTAAATAAGCCCGCATAAGTAAGACATTCAGCATAGCCCCCTCCTCCATTCTTAAAAAATACCCATAAGTCCATAACGGCATAAGGCCAACAACCAGCATGGAAATAAGTCCACCTCCATCCCAAAAGAAAGAAATATATAATCACTCCCAAGACCACGCAGCTAAATGCCTGACACTATACGACACGATTAGCAGGTCTGGAGCAGGGAACGCTTCGGTGCGGTACCGGGCCTTTTTTCTTTGATGAAAGCCGTCTTGCTGGGTTTACGGTTTAGTTCAGGAAAAAGCAGATAACCAACAACTGATACTTCAGCGCAAAGCCTTGGAAGATATAATAGGACATGAATGCGGTCTCAAGGGAGGATTGAGTGTATTTAAATGAAAGGAAAGTATATCATTCATTTTATCGGCAACTTTTCAACGGGTCACGGAAAATAATTCCGAGAGCCGGACGTCAGGGCTGAACCACATTTTACTAGCACACGGAAAATAACCGAAAATAAGTCCAAGAACTGAGTTACCACCAGTGATCCATGCACGGTCGATGTACGTATGGGTCGCGGCCTTTAGTGCAAACTAAAACCTTAACAATCGACATCACTCGAAACCGCTCGCTACCGCTCGTGGTTTTGTCGAGCGCTAGCGAATGTTAACGAGTTTGCTCGAGTGCTTACGAGCGAGTGCGAGTACGAGGGATACTTACTTTTAAGCATAGGTGTATATATGTAACGTCACATATAGGCCTGGACAAGTTTGTACGGGACAATGGAACGGATTAGTAACATCTCGGGCAGGTTCTGACAAGATTAGGAGAACAATGGGACAACGATAGACAAGTTAAAACCAGCGATGTTTGTCTCTTTTCTGATTGGTCAAGCGTATAGGACATCGAGGGTGGAATGCGTTGAGAGTTTGAGTTGGGGGTCATTTCTACTTCGATGTTTGCAGTGAGTGGACCCTCCGTCGAACGCGATACACCTACCTACAACCGATCTTTAAAGATGTCTGATGCTCTCAAGATACATTTACCCAACAATGTACTATCTGAGGCGGGGGTTCAACCATCTTCTCCTCGAGATTCTGTGGTGGCTGGTCCATTCGACTGCGTTAAACCATTAACGCACGAACAAGTCAAGAGAGGATGGCGTGAGGGTTTCAGCTGAACGATGGGTAGACCCTACTTCTACAACATCGTCAACCGAGAGAGCGTGTGGTCCATTCCTGACGCCTTGCGGACACAGCGTGAATGTGGACCTGCACCGGACATTCTCCAAACTGCGATGGCGGAGCTCATCGATGGTGTTCCCAAGACCCAGAGAGACAACGAGAAGGCCTCTACCACCAACCCAGTCGACTACACGGCACCGCAGTTCATCAAGGGGAAGCAAGGAGTGAAGAGAAAGTTCAGCCCGGACCCCGACCGGGAGACCAACGAGAGGAACGCCGCAGCATTCCACATCGGACGTGAGCGTTTTGCCGTTGTGAAGCGCTTGAAGGGACGGGTCTTTGTAAATCTACGAGAGTACTACGTGAAAGAGGGCACCTTCAAACTACTGGCTGGAAAGAAAGGACTGAATCTGACATCTGACGAATGGAAGCAGTTGGCGATGCAGGGTGCCAGCATAACCGCAGCCATAGACTATGTGTAGAGTATACATTCACCATCCTTTATTTTTACATTCTTTGTTCAATGTTTCTAGATGAATATACTCAGAGGACGAGGAATACGTTATCGACTGCAAGCAGCGGGTTATGACATTAGTGAAGAGAGTCCTGACCAGGCTCGTTACTGACCAGATTTTCAGTCTAACGTATGAAGCGCAAGAACAACTAGGCTGTGAGGGATGTGAGAAAGACTGGCCGAGTCAATACGATCACGCTTGTTTGTATTTTGGAATGAATCCGATATGTTGCCTCAGTGACTATGTAGATGAACACTACGAGCGAGCCTCACAGTCCGTGGATAAGACCAAAGTCACTCTCGTATTTGGATTGGTGACTAGCCGTCTTGGCGTAGGCCCATTTACTTACGAGGGAAAGAACATGAACGATATCATTGACCAAATACTGAACGAGTGGAAACTTGATCCTGCCGACCTCAGTCGGTCGTTTTATACGAACACATTTGACATTTTAACCGAGCTTATTGATGGTATGATCAAAGGACTTAACATTTCCTTTTAACTAACCTGTTTATTTGCGTTCACTCCAGTAAAATGGATCTTGTCCGTATAAATGGGTTAACCTTATTGTTAGTGTAATGTTGTAGTTGGTAAATATTTGATTTGAATTTTCAATAAATGATTATTGATTGTTGAAGAAATAAATACTTCTCGCTGTTATTGGTGTCCAGATAATTGACAGTGTGGTAAATAAGTTACACATTGAACTAATAAAACACAGTGACAATAGTTAGTAGTATTTAAAGAGCAAAATCTCACCGTGTTGAGGTGAAAGTGGAGGTGGGAGGTGGAGGTGGAGTTGGGGGCGGAGTCGTTAGGTGAAGGAGGAAGGGAAGGTGGAGGTGGGAGTGGGGCGGAGTCGTTAGGTGAAGGAGGAAGGGGAGGTGGAAGTGGGTGGTACGAATGGCAACGAGGCAGGCGGTGGTAAATAAAGGTCGAAACGGGTGCCTAAAACCAACCGGAACTCACCAGAACATTCCTTAAGTGGTCAACGGGCAATTTGGAGTTTGAAGTATTTTATTTAAGTCTTCTCCACAATAGCGATAATGTTAATAAGTACAAAACAGTATTAATGACTAAACAGACTAAAATACCTTTTACTTAAGCGATTCTTGTTTTTGGAAGTGTTCCAATCGTGCAACCATCTTTTGCAAATCAACATTTAGTCTTTTGATTATATCATCAATGAGCTCCGTTAAAATGTCGAATACGTTGGTATAAAACGACTGAGGTCGGCAGGATCAAGTTTCCATTCATTCCTTTGTAAGTAAATGGGCCGACACCAAGACGGCTGGTCACCGCACCAAATACGAGAGCGACTTTGGTCTTGTCCACCGACTGCGCGGCTAGCTCGTAGTGTTCATCTACATAGTCGCTCAGGCGACATATGGGATCCATTCCAAAAAAAAAACAGGCGTGATCGTATTGACTCGGCCAGTCTTTCTCACACCCTTCGCATCCTAGTTGTTCTTGGGCTTTGTACGTTAGGCTAAAAATCCGGTCGGTAACGATCCTGGTAAGGATTCTCTTTAACAATGCTTGCAGTCGGCAACGTACTCATCGTCATCGAACACGGTGAGAGCAATTTTGAAATAGTGAGATTTCACAAATTGTTTGGTTTTCTGACCAAAAATGTCAGTTTTATATCAGATTCACACTTTTTTCTTCAAATTCCTCAACCAAATGACCACAACTACGTTTTTACCGCACTTTCCACAGGAAAAAGCTGATTTGTTAAGCTCAGTTCACAAAAACTAGACAAAAAACCTCAATTTTAAAAAGGATGTACATTTGTGTATCTTTGACTTTTCTGCACAAAAAGTAAAACAGACTTAACTTACGAACGATTTCACGGTAAAATCTAGTATTTAAACAAAACGATTAAAGAAGTCAGAAAAACAGATTAAAATACGTCTCGAATTGAAACGCGCCACCGTATTTCACATCGAAAACAAATAAAACAATTTTAATGATTTTCAAACATAATTCCCAAGAATTAATAACACACAGCTAATTCTGAATGTTTATTTCAGAAAAAGAGTAAAATAAAGTAAAAAAGTAAAACTCCGACATTTTTTCGCGATCAAAGACGGCAGGGACACACATATTTGACTGGATCATGGAGCTGTAATTGGAAAGTTAACATTTTGGATGAAAAAGTGGATTAAATCTTTTATTTTTTCCAGCCCCTTACAATTATTGAATTCATGAATCACTCCCCTCACGGAATGGAAGTCCTACAATTGTAGGACGTCCATTCGCCGCCCGGAATGGACGTCCTACAATTGTAGGACGTCCATTCGCCTCCCGGAATGGAAGTCCTACAATTGTAGGACGTCCATTCGCCTCCCGGAATGGAAGTCCTACAATTGTAGGACGTCCATTCGCCTCCCGGAATGGAAGTCCTACAATTGTAGGACGTCCATTCGCCTCCCGGAATGGAAGTCCTACAAATTGTAGGACGTCCATTCGCCTCCCGGAATGGAAGTCCGTTAGTCCGTCCATTTTTTTTAAACATCCTCATTCCTAATTATTCAACAAAAAACTTTCATAATAGCCAAACAAAAAACCTTTATAAGAAGCCAGTATCCTTATATTTTAACACTATTATGTGCTCACTGCATAAAGCTTTGGTACGATCAGAGCACCCTTTCTGAGAAGCCAGCTTTCCTACTTACTGAATAAGATACCAGTGTGCGCGCTGTACAAAGCTTTGGTACGAAAACAGGCATCCTAATCACTGGATAACAAGATAAGCATTATGTGCGCGCTGTACAATGCTTGGGTACGAGAGGTGCCAATCGGCAGCCTTCATTAGAAGCCTGTCATCTTAAACAAGTAAGGTTTGAAGGTTGCACGAGCACAAGCTATCAACTGTCCGTATTACATCTTAAGTATACAAGTAGAACCAATTGGGTATTTAGAATGATGGGAAGGAGGGATGCCAGGACGTTTCTTCACACGTCCATAATTTATGGGGTGAGCGGGCTTTCTCCACTGCTGGTCCTACCCTGTGGAATGTTCTTTCTCAGGAAGTCCGTAGTATGTCCTCCATATCGGATTTCAAACCCTCTCTCAAAACATGTGTTCGATCATAGTTTTCCTAATTAATAGTATATGTAGTCTTTTCTTTGATTCTGTATAATGTTGTTAATCGCCTTGAGCGTCTTTGCAAACGGATTCTGGCGCTCTAGAAATGTCCGTTATTATTATTATTATTCACGAGTGTTTTTATATCTGATTTTAAGTCATATTAAGACGTGAATATTACTCCGACGGAATCTCGTAACTTCTGAGCTGATAGCGACAGGGCCTAGGTGGGACAGCTACGCCACGCTGTTGCGACCCTCTTCCGTGGAAGCCATTCCCCCATAATCTGTGTAGAGATTAGAGAATAGATACCGGTACATGTACATTGCTTTTTAATGATCAAAACAATCTACAACAAGACAGAGCAACAAAATGACCAAACAAACTGCCCCTCTCTGGTTTCAGTTGCTGCATTTCTTGTTTTGCTCTTTGATTTGCAATAGTTTTGAGTTGGTTAGACTACAACATCCACGTCTGTATATACTCATTTCGTATCAAACTGACTAGTCACACTGGCCATGTGCAGTAGCATCGGAGTGGTTGTGAGTTTGTGTATATTGATGATACACTATAGGCAGGATGATATTCTAAAATGAAGTACATGTACATTTTCATAGTCCCAGGGTTAGGGCAATTAACATTGGAGTTGAGTATAAAGGGTTGTGCTATTTCTTGGACATTGCCGGATAAGCGACCGTGGTGTGGAAAGGTCCGTCTCTATTTACCGGTCAATTGATGTAGTATACACATGTATATGGTGCCGCTGTGACCCGGCGAAATTCAGATATCCGTGCCAAACGAGTTATATCCGAATGAGAATCTTACAAGTAAATGGGCGTCTTCGTTACCACTTTACATAATGAATCGACAAGAATCTTAATTAAAAAGGGCTGGAAAGCTCAGATGGAAGAGCACTGGTACATTAGTCCATAGGTCTCAGGTTCAAGTCCCGTTTTCTTTGCCAATTTTTCAAATTGTAACAAATAAATTCAGATACTACACTGCAACGATTACTAAGGAGAATATAACAAAATCATTTGAAATGAAAGGGTGGTACAAAATGTCAAACTCACCAGAGTTACGACTTTCAACAAAGAAGCACTAAAGCAGTATTTTAAGCATTCTTAAGGATCCTTTTGATTAATTCAGATTATCAACAGAGTGCCAACAAACTCAGTTCTTCCAGCAAGCAGGAGCCTTAGTTGAACCTAAGGAAATAGTCTTAGGGCAGGTGTACAAACCTTCCATCAATAAATTGACAGGAAGGACTGAACAAAAACAAGTTAATGAAACCTTCCAATATATTCCACTGCCAGCAAATCTAAGGCTGTTTATGGAACGGCCAGGATGTATGCAAACTATAATTTATGAAAATCAGCACAATAAGGAAAATGACATTTTCCATTCATACCGTGATGGTGCATACTACAAGAAAAAACAATCTTCTGAAAAGGATATCCCAATTGATCTTTTGTTATATAATGATGACTTTGAGACTGCAAACCCATTAGGTTCGAAAAAGGGTAAACATAAAGTGCTTGCGGTGTACATGTCACTGGTTTGTTTACCACGGAAATATCAAGCAAAGCTAGAAAACATCCTGCTTGTTGCTCTAGCAAAGTCATCATTGGTATCAAAGTATGGAATGAATTCCATACTTGCACCTATCAAACAAGATCTTAAACATATGTATACAGAGGGACTGCAGATTAACAGCCATAATGAATTTGTAGGGCGAGTTAGGCCACAATTACTTCAAGTTGTCGGTGACAACTTGGCTCTTAATTCAACATTAGGATATGCTTGTAGCTTCAGTGCCAACTTTTTCTGTCGCTTCTGTAAAACCCACAGAACTGACACACACAAACAAGTAACAGAAAATGAAACTTGTCTGCGCACAAACAAGATTGCACCATAACTGTGTGTTAAATGAACTTACCTACTACCACACAGGAGATAACAGCGCCCCGGATATAATGCATGATTTCCTTGAGGGTATGCTACCCATTGAAATGAAATTGATTGTTGCAGAGCTGATCAGACTGAATATGTTCACCCTAGATGACATTAACAGCCGCATTCAGTCATTTAGTTATGGAATCTCAGAGCAAGCAAATCGACCAAGTCCAATTCTTGCAGGACATCTGTCAAACCCTTTTGGACCAAGTGGTCAAAAGGCCTCCCAAATGTACTGTCTTGCAATTTACTTTCCTCTCATTATTGGTGACAAAGTTGCTAAAGATTTTTCATATTGGGAGTTATTTATACTGTTGATTGAGATTTACAAAGTTGTGATGTCACCAAGTATCAGTATTCAAAGCACATACCATCTTACATGTAAGTCAAGAATTAAGGAGCACCACCTGTTATTTTTGGAGCTTTTTCCAGACCATCACTTGATTCCGAAGTATCACAATCTTGTCCATTATCCACGATCCATTCGAAACCTTGGTCCACTATCACAGTATTCATGCATGAGGCTAGAAGGAAAGCATAAACCTTTGAAGAGGTGGGCCAAAGTATGTAACAACTACAGAAACATAACTAAAACATTGGCCACAAAACATCAAGATGCCCAAGCTTGCAGTATTCTTATGAGGCAACATTTAGACAGTAGTTCTATTAATATTTGTTGCCAAGATACTGTAAAAATATCGTCTGTTAATAATTGTGAGGAACTATGCCAAGTGCTGGAGTACACGTCCCTAGAAACTGAGATTGTGCTTTGTGGGGAGGTGGTGATTAATGGCTACAAATATAAACCCAATGTCATGTTGCTTACTGAGTTGAATGAGGAACTTCCTCAGTTTGCTCGAGTGGAACGTATTGTCAATACAGAATCTAAATTACTCCTGGTTGTAAAGCCCTGAAAAACACTAGACTTTAACAACCATTATCAGGCATAAAAAAATTAATAGAATAAGGACATTATTGTTTTGATTCTCTCAAAGAAAGCAAAACAATTGACTATGATAGAAATTTATATTGATTATATACATACATTGGCCACTGGTAACCCTAGTTGTAATTGCCAAGTGTGGTGTTAAAATTATTGATGAACTTTACAAGCTGATGCATTTCCTCTTTGTAGAAGAGAAGTTCAGATCAGATGATACTAGATGTGGAATGCTGTCACCACAGGCTGACCCAATTGAGAGCAGCTCTTCGTGGGATACTAGCTCTTGATCTGTGTCAGCCTCTCTGGCAGAGAGTTTTCAGATTGGCCCCACAAGCCCACTACTCTTTGATGGTGATGATGAAATACCCTCATCTCAAGCAAAGCATGTTCCTGGCATTCCGGTTTCAATTTCAACACCATCAGATGAAGCCAGCAGCCAAGCACAACTAAAGCGACTCAAGGCTTGTAAATTTGTAAGTAAATGTAGATCTAATTTATGTGCTTTCTGTCTGACATTCGCTGATATAATGAAAGACAATGTGGACTTTCATATAAACACTGCACAGAGGGCATCACAAATGTCACATGTAGCTAAACGTGCCACACGTTTTGTTGTCCTTGGTCAAGTGTAACCGTCTATTGCATGCACTATTGCTGAACATTGCATACAAATTAAAGGTGCATGTAGGTTTTGAGGCTGGAAATATTTAAGTACCAGTTTCATGTTGAGTTGGGCAAAAGAATAATAGAGTTTCATATGTGTTGTATCTGAGTCAGAACCTGAAAGTAGCATATATCATGTATTTGTTTTTATATAGGATGTCAAAGGGATACTGAAGAAGTCAGTCAAAGGCCAAAATGCAATGTCTGAATTGAGTGCTAAACATGCACTATCATCCCATCATGCCAAGGTAATCGCCAACCTATGTGCTGCTCACCTAGTTGAGATATATGGAAATCAGTAAGTATAATATACTTTATATCTTTGAATCATTGGTAAAGGCCCCTACCAATGGATCGTGGGGATGGTTTGGAGAGGGGATGTATGATTTGATTGTATGGTTTCTTTACTTTTTTGAGGGCCTGCCCCCCCCCCCCCAAAAAAAATACTCATCTACATGTACAAGAAAAATTGTAAGCTAACCTGTTACAAAATTAAAGCAAATCTGCATGTACAAAGTAAAAATAGACAACTATTTCCCCCAAAGAACAATGAGTTTCAGTTTATTTCAAATCAAATCAGCTTCATGTTCATTATATACTCAGAGCCACTTACATAAGTAAGTTAAAATGGTCATTGTGTGAACAGTTATAGCACTTGAAATTATGCCACTTTGAAGAAAATATTCCAACCGATACATGTACATATGAGGAAATGTTGAACATTCTTTTGTTTCCTTCTGATTACTCAATGAAGGATTAAGTTGATTATATACTCAGAGCCTCAGTGATTTTTCTGTGCATTTATTTGACAAAATGTTTTTAAAAAATGTCTTTTATGGGTTTTACTGATTTTGTCACATTTAGGCCAAGCTCAGATGCCAAGGAAGAGATGGCTTCTTCAATTGTGAGTGCATTCCCTTGCTTAAAGGACACTGAAGGAAAAGGTTATGTAAGTACCACAAACACTTTATTTCATATTAAGTCACGTGTGATAACTAGTGGAAGGACAAGTCACATGGTGTGCTAAACCTGGCAGATAAAAATGTTGGTAATCTCTCAAAGGAGAAATAGTTGAATGTTTGGATCGTCAACATTGCATTATGAATTGATACACATGAAACGGTGCAATAACTATACTGAAACTGTTTGTCTTCTGTCTCACTAAGCTTCATTATTCAGCGTAATATCTCGTCTTTTAAACTGCAGGAGCAGTGGTACTGCAAAGGGAGCAGCAGGCGACCAGCTTATGGTAGTTTGGAAAATCATTTGAAATACTTGAGGCGGGCAAGCAAACACAAGGACAGTGCTAGTGATGTACCATCCAAGAAATCTTGTGAAGACATAGGAGAAGAGATAAGCCAACAGTGTGCTTCTGACACATATGGTATATCAAATCACCTACAATGTTGCATGTTAAGTCCTGTGCTGGTCAATTATTTAGTGTGGGAGTGAATAATTAATGACACTCTTCTAAGCCATTTATGTCCTTTTTGTTTTTAGGCTAATAATTCGTTTTCCTCCGTCCTCGATCTTCTTTGCTTATGTTCCTCTATCATAACTGTATGTGCCTTCCTCAACATCATTTTGCTGCAGATGTACAGTACATGGAAACAGCAATCCAGTGGTTGAAGCACAACAAAGATCCATCTGAAGTCAACACTAAAATGAAAGAAACTACCAAGTTCAGACAAGATTTTATTTGTCCGAAGAAGACTGGCCAGTATCAGCCTAACATCGGAGACATCCTGGAAATGTTTCCTCACATCTTGGACACAGGAATGGTAGGTTTTAAGCACTGTCTATAATCAATACAAACTCCTACTCGTCATGCAATCAATGTTTAAAGTAGAACTATCCAGAGGATGTGCCATGGTTCTTAGCATGAGTTTGCTTTTTTTCCCTTAATGGAAACAATAAGTTATGTATATGTACAACTGCAATCATACAGCATGTGAGTTTAGAAAAGGTACTTTTTGGCCTGTTATATGTGATTCAAATTTAGTCAACTAAAGTATGTTGTGTGGTCTGTAATTTTGTAATAATTAAAACTTGAAAGGTCACATGAGCTAGAGTGACAGCTTTAATAAATTAACCAATTAGGTTTTTGTCAACATGCTGTTTTCCTTTGATTAAATGTATACAGATCGAGCAAGACTATAATGAGCTGAATCCAGACAAGTCAACAGCTCTGTACCGAAAGTGGCCGACTCTTTTGACTTGCATCTTGGCCTATGCTAATAGTGTTGCTGTGGGATGGAAGAGTCGATTTGGAGTTGGAAATGCTGATGACTCCAATTTCACCAGTGGTATGTAAACTTGTGTGCCTTTGTAGAAAATAAATCGGGAGTGTCACATAAGTATTAAACATCTAAATTGAAAGTAAGTAAAAATGGTCATTGTGTGAACAGTTAGCACTTGAGATTATGCCACTTTGAAGAAAATATTCCAACCGATACATGTGAATATGAGGAAATGTTGAACATTCTTTTTTCCTTCTGATGACTCAATGAAGGATTAAGCTGATTTAAAACTGTAAAACAAAAATATACAAATCTCAAAATTTAGTGGGCCTGACATTTTGGTCCTAGCAGAACCTTTCTCTAAGGCAGAGAAAGGTCCTGCTAGGATTGAAACGTCAGGCCCACTACCTTATGAGATTTGCATTTTGGTAATTGTAGTCAGTAAGCAGTTAGCAACATTTTTGTGTATCACCTTCAAAATATATGGAAATTTGAAACTATCCTGACTGTTTTATGTTTATTTTCTTCATTGACACACTTGTTTACAGATAGCAGAGAAAATTTAGCCTTTTCCGTGCTAGCAATTCTGTTTGAGGGTCGAAAATCAGTCAGAGGGGGTGGACGAGCCTCATTCCAGGAAACACTGGATTGCTTCATTGACTGCCAACAGGTATGTGTTTTTCCCTTGGTTATCAAATCTGTGTAGATAGCTGATGTTTGTACTTTACCTCAGATTACTGCATTTGATGAAATGATTGGTTATTGATTTTTCAAGAATTTAATCAAGTATAGACTCTTCATACTTGTTGAAGTGACAAAAGAAATCAAATTTTACATGGCAATACACTGAACCATTGTGATCCAAAGCCGAATGTCACATTCCTATTCATGACTATCATAGAGACGTACATAATGTATCAGCTTATCGTTTCAGTTAATAAGTGGCCAACGGTTGAATGAACTCATCCAGAATGCTTTAAAAAATTATAAACTAAAACAAGTGTGAAATAGAAAGGATATTAATCCTTAAACCTATCACATTCAATTTCAATGTCACTTTGTACTTAATTTCCAGGAGGGTGTTGGTCTTGAAAACTATCTCAAGAGAATTGACCACCACTGCAGAAGCCAACCATTCATCTTGGTGATTGGAGGGGAATATAAAGCTCCGAAACAGAACTTTGTCATCATTGAGCGTCGGGCAATTCCATGCGAAAGTCTACAAGACATTCCAGGTACTTGACCTAAGCTATCCATCCCAAGCTGCTGTCATATGGAACTTCATTGACAACATTGTGTTTGAAGTCAAGGTTGCTAATGAAGCAAGTACTCTCAGAGCCTTAAGAGCCTATTATAATTTTTCAAAGTCTTGAAGTGATGGCAGAATGCTTACAATTGGTAAACTGTTGAGTTGGTTTCCATAAAATTGTAGCATTCCCACAAAATGACCGAATCATTTGTATGTTATTTTCAGAAATTCAGTCATTTTTGATGTTAGCCATGAAGATGTACAGTGATTATTTTAGTAATTCCTTGATCAAAGTTTACATCAGACAACTGCTCTAGCCTCCAGAGCATTTCTTCTTTTCACGCAAATATTTTGTGAGACTAATTATAGAAAGTTGTGTATGGTTGAAAACTGTTGGAGCTATTTTAAGAAATAATCTGTTTATCAGATAATTCTAATGAAAGTTAAAAGGCAAGCTTATTGTGGTGTTTTGAAAAAAAAGGAAGATTAATGGTGATGGTGGACTTGATCACATACAATTGGAACATGATGAAAGAAAATACCTGAGTCAAGTAAATGTAGTTGATGACCTCAAATTTTATGATTCTCGTTGCCAATTTCTAATGGTGATTGTGGACATCCTTCATCACATATAATTATACCATAATAAAAAAAATATATAACTCAGTCATGTTTTGCAACTCATCTCTTTGTAAAGTAAATATAGTTGAAGACCTCAAATCTTATAATTCTAGTTTGCCAATTTTTGATGTTGATTGTGGACTTCCTTGATCACATAAAATTAGACCATAATGAAAGCAATATGTAGCTCAGTCATGTTTTGCAACTCATCTCTTCATAAAGTAAATGTAGTTGATGACAACAAATATGTATAATAATTTTTTTGGAAATTTTTTAATGGTGATTGTCGACTTCCTTCATCACATAAAATTAGACCATAATGAAAGCAATATATAGGTCAGTCATGTTTTGCAACTCATCTGTTTATAAAGTAAATGTAGTTGATGACCTCAAATTTTATAATTATATTTCTGGCCAATTTTTAATGGTGATTTAATGCTGATTACATAAAATCAGACTATTGAAAGGAACATCAGTCAGTATTTTTCTTTGGACAAGATGGATATAAAAGCTCAGTATTGCTTTGCAACTCATTTATTTATAAGAAGTTCAAAATGTTTTTGTTTTGTTCCAAACACTGTTGTGAAGAGACTTTAAGAGTTTCAATTAAATAAAAATATACTTGTGAAAGTGTAAACACATGTTTCTATTGCTTATTTTTGAATGTAGCGTGTCAAATGTTGCTTAACTCAAAAGTAAAACAATTTACCAAGCTCTGTTGGGTAATAAAAAGTACACAATATTTGGGTAAAAATATTACACAAGTCCTGGGTAAATGTTGGGTTGGGTAAGGATTACACAACATTTGTGTAGAGAAGGGAACATGGTTGTTTTGGGAGTAAACTCATTTTTTACCCAACATAGGGTACACTTTGCACAGGTTGGAGTAAGTTCTTACTCATCGAATATTGGGTAAGATTTTTACCCAAGCCGACAACCATGTTCCCTTTTTACCCTAAAAAAGGTAAGAATTTTACCCAATATTTTTTAGAGTGGTATAGACAGGACAGAACAGGACAGGATATACAGGACTGGGAAGCCAGGACATGATAGACAGAACTGGGTAGACATGACATGATTGACAGAAATGGATGGACAGGACAGGACTGGATAGTCAGAATAGAATAGTCAGGACAGGATAGTCATGACAGGACAGGATAGTCATGACAGGACAGGATATACAGGACTGGATACTGAGGACAGGATAGAGTACAGGACTGGATAGTCAGGTCAGGACAGGATATACAGGACTGGATAGTCAGGACAGGATAGACAGGACTGGATAGTCAGGACAGGACAGGATATACAGGACTGGATAGTCAGGACTGGATAGTCAGAACAGAATAGTCAGGACAGGATAGTCAGGTCAGGACAGGATATACAGGACTGGATAGTCAGGACAGGATAGACTGGACTGGATAGTCAGGACAGGACAGGATATACAGGACTGGATAGCCAGGACAGGATAGACTGGACTGGATAGCCAGGACAGGACAGGATATACAGGACTGGATAGTCAGGACAGGATAGACTGGACTGGATAGTCAGGACAGGAGGATAGACAGGACTGGATAGCCAGGACAGGTAAGGATCGATAGACAGGACTGTAAAGTCAGGACAGGACAGGATAGACAGAAGTGGGTAGACATGACAGGACAGGATAGACAGGAGTGGGTAGACATGACGTACAGCCCACGACAGGAAAAACAGGACAGGACGTGGATAGACAGGACTGGATATGCATGACAGGACAGGGCATGATAGACAGGAATGGATAGTCAGGAGAGGACAGGATTGACAGGACAGGAGAGGATAGACAGGACTGGATAGTCAGGTCAGGAGAGGATAGACAGGACTGGATAGTCAGGTCAGGAGAGGATAGACAGGACTGGATAGTCAGGTCAGGAGAGGATAGACAGGACTGGATAGTCAGGTCAGGAGAGGATAGACAGGACTGGATAGTCAGGTCAGGAGAGGATAGACAGGACTGGATAGTCAGGTCAGGAGAGGATAGACAGGACTGGATAGTCAGGTCAGGAGAGGATAGACAGGACTGGATAGTCAGGTCAGGAGAGGATAGACAGGACTGGATATATAGTCAGGACAGTACAGGATAGACAGGACTGGAATGTAAAGACAGGACAGATAGGAAAGGACAGGATAAACATGACATGACAGGACAGGATAGACACGACTGGTGGGTAGACAGGACAGAATAGACAGGACAAGGTTGTTCTAAAAACCCTCTCGACCCTAGCGATCGTCTTGTACTAAAGATCATAGCCATCACGTGTTTGTATGCGGTTTTTGTTGCCAGTCAAAAATAATGGTACTCAGTGACAGTGGTATAGTGGCCGGGTTGCGTTAGTCGTGGGGTCGTGGAGGTTGGGTTTGTGGGTCGCGGGGGACGAGGTTTTTTTTTAGAACAACCCGGCAGGACAGGGCAGATATGACAGGACAGGACAGGACTGAAAAGACACGACAGGATATATAGACATGACTGGATATACATGTACATGCATGACAGGACGGGATAAGACAGGACTGACCAGCAATGACTGGAGGATAAATAGTCAGATACTGCGCTATATATTGACATAAAAATCATTGAAAGCGCATAACAATTAAAAGGGCCATGAAAAAGAGAGAGAAACAATCAACGTACGATAAAATGAACAATGAGGCAAGACAAACATCTGGAAATACGAAACATGAGCTAAACAAGAAGGACAGACAGTCAAAAAACAACGTCAAGGCGGACACACAAGAAATATTAGGCAATTACGACAGACGTAATTAAGGCACAAAGTACATACTAGACCACCAAATCTGTCCACCCAATCTTGACCTATCGATCCTGAATTACATATGGTGGACACACCAATTAACTTGGGAGAGTACAACATTATTACAATGGCCTTATATCCGACACCCTGTCGTTGTATATTTAATGGGGGACGCACCAACACTGGACGAGTCCAGAACTGTTACAAATGGCCTGATATCCGACACCCTGTCGTTGTACATTCAATGGGGGACGCACCAACACTGGACGAGTCCAGACTTGTTACAAATGGCCTGATATCCGACACCCTGTCGTTGTACATTCAATGGGGGACGCACCAACACTGGACGAGTACAGACTTGTTACAAATGGCCTGATATCCGACACCCTGTCGTTGTACATTCAATGGGGGACGCACCAACACTGGACGAGTCCGGACTTGTTACAAATGGCCTGATATCCGACACCCTGTCGTTGTATATTCAATAGGGGACGCACAATCACTGGACGAGTCCGGACTTGTTACAAATGGCCTGATATCCGACACCCTGTCGTTGTACATGCAATGGGGGACGCACCAACACTGGACGAGTCCAGACTTGTTACAAATGGCCTGATATCCGACATCCTGTCGTTGTACATTCAATAGGGGACGCACCAACACTGGACGAGTACAGACTTGTTACAAATGGCCTGATATCCGACACCCTGTCGTTGTACATTCAATGGGGGACGCACCAACACTGGACGAGTACAGACTTGTTACAAATGGCCTGATATCCGACACCCTGTCGTTGTACATTCAATGGGGGACGCACCAACACTGGACGAGTACAGACTTGTTACAAATGGCCTGATATCCGACACCCTGTAGTTGTACATTCAATGGGGGACGCACCAACACTGGACGAGTACAGACTTGTTACAAATGGCCTGATATCCGACACCCTGTCGTTGTACATGCAATGGGGGACGCACCAACACTGGACGAGTACAGAACTGTTACAAATGGCCTGATATCCGACACCATGATTGTCGTGGTACATTCAATGGGGGACGCACCAACACAGGACGAGTACAGACTTGTTACAAATGGCCTGATATCCGACACCCTGTTGTTGTACATTCAATGGGGGACGCACCAACACTGGACGAGTACAGACTTGTTACAAATGGCCTGATATCCGACACCCTGTCGTTGTATATTCAATGGGGGACGCACAATCACTGGACGAGTCCGGACTTGTTACAAATGGCCTGATATCCGACACCCTGTCGTTGTATATGCAATGGGGGTCGCACCAACACTGGACGAGTCCAGACTTGTTACAAATGGCCTGATATCCGACACCCTGTCGTTGTACATTCAATGGGGGACGCACCAACACTGGACGAGTACAGACGTGTTACAAATGGCCTGATATCCGACACCCTGTCGTTGTACATTCAATGGGGGACGCACCAACACTGGACGAGTACAGACGTGTTACAAATGGCCTGATATCCGACACCCTGTCGTTGTACATTCAATGGGGGACGCACCAACACTGGACGAGTACAGACTTGTTACAAATGGCCTGATATCCGACACCCTGTCGTTGTATATGCAATGGGGGACGCACCAACACTGGACGAGTACAGACTTGTTACAAATGGCCTGATATCCGACACCCTGTCGTTGTATATTCAATGGGGGACGCACCAACACTGGACGAGTCCGGACTTGTTACAAATGGCCTGATATCCGACACCGACACCCTGTCGTTGTATATGCAATGGGGGACGCACCAACACTGGACGAGTCCAGACTTGTTACAAATGGCCTGATATCCGACACCCTGTCGTTGTACATTCAATGGGGGACGCACCAACACTGGACGAGTACAGACGTGTTACAAATGGCCTGATATCCGACACCCTGTCGTTGTACATTCAATGGGGGACGCACCAACACTTGACGAGTCCGGACTTGTTACAAATGGCCTGATATCCGACACCCTGTCGTTGTATATTCAATGGGGGACGCACAATCACTGGACGAGTCCGGACTTGTTACAAATGGCCTGATATCCGACACCCTGTCGTTGTATATGCAATGGGGGTCGCACCAACACTGGACGAGTCCAGACTTGTTACAAATGGCCTGATATCCGACATCCTGTCGTTGTACATTCAATAGGGGACGCACCAACACTGGACGAGTACAGACTTGTTACAAATGGCCTGATTTCCGACACCCTGTCGTTGTACATTCAATGGGGGACGCACCAACACTGGACGAGTACAGAACTGTTACAAATGGCCTGATATCCGACACCCTGTCGTTGTACATTCAATGGGGGACGCACCAACACTGGACGAGTACAGACTTGTTACAAATGGCCTGATATCCGACACCCTGTTGTTGTACATTCAATGGGGGACGCACCAACACCCCAGCAAACATGATGGTACTGGGCCAATGCTGGCTTGTAATGGGCTTATTCCGGCAGTACCGTTCAGTTTACCCGGTACAAAACCAGAATTGGGCCGATACTGGCATGCTTATGGCAATGCGGTTCCGTTTGACGGTACAATGCCAGAATCGGGCCAGTGTTGGTTTTCCTACGGCATGCCATAACGGCAAGACAGTACATAGCCTGAATCGGGCCAACGTTGGCTCTCAAGTGGCATGCCATAACGGCAAGACGGTACAGAGCCTAAATCGGGCCAACGTTGGTTCTCAAGTGGCATGCCATAACGGCAAGACGGTACAGAGCCTGAATCGGGCCAACGTTGGTTCTACAACGGCATGCCATAACGACAAGACGGTACAGAGCCTAAATCGGGCCAACGTTGGTTCTCCAATGGCATGCCATAACGGCAAGACGGTACAGAGCCTGAATCGGGCCAACGTTGGTTCTACAACGGCATGCCATAACGACAAGACGGTACAGAGCCTGAATCGGGCCAACGTTGGCTCTCAAGTGGCATGCCATAACGACAAGACGGTACAGAGCCTGAATCGGGCCAACGTTGGTTCTACAACGGCATGCCATAACAGCAAGACGGTACAGAGCCTGAATTGGGCCAACGTTGGTTCTTCAACGGCATGCCATGACGGCAAGACGGTACAGAGCCCGAATCGGGCCAACGTTGGTTCTACAATGGCATGCCATAATAGCAAGACGGTACAGAGCCTGAATCGGGCCAACGTTGGTTCTTCAACGGCATGCCATGACGGCAAGACAGTACAGAGCCTGAATCGGGCCAACGTTGGTTCTACAACGGCATGCCATAATAGCAAGACGGTACAGAGCCTGAATCGGGCCAACGTTGGTTCTACAACGGCATGCCATAATGGCAAGACGGTACAGAGCCTGAATCGGGCCAACGTTGGTTCTCCAATGGCATGCCATAACGGCAAGACAGTACAGAGCCTGAATCGGGCCAACGTTGGTTCTACAACGGCATGCCATAACGACAAGACGGTATAGAGCCTGAATCGAGCCAACGTTGGTTCTCCAATGGCATGCCATAACGGCAAGACGGTACAGAGCCTGAATCGGGCCAACGTTGGTTCTACAAGGGCATGCCATGACGGCAAGACGGTACAGAGCCTGAATCGGGCCAACGTTGGTTCTCCAATGGCATGCCATAACGGCAAGACGGTACAGAGCCTGAATCGGGCCAACGTTGGTTCTACAAGGGCATGCCATGACGGCAAGACGGTACAGAGCCTGAATCGGGCCAACGTTGGTTCTCCAATGGCATGCCATAACGGCAAGACAGTACAGAGCCTGAATCGGGTCAACGTTGGTTCTACAACGGCATGCCATAATGGCAAGACGGTACAGAGCCTGAATCGGGCCAACGTTGGTTCTCTAATGGCATGCCATAACGGCAAGACGGTACAGAGCCTAAATTGGGCCAACGTTGGTTATCCAATGGCATGCCATAATGGCAAGACGGTACAGAGCCTGAATCGGGCCAACATTGGTTCTCCAATGGCATGCCATAACGGCAAGACGGTACAGAGCCTGAATCGGGCCAACGTTGGTTCTCCAATGGCATGCCATGACGGCAAGACGGTACAGAGCCTGAATCGGGCCAACATTGGTTCTCCAATGGCATGCCATAACGGCAAGACGGTACAGAGCCTGAATCGGGCCAACGTTGGTTCTCCAATGGCATGCCATGACGGCAAGACGGTACAGAGCCTGAATCGGTCCAACGTTGGTTCTCCAATGGCATGCCATGACGGCAAGACGGTACAGAGCCTGAATCGGGCCAACGTTGGTTCTCCAATGGCATGCCATAACGGCAAGACGGTACAGAGCCTGAATTGGGCCAACGTTGGTTCTCCAATGGCATGCCATAATGGCAAGACGGTACAGATCTCAACACCGTGAATTCGCCGTGAATTTGCAGTTTCGCCGTGAAAAATATTTACACGATGATTCCACGGCAGTTTACACGGTGAAAACGCCGTGAACATGGGTCACCTCAGTAACCTCATGAGGACAACTTGAGGTCAGATAGAACACCATGAAAATGCCGAGAGTTCACCCACGGAGCCTTCCCATCGCCTTAGTTTAGTTTATCCATAAACACTTGTCTGCTTAATGCCCGTAGGGCGCAGCTACCCAACCGCCCCACAAGGACACTGAAACCGCAAGGGCAAGATAAGAAAATACCAGGTATATCGTGCGGCCTGGCTCCGCCCCTGCAGTGGAGCCCATGTAATTTACATGTACATGTACGTGGGTGGGTACATGTACATGTACATTGTAATGTACATTACAATGTACATGTACATGTATGTACAGTACATGTACGTACATGTACATGTATGTACATGTACATGTATGTACAGTACATGTACTTTACTGTACATGGTTTCAGATTTCACTGCGGCACTGCCACGCCGATTTCGTCCTGTGCAATGGGAATGATAGTTTGCTTTCAGTGGTTACGATGAGACACCGTGTGACGACCAGCGCACACGATGTGTTTGGGAATGTGGTTGTACACACGATCTGTTTGGGAATCTGCCCATGCAGAGATACGAATTGAAGATCGAATGAACACCCTCGGACAACTTGAGGCCCTGGCCAACTTGAATGCGTGTAATGTAATACATGCACTGTACATGTTTTTGTAAAGCGTTGGATACATCATGGGTACATAAAACTGTTTCTGCCACAAGTAGGCCTACATGTATTCCTCCATGATGTAATTAAACTAGAAACTCAAGCTTCACCAAAGCCAGTGGCTACGATCACAACCTTTTTTTTAATGTGTATGTTTTGGATATTTTGGACAATTTTTGACAATCAGAAGTGAGAACGCTGTGTGCTGTGCAATCGTGAGTGTCATACAAAGACAAAGGAGTGCAACCGTTGAGCGGATATACACGTATAACCGTCTGAATAAACTGAATAAACGATTGGATTAAGAAAGAAGCTTGTTTTATGCACCACGACTTGCACTCACTAATAAACTTCTTCCAGTCCTTTCACTATTGTAGTCATATAGCATTTTCATCATCTTCCCGTTTAAATTTCAACAAAAAATCATTAACACTACTCCTTTTTTTAACCAATAGTATTCCCCGACGTGGGAAGGATCTTCTGGGGTGATTACGAATATCAAATGACATTCATAAATGTAGATCACAAGTAAAGCACTTACGGCAGACTGGAATAAGTTGAGGAAATAGCGCCCTCTCTTATCATTTGATTTGCATATAAATCAGGCGCTTAATATTTAAAATCAAATAAAATGTGAAATAAATATACCGAATCTGTTTATAGGGTAATAACATGTCATAGGCATTAAAGAAAATACTAAAGCACTGATACTAGACATCAATTAAGCTTTTTGGTTAATTCTAGATTTTTCATGAACAAGAGATTTTTGCTTGGTGAAAACGCTTGTCACCGTATAGTGTCTATGGGCATTATATCTGTTATTTTTTCATCTTAACTAAAATGTGGGTTTTAACAATAACTATAACATATTTCAAACTATGAAGAGGATTATAATGTTATGATTATCCACCCTCATATACCTATCCATTATTACATTAAACAAACATATTTTACAAGATTTTATGTTAGTTTCTTGAAGTTTTTAAAAAATAGGCGCAATTAAAAGTGTTGGACATTAAATGACTAAAGGGCAAACCACACAAATTTGCAAAGCCTGAGGTTTTGAATGATCCCAGCAGACCTTTTTCGAAGGGAATTGTGCAGAATCTGGCAGAAAAGACAAACATGATTGAAATGTCATGCCCCTCGAATTTGTTTGCATTTTCTGAGGTTTCTTCTCGAAGTAATACGCTAGCTATACTTAGGAGATCCTTGCAGATTGTTTATAGGGTTTTCCTTTTTAAGTATGTGTTTGTGGATGCTGTCGCAACATTCACATCAAATTTCATGATATTTTTTACCATGGGTTGCAATTTTATGGGCAAAATGGCACAAATTAAGTTTTTCCTGTCTCCCCACCTACTGCAGTCATGATTGTGTAGCAATCCCCCTAGTGATTTTTCCACATAAAATCAGCAAAATTGTTTGTAGGCCTTTTCTTTTAAAGTATGTGATAGGGGATGATGTCGCGACATCTCACATCAAATTTCATGGTATTGTTAGCATGGGTTGCAATTTTATGGCCAAAATGGGGAAAAACAAATCAGGCTTTCCTGTCTCCTCAACCAATGCAGTCATGAATGTACAGCAATGCCCAAAGTGATTTTTCTACATAAAATCAGCAAATTTGTTTGTAGTGTTTTCCTTTTTAAGTATGTGATTGTGGATGTTGTCGCGACATCTCACATCAAATTTCATGATATTGTTAGTATGGGTTGCAATTTTATGGCCAAAATGGCAAACAATCAATATTTCCGCGCGCGACCGTACGGAGCGATTTTGCAAAAATAACATGCAATTTTGAACTTCCGATATCTCAACAACTGACAGACAATCCCTTCTCATTTTTTCTGGAATTCTAGGAAACACATTTCTTTCTGAGGAACGTCAAAACGTCTGTTGACGGAGAAGCTGGTAACCTGTAATAAACATTAGTTTATTTCTTAGAAAACAAGTGTGTAAGGAGTGGACCAACTGGTGGAAGTCTACTATTAACTATTCATTGCGCACGTCCTGGTTGAGTCTACTGGACGGCAATCTCGCACCAGGCCAAACGAACAGCCTCAACGTTTTGAGAGCAGATTTGGTCGGCAAATGCCTTAAATTTATGACACAAAACATTTGCATCTTTAACTCATGTAAAGGACAAAACAAAGGTGGTTAAAATTTCACGGTTTTTAAAAAAACTAAACCGAAAAACCATCTCCAAGTCAAAATCGAAAAAAAATTCGAAAAACCGCCCAAGCCTAACCTTAATTATAACCATCTAACCGTTTACAAAATTAAACGGAAAGTTTTAAGCTTATCCCGGGTGAACACGCCCAGATCGTGCGTAAAATCGGTAATGAGTGTCAAAACAGAAGTCTTGAACCAAGACTAATCGCCCCACATGACGTGAACATTCTCACGCAGCGCCCATTCGGACCAATTCCAAGCCCTTCCCTTGTACTGTGCTTCCCTTCGCTTCGAATCGCTTCGAATCGCCAGTAACATGTCGACAGCTTGCATAAAGTGAGCCGCACACGAGAGGTATCTGCATGCTGAGCAAAAAATCTCTCGAGTTCCGTTAGCTCAGCCTGTAGCTCCATCGCGTTGATAAAAACTTCACTGTGTGCGGCAAACCATAGAGCTATCGGGACCACTGACCCAATGAAAGTGTACGATCTGCCACGTAGTTTTCACGCTGCTAATGTGGAGAACTTAACCGCGAGTTACCAGCCCCCCCCCCCATGTTTAACTCTTGCGGTTGGCTACAGAATTATTCATTATCGCATCACACCGAGCCAAACATGTTACAGCTAGTAGACCAAAGTCTAATGAGTCTGTAAGTAGCTCGAGATTCAACACAGAATTACATGTGTTGCTCCATGGAATTAGACACGGCAAGGCGGTTTATCTGCTCGTGGGCGGCCGCGACCATCCTTATCAGTATATACGCGTGGAACACTGCGTGATGGTTATTGTAGGGAGTTAGCATGCGCGTGTGGCCCAATAGTATACCATACCAGCAAGGCTTGTCGGTGACCTGGACTGGATATGGAGGGGGGGGGTGTCTGTGGTTAGTCTGGCACACGGTCGGCAGTCCAGAAGTCAATTAGGCGTGACAAAAATCCCTGGGCTATTCTAGCCTTATCTTGATTGTCCCGAAATGGAGCTGGGCTTGTGCACGGTGAAAACACCGTGAAAATACCGTGAGCTGTTCTTCTGTAAGGTCACCCAGTTCACGCCGTGAAAAGGGGCTTGCGAAAAATCGCTCACGGTGATTTCACGGCGAAACTGCATTTTCACGGTGTTCAGATTCATAGAGCCTGAATCGGGCCAACGTTGGTTCTCCAATATCGCATGCCATAACGGCAAGACGGTACAGAGCCTGAATCGGGCCAACGTTGGTTCTCTAATGGCATGCCATAACGGCAAGACGGTACAGAGCCTGAATCGGGCCAACGTTGGTTATCCAATATGGCATGCCATAACGGCAAGACGGTACAGAGCCTGAATCGGGCCAACGTTGGTTCTACAAGGGCATGCCATAATGGCAAGACGGTACAGAGCCTGAATCGGGCCAACGTTGGTTCTACAAGGGCATGCCATAACGGCAAGACGGTACAGAGCCTGAATTGGGCCAACGTTGGTTCTCCAATGGCATGCCATGACGGCAAGACGGTACAGAGCCTGAATCGGGCCAACGTTGGTTCTACGTAGCGGCATGCCATAACAGCAAGACGGTACAGAGCCTGAATCGGGCCAACGTTGGTTATCCAATGGCATGCCATAACGGCAAGACGGTACAGAGCCTGAATTGGGCCAACGTTGGTTCTCCAATGGCATGCCATAATAGCAAGACGGTACAGAGCCTGAATCGGGCCAACGTTGGTTCTACAACGGCATGCCATGACGGCAAGATGGTACAGAGCCTGAATCGGGCCAACGTTGGTTATCCAATGGCATGCCATAACGGCAAGACGGTACAGACCCTGAATCGGGCCAACGTTGGTTCTCTAATGGCATGCCATGACGGCAAGACGGTACAGAGTCGAATCGGGCCAACGTTGGTTCTCCAATGGCATGCCATAACGGCAAGACGGTACAGAGCCTGAATCGGGCCAACGTTGGTTCTACAACGGCATGCCATGACGGCAAGACGGTACAGAGCCTGAATCGGGCCAACGTTGGTTATCCAATGGCATGCCATAACGGCAAGACGGTACAGAGCCTGAATCGGGCCAACGTTGGTTCTCTAATGGCATGCCATGACGGCAAGACGGTACAGAGCCTGAATCGGGCCAACGTTGGTTCTCTAATGGCATGCCATAACGACAAGACGGTACAGAGCCTGAATCGGGCCAACGTTGGTTCTCCAATGGCATGCCATAATGGCAAGACGGTACAGAGCCTGAATCGGGCCAACGTTGGTTCTCCAATGGCATGCCATAATGGCAAGACGGTACAGAGCCTGAATCGGGCCAACGTTGGTTCTCCAATGGCATGCCATAACGGCAAGACGGTATACATGTAGCCTGAAATAAGAAGGCATTCTGAAAAGTACTGTTTTCATGTCAATAGTTTAATTGATCATAAGAAGAAAATACAGTTACTGAGAACTATACATGTATATATATTGTGGGGCTACTTTTTCTCTTTTTTGCTGTTCCTTGACAGAACAAGAGTAAAATAAAATTCACAGATGTGATAAGAATGGACGATTTATGACTTTATTATATGTAGTGTGACAAGATTTCTATTAGCTTTCCACTTTTTTTGTAACTGTTCCCTGAACAATGAATAATTCATGAGCATAACAGACCATGTGACCCCACTCCAGAGACACTGCATGGGCCATTGAACCATGTCTCAGCGCTGATCACAGACCATTTTGACCACACATCTAGAGACACTACTGTTTGTCCTGCCTATTAAATAAACCACCGCGTACAGTTAGTACAGTTCTATCTGCGCCTCATCAGAAGTTCCATCAGAGAGATTTTTGGTAAGTTTACACTTTTATCATCATTGTTTAAGTTTTGTAGTTGGATTTTTGGGCATTATTCGTTAGTTTCGTTTCTTGAGAAGTCGGGAGCTAGGTATTTTCTTTGAAGATGTTTTATTAAGTTTCTTATGATGATGCTCAGACCACTTCCATCTTTTAGAAATCTTTTGAAATGAACTGAATTTATTGCATGGATTTTCACTTTCGTTATACTGTACATAATTATATTTGCTTGGAGTCTTTCCAGTGTGAAAGCAAGTTTCTTGTGTTTTGCATGACTATGATGACTTGAGATCGGTTATACACTTCTGATTTAATCTCACTCTAAGCCTCCGAATTCAAATAGGGATTTTAATAAGCTATACATTGTATAGAGTGGTTACTCAATTGTGCACTTAATTACCGGTACTCCAGGTTTATGGTATTCATGACGAATTTACAAAATGAGGTATAGAGAGGACAGAGTTTATTAATTTGATATTACTTTCCTTGATTCTTGAAGTTGGGAATCCTCAGATCATTCTATTCTGATTATTTTGTATTTTTGTGTGTATACATATCATCAGTTATTGAAAGGAAATTCACGCTAGCTGAACCATTCATTTTATCATGCTTAGATAAGCCTATTCAGGCAGAAGTTTGTGCAGTTTCAGCTCCTAGCTGTAATAATACTGTATAGGCCTATAAGATGACTTGTATACCGATGGTATCGATACTGTGGTGGTATGTCCCTACTCTGGGTAATTGATATGTCATCATTGCACAATTGCCAGCCCTGTGGGTGGGGTAGGGATGCATTCCAAGTTTCTGGTAAAGTCATTAGTTCGAGGTAGGAGTTGCTGGTCAAGCAAGTCTCTGGTCCCTTGGGCCCTGTTAGGCTGAAAAGTTCCCCTCCTTGGTAGAAGAGGTCAAGCCAAGGGATTGTGTTCTCTTGTACACAGAGACCTTGGTTCTAGCTCATTATTATGTAGCAGATAGAGTCTCCTTCTCTAGTACTGCAGTGTGTGGTAGTAAACTGTAAAGTGGCTAGTATTGTGTTTCAGGGGATTCATTTTTTCTGTTGATACACTGTACATGTGTAGCTGAGTGACACTATAGCTGCTTTGATTTTAGAATTTACTTTTAGAGAAGTACTTTTTCCTATCTTACATGTATCTACAGTGCTTGTTCTTTCATGGTTACTTATATTTTTTCCTCTTTTGTGTTTGTATATCTCTATACATGTATAGTTTATACCTTACCAACCCTTACGGCCTATATATCATATATGTTCTGAGTAAATAAATTTCCATCAATTTATATTAATGCTTTTTAATGATGAGGACAATTTGAACTCTTATATGGGATGTGTTATGAGTGTCTCCGCAAAGTAAGGGACTAGCTAGTACTGTACGTAGTAGGCCTACTTTAATAGTCGAGAATAGTCTTTGCAGCTGCTGTTTTAGTTGACCAATTTCTTCAAAACCTTCAGTCCAGACCTCTTCACTGAAACTGCAACCTGTTAAATATATAGGTCACCTACCCCTTAAACCACACCCCAACTTGTGCGATATGAATATGGATACCCCTCTTGATAGAGGAGAGAAGAGATTATGATTAGTACAGGAGGGAAGTGTATCAACAGTACTAGATGCTACCCACGATGAAATAAAGTTTTGGCTAATCTGTCAAAGTGAAAAGTGTAAAAAGTGTAAAAGCCAGAAAGCAGACATTTCCGATCCAGCCCGCAACACAACAACCCTCACAATAGAATCCACATGGTGCTAGTATCACAAACTTCTCACTTCAATTGCTACACATGAACCTTCACCACGACAAAGTTCAAATCTCAAGCATAAACTATAGATTTTGCTGGTCTTGGTGTTGAAAGAACAAAAATGTGATGGTACCTGCAGACAGTAACTAATGTTATATGCTTCTATGCGTTTCTTTTTTAAATGACCAAGCGTTTTAATTTAAAATATAATTAATCTTTTCCGCATTCTGACTCTGAATTGTTTTCCTTTTTTTCTTTCAGTTTGGCATTTCCTAGTGCACTGCTCACACGAAGCCAATACTGAGCCGCTACCTCTCTGTTCTTGCTGGTATAGTATGTACATGTATTGGTTTTTTACACACAAATATTTTTAGAATTGTCATTACTGATGACAAGATCGATATGTTGTAGACATTTAAAGTCCATGTTTTTAATGTTATTTTTTGATTTCCTTTAAATTCATGCATAGGTTTGGGTAATCGTAGTTTTTTTTAAATTAGGTCAAGCATCCTTGAGTTTTGTAAACATTTTCACGTACACAGAGATTCCTTAGTTTGCACATTGTATTTTTTCAACAATTAATCATTAATTTGAGACACGTTAAAGAAAAAGAATTGTAATTTATATTAACTGTATACAGTCGAACCTATTTAATGAGAGGCCATTGGACAACAAATTAGGCTGTTCTAACACGCACCTTATCTTATCAGAACTAGAAAACAAAATATTTTTGACAAGCAGGAATCTCATGTCTTCATCAAACATGTCATATTGGACTAAGCGGCGAAGGGTTGAAGAAAAATATCTTCAATATTTAGAATGTCTAGATCAGTCAAATAGCACACAATCAGATGACTTGGATGAATCCTGTGGTGCATCAGGCTCAGAAAAGGAATTGTTGGGCGCATTAGATGATGATGTAGAGGAATGGATATTACAGGTACCAGTTGATGAGAAGATTCTAGGCAAAGACGATGTTAACAATTGTCAGTTTTCTGGAATGACTGGGACCGAAGGTGAATCAAGTAGTTCTTCAAAATGTGTCGATAGACCTGCTGAAATTGCTTCTATTTCTGGTGATCATGTTTCGTCAACCTCCGAGTCTGGAAGCTTATTCTCCGAGAACCTAGAGAATAATTCTAGTGATTGCAGTGAAGATTCATCTGATTTTCAGATTGGGGCTGACAGGCTCGAGAAGCTCCCAAGTCTGTTGCGTGATTGGGCTGTGAAACACAACATTTCCCAGTCTGCATTTAGGGACTTGCTTGGAATACTTACTAAGTTCCACCCATCCCTCCCCAAAGACCCAAGGACCCTTTTATCAGTTGGGAAGATTGAAGGTATAAAAAACATTGTTGGCGGGTCATACTATCATTTTGGTATTGCAGAAGGTGTGAAGTACAGTATGGTTTCTCATGGCAACTTGAAAGGTGACAATACAACCCTTCTTCTTCAAGTTAATGTGGATGGGTTGCCATTGTTTAAAAGTAGTAATTGTCAGTTTTGGCCAATTCTAGGGTTACTTCAAGGACGTAGTAAACCTTTTACCATAGGATTGTTTGTAGGAAACTCAAAGCCCAAAAACCCTGAAGAATTTCTTAGTGATTTTGTGGAAGAACTGATCAGTATCAAATCTGATGGAGTTATCTGCAATGGCCGTTCTTACACCATATCGTTGCTGAATTTTGTCTGTGATGCTCCGGCCCGTGCTTTTTTAAAGCAAGTGAAAGGCCATTCTGGCTATTCTGGATGTGAAAAATGTTGCCAAAATGGAATGTATAAGAATAAAATGCTCTTCCCAGAAGTAGACGCCCGTCTTCGCACTGACGAGTCTTTCCAGAAAAGGACTGATTCTGAGCACCATATAGGGCCCAATCCATTACAACGGCTGTCAGTTGGTATGGTATCCCAATTTCCCCTAGACTACATGCATCTTGTGTGCCTCGGTGTCATGAGACGTTTACTTATGCTCTGGCTGAAAGGCCCGCTGACATGTCGCTTAGGATCTCAGAAAGTTTCCCAGATCTCAGAATTGCTGCTGGGGCTCCGCAGTGACATACCGAAGGAGTTTGCCAGAAAGCCCAGAGCACTCAGGGAAGTCGACAGGTGGAAGGCTACAGAGTTTCGCCTTTTCCTACTCTATACAGGTCCTGTTGTGTTGAAGGGCATATTGTGTACGGAAATGTATAGTAATTTCCTTCTGTTATCTGTTGCCATAAGCATTCTGGTGAGCCAAGAATTCTGCACTCTTCTACGTGAATATGCCAGTGAGCTTCTAGTTTGTTTTGTTAAACATGTTTCAGAGCTGTATGGGGAGGAACAACTGGTATACAATGTCCATGGCCTTGTCCACTTGGCTGATGATGTTCTTCTCTATGGCCCATTGGATGCATTTGCTGCTTTTCCGTTTGAGAATTTCTTGAAAACCTTGAAGCAGCTGCTCAGAAAGCCAAACTTTCCACTTGAACAAGTCATTAAAAGAATTAATGAAGAAAGAGCCTTTAAGCAGCCTTGCTGTATAAACCAACCCTGTTCAAGCAAGGGAGTAGCACTTAAAATGCAGCATGATGATGGGCCTCTCCCACCAGCAAGTTATTTCCCCTGTACACAGTATAGAGATGCTGAGCTGCGTGGTCTTGTCTTGAGTAGAAAAATGGGTAACAATTGTGTACGAATTGGAAGCAAAATTGGACTGATCAGAAATATCATACATGAACAGCATAAGTCAGCTGTTCACATTCTTTACCAAGAATTTCAACAACAAGCATCTTTCTATTCATATCCACTAGAGTCTTCAGTACTTGGTGTATACACAGTGTCAGATTTAAGCAAGAAGCTGAGCATCATAGATATTGAATCTGTAAAATGCAAGTGTATTCTGTTCCCTCATGGTAACAAACATGTTGCAATGCCTATAATTCATAGCATTATTTCCAACCATTGAATGTGACAGAATTCCCCTAATGTTCCAGAATGAACTTATTCCATATATATAAAGCTTACATGAGGTTAGGAACTGTGCAGTACAGTTCATCAATATTGTGGCTTATTCCACAATAATGGATGAGCCACTTGGTTAATTTTGAAGTGAATTTGTATGAAATTAACTAGAACAAGAAATGTATTTTGTTTTCCCTTTTTTTTTTTTTAATTATCTATCTAGTGGGAGATATTGAGCATTTCTGTGCCATTTAACAATAGAAAGTGTTTCAGGGCCTCTGTAATTTTGCACATGTAATTAGTCAGGAAAATGCCGTGGTTAGTCAGCGTTAACAGTAGGATGAAATATCGTAGGATGGAAGTCGCCTTACCCTTGGAAAAGTCGAGACATCACCGATGCCATGGGATGTATACATATATCTTTTGGCGGGAAAGGCGTTTCCTCATAATGCAGTTTAGGATAAATAATAGCCCATAATTGTAGCTATTGGTTTAATTTAAATTTTACCTTGTGTAATGATGCTGTACATGTTAAGGTACAGTACTTTACATGCTGTATGTCAAACATTATCATGTTCAGCGAAATTTTGTTGAACAGCTAATACATGTAGTGATGATTCAGGGGATGATGGATTTCAGAGTGAGTTGCAATATCTATTTTCTTATCTCCCCTCCCCGCTGTATGATTTGTTTGGTGTGAGCAGTCATCATGTATGCTGTGGTTGTTTTCCAAATAACCAACGAGGTGGAACTCATCCCATCAAAATGGTTGAAGTCGGAGACAGTTTGCACATGGCCCAACTTCAGATCTTCAGCTGCCATTACGAAGGCTGTGAGAGAAGACATACCCTCTGATCCTGCTTGGGAGGAGTTTGAAGTCCGTGTACTCTCTAAATGTAGTAAGTAAAATGTGTGAATTAAGTGCGTTTCTGTGGCATGTCTTCTGAGAGAGCTCATGAATTGATTATCCTATTTCACGTTTTTATCAGACTGCGTGTTCGGCTTTTTAAAATGCATGTACTGCAGTAACCACTACAGGGGGACCAAGAACAAAGCTTACCTGCATCATTTGCATTTGCCTCTTGATTTATTGCAAGAAAACATGTCTCAAAAAACAAGTGTTTTATCCTTTTGAATGTTACTGAATTGTATTGACATGTACGTTTGTTGGAATGGAGTGTTCATCAGTCACTCCATTTCCAAGATTTTTCTCTAATTGATTATAGATACTATCTTTTTGTCTGTCAATTTAAAAAAGAGGCATGTACCATGGTAAGTGATTCAAATACATGAAAGCAAGTACTGAATGTACATGTACGTGTGCATTTCACCCATGTCTGACTGAACCATTTTAAATGTATCTAAAGAAGTTAAAGCCTTGTAACCTAATTTGTAACGATTTCGAGAGAAAAACTACTTTTCTACTTTTACTGTTATGAAGAAACATTTGAAGAAGGCAGAGTAAAAGTCATAAAAGCTGAGGCAACATCAGACCTGGCTACAGAGGATGAGGAAATGCTAAAGAAGACCAGGAAGTAAGTACAGTATTTTTATTCGGGCTGCCGGCGAGAACATCCTATTCCACCAAATAAACCAATGTATTTTGTGGATACAAGGCACAGCCTTTAGTCGTTAACTAAAAGGTTGATTTTGAAAAGACATGCATGGCTCTATATGTCGTTTTCACAAACCTGAGGAAATTCCTCAAGTTGAACATACTTTAAAAAAGGGTCTGAACAATAGGATGTTTGTGATCATGGTCTTATAATGCGGATTAAATTTGATGAATTCATGCAAATGACTATTGTTGGTGTTTCTTGCAGATACAGGACCAAAGTGGTTTTGACATCCTCTGATGAGGAGACTGAGGATATTTCTGAACGACGAAAGAAAAGGCGTACATCATCACCGATTCGACTGGCACGGGCACCGACTCCCCCAACTGTACCAAGCTTGGAGCTGTCAGCAATCAGTGAAAATACTGCTGAATGTAGCATCAGCTCTGGTTCATCAATGTCAGGTTCGTTTTGTTGCATGTATTAGGAACGATTGTGTTGCAGTTTACCCAAACAATCTGAAAATGTCACCTTTTGAATGAAACCCTATTGCCCTGACAATTCACAGAGACCATGTTTTTTGGACAGCACCCTGATGACATAATTTTTATAAATGGTCTCATGAAGAAGTGGATGCATGCACTCCTTTTTGTACATGTGAATACAGTACGTGCCAATGCATTTTGGGAAAGTAGCCTATATGTAAATTAGAGAATCATCTATCAGAAAGAATTGTTCTACAAACGTCTGCAAAGGTTGAAAAGTCAAGGATTTCTGGAGTGTGTCTGTGTACCGCTTTGTCTCGAAAAGTAGTTCCCGTGACTGTGCGTTGCCTTGTCATTTTTTCTTTCCTCGTATTTGTGGATTTCGGTTTCACACAGAAAACAAATTTGATACCACTTGAAAACTGATGAAATACTCTTTCCAGGGGTTGGGAATAAATTTCTCAGAACTGGACGGCAGTCCTCATTATGTCATACTGGGTCACGAACACGTCTTTTTTCATGTGTATGTACAATTGCTTTTCACTACAGGAAAAGACCACGCTCTTTTCAAAGCCATAAGTGCGATTCAAGTCTCACTGGATGAGATCAGGGCTGAGCAGAGACAGGACAGAAGGCGCCTAGACCAGATCCTGAAGAAGATTGGTGACAACGTGGATTCTGTGGTCGACTTGACGGACAAGTTCTGTATAGACTTTCCTATAAGAACCACAGAAAGTATGGATCAGTTGGAGTCCAAGTTGGAAGACCGGACGCTTCAAAAAACCTTGGTAGGCAACATCATTAACTATTCCCTTCTGAGATTGAAATGTCACTAACTGTGAAAGATTTTGGCTTAAGTGGTCAACACCTTCAATTAATCCCTCAATGCTATCCGCTCTGAGAAGGGACACGACATGACATGTAGAAACAATTGTTCTTCCTGGTTACAATTATCTTTAGAGTGGGATGCCCTAAGTGCATGTATCAAATTGGGCATAATGAAACCATCGACAATTCTTGAGGGCACATTCCTACTCAAGGCAGATAGGTGAAGTTTAGTTTACTTGGTACTGGGTATTGGCTTGCCTGCCGAAATTACACAATGATGGAGGGGCATATCACACAATTAGTGGTCGTCTATCTATATACTACTATACTAGGGATTGGTTTACAACGGCTTGACAGAGGCACCTATCATAAAAAATACATGAGCATTGTTTCAAAAATTAAAACTGCTCAATAAAAATCATAACAGCATCAAAATTCCTGCATGGCTCAAGTGCAAGAGCCAAATTACTAAATTTATGGATGTTCATGAACTTGTTCATTTTATTTTTCCCTTTTAGGTCAACTACTTCACATCAGTTGGGGGAAATACTGTCAAGGAGACAGTCAAGCGCATCATGGCGAATGCGCTGAGCCATGAGCTATCGCTCCGCTACAATTGGGCCGGCAAATCTGGCTGGAAGGGCAGCAGCACTGCAGAGGCAAAGCTGCCATTTGGCAGTTTGCGCATCTGTAGTGTAATCACAAGTAAGTGCCCAAATACGTACCACAAGTTTTAAGACTGAGGAGCTGTGACACAAATCAAACCGTAACCAGCTGTGTGTATGGTCATTCGTTTCTGTTTGAGAGAAATCTGTGGCTAATACTTTGTTTGCCCATGCACCAAGTCCTGTCAATAGAAAGGAGATTCAGATTTGTATGCATTGCCCTAGTATAAGAAAAGATGTTTTGAAAGGAATTTTTGTATTGCACTAAATATCTTTGATGGTTTTTTTCAACAAACATTGTGAAACATTTTTGTTTCAGAGTCAACACTGCGCAATCCCCTGCTGACCACTGCCACTGAGTCAGAAATTGAGAGAGCAATAATGATCTGGCTCAGGAATGCAGGGGACCGCAACGGGGGACGAAAACAGCGGGAAAAGGCCCAGCAACAAGGGCAACTATAAATTGAGCCTTCCTGAGCCTTCCTGCACTCACTGCATAATACATGCATTTGGAAATCTCCGTATATCCTATAAATCTGATGGTCTTAGAATAATTAGGGTAGCTTAATGCCTGGCTAGGAGATGGTGACCTGCAAATTTGACAGCCTACAGGGCCCAGGCCCATAAAGTGTGGGTGAACGGCACGCCTGTATAGGCAGGTGTTTTGTCTGGTAGGGCATAGTGATAGGGTAATTACCAACTCAATGACCACCAAATGGATCTTGTTTCGCTCTTTTTTTGTGGCCGTTACTTTTGCTCCACCTTTTAATTCCTATTTTTTGCAACTTGCACCGAGCATATTGCTTAGGGCCGTATTTCATCTGTAGCGATGTCTTCATCAGATCCATAATCCAAGTTAAAAACAAAATTATGTATCCCTACAGGCTAAAGCACAAAGATGTACTTCACATGAAAGATGTACAATAGTGTCCAAGGTTTTCACACGAAGTGTAATTCTTGGCTGATTCGACATCTAGGCTGATTCTCTAGGCTGACATCTACATGGGATGGATAGCCCAGATGGTTATAAATAGCACTGGTATAATATGTACCTTGAACTCGAATATTGTACTACATTTTGTTAAAAGTTTGACATGCAATGTAATTCAATGAAGTTTTGCCCTGTTATATCTATGTTGACATGAAATGTTTGTCGACTCAATCAAATTGGGACCTCTTTCCTATGCTTATAACACCCAATTTTATACAGAAATAAAGACAGACCTTGTAATGTATGTCATAATAAAATGTGTAATTTGCCCTTGATTTAACATTGATCCAATTTGGACTAAACAGCAAGGGCTCACTTGTTGACCTATTCTGTCACTCATGACTCCATGTGCCATAGTGCAAACTTTTATTTCTGTGGGCCGATTTTGGCAAGCAGCATTGTTCACGTTTTGGTGAAACAAACAATTTTGTTCATGGTTTAGTTTCAGCAACATGTACCGGCCTGATCCCATGTCTCCAGCTAAGCCTTAACCGGACCTGAAATTGCAATGGCCCAGTTCTGGTATTGTATACTGGCCCGGTTTCAAACTCAACACTGGCCCAATAATGGGCCAATTCTGGCATCATGTAATGGCCCAGAATTGGCCCACCTCCGGTTGTATACCGATTTAGTTATGGCAACATGCACTGGCCCAAAAATGGGCCAATCCTGGCATCATGTAATGGCCCAGAATTGGCCCACTTCCGGTTTTATACCGGTTTAGTTATGGCAACATGTACTGGCCCATTACTGGCCAAATAATGGACCAATCCTGGCATCATGTAATGACCCAGAATTGGCCCACTTCCGGTTTTATACCGGTTTAGTTATGGCAACATGTACTGGCCCATTACTGGCCCAATAATGGGCCAATTCTGGCATCATGTTATGGTCCAGAATTGGCCCACTTCCGGTTGTATGCCGGTTTAGTTATGGCAACATGTACTGGCCCATAACTGGCCCAATAATGGGCCAATCCTGGCATCATGTAATGGCCCAGAATTGGCCCACCTCCGGTTGTATACTGATTTAGTTATGGCAACATGTACTGGCCCATAACTGGCCCAATAATGGGCCAATCCTGGCATCATGTAATGGCCCAGAATTGGCCCACCTCCGGTTGTATACTGATTTAGTTATGGCAACATGTACTGGCCCATTACTGGCCCAATAATGGGCCAATCCTGGCATCATGTAATGGCCCAGAATTGGCCCACTTCCGGTTTTATACTGATTTAGTTATGGCAACATGTACTGGCCCATTACTGGCCCAATAATGGGCCAATCCTGGCATCATGTAATGGCCCAGAATTGGCCCACTTCCGGTTTTATACGGTTTAGTTATGGCAACATGTACTGGCCCAATAATGGGCCAATTCTGGCATCATGTTATGGCCCAGAATTGGCCCACTTCCGGTTTTATACCGGTTAGTTATGGCAACATGTACTGGCCCATTACTGGCCCAATAATGAGCCAATCATGGCATCATGTAATGGCCCAGAATTGGCCCACTTCCGGTCTTATACGGTTTAGTTATGGCAACATGTACTGGCACAATACTGGCCCAATAATGGGCCAATTCTGGCATCATGTTATGGTCCAGAATTGGCCCACTTCCGGTTGTATACCGGTTTAGTTATGGCAACATGTACTGGCCCATTACTGGCCCAATAATGGGCCAATCCTGGCATCATGTAATGGCCCAGAATTGGCACACTTCCGGTTTTATACGGTTTAGTTATGGCAACATGTACTGGCCCATTACTGGCCCAATAATGGGCCAATTCTGGCATCATGTTATGGTCCAGAATTGGCCCACTTCCGGTTGTATGCCGGTTTAGTTATGGCAACATGTACTGGCCCATAACTGGCCCAATAATGGGCCAATCCTGGCATCATGTAATGGCCCAGAATTGGCCCACTTCCGGTTTTATACGGTTTAGTTATGGCAACATGTACTGGCCCAATAATGGGCCAATTCTGGCATCATGTTATGGCCCAGAATTGGCCCACTTCCGGTTTTATACCGGTTAGTTATGGCAACATGTACTGGCCCATTACTGGCCCAATAATGAGCCAATCATGGCATCATGTAATGGCCCAGAATTGGCCCACTTCCGGTCTTATACGGTTTAGTTATGGCAACATGTACTGGCACAATACTGGCCCAATAATGGGCCAATTCTGGCATCATGTTATGGTCCAGAATTGGCCCACTTCCGGTTGTATACCGGTTTAGTTATGGCAACATGTACTGGCCCATTACTGGCCCAATAATGGGCCAATCCTGGCATCATGTAATGGCCCAGAATTGGCCCACTTCCGGTTTTATACGGTTTAGTTATGGCAACATGTACTGGCCCATTACTGGCCCAATAATGGGCCAATTCTGGCATCATGTTATGGTCCAGAATTGGCCCACTTCCGGTTGTATACCGGTTTAGTTATGGCAACATGTACTGGCCCATTACTGGCCCAATAATGGGCCAATTCTGGCATCATGTTATGGTCCAGAATCGGCCCACTTCCGGTTGTATACCGGTTTAGTAATGGCAACATGTACTGGCCCAGTTCCGCGCCGCTGTGCAAGCCTTAAGGGGGCCGATTCTAGCAGCCAGCAATGGGCCAGTTCAGTCGAAACGGTAATGGCCCAATTCTGGTTTTATATACTGGCCCAATAATGGGCCAATTCTGGCATCATGTAACGGCCCAGAATCGGCCCACTTCCGGTTGTGTACCGGTTTAGTAATGGCAACATGTACTGGCCCAGTTCCGCGCCGCTGTGCAAGCCTTAAGGGGGCCGATTCTGGCAGCCAGCAATGGGCCGCTTCTGTTGTACCTGAAAAACGGTACCGGGCCAACACTGGCCCAGTACCCTAATGTTTGCTGGGACAGGACGAGTACAGACTTGTTACAAATGGCCTGATATCCGACACCCTGTCGTTGTATATTCAATGGGGGACGCACAATCACTGGACGAGTCCGGACTTGTTACAAATGGCCTGATATCCGACACCCTGTCGTTGTATATGCAATGGGGGACGCACCAACACTGGACGAGTCCAGACTTGTTACAAATGGCCTGATATCCGACACCCTGTCGTTGTACATTCAATGGGGGACGCACCAACACTGGACGAGTACAGACGTGTTACAAATGGCCTGATATCCGACACCCTGTCGTTGTACATTCAATGGGGGACGCACCAACACTTGACGAGTCCGGACTTGTTACAAATGGCCTGATATCCGACACCCTGTCGTTGTACATTCAATGGGGGACGCACCAACACTGGACGAGTACGGACTTGTTACAAATGGCCTGATATCCGACACCCTGTCGTTGTACATTCAATGGGGGACGCACCAACACTGGACGAGTACAGACTTGTTACAAATCGCCTGATATCCGACACCCTGTCGTTGTACATTCAATGGGGGACGCACCAACACTGGACGAGTACAGACTTGTTACAAATGACCTGATATCCGACACCCTGTCGTTGTACATTCAATGGGGGACACACCAACACTGGACGAGTACAGACTTGTTACAAATGACCTGATATCCGACACCCTGTCGTTGTACATTCAATGGGGGACGCACCAACACTGGACGAGTCCAGACTTGTTACAAATGGCCTGATATGCGACACCCTGTCGTTGTATATGCAATGGGGGACGCACCAACACTGGACGAGTCCAGACTTGTTACAAATGACCTGATATCCGACACCCTGTCGTTGTATATTCAATGGGGGACGCACCAATACTACGCAGGTCTAGTGTACTTAGGACGCATGAAGCGAGAACACGTTCTTTGAATTATAAATTTATTACAACAAACTTGCACTCCAAACTAATAAACCGCAGACACATCCAAAGTAGTCCCATCACGCCAAAAAAGAGGACACGCTATATTTCCGTTAATTAATAGAACGTTTGCATTTTAATGTGCACATGTATATATGTGTTTCAGTACAACCAATACAAGAAAAGAAGTAAAATACCTAAAATTCTTTTCAAATAAATTGTTGGCTTGATTATTAAGTTTGAACTGATATGGTATTCTTAGTGGACATTTCAAAGGTGAAAACACAATACAGAAACCTATTTTGAATATCCTACAGATATCTAAGATGGTGTATAGGCCTATGATTTATATGGAACTTTGAGGAATTTTACATTGGTTGGTTTTGTGGGTTCTATTTATATCACCCTTCATAACTTCAATCACTCGATTTGAAGATAAAAACCATGGGGGTTTTATTTCTTAAATAAATCAACAGAAATTGTTACTCTGAATATCCTATGATTCATTCACTGGTGTGTTGCATAGGCCTATCAACAAGGTGCAATTAAAATAACACAAAATCACATAAGGTGAACTTCCCATATACTGTAAGAACTCGCATATTTCTTTATGCTGGTTTTAGTTTGCGGTGAATTATTCGAGTATCTGTTTAGTAACAATGGAAACGTATACATTAATTACCGTTTTGGAAATCACAAATAACATATGTTCATTTTTTATCTTTGTAAGAATGCAAACAAAGCCATACCTTAACGATTAATTTTCGAATGAATTTCCCTAAAGAACATGATCTGATTTAAGGTATAACTGCAAACATATTCCTGGGTAAAATGTCCGTGTCTTCTCCATGTGTCAGCCTTGCCTGGTATGGCTTTCCTGGAGTCAGAAAAATTATAGCCAATATTTCTTCCTCGTCCGTTGCCTCTTTTCCCCCTTCCTTTTCCTGAGCTGAAAAGAAAGAAAACCAATGAACAAAAAGAAATCAATCAGACAATACAAATTTCTTTTGACTACTCTACGTACACTTAAAAGCTGAACATGTATCTTTGCAACCCATCAAAGTTCTTTCTAAAAGCAAGAAGTACTGAGAAAGGTCCTGTTGGGATTGAATTAAGCGTAATTAACATCTGCATCAAAATTTGTAATCAAAGTTTTACATTTTGGCCATTTCAGTCAGTAATTAAGCTGTTTGAAACTTTTGTTGTGTTAATACAACTCCTTTAAACATGAGCAACATTATTCAGTTTATAAAGAATGAATTTAGTCTGAATGATACGGCAGAAAGGGCTAATTTGAATAAAGGAAGGATACTTAATTTTTGATTAAAATCATCGTTAAATAATGTAATGGATATGGATTTACTTATGAACGAGCAGTTCATTAACATTAAAATCATTCATTAATCGTTGTTTGTAAACAGCCTAGTAAAAAAACACCACATCAATCATTAATAAATTTATCATTAATCAATGATACTTACTTTGTACTTACTTTTAATGATGGTGATGACAAGGCCTAGATGAAACCATACTCATTCTCATAATGCTCAATGTAGATATCAGACAAATGCCTGATACCTGAAATTGGCTCCTGGGTGATTGGTTCTTCCATCTGATGACCCTGTAACTGACCCAGCACCATTTCCAATTCCCTTCTTGCTTCGTCTAGTTTGGCTCGGTATCCATGGCATCGAAGAATTGCATACACAGTTGCCAGAATAAGTAAGAATACCGACGAAAACATAATCCAAATCACCACTCGTTCTTCGACTGCATACATGTTACTAGCAACAAACTTTCTGCAAGCACTTCAACATACTGTACATGTATACCGTACTTCATGCGATAATGGCTGCTGTGACTTGCACTTTCCCACCTATCTGAGGACGTCAACTTATCACACACACACTCCTTGTCACACTCACGTCTCGTGATTTCAGTTGTTGGCGTTTTAAATAAAAACTCAACAACATATATATTAAGGGAACTTTCTTTTACATGGACACCTTTAACTAATTAATTCATACAATTCCTGACTCCTCCGATGCCCAACCTTCGTTTTTATTTTCAATTTGTATCCTTGTATGCCCAATTCCTAATTCATGTGCTGCTGATTTTGATTATCAAAAAAATAAACACATTACACGAACTCTCAAGAATCAGACCCCAAAACAGAGCTTTTATTAACTGAGGATGTATGATTGTCTGGAACATTCAGAATGGTTTAACAATCGATGTCCATTTACTTTTTGGGGAAATCACAAAAACATATCAATTGTTATCCTCATGAGAATACAAGGCTAAAAGACACATGAAACCCCCAAACAACTTACCCCGATCTTCAAGCAAGATTAAAATCAAATATTCATTTTGAAAACCTTGGATTTTTTTTTAAGGAACACAACTATGTAATACAAACTACATTAAAATTACACAGGGGGATCAATGCCATCTGTTCTGTTGTTCTTTTTAGATTCATTGTGCAATTTTTGCTCATCCCAACAAAAACTTACTTGGAAAAATGTGTAAACAATGAGCGAGAAAATGGAAACAACATGAACTATAGTAGCTCCATTTGTTGACCGGCATCAATATTAATACAAATCAAAATTGGCTTGAGATCTGTGGTACCAGAGAATTGCGAATACAGTTGTCAGAAACAAAGACAATACTGCTGTACTGCAGCGAAACATATACTGTAAAAATCAATGCTAATCTACAAATGATTTGATGCCATACATGCATGTGATTAAAGTTAAGGTTGTAGATTCAATATATTTTCATATTCTAATTTTTGGAAATTCAAATCAAGCAGGATGGTTTTTCAAACAGAAGGCTTTAAGGCTCAACAAGAAAGATTAAAAAACCTGGAAATCTGATAATATAGGTAGGCCATTTTAGCTGTAGCCGTAGCAAAGACAGCACTGGATTAAAAACAACTAAAACTATGGTAAATATGATATTCAAACTGTAACACAAGTTGAAATATAGAATTAAGCACATGTCAAAGTTTACCTTGAAAGTTACTCTTACTGAAATAATCAACATCAGTTCCGGGCCATTAAAAAGGAGTACATGTACATGTACCTAAAACTCAGAACTGAGATTCTTGACATCAAATTAGAGATAAACAAAGAATTTGTTAATGTTCATCACAATTTAAAGGGTGCTTCTCAAAATCATTGAGGCCTCAATATGAAGTAGTAAGATTTAAAGACCTCTTTCTGGACAATGAGTAAGAACAGCTTTGTGATTAGAAAGAATAAATAAAGATCTTCAATAAAGTCTGTTTAGTGTATATATCACTCACCAAGTTTCAATACTCTGATTACAGTTAAATTGCAATTTACAATCTAGGGTCGGATCATGAAAGGTAAAAGCGACAAAATCAAGGTCATGATACTGTTAAGGGACTACTTTAAAGGACTGTTCCGGCGTAGTGATATAACATAGATCCTGGGCTATATAAGACTAAGACACGCCCAACACAAGCGAGTAGCCGTCGGCCTGTCCTTGGAGCGTCACCGCTGCTGGGAGTTAGACTTTGTAATTATGTTTTATTAGTTGTATTAAATTATGTTGAAGCACTATAGAAGTTCTTTTGGCTTGTGTTCTTGAGTCGTCCTCCGCTAGTCAAGTATCATAACATATGGTGGAGGATCCGGGTAGCGGGACTCTCTGAGGTCAGTCTGACGGTTGCTCCCGACGCACTGATTTGGGGTAAGCAATTTGTGTTGTATAATTTGTATTCTATTTAGTAATTTGTGTATTGCATATTTAAGTTCCAACTGTTAAACCTCCCATCTGGTAAATCTATGGCAAAAGAGAGTAAAAATTCACTTGAAGAAACAGACATAGGAATAGGCATGGCAAAATATGAAGGATATTTTAAGGACAACTATTCAGGGTCTCCAAATGAAGATCTGGACGTGTTTCTAAGTAGATTTGAGCTGAACGCTAAACTAAGGGATTTTGCCCCAAATAAAATACATTTAGCATTAAGTCTGAGACTCACAGGAAACGCAGCAATTTGGCTGGCAACTCTTGATGAAAGCACAAAGGCCACATATGAAGGTTTGAAGTCGGCCCTAATCGACAATTTCCAGGGAAAAAATCAAAAGTGGGTAAACGAAACCAAATTGGCCTCTCGTACCCAGAGAGAATCTGAATCGTTGGATGACTATTTTTCAGATATATCTTCGTTAAGTCACAAATTGCAAAAGTCAGACCAGGAGAGACTAACTCATTTTATTCGGGGTTTGCAGCCCCCTCTGAAGGCCTTCGTTATTTCTAAAGAACCCGATTCATTGAGCCGTGCACTCCATTACGCACGCCTTGCTCAAATTGTGGCAGAGCCATCAGTGGCACGCTCAGCACATTCAACGCAGGTTGCGTCACCACACCCTAACCCTAACCATTCCTCAATGGATAACGCAACGGCCATTCAACAACTGCATTGTGAAATAGCGCAACTAAAAACGGTTGTGAATGACCTGGCCAACCCACCGCCTTTCACTCATTGTCAGCAGAACTGGCAGGGACCCCAGAATGCGCAGCAGAACGAAAGGGGTTCGCACTCGGGTTCCTATTCCAAACAAAACAGGATTATTTGTTTTCGTTGCGGTAAACCAGGCCATATGCAGTTTGCATGCCATTCTAAATTCCACATCCAAGGGTATCCTTTAAACTAAAGACCCCGCCTACTAAGTCCCAAGGACTCAAGAACACTAATGGTTTAAGAGTAGGTGAAGGGGTTAACGCTGGTTGTCAGACAATAGACTTAACAATGCAGGGATGTTGTATCGATGTAAAATTTGGATCAAAAACCCTACCTTGCCTTTTAGATTCTGGGGCTAATATTAACCTGATTAGCGAAAGGTGCCTAAGGGATTCAGATCTATCTAAGAAAGTTGATATTCAGAGTTGCAGTGTCTCTCAAGCAACCACAGCTAACGGCTCATGCCTGAATATTACTGGGATAGCAGAAATTCCTCTCACTATATCTGATTGTGAATTTTGTATACCTATGCATGTGGCGAAAAATTTGGATCGCGACTTAATTTTGGGTGCACAATTCCTGGGGGAACAAAATGCTAAAATGTGTTTCGCTTCGAATAAGGTTCGACTTAACAGCAAACACCAGATTCGTACAACTTCTAAACTTGAAATTCCACCTCGGACGCAAGTAATGCTAGAAGTTAAAATGAAAAATAATTTGCCCACTGGCTTGGTTGGCATATGCGAAGCCACAAGAGTAGCAACCAATTTAGGGCTATTTTTGGCGAATGGAGTCTCAAAAACTAGGAAACAAAATACATCTACTAAAACCACAGTAATGTTACTTAACCCGTCTGATCATAGTGTAAAACTATATCCCAATACAAAAATAGGGATATTCTCAGTAGTTAGAAACGAAGACATCTATCCGTTTACGGCATCCGCCAAAGACTCTAATGTATCAAAAGATAGAGAAAATCAGAAATCTAAACACACTCGTGAAGAACAAATCAGGGAAGTTATTGGACAGGTAAACATGTCGAATGTAAATCTGACGCAAGAGCAAGCTCGGGATCTTGAGTCATTAATAATTGAGTATATAGATATTTTCCAAGCGTCTGGTAGTCCATTGGGACATTACGCAGAGATAAAACATAGTATTAACACTAGCAATCACCCCCCAATTAGGTCTCGGCCGTATAGGCACCCCCCTCATTTACAGACGGTAATAAGAGAACAAATTCAAAAAATGTTGAAGGAGAATATAATTTCACCCTCCACGTCACCCTGGGCGAGTGGTATCGTACTTGTTAAAAAGAAGGGGACAAACGACTTTCGTTTTTGTGTTGATTTCAGACCTATTAATAGAATAAGCGAACGTGATAATTTTCCACTACCCAACATTGAAGATTCTTTGAATAATTTAGGCCAAACCCGACCTTCGTATTTTTCCACTCTTGACATGGCGTCTGGTTATTGGCAAATTGCAATGGAGGAGAAGTTAAAAAGTAAAACAGCGTTTGTCACACAAGAAGGTCAATATGAATTTAATGTCCTCCCATTTGGTTTACATGGTGCTCCTAGCACATTTCAACGTGTTATGCATGAAATACTCAGAGGTTTACATTGGAGAATTGCATTGATCTATTTGGATGATATTATAATTTATTCGAGATCTTTTCCAGATCACTTGGAGCATCTACGACTAGTTTTTGATCGATACAGATCAGCTGGATTGAAGTTGAAACCCCCAAAATGTACATTTGGAGAAAATAAGGTATGTTACTTGGGTCATATTATATCGCAAGATGGAATAGCAACTGATCCAGCAAAAACCAGTATCGTCCGAAATTATCCGGTACCTTCAAATGTATCAGAGGTGAAATCCTTTTTAGGAATTACTGGATATTATAGAAAGTATGTAAACCAGTATAGCCAAATTGTGGAGCCACTGACAAAACTCACAAGGAAGGGTGTACCATTTATATGGTCTGATGAGTGTCAACAGGCTTTTGCAAAATTAAAACAAAAACTAACAGAACCGCCTATCTTAGCCTTTCCAAGATTTGATGGCTCCAAATTTATTCTCCAAACAGATGCATCCATTACTGGTTTAGCATATATATTATCACAAAATCAAGATAGCACGGAGAGGGTTATTGCTTTTGGTGGAAGATGTTTAACTAAGGCAGAGAGAAATTATTCCATTACAGAACTTGAGGCCTTGGCAGTCGTAGATGGAGTAAAGAAGTATTCTTCATACTTGCTTCATGGTCCACAATTTCAGATAATCACTGACCACCAAGCACTCTGTTGGCTGTTTAGTCGTAAACCCACTACGGGAAGACTTGCTCGTTGGGCATTAATGTTACAATCTTACAATTATGAGATAATACACAGGCCAGGTAGTTCTATTAAGAATGCAGACACCCTGAGTAGAATTGTAGGAAAGAACCAATGCCCTTCCCAGAAATGTAGTAGTGATCTGCCCACAACAAATGATGAATCTTTACCCCTCTCAAAAAACCTAGAACTCACCAATTCAAATTGGATTCCGTTTGATTTTGGAAGCCTTGATGATTGTTTTGTTCCATGCAATACAAAATGTCATATTTATTCCACTAGAAATGTACGATATCAAAAGGGGAAAAGGTTGAGTAATTTGGAAAAGGTACCAGATCAGCATAAACCTGTGCTTAACATACATGAAGAAATTGATATTAATAAAGTTAAATCTTCACAAGAGAAAGACTTATTTGCTGGCGGACTGATAAAATATCTAAAAATGCAAGATTTACCTGAGGATGATAATAAGGCCCGACAAATAATCCTGGAAGCTGAGAATTACTTGCTACAGGATGATGTTTTGTATCATGTTTGGCACACTTCGAGAAAAGGTCATATGCCAGAGAAAATTACGATACAGTTATATATTCCCCAGGACTACATTGACGATGTACTAGTTGCTCTTCATGATGATGTTCTGGCTGCCCATTTCGGTATCCAGAAGACTTACGCCAAAATTAGGCAGAGATACTTTTGGAAGGGAATGTATCGAGACATTGACAATTGGATTAGATCGTGTAGATCGTGTTCCCGCAGAAAAACCCCTAGGCATAAAGTGATTGCCCCTCTCATGACAATGACGGTACCAGGTCCATTTGAAAGAGTTAGCGTAGATGTACTAGGTCCACTACCAGTGTGTAAATCCGGTAATAAGTATGTACTGTGTTTCACCGACCATTGTACACGGTGGCCAATTCTGGTACCTGTTCAATCAATAGATGCCCGGACGGTGGCTACCAGCTTTTACACAGAAATTGTATGTAATCATGGTTGCCCTCGAATTCTTTTAAGTGACAGAGGAACGAATTTTCTGAGTAAATTAATGCTGGAAGTATGTCGCACAATGAAAACTGATAAAGTGAATACGAGTGCATATCATCCCCAATGTAATGCTGTTCAAGAGCGATTTAACTCTGTTATTTTGGATACTATCTCACATTATGCTAACAAGTTTCATACAGATTGGGACGACTACATCCCGGCAATTCAATTTGCCTATCGCTCCAGCCCTGCGGACAACAGCATCGGCTTCAGTCCATTCTTCCTCCTGTACGGAAGAGAGGCAGTTCTACCATTGGATGCGTCGTTATTGAAACCGGAGGAGATACAATGCAGGACTGTCAGGGAACATATACACAATCTCGTCAACCAGTTGGAAACGTTTCGAGAAGTATCGAGACAGCATCTCCAAAAACACCAGGAGGCGATGAAGACACGCTACGACGACCGTGCAACCCACGTCGAATATCAAGTGGGAGATTGTGTATTTATATACTTCCCCAGTACACCAACTGGCCTCTCCAAGAAACTACTACATCCTTGGTGTGGCCCATATCTGCTTGTTAAGCAAACCGGCCCAACTAATTTCATGGTGAGGAACATGGAAAACCACAAACTGTTGCCGTCTCCGATTCATGTGAACCGTATGAAATTTGCCTACGATCGATATCGTCGACCGTCGCCGGATGTCACTCCTGAAAACCAAAACTGCACTCCCCTACAAGGACTATGCGACTCTGACTTTCCCATGGACTCTATGAAACCGTTGTTGGCCAGACACGGACTCTGTTCTAAGTCTACGGAACCAGTGCATATTCCGGGTTTACCCATTATTACACCAGCTACTGAAGAGGAATTTGAGATTGAGAGAGTTATCAGGGGGAAGTTTAAGAACGGAAAATTAAATTATCTCATTAAATGGAAGAATTTCCCCTCTAAAGATAATACATGGGAACCAGTAGAACACCTAAATGAAGCAACCTTAGAATATATTAAAAGTCATCCTGTGCGAATTAGTAAATAGATTTTACCTACTGGGGCCCAAAGGGACTAATCGGTGCGTCGTTAAACAAGTACGTTAAACAAGTACGTTAAACAAGTCGTTAAACAAGTACGTTAAACAAGTGTGTTAAACAAGTACGTTAAACAAGTGTGTTAAACAAGTACGTTAAACAAGTGTGTTAAACAAGTGTGTTAAACAAGTATGTTAAACAAGTGTGTTAAATAAGTGTGTTAAACAAGTGTGTTAAACAAATGTATTATTTGACATTACAACAAAATATATTATGTGTATTTGGTTAAATGTTTAAATGTAATCATGGGTGAATTTATAAATTCGGGCTTTAAATTAAAACAAAAATGATGGTTAACTCTAGAGTTTTACTGTGATCGTTAAGACATCTGCAGTTAAGCCCGGCCGGCAGTATAAGATCATTTATACAGATGTTTTACGACACAAGCATAAAAAAAAAAAAAAAAAAAAAAAAAAGGGAAGGGGAGGGCATATGTTAAGGGACTACTTTAAAGGACTGTTCCGGCGTAGTGATATAACATAGATCCTGGGCTATATAAGACTAAGACACGCCCAACACAAGCGAGTAGCCGTCGGCCTGTCCTTGGAGCGTCACCGCTGCTGGGAGTTAGACTTTGTAATTATGTTTTATTAGTTGTATTAAATTATGTTGAAGCACTATAGAAGTTCTTTTGGCTTGAGTTCTTGAGTCGTCCTCCGCTAGTCAAGTATCATAACAATACATTACAAAAGAGGTACATGTACCGGTAATTAATATTATGTTTTTGTGATCACAACATTTTAAAAAAAGGGATCTCTTTTGGACAGCTGATTTCTAATGAAACCTTTAATGTTTGTCCATGTACTATCTTGTAATGAGGGTTCTGATGTAAGTTATTTAATTTCCTTTTCATCAGGAAGCCTACATGATTTAAAATCAAATTGTTTTTTCGAGTCCCTGCTTCCATGGTCAGACAGGACATAAAAATATAGACACCTCAGACATACAAAAGGGCAGGCCAGAAAAAAAAAAGATCAGACAGGACAAATAGAAAAGACTGACTTAACCCAAAGGACAGACAGGATAGATAGGACATCATAGAATGTACAGGAAAGCTCAGGGCAGACGAGAAAGCTGGCAGGATAGATAGGACATACAAATAGGACAGGATAGTCAGGACAGACAGGACAAAGAAGGAAAAAATAGACATGATAGACAGGACAGACAGGACAGACAAAGAGGAAAGGATAGACAAGACTGATAGGATATACAGGACAGACAGGACAGACAAAGAGGACAGTATAGACAGATAGGACAAACAAAGAGGAAAGGATAGACAGGACAGATAGGACAGACAGGACAAAGAAGGAAAAATAGACATGATAGACAGGACAGACAGGACAGACAGGAAAGAGACACAGGACAGTATAGACAGTAGGACAGACAAAGAGGAAAGGATAGACAAGACTGATAGGATATACAGGACAGACAGGACAGACAAAGAGGACAGTATAGACAGGAGGACAAACAAAGAGGAAAGGATAGACAGGACAGATAGGACAGACAGGACAAATAGGATAGACAGGACAGACAAAGAGGAAAGGATAGACAAGACTGAAAATTACACAGGGGGATCAATGCCATCTGTTCTGTTGTTCTTTTTAGATTCATTGTGCAATTTTTCCTCATCCCAACAAAAACTTACTTGGAAAAATGTGTAAACAATGAGCGAGAAAATGGAAACAACAAGAACTATATGTAGCTCCATTTGTTGGCCGGCATCAATATTAATACAAATCAAAATTGGCTTGAGATCTGTGGTACCAGAGAATTGCGAATACAGTTGTCAGAAACAAAGACAATACTGCTGTACTGCAGCGAAACATATACTGTAAAAATCAATGCTAATCTACAAATGATTTGATGCCATACATGCATGTGATTAAAGTTAAGGTTGTAGATTCAATATATTTTCATATTCTAATTTTTGGAAATTCAAATCAAGCAGGATGGTTTTTCAAACAGAAGGCTTTAAGGCTCAACAAGAAAGATTAAAAAACCTGGAAATCTGATAACATAGGTAGGCCATTTTAGCTGTAGCCGTAGCAAAGACAGCACTGGATTAAAACCAACTAAAACTATGGTAAATATGATATTCAAACTGTTACACAAGTTGAAATATAGAATTAAGCACATGTCAAAGTTTACCTTGAAAGTTACTCTTACTGAAATAATCAACATCAGTTCCGGGCCATTAAAAAGGAGTACATGTACATGTACCTAAAACTCAGAACTGAGATTCTTGACATCAAATTAGAGATAAACAAAGAATTTGTTAATGTTCATCACAATTTAAAGGGTGCTTCTCAAAATCATTGAGGCCTCAATATGAAGTAGTAAGATTTAAAGACCTCTTTCTGGACAATGAGTAAGAACAGATTTGTGATTAGAAAGAATAAACAAAGATCTTCAATAAAGTCTGTTTAGTGTATATATCACTCACCAAGTTTCAATACTCTGATTACAGTTAAATTGCAATTTACAATCCAGGGTCGGATCATGAAAGGTAAAAGGGACAAAATCAAGGTCATGATACATTACAAAAGAGGTACATGTACCGGTAATTATATGTTTTTGTGATCACAACATAAAACAAAAAAGGGATCTCTTTTGGAAAGCTGATTTCTAATGAAACCTTTAATGTTTGTCCATGTACTATCTTGTAATGAGGGTTCTGATGCAAGTTATTTAATTTTCTTTTCATCAGGAAGCCTACATGATTTAAAATCAAATTGTTTTTTCGAGTCCCTGCTTCCATGGTCAGACAGGACATAAAAATATAGACACCTCAGACATGCAAAAGGGCAGGCCAGAAAAAAACCCAGATCAGACAGGACAAATAGAAAAGACTGACTTAACCCAAAGGACAGACAGGATAGATAGGACATCATAGAATGCACAGGAAAGCTCAGGGCAGACGAGATAGCTGGCAGGATAGATGTATGTCCTATACAAATAGGACAGGATAGTCAGGACAGACAGGACAAAGAAGGAAAAAATAGACATGATAGACAGGACAGACAGGACAGACAGGAAAGAGACACAGGACAGTATAGACAGTAGGACAGACAAAGAAGAAAGGATAGACAAGACTGATAGGATATACTAGAACAGACAGGACAGACAAAGAGGACAGTATAGACAGGAGGACAAACAACGAGGAAAGGATAGACAGGACAGATAGGACAGACAGGACAAAGAAGGAAAAAATAGACATGATAGACAGGACAGACAGGACAGACATGAAAGAGACACAGGACAGTATAGACAGTAGGACAGACAAAGAGGAAAGGATAGACAAGACTGATAGGATATACAGGACAGACAGGACAGACAAAGAGGACAGTATAGACAGGAGGACAAACAAAGAGGAAAGGATAGACAGGACAGATAGGACAGACAGGACAAATAGGATAGACAAAGAGGAAAGGATAGACAGGACAGATAGGACAGACAGGACAGACAGGACAGACAAAGAGGAAAGGATAGACAAGACTGATAGGACAGACAGGACAGATAGGACAGACAAAGAGGACAGAATAGACAGGAGGACAGAAAAAGAGGAAGGATAGACAATTAGACTGATAGGATAGACAGGACATGTTAGACAGGGAAGGTTAGACAGGACAAACAGGATGGACATGACAAACAGGACACACATGACATATCTGACGGAAACAGGATAGACAATCAAGACAGAGAGGAGTTTACCTTGAAAGGTACTCTTACTAAAATAATCAGTTCCATTAAAAAGAGTACATGTACATGTACCTAAAACTTACAACTGAGATTCTAAACATCGAATTAGAGATCAAAAAAAAAAATGTTAATGTTCATTGCAATTCCAAGGATGCTTTTCAAAATCATTGAGGCCTCAATATGAAGGAGTAAGATTTAAATAAAATCTAAGGGATCTCTTTTGGAAAACTTATTTCTAATGAAATCTTTGATGTTTTTCCATGTTCTCTCTTGCAATTCAGGTTCTGATAACATCACTTCTTCAATTTGTTTTTTGCCAGGAAGCCTACATGATTTGAAACATTGGCCAAAGTTTTTTACCACAGCCATTTGTTCAGCCTTCCTCCAGGGTTTTCTGATGTAGCTTGCTTTCTTTGTTTTCTCCTTGACTGGCTTCTGTTTGGCCTTCTTTGTGGTCCGTCCACCTACATGTATGTGCATCAATCAAGGTATGGAAGAATGCTGAAAATCACATAAATTTGTAATCCACTGATGAAGTGCATTTACCCCATCTGCATATGAAATAAGTGCATTGAGTTCGACATTGGGGATTGATGAAGAATAAGAGGATCCACTCAACCATCAAGTGTACTGTAATCTTTGAAGGAATACCGGTATTTAGATAATTGCTAAATTGTTCACTCCTTACAGAGTTGAAATTTTCCAGGTACATGTAGGAAGAATTGTTGGTAATCAATTTTGAGATACAATTTACTCACAATGTCCCACTTAGGACACTTAGGACAATCTTGCTCCTAAGTTTTTCCATATGTTGGAGGGGAACTCCTCGGCGATTTTCTCCTTGAAAATCATAACTCTTCCGCGAAAGTGCATCATAGATGCCGGCCATGGGGGTATAGGTTTGGTTGGGGACGAAGAGTTTGTGGGGAACGCCTTATTTGATTGGTCCTCGATGAAGTTTGTTGGGGGGGACCTTATTTGATGTTAATGGTCTGAATAATGAGGGGACCCGTAAGTCCCTTTAGGTCAATGGTGGACCTACGAGTCTTGATCGGACAGAACAAACAAGTGTTCTTGGTCTGAATAATGAGGGGGCCCGTAAGCCCCTTTAATGGTGGGCCTACGAGTCTTGATCGGACAGAACAAACAAGTGTTATTGGTCCGAATAATGGGAGGACCCTTTAGGTCAATGGTGGACCCACGAGTCTTAATCGGATTAGTGCTATTGGTCGTAATAATGGGGGAGGGGGGACCTGCAAGTCTCTACTGGACGGGTCGTGCAAAGGGTGTCGATGAGGGTGCCACCGTCAAGGGTTGGGAGGAGGGAGACGCTATACCCACGCTAGAACATTGACGGCCATTTGCTCATTTCTAAAGATTTTGTTTCAAATGACAATCCAAAAATATACATCAGAATAAATATATGTGACACAATAATGCTCCGTTATTTAATGTTTTCTTTTTTATTATCGTTTTGTCGAAAGTTCGAAACCATCCTCATTTATCATGCATCGGATTCGTTCGAGACGAAGAAATGATTCATTTGACGTTAGCAAATTAGCGACCATCGATGAGCATGTTTCATATTACATGTTATTGTATTTTAATTACTTTATTGAAGTAAATGTTTTGGTCAGGATTTTCTATTCGACACTGTCTCCCAGGTTATCTTCCGCCGCATCAGGTTGGAACAGGCCGAGAAATTCGGCATGGCGTTTAGCCATTACCCTGTTTAGGGCCTTGTAAGGTTTCGTGTCTTTATTTACTTTTTCGTTGAGATCTTCAACAATATCCTGGTGGGTTTCATTGTTTTTCAGGCCAAAGTAACTTGTACTTGTTGAAGAAGAGTTTCTTGACTGCCCAGAGGGTTTTCCTATTGGCTTTGTCTCTGGCTTGATCTTCGCCCATACCCTCGTCGATGTACTTCTCACGTTTTTCATTCCGCATTCCTTCGGTGGCTTCTTTGGCCTCTTCCAACCAGTATTGATAAGTAACATTATCTTCCAAGTCAGGGACTGACTCGTCTTCTTCAGATGACTCGTCCTCTTCTTCAGATGACTCGTCACCTTCTTCCTCTGGTTCGAGTTCCCCATCACTCTCTTCTGAATCATCGTCATCAACCGTCAATTCTGTACCGCGGCTTTCTGTTCCCGAATTTTGGCATCTGCGCTCTTTAAATCCGGGTTGATGAATAATCTACGTAAGAATCGCCGAACCGAAATGGCCCATCTTCATGATCATGCTACATGTCTTTGAAGGTTATATCGCGGATCGTAGCTTTTGCTACAAGAATGACGAGTAGAGGGCTTCATCAAATCAATCGAATTCATATTAACTCGTTGAATTTTAATCTCTATGTGGCAGGACAAGGATAAAATTGGCTAATATACAAACATCTCGAGACCACTGCTCATGTTTGCTCATTCTACTCAGTTTACTCATTTCACTGCTCATTTTACTCATTTTACTCATTTCTTACTCATTTTTACTCATTTTTACTCATTTCTTTTCATATCTGCTCAATTGTTTACTCACTGGTACGCTCTTTGTTTCAAATAAAACACACATTAGAATAAAATCACGGACACATCAATGCTTTGGTGTTTCGATTATTTTATTATCATTTTGTCGAAACAACTATCTTCCTTTACCGCCGTTATACAACAAAGTTAACAAAAAGAGTGATCAACGGCGATAATGTTCCAAATTACATTTGATTAAATTTTAAATGTTATCGAAGTATAATCGGGGGTGGTGGGGTTTTTTTTAAAGCCTTGGGATTCTTTAATCATCACTCTCTCCGGTTGTCTTCCGCTTCGTCAAGGTTGAACAAGCCGATAAATTCTGCATGGTGTTTAGGCATTACCCTGTCTATGGCTTTACTAGGTCGCATGTCTTTATCCACTTTTTCTTTGAGATCTTCCACGATATCTTCGTGGGTTTTATTGTCTTCCAGAAAAAAGGAATATAATAAGAAATTCTTGTATTTGTTGAAGAAGACTTTCTTGACTGCCCAGAGGGTCTTCCTATTGGCTTTGTCTTTGGCTTGTTCGTCGTCCGTACCCTCGTCGATGTACTTCTCACGTTTTACATTCCGCATCTCTTCGGTGGCTTCTTTGGCCTCTTCTAACCAGTCTTGATAAGTAACATTATCTTCCAACTCAGAGCTCGACTCGTCTTTTTTAGATGACTCTGCACTTTCTTCCTCTGGTTCGAGTTCCTCAACACTCTCCTCCGAATCATCGTCTCCAACCGTCAATTCGGTTATATGGCTTTCTGTTTCCGAATTTAGGCTTCGGCGCCTTTTATATTCGGGTTCATAATAATCCACGTAAGAATCGTCAGATCCAAATGCCACAACTTTACGATCATCAATGTCACACATATCCGATTCATATGCAGCATGTGCGCATTCTTCATGTCTCTGAAGGTTATAGCGCCGATTGTAGCGTTTGCTACAATAGCGACAAGGAAAGGGCTTTAGCGAATCGATTGGGTTCATGTTAACTCATTTAGGGTCAATCTCCAATTGAAATCGGTATATATAAAAATTTCGAGTAAACTGCTCATTTTGCTCATTTTTACTCCTTTGTTTTTACTCATTTTAACCATTTTTACTCAATCTTGCTCATTCTTGCTCATTCTTACTCATTCTTACTCATTTTTTACTCATTCTTACTCATTCTTGCTCATTCTTGCTCATTCTTACTCATTTTTTACTCATTCTTACTCATTTTTACTCATTGTTTTACTTATTCTACTCATTTCCACTCGAATCACTGCTCAATTCACCCATTTGTACGCATTCTTGTCCAAAAACTTAAAAACGCACGAACCTACCTACGCCCTCGGTAGAGTTTGTGACCAGCAGACAATTGTGCTGCGAACCGTTTAAATTTCAACAGAAAATCACTAACACTACTCCTTTTTTAAACCAATAGTATTCCCCGATGTGGGAACGATCTTCTGGGGGTGATTAAGGATATTAAATCACATTCATGAATGTAGATCAAAGTAAAGCACTGAGGGCCGACTGGAACAAGTTGAGGAAACAGCGCATATAAATCGGGCTCTTAATATTTAAAATCAAATAAAATGTAAAATAAATATACCGAATCTGATTATGGGGTAATAACATGTCATCGGCATTAAAGTAAATACAAAGCACTAATACTAGACATCAATCGGAAGCTTTTGGTAAATTCTAGATTTTTCATGAACGACAGTTTTTTGCTTGCTGAAAACGCATGTCGACCAATGGTAGCTTTGGGCATTATGTATGTGATTTTTTAACTTAACTGAAAAAGTGGGTTTTAACAATAAGTATAACATATTTCAAACTATGAAGAGGATTATAATGTTATGATTATCCACCCACACGTACCTATCCATTATTACATTGAACAAAATATATTTTACAAGATTTTCTGCTAGTTTCTTTAAGTTTTTAAAAAGGACAAATTAAAAGTTCTGTTAACTACTTATGGACATGGCGTTCCACAAAGTTTGCAAAGCCAGATGTTTTGAATGATCTAAGCATACCTTTTTCGAAGGGAATTTTGCAGAATCTGGCAGAAAAGACAAAGACACACGTATATAGGCCTACATGTTCAAAACGTCAGGCCCCTAATATTGTTTGCATTTTCTGATTTAAAAATGAAATTATTGAATCGTAGATGTAAATCATTGAGCTCATTCATAATTATGGTATGATCTCTGCAAAGTGAATACAATTTATATATATATAGGCCTTTTCAATGGACAATTTTGTATCAACAGTTTACAGCTGCTTTGTTTGAATCACATTTCCTGCGGGAGAAAGAAATGTTTTTTGTAGGCCTATGTACGATCGAGTAAAAGAGAATAATCGTTCACATGCGGCTTGAGGTTAGTGGGACATACCGGTGACCGTTGGCCGACGTCAAGAGCGAGTGGACGGTAGACCCCATGAAACGCGATGCGGTCATAGCCCCCCTGTAGCATCCTCGTGCATGCGTACTTGGACATATTTAGCACATTCATGGTACAAAGTGAATACAGTTTATCTATTCAAATAGACAGTTTTGTATCAACAGTTTACATCATTTTTATTTGAATGACATTTCTTGCGGGGGAATCGCTTTTGGTACGTACGAGTATTATGCACATGCGGCTTGAGGTTAGTGGAGAAACCGGTGACCGTTGGCCGGCGTCAAGAGCGAGTGGACGGTAGATCTTATGAAACGCGACGCGCTCATAGCTGTGTATAGCACCCTCGTGCAAGGGGAAAAATGTACAGTACAACATGTCTTGATTTTCGTCTTTCACCTGTATTGGGGATCAGAAGGGAAAGTTATGTATTCCATCCATCGTTATTATACATTTGCTTGTATTTGTTTCTCTTGATCCTTATTCCCCCATGGTTTATTTATACAAAAAATTAAGAGGCAACGGCCGGGGTCTAAACACATGAGAACGCTGAGGTTCGAGAGGAGATTATCGAAGACTACTGACCTTGTTTTCAATATGGATTCTGAAAAAAGTGAAATGGGAAATAAGTATTTTCTTTCTTCCAGAATTTTTTTACTTGAGAAGTGCGTACTGCTAATCTTGAAGAATTGTCAAAAGCTCTTCGATCAATCATTAGCAGGCCTATATATGGTCAGCGAAATGTTTGTTTTCAGACGTGATATAATTATTTAGCGTCTTTTCATTGTGTTGACATTATCCCTTGGTCGATTCAATCAAAATAGGATGTCATATCATCCTAATTCAGTTTGCAGAAGGGCCAAGGCACACCGCGACAGCCCTTCCATTACATTAGTCTTGGTCATTATATGCATACACTCAAAACTCCACAAGTCTCGCATATCCCTTTTTCAAAACTCTGATGTGGTTTCCTGCTCTCACTGAACAGTCCTAAATCTGCAGTGTCCTGGTATGGTCCAGTAGGTAGTGTTACTATAATAGTATAAGAAGTATAAGTAGGATAAGACATTGTTTTACTCATGGTATGTGTGAAATGTATTCACCATTTAAATCATAATGGACTTATCCTGACTATCACAGTTTGTATAGTATGTCAGTATACAATGCTATTAAATCTTTGAACTCATAGGCCTATGTATGTGTACGCTCAGTTCGGTTGGATGCATGATGTGAAGCAGATTTTCTGATCAGTATAGGCCTAGCTGTACTAGCCTGCAGGCCTGGTAATCCAAAAGGAATGCGGCAACAAGTGGCTTGTGTATTGTACAAAGGAGGTCAAAGTGAATACATGTACCTCCTTGATACTGTAATGTACATGTACATGTACATGTACAGTACATGTACACCATCAGTGCACAAGGCAAGTTGCCCTTTTGACCTATGCAGCGGTCGTCGCCCCCACTGGGATTTGAGTTTTTTCAATGAAAAACAAAACCACTCAATTCTTAAGATAAATTATGAACCCCATGATTACCCCAATTCATGTTTTTTGCGGTAGTAAAATAACTTGTAGCTGCTGAGCGCTGATGATCATGGAGAGAGGCTTGAGTAGCGCAGCTTATACGTACATGTACATGTACGTGTATGCAGCCATGCGGCCGCTGTACATGTACATGTACACGTACATGTACATGTACGTGTATGCAGCCATGCGGCCGCTGTACATGTACATGGACATTTCATTGCACAGTACATGTACATGTACATGTACATGTACATGTACATGTACATGTACAGCGGCCTTATGGCTGCATACACGTACATGTACGTATAAGCTGCGCTAATCAAGCCTCTCAGCATGATCATCGGCGCTCAGCAGCTACAAGTTATTTTACTACCGCAAAAAACATGAATTGGGGTAATAATGGGGTTCTTAATTTATCTTTAGAGTTGTGTGGTTTCGATTTTCTTTTGCGGACTTCAGTATGTGGGGTTTCGAGCCCCCCTGCCAAGAAAGGAAAGACAGAACAAGACAGACGCTCAAGAGAGAGTTATAAAATAATTATAGAAGGATAGCTATATATAGATATAATTACAAAGAGACAACACACATCAAAAATAAAACACACAATTTTATTTATTTATCGAAAAGAAGAAAAGGGGAAATTTTAATCACACACACATGGGAAAATCAAAGTATAGACATGAAGGTGATCCGGCTATCGGAAATGCGGAAAAGACCGCCCCCTACAGCCCAGGTGGCAAGGAAGACTTCGGGGTCCAGGCGCTGGAGGTCCGTCTTTAAACGGTCTCTCACAAACGCCTTGGAAAGTCGGAGGACACACTCCCTAATGAAGGTGTTTTCGCTCGTAAAGAGCGAGACAGCGAGAGGTCCAAATTTTCCACTTGATCACCGAGATGGTGAACCAGACGAAGAGTGAATGGGGTTCTTGGGAGCAAGTCCCTCGGCAAAGAGGACCATGCCCAGCGACAGGCGAAAGGAAGGACCTAAAACCTTAGGCTATTCCCCACGGCCTCAACCCACTCCCACAGAAAGGAAACGAAGGGACACTGCCACAGGAGGTGCAGGAGAGTCTCGGCCTCGCCGCAGTGCCCGCGAGGGCATTTGCCGCGGCCGATCCCCCAGGTCCGAAGACGATGTCCTGTCTTCACTGCACCCCAGAGCACTCGCCAGTTGAAATCCCTCAGGACGTGATCTGCTTGGGAAGAAGAAAAGAAATCAAAATTAATGATGGAGTTTGGAGCGGCGTGAGAGGGCCGCTCCGGAGAGATGGAGTTCAACTGGACCGCGTACAGTCCGGAGACCGACGCGGCTGCCCAGTTGAACTGGGGAGAAAGGGCAAAGATACAAAAGGCGAGGCGACAGAAAGATTTGTAGTGAGGGTGTTGAGTGAGGGAGCGAGGACGAGAGTTGCACGAGACGCTGCGGGGGAGCACCCGCTGTAGTTGGAGCGCCGCCCAGAAGTACAGAAAGGAACACCAGGGAGGAGCGTCGGGCAACAGGAGGAGGCACAGGCTCCTCAGATGGAAGCTGTCGCACTTGAGCTGCACGTCGACCACGCCCAGCCTACCAGCGGCTGCTGGCTGACAGACGACAGTCCGACGCACAAGCTCCGTCTTCCCTGACCAAAGGAATTTTAAAAGAATAGAGTTAATCCGCCTCGTGAGAGGCGGGGGGAGAGGATAAATGGGGGCAACATAAAAAAGAAAGGAACACAGGACGGTGTTGATGACGTTGACCTTGCCTATAAGGGAGAGCCTACGCATCATCCACTTGTCGGCAGCCGACTCCATTGTAGCGATCCTATCCTCCCAGTGGCGAGATAGTGGCCAGAGTGGCGAGATCGCCGGGGCCCAACCAAAATCCGCAGACCTTGATCGGCCCCGCCGTCCACCCGATGGGGGCCACCGCCGGGAGGTTCTGCCACCACCGGCCCATGATGAGCCCCTCTGACTTGCAGGAGTTAAGCCTGGAACCGCTGGCCTCTGAAAAGAGGCGGACCAGCTGGAAGAGGCGCCTCAAGGAGGGGACATCACGGATGATGCATGTCGTGTCGTCCGCGTACTGCACGATCTTGCACTCCACCGAGCCACTGCCCGGCAGGTGGACGCCGTGGATCCCCTGATCCCGACGCACCGCCGCGGCAAACGGCTCGATGAAGATAACGTACAGCAGCGGCGACAGAGGACAGCCCTGGCGGACACCTCGGCGGAGGGAGAAGGACTCGGACATATGCCCATTGACCAGGACCCTCGACGAGATATTCCCGTAGAGGATGCCCAGCCAACGGACAAAGCCCGGCCCGAATCCCAACCGCCGGAAAGTTGCCAGGAGGAAGGACCAGTCGACACGGTCGAACGCTTTCTCCTGGTCCAAAGAAATGAAGAGAGAGTTAAGGGAACGGTCTTGAACATAAGAAGCCAAGTCCCTCAGCAGACAAGCGTTGTCGTTGATCGAGCGACCCACGACTCCACAAGTCTGAAAGGGACTCACAAGGAAGGGCAGGACGGCGCCCAGACGAGTACAGAGAGCTTTGGACAAGATTTTATAGTCCACGTTTAGGAGCGGATCCCCCGACTTATTCAAGAGGGTGATAATGCCACACCTCTGAGAAGCCGGAAGGGCCCGCAACTCAAAAGCGGCCGCAAAGACCTCAAGAAGGTCTGGGCCTAGAAGGTCCCAGAAGGTGGAGTAAAACTCCTTGGGGAGCCCGTCGCCCCCGGCGTCTTGCCCCTACGCATACTGTGCAGAGCTGATGTCAGCTCGCACAGACGCAGCGGGGCTTCCAACCCGTCCGCTTCAACCTCAGGAACCGTGTCCGTCAGCCCGTCCAGAAAAAAGGACCGTGAACCTTCGGACACCGGTTCCGCCGAATACAAAGAAGAATAGAACTGACGGTACGTGTCTGTGATGTCCTCCGGAGAGGAAGACACCGTACCGTCAGCCAGCCTGATTGGTCCAAACGTATCACGTGGGGATCCTCTTCTCATCGAAAGAATTATTAACGTTAAATTTTATCGGGTTTATATCTGGCTTTTGTGCAGATTTTTTGAGTTAAACTCTTCGAAATGCACTTTTGTATATTTTTAGCAAAATCACAGCGTGAAGTTCATTTAGATCCCATTTACTGGAACGAGATTGAAAGATAGATATTTCATCCGACCGCCTAAGTGGAATGCGGTTTAGACATTAGAACCCCGCTTACGGCGGGCCAAACAGACACAACTAAATTTTCATGCTACTTCGCTCCGCTCATACGCATGAAAAACAGTTTGGACTTAATGGACAGCCAAAAGAAGGCAACGGAGACAAGGTCTATGTTCTAGGAGGGTTTATTACAACATGGGTTAGGCAGTGGAGTGCAAGGCGTACATGAACAAATCGACAAAGTAATATGGGGGACGTGAATGGTTTCCGTTAACGTTACTGTACCTCGAAAAAGATACCGATCAGAATGATCCGGGGCAGGTCTTTGGCCTAACAGGGGTTGAGGAGCATCATGTCTCCGACGTTTGCGTCTTCCGATTTCCTTGAAGGCGGCTTCCTCGGCAGCAAGAACCTTCTTGTGTTGATCGGAGGACAGCTTGTCTGCTTCCGTCTTGTCGAGTTGGGAGATAGTTCCCCAGCCGGCCTTGCTGGAATCGGCGATGCGGATTTTCTGCTTTCTTTCCGATACGAGCTTCAGGGCGTCTTCCACAGTTTGCAGAACTATTTCTGGATATTCTTCGTTCCGGATAACCGTTTTGATTTTTGACAAGAAAATTTCCAGATGACCGCAAAACTCGTATTGAGCGATATTTCCCGGTTTACTCAGGTTTTTGGCCTCTAACTTCAGCTCTAGCTCTTTCAAGACAGTATGGTCATTTTGGGGATTAGAAATGGCGCTCAATTTGGCATCGACTGACCACGACGTGAACAATTCAAGCTACATGCGGACATTCTTGAAAAGCTTATTTCTATCGTGTTTTGAGAGACCAGTTCAATGACAAGCTGGGAAAGAATGTTGTTTTGTTACACGTACCATACACGTGTGTACGACCATATAGAGCAAGGAACCATGGAACGGATTATACGGCCCCAGGCCAATTTACATTTCGATTTGTAACATGTATTTACAAAACTAGAATATAAACGGTAATGCCAGCGAGAACATTTTCATAGCTTTCAATTTAATGACCAAGTTGATGGTCACAGAAATTCACCGGACATGATGTCGACCCACAAATCATTTGATTTCATGCCAAAGTTGGCAACCTGCTATAGCCCAACGTTGGCAAAATATCGGATCCCGACGAGATGTCAACATGATGGTTGCCAACATTCATCAGACGTTGGCCCAATGTCGGTTGCCAACATCGTGCCAATGTTGGCAACCTGCTATAGCCCAACGTTGGCACAATATCGGATTTCGACGAGATGTCAACATGATGGTTGCCAACATTCATCAGACGTTGGCCCAATGTCGGTTGCCAACATCGTGCCAATGTTGGCAACCTGCTATAGCCCAACGTTGGCACAATATCGGATCCCGACGAGACGCCAACATGAATCATGCCGACCATATGCCAACGTTGGCTCAACATCAATGGCCAACCAAACGCCAACGCCGACGAATCCGACGAATTGCCAACGTTGGCCAAATGTCAGCATGTTATCTGGGTTGTAATCTTTTCCTCTTATTATTCAATTCTTTTTGTCCTATGCATTTATCAACCCGATGATCAATTAATGATATTCAATTTGTGGATCAATACCTTATCCTTATTTCCATAGAGTACACCATTGTTTTTCCACACGTGCCATTTCTTACAATTGTTACTCACTACTTCCTGGACCTACATGTACAATGTACATGTACAGCCTCAAGCATACACCAGTGCATGAGGCTGACCATTAATTGACCCTGAGTATGGTCCGTGCTCTGTCCAGTGTTTTACTCGATCCTGACTGAGTATGAGTCATCGTTCTAGTTTTCATGGAAATTCTTCCCTGACTTGTTTGTTCCTCAACATTTTGTTCATGACATGCACAGGAGGCCTACATGTACAGTGGGCCTACATGCACATAATCATGATTTCATGCTACTTCGCTGCGCTCATACGCATGAAAAACAGGACAACAAACAAAGCAATTGTTTTTCAAGTTGTTTGATATTCTTGAGAAATAATATTTTATTCAGACAGCATGGGACGTTAGGTTACATGCACGATGATGCAAAACGCATACAACGTATTTTAATCATATCATTATAGCCACAGTGGCTGCACTCTGGCAACTGCCCAACCATGGCCCTCTCGGCCCTTCAAGCTTTCTGCCTGGTACCATCAAAAAAGGAAGCTAGCAAAAATAAAAATGGAACATAGCCTCTTTATAACATCAAGAAATGTATCTCCAGGGAAGATGACAAATATATTCAAATAAATATGAGCAATCAAATTTTGGGAGTGACTGCTATTAAGCACTCAATTCATTATAGACAGCTTTGGACACTTGGAGCCGCGTGGTTAAGTCTCTCACAACATATCTGTTCTTTGCCATAGTGGTCTTCCACCGACCATGCTGCATTATGAGTTCCCTCCGGACCGCATGCTATGAAGGCCAAAGCTTTTCACATCTTCAACCCCAAGCGAACTAAGTGCCTCCAGAAACAATTGTCTACATCTTGTGTAACTAAGATGTTTATTTTGTGTACGCTTGTAAGTATTGGAAGCTGAACAAAAGGTGAGAGGAGTAAATATAAACTGCTCGTCACTTACACTGATCCCTAGCATATTCATAAATCTTTTCAGAATAAGGTATGGAGAATAGAAACTCTGTGAAGAGGGAAGAAAAGCTACTTGCCCTCTAAGAAAATGTCGGTTTTCGATTTTGGGATTTAAAATCTTTAGACCTTGTGTATCGGGTAGAGGGGTGATATGACTGGCTTTGATTTCTGCAATCTCGTTGTGCCTGAACAATAGGGCGAATTTCAATGAAACATAACAAGCTGTTCTGAGTTTAATAAGTGAACAACCATCTACGGCAAATTCATCCCAAATTTTGTTTAATTGAACTAAGGACAAAGGGGTTTTCTGAACCGGCGGATGATGGAGACCTTTCCTAAAACTAATGAGGAGTTGCTGAACTACGGGGGAATCTACAGGGTTGTTCTTAATGTTAATTATGGAATGGATCCATTTTATAGCTGAAGCAGTTGTCGTCATGACACTATCTGATCAGCATGTTGAATTGACGTGGGATAGGTAAGCAGCCACAGTTCCGTCGCTTACAGGGAATGACAGGGAGATTTTACAACGAACCAACCATTGAATAAATTGACGGCACTTATAAAAGTAAGAATTGCATGACCCAACGGATTTTGCTGCAATAGCTTCATGTAACAACTGCTCCTTGGATTCAGAGAGTACAGCTACAGAATCTGCCCAAAATGGTTGCTCCAAAATAATTTGTGTAAACAAAATATACAAAGAACAAAGCGAGTAAAATTATACAGCTTAAGAAAAATCCAACTTGACTGCAGCCATTATGCTCGGGCATATTAAACATGTCAACAATGAAGGGTCTGTATATTGACCAAAGCATTGGCCAAAATGGGCTAGATGGCCACCATGGGAACATAAGAACCCCCGTTCCCTGACAAGCTTGCAAATGAGATAATACAGACGGAATCAAAGATACCGGTGGGACTAAACTGGAGAAGAAACGAGGCAATTTTACGTTGTAATAAGTGACTAAGCAGTCTACAGTGAAATGACCCCACTTGGTATTAATGGAATCGAAAAACACTGTCGATAGGCCCCAATCATCTACATCTAACAATTTGCTGATGTAGTCAGCTTGATCGTTAAGAGAACGGGGGATCCAGTCCACTTCTAGCCAGATCCGATTTTTAAGACAAAAATCAAAAATCTTGTAAACCAAGGCTTGTAGATGACATTTAATGCTCCCTATTTTGATAATCTTGGCGGCTGCCTGATTGTCTGTAAACACTATTACTCTCGAATTTGAAATGAACGGCACAAAGGAGTGAAGCGCAAAACGAATGGTTTCAAGTTTCCGCCACGTTGAACTCCGAGACATATCTTCAAGAGTGAAATGTGTATGTGCCACGTGGTTACCATTACACAAGATGGTACCCGAGCCAACGGAACTGGCATCTGAACAGATAATCTTGTTGACCTGGGAGGAGTGAAGAACATTCCTGTTGTTTAGACTACTAGCGTTTAGTTCGCAGAAAGTTATTTCTTTGAGGCATGACGCATTGGGAGTGACTATTGTATTTTCGTCTTTGTGTAGCGCAATGAGAGACTGACAGTTTCGCGTCATCAACCTGGTAATATTGCCTACAACTGACGAAATGGAGATTATTTGCCCAACAAAAGAATGGAGGTTCCTAACTCTGCAATGTGTAGATTGGCGCAGTGAAATAATGGAAGTAAGAATGTTTCTGATTCTACTATCCGAACGTGAATCCCAGATCATACCTAGCCAAAGAATGGATGTTACTGGACGCCAATTGCTTTTACTTATATTGTAAATGAAGCCAGCATTCAATAAATCTGATTTTACGTGAGAAGAGACAACAGTGGCTACGTTTTAGTGTGTGTCGTGAGTAAGGGTAGATCGGGGTACCACCACAAAAACGTCGTCCAGGTACAGGGCGATAAGAATGCCACAAGAGCGCCAATGAGTGACCAGAGGTTTGAGGACTTTTGTGAATATCCGAGGGGCCGAAGTCAGACCAAAAGGCAAAACAGTGAACTGAAAATACCTTTGTACGCCTTCAATAGGCCAGGAAAAGCCCAGGAATTCATAATACAGAGGGTCCATTTCTATGTGGTGGTATCGAGATTTTAGGTCAAACGAGAAGAACAGAGCATCTGATTGAAAATACTGAATTGCAGTCTTCCAGTCATCTATTTTGAAATGGTCTTTCTTAACAAACACGTTCAATCTACTCAAATCCAAGATCAGTCGTTTTTTGCCAGTGGCCTGACACACCACTGAAAGGGGGCTAGTGACATGAGAGGGTGAATTAACCTTGATTCTATTGGAACTCAGCAGTTCTAAGATGTGATCTGTAACAAAAGAAGAATATCGGGCAGCTGACACATTGTTGGCCAAAAACATGGAAGGGGGATTTTCTAGGAATGTTAACCTAAAACCTTTCTGTATAACAGACATGATCATATTTGGCGCACCTATGCGAGACCAGAATTCACTATGAGATCGTAATCTACCCTTTACTTGAATAGTATCGGACTCTAAGTTAGAATTTCGGACAGTACATGGTACCTGTATAATATCAGCGAATTTGTCGACGGTGGGTTTGAGATTAAGAGGAGAGCGTGCCTCGTGACTCTTTAGACATATCTGTTGTTGCTGCTGCGATTGTGGGCAGGAGTGGCCGATATGACTGTGGGGCTTGAACTGACATGTTCCTGCCGACGTGACCGCCGAAGTAAGAGTTGAACCGGAACCTTGGTCTCTGTTGTGGGAAGCCGTCGTTGGCAGCTGCAGTGAAGGGGCCCGACTGGAAAGGACACTGTCTGGACCAATGCCCGGGCATACTGCAGTTGAAGCAGTTAGAGCTCGACATGCCTGTGTAAAAGAAGATGAAAAGAGAAGATACGCAACAGAAAAAGACAAATTATACGAAGGTATTGTAGGAGTAAGGATCGATATATCAGCAGAATTTAGCGTGTGTGCATGAGCCTGAAGTGAAGGGCGTTGGCCGGGAGCGCTCTTAGGTAGGTTACGTAATATAGGAATTCGGGTAAAGCCTTTATGTGCCAAACAAAACACCATTTTTATGCTACTTCGCAGCGCTCATACGCACGAAAAACAGTTTAGTTTTATACGCCAGGGCAACAAACAAAGCAATTGTTTTTCAAGTTGTTTGATATTCTTGAGAAATAATATTTTATTCAGACAGCAGGTTAAATGCAAGATGATGCATGTTGAAAAAACAAAGTAAAATACGTGTACCTCGAAAAAGGCGACGATCTGCAGTAGCTGTAGTGCCAGAGCCATACTGGGTGGTGTCTCTTCTCTTGCGCTTACGGTTCTCCAGGTCCCTAATGGCCTCTTCTTCAGCGATTTTTACGCCCTTCTGTCGCTCTGCAGATAGGAGACTCGACTCTTTTTTTCTCTAGCTTGGAAACAGTCACCCAACCGGCCTTACTATTGTCAGCAATACGTATTTTCTTTTTTCCGGTCAGCTACAAGCTCCTCAGCCTCTTGTAGAATGATCAATGCCGAGTTAGGGTCGGATTCGTTGATGGCAGACTTAGCTTTGTCAAGAGCAATTTCAATCTTGCCACAGAATTCGAACTGCTCAATGTTCCCAGGTTTTTCCAGTTCTTTTGCCTCGAGTTTCGTAGCTCTCTGATAGAGGAAGACTCCTTCGGAGTAGAAATGGCGTCGAATCTCGCGTCAAAATTGTCTTTGAATTTTTGAAATATGAGACTTGTATCTGAGGTACGACCCGTAGCATCCTCAGTCGACATCGTAAAGTATAAGGGCGAATTGTAGGAGTAAGGATTGATATATCAGCAGCGTTTAGCGTGTGTGCATGAGCCTGAAGTGAAGGTCGTTGGCCGGGAGCGCGGTTACGTAATATAGGAATTCGGGTAAAGCCTTTATGTGCCAAACAAAACACCATTTAAACATTATGTGCATATACATGTACATGCACATGAACATGTACACTGTACATGTGCGTGTGCATGTGCATGTACTGTACATCCCCAGCACTACAGTACGTACACATACTGTACAGCCCACCCTGTAGAATCAAATAGGCTTTCACTGATGTTCTACTCAGTGCTCATGATTACTGACTAAAAGTTTGCGGTAACACTGAAACCACCATTAAACCTTCCTCCACAGTGTAGCACATCTCTTTTGAGAAGAAGTGTGGCTGTCTAAAGGGCTGGTAACTAAACATTTGGGCTATGTATACTCTACCCGTCATAAGTAGAATTAGTGAATAAACTGTACTGCCCCACTATGGAATCAGGCTCCATTGTTGTAAACGGGGCATGAATCAGATCCTTCTTGACCGCTGGATCTGATCCCTCTGTGGATGATCCCCAATTTTAAATAGCTAGAAAGGAGTAATGAAGTCACTGCACCCTCTGTGATTGATACTTTTTCTTTTCTGCCATTTGTTCCTTTTTTTGATGGGATAAACCCTACTTTTGTTGCACTATTTTTAATTATTATGTAGGCAGCATTGTCATATCAGAAAATATACATTTCTTACCATGTTAGTCAATTCAAGGCCATTTTTTTTGGTGAAATTTTGAAAGCCTAAATACCCCAGTTGACATTTAGGAGCCTGATTGGAGCCAGCAGATAAAGGGTCAGCTGTAGTAATCATGGATTGCCAAAAATATATTGATGAAGGAATGAAGCCAATCGCCAACTCAACAATCCCCAGCACTATAAATGTCTGGACTCCAACCCCACTGGCAAATTTTCAGAACAAATTCAGAAAGTTTTGGATGACAGATTTCTATCACCCATCAATTGTGGAAATGCCAGATTCTACCTCCTCCCGGAAATTCACAAGACCAACAACCCAGGCAGAGCCATCATCTCTGGCAATGGTTCACCTACGGAACACATATCTCTTTTCATTGACTCTTTTCTCAAACCCTTGGTTCCCCAAATCCCCTCATACGTCCATGACACTCCCGACTTTCTGCAAAAGTTGGAAAGTGTCAAGGATCAACTTCCGACCACTGCTATAATTGGTACCATTGACGTTTCCTCTCTATACAATAACATCCCCCAGGAAGAAGGCATTCAAGCTTGCTCCTCAGCCCTGGCCAAAGGAAAACAGTCTTCTCCCCCCATCTCTGACCTAACCACCCTCATGAGGCTAGTGCTGGCCAAGAAAAATGTCTCCTTTCTTGGCACACGCATGGCTCCGTCCTTTGCTTGCCTCTTCATGGGTGACCTGGAGGAACGCATGCTCAGTGAGGCTCCATGCCGTCCTTAGATTTGGTGGAGAAACATAGATGACGTTGTCTTCATTTGGCCTTCTTTGACCACATCAATTCCTTCCACAGCACTATCAAATTCATATGGGAACACTCTCTCCAGCAGACCCACTTTCTGGATGTCACCGTCCGGAAAGACTTCGACACACTTACTACTTGTGACCCACCACCCCAAAACCAGGCTGAAGTACAATTATACAATTATACATGTACACATTTTTTATATCTACATTTTTTACACATTTTTGTATATACAGCTATACAGTATGTACACTAGGTTTGGGGAGGGTGAGTGGGGTTAATGACCCCACACCACATATTCCTCACCCCCCCTAAAAACACATCAAGAAACCACGCCCACCCCCTTTGACCCCATTTTCAATAATATTATCATTATTTTTTTCTTGGTGAAATATATCAATCATCATCCAATGACCACAAAAACAACACCCGCACCAGCACCCCAAAACCCCACCCATACAAGCACCCCCTACCAGCCCCCCCCCCCCGCCACGCCCCCGCCACGCCCACTCCAAATTCCAAACACTGAGAAAAAAAATAAAATACTGGACCAGGATTTGAACCAGAGACCTCTGGACTAACGTCCCAGTGCTCTTCCATCTGAGCTATCCAGCCCTTAGATGGTGGCCTTCTGGGTGTGCCAGTCAGGGTGTGCTAATCATCATCGGCTGGAGCAGGGCATACTAAGTCTTTTGTGTCTTCTGTGCAGAAAGGTCTAATCTGCTCATAGAGATACTTCCGTCTCTCCCGATCCAAGACGGCTGGCTGGATTACATTGGGCATGCCAGTGGGGAGTTCCCCACGCTGAACGACTTCCTCGGTGGATGGTGTCTCTACATACTGTTGGCACACCATGACATGGGGTCTGTCACTGGTAACTCTAAAGTGATGGTTATTCTTCACCTTTTTTATTCTCCGATATGTTGGGCTGAGGAATGAAACCCAGTCGTAAGTCGGTACAATTACAGTGCCATCTTCAAGGCCAACCAATTGGGGAATATTAATATTTCGCTGTGTAGACTTTAATACTACATTTGCAGTATCATTGAGTGATGACACTTTGGTCTTTCTGAACAGACGTTTGAAAAGTCCAAAGCACCAGTCAGGGGAGAACTTCGTGTGTCCAGCTGGCATAAATGCCATACTTACAGAGGCATTCATACCGGTAGCAACCCTCCATGCAAGGTACCATAGCATAAAGTTATTCTTGTTTTGGCCAGCACAGTTATCAGCGTTCAGTTGAAGATGTGCCTCTCCGATGCCGTATGTTTCAAGAAAGTGATGCACTAGACTGATCACTGCATTTGCACCCTTTCCACATTGGACACCTTCATCAATGAGGTAGTTTACTTGCATTGGAAAGCCTTCAGCATTTACGCCAAATACTTGGCACTTTCTTGGTGTTTTGAAAAAAATGGGGCCTGGTTGGAGTGGGTCGGATGGGTAGTGAACCTATTGGCCATAGTCGAAGCTGTAGTGAAATGTTGTGTGTTTTGTCAAAGGGCGGGAAGGATGGGGGGATTTGAGGCCAAGGGTTCGTACGACATCTTTTGACAGCTGATACATATGTGTATAATGTGCCCTTTCGTCGGTTGCATGCTGGAGGTGAAGCTGTTGTGCACGTAGAGCTTCTGTCTTCTTATCCTCATGCACGTTGATCTGCCGCATGATTATCGTATTATTCTGCTGGCAAGTCCAGCATAAGTCTGACCTTGGTTTGCAGATAACCACGTAAGGAAGAAGTTCATTCCACAATTTCTTGAATGTGGAAAGACAAACCACCCGCTCATCCTGCTGCGATGCTGACTTGTAGGACCGCCAAACAGATGCCTTGGTCTCAGAGCTGGGAAGAATCTTAACATCATCCCTCTTGAAGCCAGGAATGCGCCCAGGAAGGATGATGCTATGCTGCTCCGCAAAGTGGAGGATGAATCTCGAGATCCTCTGGATGTCTGTCATGTTCAGTGCCGTTTTGCGACGGCCTCCTGCAAAACACAAAAGAAAACAAGAACAACTATGAAGGTGACCATGGTAACATCTTAAAAACCATTCTTCGGTTAACAAAGCTGAAGAAAAGAGACACGAGAAGGCAATTTTAATGCATTGCTTACTGGTCAATACCTGCTTTGGAAATACTGAGTCTTATGGCATGCTATATAAACCAATCGTAATGCATATTGCAAGGTACATGTGATTGCTTTATGGTTAAACTGGCTAACCCATTATGGAATATAGAAAAGCACAGGGATAGTGGATGAGACAATCATTTCTGGTGAAAATACCGGTACGTACCTGATCTTTTCTTGCGAGGGTAGATTCCATTCTTCAGGTACCACTTCTTGAGATTGGTTAGTTTGTCCTTTGATATGGCCATCAGGAACAGAAAGGTGTCTCGACAGATCCTCTTTTGCTCATAGTGGAACCAGCTTATCCGTGTGTATTTGCGTTCCACGTTGATGCGTTTGTATTTCTGCGTGGCTTCAGAGGTGTTGATGCTCGTGCAGATTATTCCTAACAGGAACAGATCTTTTTCGAAGGTCGTCATGTCACGTACATTTAACCTGAAAAAAACAAAACAATAAAAACATGGAGAGCAAACTTTAATTTATTTGATACAAACTGCTGCAAACTGCTCATGAACAAGAAATATGACATGCTTAGAATTAGGAGGGCCTGATCCCAGCAGGACTTTTTCTCAAATGTAGCCTTTCTGAAAGATCCTGCTAGGATCGAAATGTCAGGCCCTCCCGACTCTGAGCAATAATTTATTTGAACATTTCCAACATTACAGTGATTGCGCTCTACATGCATGAATGTATGGACAGACAAGGTACTACAAAGACTTGGTTTCAGGGGAAAAAGCAATGTGCTATCAACACATTTTTTTATCTCAAAATTTAGTGGGTCTGAGATTTCAATCCTAGCAGAGCCTTTCTCAAAGGCAGAGTGGCAAGGACAACACAGATACAAGGAGGAAGTAGAGAGTGAATAGGAAACAAAATGTGATTAACACTGATAACATTGATAAAAAATGAACATTATTTGAGAAAGGTCCTGCTAGGATCGAAACGTCAGCCCACTAAATGTTAAGAACATTTTTTCAAATGTAATGTCATGAAGATCTGTGTTACCTGATAGTTCCTATCTCTTCTTCGTTGAACTGCTGAATGCATGGACTGCCACCATAAAGTTGACATTTGCAGTGGCATGGTTTCTCCGGAATGTCAATAAAGTTGAACATCTGTTCTGCCATGTTCATGGCCACATGTTCAGCTTCGTCTGCTGCCTCTCCGGCAGGTCCAGGTCTAAGTGCAGGTTCATCTTGGACATGGCCAGGGTAGACGTCACCACTGTCAGTGTCACTATCCGTTTGCTCTCTTCCATTACGCCGAGTACAAAAAACAAATAAACACGAGCAATATAATATACCACGACTCCACTAGTCATGAAAGGTTTCTTTATGGAACCTTTGCCAGCTAACGGCTATACACTTCCCACTCTAGACTAAGTCGAAAGCCAGGTTACAATTACCCAGCAAAGGCATTCTTCCCACAACTTACACAAACGCTAATCTTCATTTGTCACAGTTTATGGATTCTGTAAAAATTCGTTGACTCGATTGATTTATCTTCTGCTGTGTACAAATAAAACAAAACTAAGTTAATTTGAGTTCGAGGTTTTGCTTTTTGTACGCAAGTTGAAAACGAAATAATTGTATTTGGAATTTGGCCTACCCTTTACTACCTACTCCACTGGTTTAGTTGTAAAAATTTACACACAAACGATAATCAACCAAAAGCTTACCATGTTCTCATCGGCATAATCGATGGGTAGTTCGTCTTCGCTGTTTGAGTCAAGTTCATCAGCATCACTATCGTCGGAATCAGACAGGTCCCGTTCACCGAGATTTTGGAAGTAGTCTTCAATAACTTCCAGCATACCCGAGTCTTTCAACCCCCATGATCCAGCCTCGTTAAACAGACTTGCGATCCTGTCCTCGCGATCGCGACAATCGTACTCACAATTCATGACTGAAAATCATCTAACCATGACAACAGACCTCACAAATATCAAATATCTTGTTGAGAAATGCACAACTCGCCCAGAACTTTGTATAATTTCAGCTCAGTTTGTGACTCTAAACACGACGCGTACTCGAAAAGCTAACGCGTCTTGCACTACACCGTGAATCACACAGCGTCACTTCGCCCCAACTCTTGACAATAACAAAACGATAATTGACTTCACATCGCCCCAAATGTGTAACCACTGTTAGGGGCGACTTAGCGTACCATGCATCACTGGCTTGTAATGGGGCGACTTATAATGACAGCGCGCGTCGCCACCAATATCAGCCAATGAGGAGGGTATTTCAGTCACGTGATGTGTGTTGCTATCGTGCCTTAATGTTGTTTACGCGTACATCACTGGAAAAAAACCCGATGAATGGCTAAAATGGAATCTCCCGCCAGTTGAAAATGCCTTATTTGGATTGATGAGGCTGTGAGCTTTCCATTGGTATATGGCATGAACCAGTAGTGCTATGGAATCGAGTGTGACGACCCGTCAAAAATAGCGATTTTGTGGCCGTTCGAGGCGAATGAAAACAATGGTTTCGCTCGGATTCGTCAAAAAGGAAAGACACAGCAGTCAGGAAAATGCACATAATATCACTTTCCGCGGGTTTGTTCAGTCTTAAACAACACCAATCGATAAAGTATATGTTTAGCAACTATTTTACGAATTAAACCCAATTTCGACCAGAACAACATTTTTTCGTTTAGATTGCTATATCTCGGAACGGGATTTGCCGACTTCCGCCTGGTTTTGGGGTGGCGGGTCACACTACTGACTTGTATTCTAAGCCCACCGACACTCATCAATATCTCCATGCCTCCAGTTGTCACCCCAGACACTGTACGACTGGTATAGCTTACATACAGCCAGGCCCTCAGATTGAGGCGCATATGTTCAAATGAGTTTGGCACTCGGAACAAAAGCCACCAGGAAGATAACTAAGGAAAACCACCAAATTCTCCACACTTCAGATCGTCTGTCTGATGCCATTCCAAATTCGCCTGTTTTGGCTTTCAGGCGCCCCCGTAACCTGCGTCACTTAAAGAAGAATGAAACCCAGAGAAAAATGTTGGCTTATCTGATTGGGTGTTAAAACAACCCACAATTACCTATGTGCTACTCACCTGCGAGTTTTATAAAGAGGGAAAAATCATGGAATTCGGTGGTCGAATTCGCGTTCCCGCAAACCGCCACCATTTTGAATGGCCCGCCGGTCACTGCGGGGGGTATGACATAAGGACGGGCAACTCCCGCATGGGCCCGGATGGATGGACCCCTACTACATGTACAGTATATGTATATATACCGCGTGCAGTTAAACACTCGCGAGCTGAACGATGGTGTACTGCCAGGCTTTTAGATGTCAAAATACCAGCGGGATAAAGCTGGGAAAATCTTTTCATGCAGTTCCCAACAAGGACTAGAGACGTGAGTTGTTTAGGGAGTGGGCTGCGGCCATCAAAGTTGAGAAATTTCTCAAAGTTGGCTACAAATACAGTCGACTCGAAATGACGTGATTTGTAGCGATCACTTCACCGAGAGGAATTAATTGGGAGGAGGATTGCTGGCCAAACTCACCGGCTCGAAGCCAAGAAAAATATTGAAGGAACATGCCGTACATATGGTAGCATGGAGAAAGAAGGGGGGATATACGTACCGTGCTTTATTTTTTATTTGTGCTGCAATTTGCACGCTATCGGCGACGCGACTCCAGTCGCCATCACTGTTTATTCCCTGGTCGCTGACCGTAACGAGTTGTCCCAGCACTAGTATTGTGTGCATGCATACCATGCGCTCCATGCTATACTAACACGTGTAAAAGAGTGTATGTAGATCGAGACTGTACGCAATCACCACGCTACAAATCACGTCATTTCAACAGTATTTGTAGCTGACTTTGAGACATTTCTCAACTTTGATGGCCAAAGCCCACTTCCTAAACAACTGAGGTCTCTTATCCTTGTTGGGAACTATACACAGAAAGATTTCCCCAGCCTTTTCCCAGCTGACATTTTGACATCCAAAAGCCTGGCAGTACACCATCGTTCAGCTCGCGAGTGCATACAAACTGCACGCAGTATAGTAAAGAGTACATCCGTCCGGGCCCATGCGGGAGTTTTCCGTTGCGATGTCATACCCCCCGCAGTGACCGTCGGGCCATTCAAAATGGTGGCGGTTTGCGGGAAAGCGAATTCGACCACCGAATTCCATGATTTTTCCCTCTTTATGAAACTCGTAGGTGAGTAGCACATAGGTAATTGTAGGTTATGTTTAACGTCCAATCAGATAAGCTAACATTTTTCTCTGGGTTTCATTCTTCTTTAATTGTTCGAGCAGAGGTTCCCCCTTTGGAGACTTCACCTCCCACTAAATTTGGTACATTTAAGTGTACCTCAAAATGCATTGTTTGCAAGACACATGTCAAGGAAATAGACTCTTTCAATGGACATTCTTCTGGAACCACCCACACGACCTATAACATCATATACCTCATCTCATGTAGAGTTTGTAATGTTCAGTATGTTGGTGAGACCAAAAACACTCAAAAAACGTATCTATGGCCATAGGTCTACAATCAAAACCGGTAAAATGGACACCCCTGTTGGGTATCACTTCAATCTCCCTGATCATTCGATATCAGATATGAGTGTACTGTGCATAGAATCCCGTGGTCACCGTAGTAATGCTGTCCCCGTCTGTTAAACCATAACCAGACCGCCACCTGGTGCTGCGAACCACCTGCATAAATAAGAACATGAAATAAAAATACAAAAACGAATATTATGGTAAAGTTACATTTTCAGCATGAAATTGAGTCGACAGTTATCACTATTCAACTAAAAGAAATACAATTGGCATCACTGTAAAAGATACATACCTGGCATGACATCTGGTGGCCATATGCGTGAAATACGGGAGGGGCCATATCTAACTCATGCTTTGGGTCTTTCTTTTTAAAGAATCCCAGACAATGAATACCTTACAATAGCAACCTGTATCTATGTAAGACAAAACATGACATGCAATTAAATAAAATTCAGCTTCTTACAGACCGTGCAAGTGCTGCATTAAAATATAAACATCATTTGATGTCAGACTTTCATGAAGCCAAATACATAAGTTCAGTGTACATAGTTAAGTACATGTCAAATTCAAGGAATACATGTTATACACAATTTATATCAACTCCAAGAAATAGTTTACAAGCAATGTCATCAATGAAGTGAAGCTTGACTGATGATGACACCCTCTCCTGTATGACGCCAATGACATATGCAGCATATGCAAGCCTGAAAAAAACCCAGAACATTGCTCAGACAAATCAGGTCATTTGTATTAAGTTATTTCATTGTAAGTTAACTCAAGATGTATGTATAGCAACAAGAAATTATGATTTGGCTCGACAAGTTTGTAAGGGTAAAATGTTTTCTATGAGCAGTGCATGCTGGGTACCTTTCTCCATGACGCAGATTCAGGAAGCACAATGGGAAGCCATGGCGGCATGCAGCTCCAAAGACCCCTGTTGTGTCGAGCTTCTTTGTTTTGTTCTTAGCACGGAGCACATCCCCCGCTTGAAAATGACTGCAATCCTGGAAGAACACAAAATACAAATAAATGATTAACAAGTATGATTCAAGCATCACAAGGACTCTCACTGGATCGAATCTGAGTGTAAATATCTAATTTATAGAGAGATGTCACTTTGGAAACAACTACAGTAATATAGGGGGAAAATCAACAAGAAGTAGCAAATATCTAGCAATAAATCTCACATTGGGAATGTCGCTGTCATTGTGTTTCTTGACAAAGTTGTCCACGTCCTCCTGCGATGCAAACAACAGCTCTTTGTAGTAAGGCTGAACATAACCTCAACAAGAACTCCGTTTTCGCACTAAGCCAAAGTTTGCATCCATGCTAACAAAGAGGTCATCATTTTCCTGTTAAAGAATAGTGAACCTTAGCATCAAAACACATGAGTAAAACAATACAAAAAACAAAATGGCAACAAAAAGAAAAATCATAAAATTCAAAACTATAAAGTGCTGAGGATACCTTAGGACAAGCTGGGCACCTGATGTCTTCATCCTTAACTGCATTGAGGTTCTTACACCTATGGCGGAAATAGCGGTACTCCACAGAACATTCACCAACAAAATTTTGGTACAGTAAATTACCTGCAAAGACAATTTCATGTGATTTTAATGTGATTAAATCATCAATTAATAGGCCTACGTGTCAGAAGATTGATTCTTAGAAAAATAATGGCCATTGGCCAAAGACCGCAGCTTTCAGGAAAACATAATCACTATTTATATTTTTATTTTTTTCAGCATTAGAATAAACATGTTATATACCTCATGGGAGAGCAGTCCATTTCTCCATCCTAATGACTGGCACCCAGCTTTCAAGGACATATGTCCCTCCAGAAGAAGGAAGTGCAACAAGCTCGTCAACTCAAAGTGAAAGGGTACTCTGGGTTGCTGTGGGGTAGCAGGCCATAACTTTAAACGAATTAAAGTTACGCTTTCTTATTCATAGGAGCATGTCAGCAACCAGCAGTTGTGAATACGCCCCAAAACATAAACAATACTTAATCGATAAAAAAAATGTGTGAAAAAAGTCAAGCAGGGTATCACCTCCCTAACATTTTCTTCATACCACTGACCTGACAAATTATTGATAAAGTAAGCTTCAGATCAAAAGAACAAAATCGATAAACTTTTGTATTTTGAAGCTTTCAGATGACATGTCACAAGAAAACTAACAGTTGTGTAAAGCATTACAGTCAACAAATCAAACGTGACTCCTGTTAGGCCAGCAGTTTAAAATGATAAATTTACCTCGTTCATCAAACATCTGGATTGTCTTTCCGGACCGGCATTCACATCAGTGGTCTCTTACACTCAAGGTTGGCTGCAAAGGGAAGGGCTGCAAAATTCCATCCTGGTGAAAGACAGTAAAGCCTTCTTACATAACAAATTGTTTTTCTCAAATAAGTGTTTGACCAGGTCAGAAAGTTAAGCCACAGAGATTTCCCACATGTAAATATAATGCAGTAAGTTATGCAGTTCAATATGAGCAAGATCTTATAAAAGTTAGAAAATAACTTTAGAAATAGCAAATAAACTTTGATACAAAATTTCAATGGCTGTACTATGCAATTATTGCTATTACCAAAATCCGTTGTGGCTTGTGAAGATGATTACTTTCGCTGTGACATCTAATTGTGCAGTCAACTTGTGGGCCACAGTCCAGGCACAGCACGCCATCACCATCCGTTGTCCCACGGGAAATGCAGGGTGAATGTACTTGAAGAATCAATGGAGGAGCTCATTGGTTGTGCTTCCAATTCTTGTTGCTGCTGCATTAGGTAATTAAATTAGCAAGCAAAATTAGACATTAATTTAAATTGCGACATTTATTTCGGAAAGGTACATCATTTGCAGGACAGAACAATAGACAGCTTATACAAATAAATGATTAACAAGTATGATTCAAGCATCACAAGGACTCTCACTGGATCGAATCTGAGTGTAAATATCTAATTTATAGAGAGATGTCACTTTGGAAACAACTACAGTAATATAGGGGGAAAATCAACAAGAAGTAGCAAATATCTAGCAATAAATCTCACATTGGGAATGTCGCTGTCATTGTGTTTCTTGACAAAGTTGTCCACGTCCTCCTGCGATGCAAACAACAGCTCTTTGTAGTTAGGCTGAACATAACCTCAACAAGAACTCCGTTTTCGCACTAAGCCAAAGTTTGCATCCATGCTAACAAAGAGGTCATCATTTTCCTGTTAAAGAATAGTGAACCTTAGCATCAAAACACATGAGTAAAACAATACAAAAAACAAAATGGCAACAAAAAGAAAAATCATAAAATTCAAAACTATAAAGTGCTGAGGATACCTTAGGACAAGCTGGGCACCTGATGTCTTCATCCTTAACTGCATTGAGGTTCTTACACCTATGGCGGAAATAGCGGTACTCCACAGAACATTCACCAACAAAATTTTGGTACAGTAAATTACCTGCAAAGACAATTTCATGTGATTTCAATATGATTAAATCATCAATTAATAGGCCTACGTGTCAGAAGATTGATTCTTAGAAAAATAATGGCCATTGGCCAAAGACCGCAGCTTTCAGGAAAACATAATCACTATTTATATTTTTATTTTTTTCAGCATTAGAATAAACATGTTATATACCTCATGGGAGAGCAGTCCATTTCTCCATCCTAATGACTGGCACCCAGCTTTCAAGGACATATGTCCCTCCAGAAGAAGGAAGTGCAACAAGCTCGTCAACTCAAAGTGAAAGGGTACTCTGGGTTGCTGTGGGGTAGCAGGCCATAACTTTAAACGAATTAAAGTTACGCTTTCTTATTCATAGGAGCATGTCAGCAACCAGCAGTTGTGAATACGCCCAAAAACATAAACAATACTTAATCGATAAAAAAAATGTGTGAAAAAAGTCAAGCAGGGTATCACCTCCCTAACATTTTCTTCATACCACTGACCTGACAAATTATTGATAAAGTAAGCTTCAGATCAAAAGAACAAAATCGATAAACTTTTGTATTTTGAAGCTTTCAGATGACATGTCACAAGAAAACTAACAGTTGTGTAAAGCATTACAGTCAACAAATCAAACGTGACTCCTGTTAGGCCAGCAGTTTAAAATGATAAATTTACCTCGTTCATCAAACATCTGGATTGTCTTTCCGGACCGGCATTCACATCAGTGGTCTCTTACACTCAAGGTTGGCTGCAAAGGGAAGGGCTGCAAAATTCCATCCTGGTGAAAGACAGTAAAGCCTTCTTACATAACAAATTGTTTTTCTCAAATAAGTGTTTGACCAGGTCAGAAAGTTAAGCCACAGAGATTTCCCACATGTAAATATAATGCAGTAAGTTATGCAGTTCAATATGAGCAAGATCTTATAAAAGTTAGAAAATAACTTTAGAAATAGCAAATAAACTTTGATACAAAATTTCAATGGCTGTACTATGCAATTATTGCTATTACCAAAATCCGTTGTGGCTTGTGAAGATGATTACTTTCGCTGTGACATCTAATTGTGCAGTCAACTTGTGGGCCACAGTCCAGGCACAGCACGCCATCACCATCCGTTGTCCCACGGGAAATGCAGGGTGAATGTACTTGAAGAATCAATGGAGGAGCTCATTGGTTGTGCTTCCAATTCTTGTTGCTGCTGCATTAGGTAATTAAATTAGCAAGCAAAATTAGACATTAATTTAAATTGCGACATTTATTTCGGAAAGGTACATCATTTGCAGGACAGAACAATAGACAGCTTATGCCTAAGTCACATTTGCCGCAGCCGGCATGGGTTCTAAAAAATCTACGGCCAATATCAATGTGACCATCAGAAATGAATGGATTGAGGATCTGGCAAGTAGTTAGACTTCACCTTGAATATCGCTGTTTATTGGACCTGAGGGAGAAGACCAGAATACACCTTGTTGGGTCTCCGTCTAGCAGGATAATCTTGTATTTACTATTTTACTAAACATTATCGAAACATTTACAAAACAACAAACAATTTACAGATTATTTATAACGATTGCTTGGGATTACTTTAAATCCCGTCAAGACTGTATTGAGTAACACTGCATTGAGATTGACGTTTATATGCATTTTGTCCCGAAGGCAAAATGTAGTCTCTGAACCAGTTTACTCATTATCAAATATTTACCAAATGCAGCGACGACCTTTGCTTATCTTTAAATATATAAATATTAAACATTGACAGGATGTCTAAATCAAGCTGCATCATCTAAAGTAAGTTCTTAAGATTAAAAACAAATTGTCATTACCTGAGGGAGAAGACCAGAATACACCTTGTTGGGTCTCCGTCTAACAGGATAATGACAAGCCCGCGAAAATACAGAAAAGACCGCGTCTTCTGCGGTAGAGAGAGGGCGCTATTCGCATGGGCAATTATTACGCAATCAAAATAAATGGGGGACTAGAAATTCGAACTTTAAACTAACACTGGATTTTACGCTTGTCACATCAATTATAGGGTCGCCGCAGTTTTTCCATGGTCACATACAGCAGTCACAAATAAAATTACAGAAAATCTGCAGCTGCCGTATGCTTTTTCAAGTGATGAAGCACGGTTGCCTTCAGTTCAGGCGACCCTGCGGCGGCCGTAGGTTTTTGACAAATACCACTGCAGACGCAAGCTGGCCGCAGTTCGCCCGCACGGATAGCGTGCGTAGGGCCAAGTCCTGTGGGGGCCCATCGCTGCCTGCAGGATGCGCAACATAATTATTGAAAGGCCACCGTGGAATTATTGCAGCCGCATGGTAAACGCAAGGCCACCACACACTTGACATACGGCTGCCGTATACATGTGTGTGTACCTTCCTACGGCGAGTCATTGCTACGGCGAACGCAGAAATGAAAACAGTTATAACTCCGCGCTATAATTCTACGGCCACCCCTATGGCCTGAAGAAAATATGGATGCGCCATAGGGCGACCCTGGGGCTGCCACTGTTTTCTACGGCTGCCACAAGTATCTCTTAATTTCGAGTACTTACAGCCGTTGTATTCTAGCCGTAGAGCAAATGTGAAATAGGCATATCAATCCTACAATAAACTGTATGAAACACTTTATGGTCCTCGGTTTCACTTTATGGCAAAACATCATGACAAAATATTACATTTTTGAACTAAACAAAATACCTGTGGTTTTGATTTGATGGCCTTTTGAGCTTGATGAGAAGTGGTCCTTAAAGAGCACATTGTTGCGTTTCAATCGTCCACCTTTGGATGCACTGATGACGGTGACTTTGTGCTTGATAATGTTCGGCCGATGCTTTGGCATCTATAATAACAAGGTTTAAAAATTGCATAATTATGCCAAATATTTGGATATTAGAATCATTACAGAAAAGTGCACAGTCTGGCTACGACTATGTCTAAGACCGAGTAAGAGTCTCATAAAATATTAAACAGTCCAAAATCTCAAAAAATATTCTGTCAATTGTCAAATGAACAAAAATACCATTGTTCATGACTTTCATGATTCCCTAACCTACTTCCAGAACTGTGGGGTCCTCCATCCGCTACGAACCACACAGATTACTTTTGTTGTACTGCGGCATAGGGCTCAGCAGGTTCCGTATAACTCCTAAAATACAGCTTCATTTGGCCAAGGATTTTTAGGCAAGGTAGCTTACATAAAAAATAACTGTCCATGGGCCGAAAATGTGTCAATGTCACACACAAAAACGGTCAAAATCCGTCCGGTTCGCGTCGCAAGATTCAAACAGCAGCTCCGCAACTGACAGTCTGGTCCCCTGTACGTCTTCGCAGCTAGCCGCTATACCGTACATGCTTGTACGTACAGGGGACCAGACTGCCAGTCGCGGAGCTGCTGATTCAGTCTTGAGACCAGGAGGGGAATTCGACCAGCTGTTTACAAAAACTACACACCTGGTCGAATTTTGGCTTTTCTTAAACAGTCGAATACCCCTGCTTTTAGTTTTTACCCTACTAAGTTAAGTACTATATTAGTACTAAGTAGTAAGTATTACATCATACAGTACTACTAGTTTTGGCAGGTCCGTGCGCACACACGCACACAGACCCACTGTGCACACAGACTGTCAAAACGTCATTGATTTACGTATATACGTGTACAGTATATACCGTTTAAATTTGAAATCAAAGATGGCCACGTTTTGCAGTTTTGGCTCGTCTCGGTTAACTGAGGGGAAATTTCTCCTTTTCCAAAACGTGAGTAAAACACAATGACCAGGATTGGAATCGGTGATTCTCATTGAACTCTCAATGGACGCGTGGGACGGTTTTTGGGGGAAATCTGGGGATTTTGGAAGGGTTGTTTTTTCAAAGCCCCAGTTCAAGCACAGAATTACCCGTTGTCCTTGGACCCTACAGTCGCCCGACTCTCAAAATTTCAAAATTCTATAAAAAAAAGGGTGACTTGCCGGGTCCAAGTTACTTGGATTATACGGCGACATGGTACTGGTACTGGTGGAGTGGTGGTAGTGGTACTGTGGTAGATAATAAATTACAACCTAAAGTAATAATAATAATTATGAATGACCATTCTCTAAACACCATGTATTTGTACGGCCTGGGTCTAGCTAGTTGTGTGATGCCATGTGCAAGAAACGTCATTAGTTAGTACTACTACTATCGAGTATCGTATTCGTAATTGTAGCATGGCGGAAAAACATGAAAAAGTTGCTGATAAGTGACAGAGTGACTAATGATTGATAGTGATACTCATACTGATACTGTGATAGTAAGTGATAGTACTAGTACTAGTACTAGTAGTAGTGATATTGACTGATAGTGATAGTGATACTGTGATACTAGTACAGTATCAGTATAATTATATCAGTCAGTACTGATTGATACTTAAAGGCCATACACACCATTGGTAAAGGTCTTAGAAACGCGTCCATACTTTGTCTAATCCAGCATATGCATGAAATAACACACCTGTGAAAGTTTCAGCTCAATCCGTCAACCAAGTCGCGAGAAAATGGTGAAAAACTGGCTCATTTTTTCATCAGACTGTGTCAGCTTCGAGGATCGTAAAATGCACATAGCAGAATTTTAAATAGCGCCACCGTGCGTTTAACCGTAAAACTTCCGAATTCCAAATCGGCAAATGTAATCCGATATGATCCGATAAGTATTTTGAGATGAATTAATTTAAGTTGAACGCCACCGCACCATCCCTCGATCACCACTATTGTACTACTAGGCCCTATACTCGCTCAATTGTATTGAGCTGAAAAACATATTTTTTTATACTAGCGCCCTCTTCCGGCGTCAGTAGTTTTATGGAATAAACAACGCAGTCGTAAATCCAGTCAGTGCGCAGCACCCTCGATAATGAGGCACATCGCGAAGTTTTATTTGCAGCGCCGCGACGGTCTCGGACCCTTCGAGAATTCGCGAACATTGACGAGTGTTCGGTAGTAACCCCGGAAAATTGGATGGGAAACCCGTTTTACGCCAGTGTTGGGCCAACATGGAGTGGTAAGTGCAACTTTGATGAATTCCGCATCCAACAATGTATAATTTTCTCAGTAAATCGGTCGGAAATGCGAGAAATTTACATTTAGATTAAGGTGTAATTCTTGGACATTTCCAGAGGTACCTTTACGTTTTAAGTGAACCTGACTGTTTCATGTACTTTGGGGATAAAACGAGTCCATTTCCGGACTATTCGAGAGTGGAGCTTTCGAATAAGCCCACTTCCATATCTGCAGGTTCTACCGTTTATTTTATTTTATTTGCCAAACATTTGTAAAAATCACACTTTTCAGTGGTGGTTCCGTGAAAAAGTTGATGACGTCACCAATGATTCTCGTGCAAAATACCGCAGCACACAAGCCCGTTATGTAGGCACGCTTGGCGATGTCGACATTACGTGCCTAACCGTTGATTTGATACATGTAATGCCGGTTCTGTCACAACGCAACAGTTCGGGATCGCTAGACTTAATATTTTTTTAATTATTTGGGGGACGAAACAATACATAATTTGGGCACAATGAGTACAGTACTGTATTAGTTACTAGTACTAGTAGGCCTACTAAACTAGTTCTAGTAGTACTATAGTAACTAGTAGTACTAGTAGTAGTACTAGTACTAGTAGTAGTAGTAGTAGTACTACTCCTAGTACTAGTACTAGTAAGTAGTAGTAGTAGTAGATTAACTGAAGACATTTACTATCTAGAGTAGACCTGAACTATTTTTACAAGACCTTAATGAACTTAAATGATTTAAAGAAATATGTCACATTAAAATAATGATATTAAAACATACCAATTAGAATTAATCAGACCTCAACTGTTATATTTGAGTGGCATTTTATTTGTTCAGTATGGAACTTGCCATTTTCTTAATGTCTCCACGTTGAATTTTTAATTTCTCATCTGTATTTCACTTTTGGTTGGTTTATAAACTGAAGGTCCATACCCACTGTCATACTGTTACATCTTTGTTGGCATGAATATTTGAATGCCGGTGCTGGCAAAACGTTCTCCACTCTCCAGCCAATCGGAAAAGGCCAGTTGTACAAAACATTTGCCAGTGCCGTGACATATTTGTTGACATGAGTGCCGGTGCTGGTGTAGCCTGAAAAATGAGCACGCTACCTAATTGGAAAAAATACTGAAGAGTTTGGGGAACTCACTTGCAAAAAAAACTATAGATCGAGTGTGGGATAAGTCGCGAGGAGAGAATTTAAATAAATAGGGACAGACAACCGTGTTTAAATCCAAAAAGAGCGAAACCAAATTTAATGCAAAAAAATCTCATCCAGACTGACCAGATCTCTTCTCACTGGCAATACACACACACAAAAGAGATGAGACTGAGAAAGGTAAGAAAGTAAGAAAGCGAGAGAGAAAGAGAGTAAGAGAGTAAGAGAGTGAGAGAGTGAGAGCATAAGAAAGCAAGAAAGGAAGCAATTAAGACAGACCAACTATAAAAAAATGAGATAAGACCAATAAGACCAACTATAGGATGAGGTAAGACCAATAATAAAATATGAGGTAAGGCAAGACCCTCAAGACCAACAAGACCAATAATAAAATATGAGGTAAGGCAAGACCCTCAAGACCAACTATAGGATGAGGTAAGACCAATAAGACCAATAATAAAAAAAATGATGTAAGGCAAGACCCTCAAGACCAACACAGTATAAAAATCCGGTTACAGGTCAAAAACAACAACTTCAACAACCTGCAAATAAAGATAAAATTATAGAACACAATAAGTATTTTCGCTCAATAGCACAAGGGTAAATGTCAGTAATAACACTATAGAAAAAAAACTAAATCAACCCTCCTGTGAATACTTGGCTCTAACCACATTGCCTATTCCCAACAGGATTAACCAACCATGGTCCACACAAAAACAACCCTTTTCCCTGTGAATATCTAATGAGCTGATAAGCTCAGTGGCTCAGGTCTACACCTCCCAAATCACTGGAGTGAAACCAGCTGGTGGTACTAAGTAAACTTCCACCAGTCCTCCTACATGTAGGTTATGTAGTACATCATACATACGCCTACAGTGGTGTACGTCCACTAAATTACTACTACAGGGACTAGAGGCAAGTCTAAACATAAGGAACACAGTCTCCATTGTCTATAACTTCCTGTGTGGCTACTGTCCAAAAACAAGGTACTGAGCAAAGAGACCATAGCTCTCCCATAAGATGGCACAAATACAAAAATCAATCCAAGGGAAAAAGTTCGCCAGTACACAAATGCATCGAAAGCATCTAACTTAAAAGTATCGAAACTTTCAACTAAGGTCAAACAAATATAAAAACACAATCTTGTCTCAACACAAGTCAACTATCTCTAACTCCAAAGAAACTGAGAAACTGGAAAATGACATAAGTAAAATCACTGCTAACTCGATCTTCCAACAATAGCAACATAAAAACCAATCAAAGTAAAAGTAAATCCAACTATATACTACAATGCCATCTATTTCAAGACATGCCAATCAAATCATGAGATCAATCCCAGGTCTGCTCAATTCCATAAAGGGAAACGAGGGAAAATAAAACGACTATAAATCTGATCACACTTCCAGTCCTTGGGAAAACCTACATGCATGTCCAAAAATCAAGACAAAACCAAGCAAAAGAGGGCTTGAGAAAAATACAATGAAAATACAATACAATTAATCCTTAAATCCTAATCTGGCGATTTACAATTATACAGTAATAAAGATAACTTACCAAGGGTGGACCAGACCAAATCGAAAGGGCAGTAACTTGACTGAATTGGAGTAGGGATAGCGCGTGTGGTTCCTTCCACTGCCGGTCTGCAAAGTGACTCTACACTACAGTAGTTAAGCAGGAAATACACAGGGCTGGGGCTGGAGAACAAGGGGGCTACTGTCCTTAGGTGCTAATTATGCGCGAAATAAAGACATTACTTTACCAGTAGGAGTGGGGGTTACCAAAAGCAATTCAAAATCCAGTGGGGTATTTACTATTGAACTTATGCTGCAAGGATATTAAAAAGAACTAACAACTAAGTGGCCATGCCACACTGGCAAAACATTCTCCAGCCAATCAGAAAAGGCCGGTTGTACAAAACTTTGACAGCGCCGGCTAAATTTTCACTTCCCAATTTTTCATCCACAAAAACGCAAAGCCATGCAATAAAATTTGAACAACTGTTACATTGATATTTACTCGTTGATTGAGATTTCACCTTTGTCAACCAGTTTACATTTCATGAAATGTCAATTTTCTCTGAGCTGAGCTTTGTTTTGGGTGCCAGTAATATTTCTAATTAATCTGTTATGTTTTTAATTTTATTTTTGAATTACATAACACGAGAATAATAATACAAATTTTGGCCCTTCCATTTCACAACTTACAGGCCCAGCACTCAGAGTGACCTTCCCTGGTTTCGTGTAAAGATTTTTGGTGACTCCATCACCAGGTACCTGCCCGGAAATCTTTATAGCGACTGGTTTATTCCAGAGGTCCTAACTAAACCAGGGAGCAATCTACGTCGCCTGCGAGGTACCGTGGAGGAGATAACGTTCAGCGACGAGCCACATGTTGTAGTGCTACATGTTGGCACCGATGATCTAGGCAGGTCATTTTTGCATCCTTTCCTGAAGGACTATGCAGGTCTCCTCCAGAAAACCAGGGAAAGGTTTCCCGATGCCAGCATCATCGTCAGTGGGATGTTACCCCGCTTTGATGATCCATCACTAGCTGAAGCGGCTAGAATTTATAATGTTCACTTAGCCAAATTGTGCCTGAAGTTTGCTGGTGTCAAATTTGTCGACATCACCGATGACATCTTTAGGCGAAGTTGCTTCGCAGCAGATGGGTTGCATCTGAGCTTTGATGGCAACATAAGGTTTGGAGCAGCACTACAGAAAGCGGTCGAGAGGGTTCTTGTGCGGGTCATCCCTGGAGTGCCAGCTGAGCGGAAAGTTCCCAAGGAACTGCAGATATTGGTGCGGCGAAAGCGTAAGAAAGCCAATCTGTCTCCATCTGCTGTCGTCAGTGGCTCCACTCCAAAGCCTCCGGTGCCCAAGCCTCCGGTGCCCAAGCCTCCGGTGCCCAAGCCTCCGGTGCCCAAGCCTCCGGTGCCCAAGCCTCCGGTGCCCAAGCCTCCGGTGCCCAAGCATGTTTATGCAATATCAAACAATATGCCAAACTGTTTTTCCATTCCTAAGTATATTTTTTATATCACCAAAGATATTCAACCAACAAACATTTACATTACTTTCATTGTGTTTTATATCAGTGTTTATTTGTGATGTGTTTTATATTTTGCATTGTGTTGTAATATTGGTGTGAACCTGAGACCTCTCTGAAGCTGAAAATGTTATGCAGAAAACTCAACGTACCATTTATTTGCAAAATGCTTATTTTGTGCAAGTAATTTAAACCAGTTTATTACTTGATTTTTTTCTTTCCAGTTCACTTGCCTGACATTTTGTATTTATTTTTATAGTGGTGACATGATGTGACGTTTTGATTCAAGAAACCGTATTCAGTAATCATTTTTATGCAATATCAAACAATATGCCAAACTGTTTTTCCATTCCCTAAATATATTTTTATATCACCAAAGATATTCGACCAACAAATATTTACAATATTTTCATCGTGTTTTATATCAGTGTTTATTTGTGATGTGTTAATTATATTTGTGATGTGTTAATCATATTTGTTTGAACTTGAGACCTCTCTGCAGCTGAAAATGTTATGGAGAAAAATAAACCTACCAATTACCAACCAACAAATGAAATGATGATTGACTTGTGTTCTTTTTTGGAGATTTTCTGTATTTCTTCCATTTTTAAAAATACAGCAAGATTTCTTTTTAATTCAAAAGAACTTTTGTCCAGATTGTGATCCAGGACTAAGGGAATTTTAATTTACTGATTTTCCTGCCTTTATTTGACTATTAATGTGATTGCATTCAAATGTATTCATAGTTAGGATAACTTCTGTTTTGATTATTGGGAGTAAAAAAATATACCAGTGCGTTCTGTCTGATGAGGAAGAAACGTGATTGAAACTTTAAAGTGAATATAAAAAGGGCGAAAAAGCTCTAACTAGAAAATGGAGGCTAGCGTTGTGGGCTGGACAGATAAACCAGTCTATTGTTACAGTCAGGCACCCATGGGGTTGCATTCAGACGCACACGGTACACCATACGGAGCAGGATACCCGACATTAGGAAATACCCCTATGCGTGAGTGTAGCTGTGCTGGATTGGTCAAGGGGATTGGTCAAGGGGATCGTCTTGCGTTTTAACCAATCAAACACGCCCGTTCATGTCGTACACGTACTCGTACAACGGCGAATTCCGCGAGTCGAAAACTCGCGAAGGTCGAAATGTTTTAGGTGAACCTGACTGTTTCATGCGGATTTAGGATATACTGGTGTGGTGATAGATAAGAAAAAGGATGTAGCTTTCCAACAAATTGTAAGTTCATTCTGCCTAACCGCGTTTAAGTAGGAAAAATTGCCATTTTTCAGTGACCAAAAATTCACTACAGTAACGACATATTTTCGGACGTCATATTTCTCCAAATCAACTTTATAAAAGCAAACGAGTTCTCTGTATCGTAGCATTAGACTGTTTTCTTCAGTAATTTCTGCGTTATTCACAAATTTAAAGACAAGTTTTCATAAAAACGAATTTTAAAAATGGTACCTCCAATCTCATTAAATATGCAAAACCGAACGAGTTGTGCATACGTAGCAAATAAACGAAAGCACTTTTCGGTACGCTGCGCACTGACTTAAATCCCGTCTTCTAAACCTTGTTGGTAATACACAGTGTAGAAGGGTACTGACTATTCAGAAAACGTGCAATTCACGAGACGACTCTGCCGTAGGTAGGTTTGGAATGTTTGGGTTTGAAAGTAGAAGTATTTTTTTCTTCGTTTTTAGAATTTTGTTTCGTTTCATTTTATTAGCTGAGGTTTAAAAGGCCCTACACACCATTGGTAAAGGTCTTAGAAACGCGTCCATACTTTGTCTAATCCAGCATATGCATGAAATAACAGACCTGTGAAAGTTTCAGCTCAATCCGTCAACCAAGTTGCGAGAAAATGGTGAAAAACTGACTCATTTTTTCATCAGACTATGTCAGCTTCGAGGATCGTAAAATGCACATAGCAGAATTTTAAATAGCGCCACCGTGCGTTTAACCGTAAAACTTCCGAATTCCAAATCGGCCAATGTAATCCGATATGATAAGGCATCTGGCCAGCTCTGTGTTGCCAGGAGCTTCGAAGGTCACCACATGGCCACAGCCGCTGCATAATGAGTGTCCTGTTGCTTCCAATGCATGCACTGCACGCGGCGTTGCACACAACGGTAACTGAATGTGTAGCTAGCTGTGTATGGACCGTGCGTTGTTTGGTCTTTGGTTGTTTTGGTACATGGACGTACGTACTGTACATGGCCGGCCGTGCAAAAGTCTGATCGAACTCACGTGTTTTTTCCAAGACCTGTTTGACAGAAAAACTGTCTGAATTTCACATAAAATGTGAAACCTGTGTCATGTGTGTTTATTTTAATCAAGTATGATCATATTTCCACAGTGTCATATGATACATGTGTGTGAAATCTGGACACGTGTTATCATGGTGTTATCAATCACAACCGGTATCTGGCAGTATCAACGAAATTGAAGTTGAAAATGCTCAAGAAAAAATATTAATAACGTTGGGTAATGAATTATATGTGAAATTGATGTGTTCTCGCTGTGTCGTTATATTATTATTGCTTTGCCATGGCAAAAATGAACAACCTAAACGTAGTTCGTTTGTACAATGTACAGTACATGTACATGTACATTGTGTACATTGTACATGTACTGTACATGTACATGTTCGTCGTTCACTTGCGTCCCGCACCCGGTACCGTCTGAGTGGGACCTGAGACTCAATTCTGATACATGTACTTTGTTTGTGCACAAACATATGGGCCGATAGCGTTTATATGGTACGGAAAAAAATATCGCGGCCGGCAGGCCATGTGATTTTTTGCTTGATACCAGTTTATTTATTTTGCCTTAGGATCACCTTTGTCGACATTTGCAAAAGTGACTATCCGAGTGACATGAATATTGTGGTCAACTGCACATCTTGAAACTGTCTCCGGTCATTGACCAGTAAATATTTATGAGTCATTAATGGGTTTGTAGTCTGTAACTTAATCCGCTGGCTGGAGAAAGAATGCAAGCAGAATTAGTTATTAATTCTCTACAGTCATCCATTGCAGAAACACCTAGCAACAACCATCCACCGCGTTATAATGTTTACCTCCACGTCCGCAACATGTCCATTCATATTTTTGTTGTAGGTACTGATGCAGAGTGAGGCATGTCCATAAATAGTGCAATTACATGTAGCTGGTTTTGGCTGTACATAATTATGTGACTGAACTGACTGCTCCAATCTGATCCAGGGTTTGTTTCATTCTAGATACATGTAGGTTTGCAATAAAATAAATATAGATTTTACCAAAATGTGACTAACCTGAGGCATACCCGTAAGTTTAATTTTAAGTACATAATCATAGTACAGTAAGTGATGGACGGATTCAAGTTACTTTCTTTTTACAAAGTGTCTTGTCAATTTTATTTACAGTTTACATCATGTACATGTATATGCATTGTCAGGTTGCTATTCCTTGTAGAATAGAAGAGCAAGGGGTGTGGGTAGGAGAGGAAGTAGGGTATCTGGTAATAGAGAAAATGTCACAGGAAGAGGAGAGAGAGGATCAAGAAGCCGTACAACAACGGGTAGGGGATCTTCAACCTGTTGCACAAGGCCAACAAGTGGTTGATTGGGCCGATTAACTATGACAAAGGTTTAGAGTACGCTAACGCACACAGCTATTTTTAGATACAGTACTCAAATTTACAATTACAACAGTACACAAATATTATCAACATGTATAATGTGTATTAACACTAATGTGTGTGAAACACCCCTACAAAGCCAATGTCCTTTTTTCATTGTAGGCCTACATGTACATTTTAATTGATGTTGTTACATGGAAATTAGAAACCGGTGATAAGCATGGGAGCTGATGAATGTCTTAGCCTTGCTTAATCCCTAAGTTTAGAAATGATTCATCACATTATTTTTTTATAATTCTAGTTCTACAAATGACTGTCTAGTTTTTAAAAACAAAACACATCTGTTTGGCATGATTATTTGAACAATTTATCAATGTTGTTTAGGGTTCATTACAGGATAACATAGGCCGTTTGAACCTGGAAGAAGCAAGAGATCTTCTATTTCAAGCTGCTGAGAGAAATACTACTGGCATAATTATTGATTGTTCAGCCCCCACTGCCTTGTCTCCGTTATTATGTAGAGCTTGGTCTGCTCCGCGCCCTCACATTTATTCAACACCCGGTGCAGCCCACTCCTTGTGAAGGACTTTTCTGTCCCAGTCTCTTCATCATCTGCCTCTTCATCTCTTCCATACACCTCTTCACTGGTTGCCATATAATCGAAACCATCTAGATTTACCCTAAAAAAATCACAAAATGTTTAAGAAAGTTAAGAAATACCGCTTCTACTAAATTTACTGTTGATTATTTCAATCAAAAGACGAACAATATTAAGTTATAAATTATTATTACTATTTAGCTTGCTTCTTATGTCATGATGATCATCAGACTGCTTGTGGAAAATTAGCACAATTATTGTGGCCAACAAAAATATGATTTCAGACACCAATGTCAGAGGTGAAAAGGAGCCAAACATTTTATACAAAAATAGAAAGCAAATCTTCAAAGATTGGAGCAAAGGAAATGACTTCATGCAAATTAGAAACAAAAATGTTTATCTTTATGTTATAGCTTCATGTCATGATTCTTATGTTTGAGTATAAATGTTTATATGTACGATAGCATCTTACCAAGTTTAGCTTCAAGCATGAAACATCACAAATGTAGTTCAATCGCTACCATAACAAACAAGTAGCATTGTGGCAAACCACATTACAGAGAACGACCCTCTGTGATTTCAAAAACAATGTATTTGAAGTGTTTGAGCTGTAGCGCCTTACCTGCTCTTCAATGAGACAACAGGCTCCCATGTCTCATCCAGGTCTCCTTCATCAGAAACAGCGCTTTCCAAGCAGACAAAGTCCCCATCATGTTGGTAGTCAATGCTTATGCTGCAAAAAATAAAATGGAAACATTTTGAAGATTTGGTGATTCACATAATTATGCATGCCAGGAAGTGTCAGCTGTCATAAACTAATCTTATAAATAAAGCTGTACATATGAGTTATTGACAGCTGGTTGTGTCAACTTCAAGCACCAATGACAAATACATAAAAAAACCCTTATAGGGCATGATGTTTCAATCCTAGTATAGTAGGACCTTTCTCAAAGGCAAAATTACGAAGACAGTATAACAGAAACAGAGAGGCCTACAGACAGTGTAGGAAAAGAAAGCAGCTGATGACAGAGGACAAAATGAGGCAAAAAAGTGGGAAAGCTGGTGGACAGACTAGGGGGAACAAAATAATGGAAGGCCATGGAGTGGGGAATGATCACAGTGGGGAAAGATAATTTAGGTAACAATCACTAAAAAAAGATCAAAGAGGGAAAGGTGTAAGGGTAAAATAATAAACACAAAAGAAAGATCATGAGGGGAAAGATGAAAGGGTAAGTAAACACAAAGAGTGATGATTTGTTGAGTCTCGGTTTTGTCTGTAAAGTTTAATATTTGGAATTGGAAAGCAATTTACAAATTCAATAATTCAACTACATGTGTAAGTTCCCTCATGATGAAATAAGTTGCCGCACTGTGCAGGTAACCTCCTTTCAATCAGGTAAATCCGGGAATTATAGGCCTAATGGTTGGACTTTTCATTGAACTTGCTTACACGGAAATTTCCTGGGATTAACATAGGCCCTAACCCCAAAGTGTAGTAGTTAAAATGACCCTCTTTTCAGAAGAAATCTCAAAAATTAGGAGTACATTCCTGGGAATTGTTGGAGGTTTCTTTCCCTATGAAATTGGCCTGTAATGTTAAAAGGACTTACCTTACTGGGGCACTAGAAAAATCAACAGGGGCTGAGGTGGCAAAAGGTTGTCTTGATGACTTGATCCTGGGGATCCAGGGCCTGATGAATGACTCCTGTAAAACAATTGTTGAACATTTATCAATATCCAGCACATTTAACCAACTTTACATTGAAATGAAATTTGTTACTCTTCAATCCCAGTTCCATTTATGATGCTGCTAACCAGATTCAACCACTTGGAAATGTAATTTTCTAACTTAGATCTCCTTTAATTGGAAGAAATTATTTAGAGACTACAGAGTAATACAGGAAAATTCAATTAAAAAAAAAACAACTACAAATAAAGTATAATTTTCTTCTCACCCGACTCTCAAAATTTCAAAATTCGATGAAAAAAGGGTGACTAGTTGGGTCCAAGTTACTCTGACTAAATATGAATGGGGATTCTAAAGTAGCAATTATTACAATATTATAATTAACCCTTATACATATGTAATATGAAATTAATTGTACGGCATTACAATAAAATATATTCAATCATTACAAATTTGTTTTCCAAATGTTTTCCAAATGTCGGGTACAGTAATTGTTACTTGAGAAACTATTCCATTTACGATGTTCTCACTAGATTCAAACACTTGTCTATCCATGGAGGCATAGGATATTTCAAAGGTCTTAGTCGTTACAGAATATTTTCTGGAAAAAATTTGAGAAACTTGGCTGTAACACTAACAGTAACAGTATTTTCTTCTCTTCATGGAATAGTTACGGGGTTCCCCAAAGACAAATTAGACAATAAAAACGATCCAGTGTTAGGCCGACCAACAATTTGCAAATCTAAGCCCTGAATAATAATAGTTTTAACTTATAAACTAATGTACAGTGGCTATGGGGGAAATTCGGCTTGAGTACTCACTTGCAAGACTCGTCATTCATAATGCCATAGTGATGGTGATGCCTATGGTCATTGTTCTCATCCCTGCACTGCAGCCGTTCTTGCAGGCCGACCCATGTCCGACTTAGTCCGAATAACTTGGACCCAACAAGTCACCCTTTTTATCGAAATTTGAAAATTGGAGGGCCGGGTCACCCGGCCCACCAAATTGGAAATTTCGATAAAAAAAGGGTGATTGTCGGGTCCAAGTTACTCGGATGCTCGGACTATCTCCGACTGACGCTTGTTGACAGTATCAGTCACACTGAATCGTGAATGACGCCTCCCATTTTGTTTCGATTTCTGCTGCGTGCTTCGCACGATACCTTGCCTGCTTCTATTTCACAGATCTTCTTTTCGAAACAGGGGACAGAACTACCCGTCCTGCGGAACCCCGCCGACGTTTCCGCTGTTCCTGATCCATGATTTTAGTAAAAATTTTACAGACTTCAACTTTTGAGTTTTAGTTTTACCATGGTTTTACACAGACCTATGCAACTTTGTCACATGCGGGTCCGTCACACGCAATAGGTGTAGGGCCTACACTACAACGTACGTGTACATGTACAATGTACAATGTACATGTACACGTACAGTGTGTACTGTACGTGTGGGTGTACATGCACATTAGTATACAGTGTACTGTCGTATCTGCATATGACAGGCAACCAGTCTATTATGTTTAGGAACTGTGTCAAAGGTCAACTCGTGTGGACGCTGTGTGTAGGTAGCCATCTTGAATAACCGAATAAAACATGCATGACATGAAGTGGTAGTTATGCCGAGCTTGAGCTGTGTGGCTTTCATTAACTACCCCTAAACTGTTTAAATACGACAACACAACATTGGCGACGAGGACAAATCACCATTGAACCATGGAGAAAACCGTAATTCCTACGTTCGACTGTTATTCGGAGCCGTCAACTCTCGGGCCGCGTTGGGAACGGTGGCTAATGTCCTTCGAGCTGTATGCGGACGGGAAAGGCCACATCGTTGGACCCGCGACCACACCCGAGGTGAAGCAGAGGCGCCGAGCATTGCTGCTACATCTAGCTGGCCCAGATGTACAGGAAATCTTCCAAACCTTACCGAACACAGGTGATCCTGCCGACTACGAAGCTGCAAAGAAAGCGCTCAATGCCTATTTTGTTCCCCGGAAGAATGCTGCATTCTCGCGGCAAACATTTCATCAGTTGACACAAAAGGAGGGAGAAACTGTGCTACAATTTGTCACCAGACTTCGGAGGGCGGCCAGGGATTGCGAATTTGGAGAGGAAAAAGACAACCAGATCAGAGATGCTGTACTGAGTAGGTGCAAATCCGATTATGTCAGACGCAAACTGTTGGAAACTGGGGCCGAACTAACACTAGATAAGGCACTACAAACGGCTGATAAGTGTGAGAAGGTTGAAGGGCAAATGGCGACACTATCAACCAAGGGCAAGGATCCTAAACTTGACTCTGTCAACCGTGTGTTCGACAAGAAACCGAAATCCTGTGACAAGCAATCATGGCAGTATACTAGGCCCAAAACGGAAACCAAACACACAAGATCATCACGCGCGGGAAATCAGCGCACAAACCCTGAACCGACCCCCAAAGGTGCTTGCTACAGATGTGGACGAACAGGACATTTCGGCCGAGACTCGAACTGTCCCGCACGGGGCCAGACATGCCAAAAGTGTTCTGGTAGGGACCACTTCGCGAAAATGTGCAAGACGAAAACCAAGCCCAGAGTCAACCAAGTGGGAGAGGAACGCGACGCAGACCCCGAGGCTTCACAAGATTACGCCTTCCTCATCCGAGAGGGACCACACTCGAACATGCTGAAGGTCAAGGTGGGCGGAGTCGACCTCAACATGCTGATTGACTCAGGAGCCACGAGCAATATCGTCGATGAGCAAACTTGGGACCAACTCAAAGGAAACAAAATTCGGTGTGAGTCCCATGTAGCCTCACCAGACAGGAAGCTGTGGGCGTATGGAGCAGACCACCCCCTATCTCTCAAGGGTACGTTCAAGTGCGAGGTGCAGACATCAAGCAGATCCGCACAGGCTGAATTCATCGTCATCAAGGGGAAGGGAGTACCGTTGCTTGGCAAGGACACATCAGTGAAACTGGGTGTACTTCACATTGGAGTCAATGCAGTAAGCGGTCATGCTGGTACGATTACAGATCAGGTCAAAATTGACAGTTGCGCTGATAAGGCCAAACAGTATCAGCAGCAGTTTCCTGGGGTGTTCGGAGGCGTGGGTAAGCTAAAAACTGAGCAAGTCAAGCTCCACATTGATACATCGGTCACACCAGTCGCGCAGCCTCTTAGGCGAACACCGTTCAATTTGCGCAATCGAGTCGAGCAAAAAAATACGCGAACTCGAACGCCTTGACGTGATCGAAGCCGTTGATGGCTCAACACCTTGGGTCAACCCTGTCGTGGTGGTACCGAAACCGAACGGCGACATTAGACTTTGTCTAGACATGAGACGCGCGAATGAAGCGATCATACGCGGTCGCCATCCAATTCCTACAGTGGATGAGCTTTTGCAAAGCATGAACGGGTCAAAGATTTTCAGCAAACTTGACCTCAAATGGGGATACCATCAGTTAGAACTCGACCCGTAGTCGAGAGGGATCACAACATTTGTCACACATTGTGGTCTGTATCAGTACAAACGACTTCTGTTCGGAGTAAGTTCCGCGAGCGAACAGTATCAGTACATGATTGCAAAGGCACTAACAGGTATCGAAGGTGTAGAAAACATCTCGGACGACATAATTGTACATGGTTCTGACCAAGATACCCATGACAGCAGAGTGCTGGCCGTGTTGCGCAGATTGCAAGAGCTTGGCCTTACACTGAATGCTGAGAAGTGCCAATTCAATATGAGTCGGCTAATATTCATGGGGATCCTGCTGTCCGAGAAGGGCATTGGTCCCACACAAGAACGCGTCAGAGCTGTATCTGAGTTCAGAGAGCCGGAGAGCGTATCAGAGGTTCGAAGTTTTCTTGGCCTAGTTGGGTTCAGTAGTAGATTCATACCCAATTTCGCTACCTTATCCGACCCACTTCGGAAGCTGACCCGAAAAGGTGTGCCATTTCAATTTGGGCCACACCAGAAAGCAGCTTTCAACGCGCTTAAGGAGAGCCTTGCGGAGGCAACCACACTCGCGTACTATGACAAGACAGCACCAACGAAGGTGATAGGTGACGCGAGCCCAGTCGGCCTGGGTGCAGTGCTAGTTCAGGAACAGCGTGACGGTTTAGTTCCAATCTGCTATGTGAGTCGCAGCCTGACCGATTGCGAGAGAAGATATTCGCAGACGGAAAAGGAAGCGCTGTCGTTAGTGTGGGCCTGTGAAAGATTCCATGCCTACATCTATGGGCGCGAATTTCAGCTGTTGACCGACCATAAACCACTAGAGGCCATATATGGACCCAGGTCCAAACCGTGCGCCCGAATCGAACGCTGGGTACTACGCTTACAACCGTACGATTACAAAGTTGTGTACATTCCCGGACGCGATAACATCGCTGATGCCCTGTCACGTCTCCTGAGCGGCAAAGGCAAACGCAAACCAGAACACGCCCATGGCGCGGATATATACGCTCGTTTCGTAGCTGTATCTGCGACGCCGTGTGCCATGACCACGAAGCAAATCGAAAATGCGTCTGCTGAAGACAGTGAACTCGCGAACGTGAGACAAGCGATTCGCACTGGAAAGTTTGAAACCAGTAAGGCATATGCTCCGGTGGCAGGAGAGCTATGTATAATAAGACAACTTGTTCTGCGTGGAACGCGCATTGTTCTACCACAGAAATTGAGGCAACAAGCACTCGCTCTTGCCCACGAAGGGCATCTCGGCATTGTCGGCACCAAACAAAATCTGCGAACGAAAGTCTGGTGGCCGTCAATGGACAAAGCGGCAGAGAAATTCTGCAAATCGTGTCACGGATGCCAAATTGTATCGCGACCTAGTCCCCCGGAACCGCTAAGGCCAACGCCACTTCCGGACGGTCCATGGCAAGACCTGGCAACTGACCTACTTGGGCCGTTGCCATCGGGACATTCCATACTTGTGTTAGTCGATTACTATAGTCGATATTATGAATATCAGATATTGAGCTCTACCACCACAGACAAAATTATCGACCCCCTTGAAGAGGCATTTAGCCGCCACGGCCTACCACTGACCCTTAAGTCAGATAACGGCCCGCAATTCCGCTCACAGGAGTTTCATGACTTTTGTGAAGAAAACGGGATAACACATGTAAAAGTAACTGCTAAGTGGGCTCAAGCAAACGGTGAAGTAGAGCGACAAAATGACTCAATCATGAAACTGATTCGCATCGCGCAAGCCGCCGGTCAGAACTGGAGAAAGGAATTGCGCAAATACGTCGCGAAATACCGGGCAACCGAACACCCTGCCACAAGGAAAACCCCTGCTGAACTACTGTTCAACCGGAAAATCCGCAACAAACTACCAGCATACAAGCCAAACGACCACACTGACTTGGAAGTTCGTGATCACGATGCTGAGAGTAAAGGAAAATCCAAGCTGTATGCTGACACTCGCCGACATGCACAATACTCTGATGTGCAGGTTGGTGACCAAGTCCTTGTGAGACAGGAGAAGACCAACAAGTTCTCCACTCCCTTCATCCCCGACCCATTCACTGTCGTGAGTAAAACTGGCAACAGTGTTGTTGTTGCATCCCCAGAAGGAGCCCAATACTCGCGAAACACCAGCCACTTGCGGAAGTTCACACAGAGTGCAAGCGACACGGACATGAACACTGCCAGTGAACCTCCCATGGTTAACAGCGGTGGGAAAACCCTGGACCAAGCGATGAGTCCTCCAAAGACTGCAACTGATACCCCACCCGCTGTAACCCCATTGGTTGCAAAGGAGCTGCCCAGTCCATGTATGGGCAGACCCAAGAGACATTGCGGAATGCATCCAAGATACCGAGACTATATCTTGAACTGAGTGAACTTGACTGAGTCACTGAGAGTGATTTTATTCAAGTGCGATTTTGCATGATAAAGCATATAATCAGCAAGTTTTTGTTTAAACAAGAATAATTTTATGAAAGACCTTTTAGAGACAAAACAAATGCAGTTGTCATATCATATCTGAATCTGTTCTCTGGAAATAAGATTTGGCCAATATTTCATGAACGAAAATATCCCTAAATTTGTCGACATATGACAATATCCTCTAAACCTGCATGGTTAATGACTTGTGCATAATATACAGTATAATGTATGCGATTCAAACATATTGAGGTCAGATAATTGCATATTGATCGTGCCAAAGTTTGCGAATTTGCTTGAAGTTTGATGTTTCTCCCTGGATATAAAAGTTGGAGATGTTTGTTAGCTCGTTATTATTGAGTATGGAAAAATGTCATAGTGTTAATCATCTGCCAACCACCTGTTATTAAAACAAAGCGAAACTAGAGTTTCTATTTGAAAGGGAGGGATGTCGTATCTGCATATGACAGGCAACCAGTCTATTATGTTTAGGAACTGTGTCAAAGGTCAACTCGTGTGGACGCTGTGTGTAGGTAGCCATCTTGAATAACCGAATAAAACATGCATGACATGAAGTGGTAGTTATGCCGAGCTTGAGCTGTGTGGCTTTCATTAACTACCCCTAAACTGTTTAAATACGACAACACAACATGTACAGTACATGTACAGTACATGTACAAGTACATGTACATTTACATGTACATGTACATGTACATTGTAGTGCTTTACAAACGTTTCTGCCCCCCGGTCCCCGCGCGCGTGCACACATTTTGCCCGTTCAAGAATACGGAAAGGCTAACTATATCCAGACAATAGAGGGCGGTAAGCATGGCTTTTTCGAAAAGGTCGTTTATAAACTACCTTTTTAAAATCGTACAAAATTCCACTTTTTAGGAAAATTGCAGCATTCCAAGAGCTGAAACTTCACAGTGTGTCTCCTACTGGTATTTACTTCCACTTGAGTAAGTTACTTTAACAAAATTCGTCAGGTCGAAATTCGGATTCGTGCAAATGGTGTGTAGGGCCTTTAAGTTTTACTTTTAGTTTTACAAAAACATTTTACTAGGCCTTTGTGTCAATTCAAATAACATAATCAAAATCAACTTACGGTCTAGGATAGGATGTCTTTCCGGTGCGGAATGTCGAAGTCCATGCCGCCATGCCGCACCGATATGGTCAGAGCCCGAGGTCAACGTCCAGGAGCGACCCCACTGCGCTGTGCTGTTCACTGACAGTATATACTGGCCCTGCTTGTTAACGTGTAATATGTAATATATTACAGCCACAGTAATACGGTGGCGTATTTGCACCACTAGCCCCGCTTGTTACTGACGGTGGGTAGTCGAATCGGGTGAACGATTGCCGTAGGTGGTTGAGATGGCGACGTCCTCATCCGCGTCATCCTCACCATCGCCGGCGCCAACGCGCAGCTTCGTCGCGTTCCGTTCCTTTGTAGCATCAATAGTGGGCATTCCCCCTTTCCCACCTCGTATTCCACAGGTCTAGGTAGCAGTGGTACACGTCGCTGTCGTCGATGGACATCACCTCGTTGCTCGATATCTTGATGGTGGTTTTTCTTACAATTGCGCGGCCGATTTTCTGAACCCCTTGACCCCTAGGGGGTCTCTCAGTCTACGGTAAGGGTTGAGCTTATGCCCGTAGTTAGAGGAAGCCATGGCTATATTACACGGGTACGGCGAATGTTTAATATAACTCAACATGGACGACATTGAAATGGGTCCCGTCGAGGGAGGTTTCAACGAGGACGCCGTCGATGAAGAAGAAACTGCGTTTATGGACGACACCCAGAATATTGACCCTCCCACTAATGAGGACAACTCCGCGGGACCCCGTCTATAAACTTAATCTGGAAAAGGTTAAGGAAGCGATGGACTCCTTCTACAATGATTTGGCTGGAGAGGTACTCACCCCGACCTAGGTCGAGATCCATTGAAATTCGAATTGTATGAAGGGAAACTACGGCTAAAGAAATACCCCGATATTAAAATTATCAACACTCAGACGGGGAGGCCCCTTGCGCTTAGCACTATAAGGAGTCGTGGGGGTCTTGAGGTAATCCGGGAGGGGTTGGAATTCATAAATTGGGGACGGGCTAAGTTACCACCCAGTGTCGTTGAACAGATCGAAAAGGTGGCGGTACAGGCGGATGCCGCCATCGACGCGAGCCCCGACGCCATCGACAATCGAAACGCAGACCGATCAGCCGACCCTGCCGTGGATGGAGATTCTGGGACTCGACGAAGCCTTGAAAACACTGCGCGGTGCAAGGGCGGAGCAGGAGAGCAAAAAAATTGCTCTCCAGGAGGTGATTGAGGGATTCCGCGAAGATCTTAAGAGCCCTTCAACGTCTGAGCAAGTGGACCAAATTGAGCGTGAACTTCAAAAAGCTGAAGAACAGCTCGCAGAGGTCCAAGACAGCATCGACTCGCTCAACGGTCAACTCCGGTCACAGGTCCAGCAAATCCGCGAGACGATCAAACGGGTTCTCAATGAGGATGCCACGCTCGCTGAGCGCGTACGGACTTTGTTTCGCGAGCAGGGGGTGACCATCGCGTCCATCTTAACCACTATTGGGATGGCAATATCCACCTTTGTTCTAGCTCTGAGGGTTGAAGGAATGGGTCAAAAAACACCTGCAGTCTCTTGGACTCGCCCTGGCTAATCTAGCGGGTAAAGCGGCTGCGGCCCTTCCAGGTATCATCGGGTCTATCGTTTCCTGGCTACTCTCGCTTCTCGCGCGGATAGCCAACTGGCTAGGAGAAAATCTTTGGGCGATGGCTCTGACGGTAGGAGGCCTCGTCTTGGTGGCTGCCCGGTACTTGCTATCGTAGAAGCCAAATCGCTGCTAATATTATCGCGACCCCGGCCACGATCAGGGCCGTTTCTTTTCGTCCTCGGGCGTAGTTGTGGGTTGTTCAGGCCCGTCGTTGTCGGGCGCTGCCCCCGTCGGGAGACTGACCATCGGTTGTACGAGTCCTTTCTCACCGGTGTCGTTCGCATATCCGGAGTTCGGCGTCGCTCACATTGATATCCATATTCACACCCAGATGATTATCGGCAGTAGCAATGGTTATCTCATTGTTGTAGCCCACCACCTCTTGCTGGACTTTTAGAACCATATCGCTTGGCGCCATGTAGAGGCCAATTCCGAGGGCGAAAGCGAAGTCTACATTGCTGCTGGCGTTGAACAAAACATCCTCATAGCGCGTGACTGACGAAGGGAGGTCTACGGGGCTATCGGTCGCGCTTTCGATGTTGACTAGGAACTGCTTCTGCGCATCGAATGCGGTGCTGGTGCCGAGAATGCGCGTCCTTGTCTGCCCCTGAGCCCCTAAGAGCGCCCACACGTAGGTGCTGATGCTCTCGTTCAACCGCACAACACCCACTTCGGTGAATCCTTCCGACTTGTCGAGGATGAAGGTGATCCACACGCTCTCCCCTTGCCCAGGAACTATGTAATCGACGGTGAATGGGGCCGGCCGCTGCCTTCCAGAGCCTGCGAAAGACATCCGGTCTTTTCTGTAATCGTTCGACGAAATAGCGAAGCTGGGCTGGAGCATGTCGCTTTTAATCAGATCGTCGCTGACCGCTTTAACAGTCCGTACTTTCCCTTTCCACCAATGATACGGTATACCCAGACCATCATTTTCACTGCGTTGTTGTTTCCAGTTCGTGTTGTAAGATACACCGAACTCATCGCAGATGCGTTCGTAGTCCCTCAGGTATAATATGTGTCAAAGGCGTTCCAGATGATATCCTGGGGCATAGGCACGCTTAATTCCTTGAGGATTCGGCGGGTTTGAGAGTATACGTTGAACCTGAACATGGCTCGCATCATCGGCCTCTGCTTGTTAAGATGATCTTCCACCGAAACACCACACCCCGTGGTAGCGCACCAGACGGCGAAGTTGACTAAATTTTGCCAGAAATTCATGGGATGAGTTTGCCACTTATCGACTATATCATCGCTCTTTATCTGGAGCAGCTTGTACCGTTCGACAGAAAGAATATCCGGGTACTTCACACTAAAGCTCGACTTCGCGTCGGCCGCCTGGACCTGCACCACAGCCTCTTGCAAATTTAAAGACTTGGTGGAAAACACCCCACCTCGCTTCGGGGTTTGATCTGAATGCCGTTGGGATGGATATTAGTTGTTGCGCGGGCGCCGGGGTGGATGGTGGCGCTGGGGCGGATGGTGGTGCCGGGGTGGATGTCGAACCTTGGCCTCCACCCCAGGTCCCATAATACGGTGGTGGGCGTCTCCCTGCGTTTCGCCAGTTATTCATAGTCTCAATTGAAGGTACGCACGTATCAATATATAATCCAGTATGTTTCAAACGCTCTCCAATATTCAGTGGGGGGACGTGGTGAGCCTTCAGCAGTACATCAATAACCGCGGTGGAGACCTTGGCCTCCGCTCTATCACCTATACGGTAGGATGGTTTAATGGGCGCGAAGGGGAGCGAATTGAATGGGGTGGTGGTGGTGATTCAGAAGAAATTCCCCCCGGACTGTATGGCTTCACTGACCTACAAGATATTATCATCGGTGCAAAAGCCGTGCTGGAGGTGAGGCGGGTGAATGGGGTAATCACGCTGACTGTTGGGCAGGGTGGAATAGTTCTTTCAGACGGACTGCTTAGTCTACTCGGATTGGATGACGGGCTGGGAGGTCTGCGGCTTGATGCCGGCACGTATAACGGTGACCGGCCGGTTAATTTCACAAATACGAAAGAACTGTACATCCACTTAGAGCAAATCAACAGCACTTCCAACGTCGTGGACGGGGCTCCGTTTAACCTTTTGACCACGGTTGGGCTTGGCCATCACAGATTTGGCGACATTGTTACTGCTAGGGTTAAGCATCCCTAATTCAAACGTCTCCGAGATGGTACTGTGGATGAATTAAAGATTACCATTTTAGATGAATTAGGAAGGCCGATCGACAACCACGACCTCCCAATACACCTAACGCTCGAAAAAAAAATGAGTATCTACGGGTCCAAAAAAGTACTTGTGACGAAGGAGTATGTTGCCCGAGATATGGAACATAAGCACGCTCATGTTCTTGGTAGGTATGTCGTCCTGTACGATGAGAGAGATAAAAATACAATTCTACTTCTCCGTCTGGCCGAAGAAAAACGTCAACCTCGACCAGGGTATTTTGATGGGAATCGTGAATGGGGTCCTCCACATGTCTAAAGGATTTGCCGATGCGCCCATAAGAGCCACTCTCCTACACAAAGGAAGGAAGAATCTACGGATTATGCGACTCGAAAGTCCGCAATTACTCGGATTCACCAAGCCCACCCCCAACCCTAAATCGATGCAAGACGTGAACACCATCTTCTTATCATTCCTTCGACCCCTGCAGAATTTCCTAGAAGTTCGCGTTGTATTTGGCGAGGGATGTCCTATTCGGTGCTAAACGTCGCGAGAGAAGTTTTACACGATGCGTTCATCAGCAGGATACTACACGGGTTAAACCACATCTCGATCGACGGCGAGTCCAATAAACTTAAATTCCGGGTTAATGGAATGTCGAGAGGTACTTATAATATCGATATTGATGTTCTCCTAAGGGAAGTCACCATAGACCTCGAGCAGTTGGGAAAACTGAGCTTCTACGAAAGAGTGTTGAGTAAGTCAGAGATAGTCCAGCATTTCATCGACTACCACGTCGAACCCTTTACCCACGATGAGGTCTTAATCTAGGCCCAGGTAAACATATAGTGCTATCAATAATATTGTTTACTCTGTTAACATGAAGCAGCAAGCATCCGCCCCTCCGATATACCCACAGCACTATTCGCCCGTGACCTTCGAGGCGGAGCCGGCGGACCGCTCCAGCTTCCGTCTTTCCGAAATTCAGAATCTTGAACGCGGTCTAGAGCGCGAGAGAGATGATAGAGCCAAAGTGTACAAAAAGTACCGCCGAATTATTAACATCATCGATGGTGTTGATATTGCGCTGGTCGCATCCAGTTTAGGAATGGGTGCGGCGGGTGTAGGCCTGCTCTCTACATTCATAGTGGCGCCTGTTGTCGTTGCTCTGGAAGCGGCTGCTCTTGGCTGCGGTCTTGCCGGTATTGCGGGGAAGTACGTCTCTTGACGGCTTCTAGTGAAACCTAAGCTCAACAGCTTAAGCGATGTGATCTCTAACGCGCTTCGAGATGGGCGCATCTCCCCTGCGGAGTTCCGGCTCGTACTCGACGAGATGGAAAAATACCGTCGAATGAAAGAGGTCGTTCGAGGTGAATCCCGCAAGATCTACGTCGCTCGCTGCTGGCGTTCCGACATCCCCGGCGACATTGAAAAAGAATGCGGTTGCTTTGCTCAGTTTTATCACGACCCGCGCCCACCCCCGTATAATACCGCGGGATGAAGCATGGATCCCACTCATACAGGAACACCCCATCTGAGCCTGCGCTGGGTTCCATATGGTCTGGGCCCGCCAGGGGGGTGGGCGGGCCTGCGGCTCTACAACGAGCACGAAATACATACAACGTACGTAGGGGTTGGTTTTTGCGAGCCCTCTGGGAGCTGAGAAACAAGGAAACAACCGAATAGAGACCATAAAGAAAAAGTGGTCCAGAACCCCCATTGTGTATACTACTTGGGCAGCTTTGGATGAAATTTGTACATACCTGTACTGTACAAAACTCGCACACGCCAAGAAGTCCAAGTCTTGTGGTCTAGTGTAGCATTTGCTCCAATGAGCCTATTGACCTTCTCGCTGGACCGGGTTGGAGGCCAGTGAGATTCACATTCATCGGAGCTGGAAAAGTTGTGCAGCCAGGCAGCACTAACTACAGCCACCTCTGGTGGTTCCTCTCCCACAAACTCCACAACCACAAACTTTCCAAGTCCACTGGCTTCAGATTTATCCATGACCTTAATTAAGTTTAGGTTGAGAAGAGCAGGTATGCTTTTAAAAAAATGACACATACCAGTGATTTTGCATTATCAGCCAAGTACTGACTGTTGGCCATTAAATATTGCTTTAGAGCCGCCAAATTTGAAATGGTCCATCTAAAAAACAACAACCTAATTTTGAGTGCTTTTTGATAGGCATGAGGAACATGAACAAATGTATGTCTATTGCATATGTCAATATGTATGCAGAAGAGGTGCAGCCATGTACATGCGAGTTTGTCTGTTGCCATGTATAGAAGAAAGTGGGACAAGGACACACTTTCCCTGAATTTCTGATGCTGAAGCGAACTCGATTTCAATGTTCAAATCAGAAACTCTTGAAATTCCAATATCTTGAGAAGGAACAGGGTATTCAAACAAATTGGCATACTTCCTTAACCTTGTGTACACAACAAACACATTTCCATTATTTACAATTGTATTGCGGACAACTGCAGTTTGCCCATGTTTATTTATGCAGTTGTCATTATGACTGAGTCTAACACAGCCAAAGTCACCATTCAACTCTTGATACAGGGCCATTGTTATGTCTACCTTTCAGCCTTTCTGAGAGTCTGCGACTAATCTGCTGAAGGGGTTGTGAAGGTTTCCGGACCATTTTCTTCAGTTTTCCGAGGTGATTTTCAAAAGGAAAAGATGACGCATTATCAAGTGGACCATATTTAAGAGCATCCTGGGGAAGATGGATCAGGCTGTGGATATTGTAAACAACATTTTCTTTCCCATACAAGTCCTGGAAATGCTGAACAAAGTTGACAAGTAGCACTCGTGCCTTTTCAATGAGAGGAGGCTCACACAGAGATGGGCTCAACAAAATGTGAACTGCAACTGATAACAGCAAGTAGTTCTTATATCTCAGGAAGATGCTTCAACACAACAAGGCCTTTATACAAAAGAAACTGCCTATACTCAGTAGCCTTCCACCTTTCAAGTTCCACCAAAGACCGTGGTTTCCGTGCAAATTCTCGGGGAATAAAACCTTTGAATTTCAGCAATTTCTCGGATATATCATTGATCATTTTCCGACCTAGCCGACATCTTAAAGGCCCTTTCTTCCACATCATTAGCAATCTTCGGGTGACACCTAGACAAACCAAGTGCAATTGGGCTATGACCGCATCGCGTTTCATGGGGTCTACCGTCCACCCGCTCTTGACGTCGGCCAACGGTCACCGCTCTGTCCCACTAACCTCAAGCCGCATATGAATGATTATTCTCTTTTACTCGATCGTACATACCAAAAGCATTTTGTTTTCTCCCGCAGGAAATGTGATTCAAATAAAGCTGCTGTAAACTGTTGATACAAAATTGTCCATTTGAATAAACTGTGACATGCAAAAATGTTGCAAACTGCTTACTGACTAAAATTACCAAAATGTAAATCTTACGATTTAGTGGGCCTGACGTTTCGATCCTAGCAGGACCTTTGAGAAAGGTCCTGCCAGGATCGAAACGTCAGGCCCACTAAATTTTAAGATATAAACTGTATTCACTTTGGAGAGATCATACCATCTGATAAATAAGCTCAATGATTTACTACATGTACATTTCAATAATTTCATTCTTAAATCAACGTGATAACGAATATAAACCCATATCCTTCTAATCACCATTATCTTCAATAAATACAACCTGCAACGATCTCCTATAGTAGCTAGTGCTATTTCTCTTCGAGAAGAAACCTCAGAAAATGCAAAAAACGTTTCGATCATATAGGCCTATACACGTGTGTCTCTGTCTTTTCCGCAAGATTCTGCAAAATTCCCCCCGAAAAAGGTCTGCTAGGATCATTGAAAACCTCAGGCTTTGCACATTTTGTGGTTTGCCCTTTAGTTGTCATGTCCATAAGCAGTTTGCAAAACTTTTAATTTGTATTTTTTTTTAATTTCAAGAAACTAGCAGAAAATTTTAGGTACGTGTGGGTGGATAATTATAACATTATAATCCTCTTCATAGTTTTAAATATGTTATAGTTAATATGAAAAATCAGAGACACAACGCCCATAGCTACCATTGGTCGACATACGTTTTCATCAAGCAAACAACTCGTTCATGAAAAATCTAGATGTATTAGTGCTTTGTATTTACTTTAATGCCGACATGTTATTACCACATTATCAGATTCGGTATATTTATTTTACATTTTATTTGATTTGCAAATCAAACGATAAAAGAGGGCGCTATTTCATCAACTTGTTCTAGTCTGCCCTCAGTGCGTTACTTTGATCTACATTTATGAATGTGATTTAATATTCCTAATCACCCCAGAAGATCCTTCCCACATCGGGGAATAGTATTGGTTTAAAAAAGGAGCAGTGTTAGTGATTTTCTGTTGAAATTGAAACGGGAAGATGATGAAAATTCTATACGACTACAATAGTGACAGGACTGGAAGAAGTTTATTAGTGTGTGCAAGTCGTAGCGTTTATTCAGTTTGAACAGCACAATTATCTAGATTGCTGAATATGTGCCTGTGAATTTAAATTCATTTGCAGAGTAGGCCTATGAAACGATTTCCTGTCATTATAACTAAAAACCTTGTATAGTTCAGCTTCGAAAATCAACTTTTCTTAACCTATAATCAGAAAGATTACCAGTGAGAAATAGTAATGGTACATGCTAATATATAACATTTAATTGATTAAGTCAAGTGATACCTTTTTTCATTTGTTTACTATCATCTTAGGCATGTAGTCAATAAGGGTGTACGTGTGCCGTTGAAACTCCAAGAACTTTCACCAGCCATAAAAACACATAAAACGAGAAATATATGTCTGTTGTGAAACAGAGCATAGAGCTTTTCCGCTCCTGTTTTTAACAAGTCATAGAATAGCCCCATTCCTACTCTAAAACGCATGTACATATTTTGTGCACGAAGCCTATGGGACTTGAGTGTGGTATTCAAAAATTCATGATAATTATAAGCAATGGTCCTTTGGTTCCAAACTTAGATGATCGGCCAATGCCTTATGTGTTTTAAAATCACACGTTTTGATGACGTCATGATTGCGTAATGTCATTTTGGCTCCGGAAGGTGCTCCTAAACCATGTCCCCAATAAATATCAAATAAAAATATAAAAAATCTCAGTTCGTTGGCCAAATATGCTCATTTCAATGTGAAAATCTGAAAAGTTCATGACCTCATAAATATTCATGAGATACAGTGCTAAGTTGAAACCAAACGAACTTGTACTTTTGCTTTTAATGGATTTTGAAATTTGCCCCTTTAAAGCAATGTCACGTGACATGTGATGACGTCATGATGGGCTTTATGCATTTGCCACATTTGAAAAAAATCCAAGTCTGTTCAATGACCAAAGTCGTGCTTATAAAACCCCTGTGCATTGTCTATGGGCTTTGGGGGAGAAGAAGGAAAAAAACTAGAGATTTATGTCTGTTATCAAACAGAACATAACGCTTTTCCGCATCTGGTTCTCTTAAAAAAAATACATCGACGGGGTTCGAACCCGTACCCTCCACTCCTACCCCAAAACGCACGTGCATATTTTGTGCACAAAGTGTACGGGACATCATTATATATTGCTTCCAAACTCGGGATTTAGAATGTCTAGCCTAATAGCTAAATGCCCACCAAATTTCGAGACGATTGATCTTTGGCAAATATGCGTTTTAAAAACACGCATTTTGATGACGTCACGATTGCGTCATGGCATTTTGGCCCCGGAGGGTGTTTCTAATAGATAAAATCGAAAAAATAAAAAAATCTTGCTCCGAAAATTGCCCCTTTAAAACGCTGTCACGTGACACGTGGTGACGTCATGAAGTTTCAAAGACAACTGTGCACAACTTCAGCAAGGGCTCTATGCATTTGTCAAGTTTGAAAAAAATCAAAGTTTGTTCAATGGCAAAAGTACCCTCCGAAAAAACCCTGTGCTTTGTCTATGGGATTTTTCCGATAGGAAGAACAAAAAAATCTTAACTAGAAATTTATGTCTGTTGGCAAACAGAACATAACGCTTTTCCGCATCTGGTTCTCTTTAAAAAAAAAAAAAAAAAAAATTGATGAAAAAAAAATTGACATCAACGGGATTCGAACCCGTAACCTCCATTCCTAACCCAAAACGCACGTGCATATTTTGTGCACAAAGTCGATGGCACTTCATTATATTTTTCAAAAAATCATAATAATTCTGAACAATGTTCGATTGCTTCCAAACTCAGGATTTAGAATCTCTAGCCCAATAGCTAAATGCCCACCAAATTTCGAGACGATTGACCTTTGACAAATATGCGTTTTAATAACACGCATTTTGATGACGTCACGATTGCGTCATGGCATTTTGGCCCCGGATGGTGTTTTTAAACTACATCCCAATAGATATAATCGAAAAAATGAAAAAAATCTTGCTCCGTGGGCCAAATATGCTCAATTGAATGTTAAATTCTTAAAAGTTTATGACCTCATTAATATTCATGTGATAACGTCACGATCAAATAAGGGCAATTTTTGGATACACCTTTTGCCAACTTAGATATACTGCAAAATTGAAACCAAATGAAATTGCATTTTTGCTTAAAATGGCGTTTGAAATTTGCCACTTTAAACCACTGTCACGTGACACGTGGTGACGTCATGACGTTTTCAAGACTACGACGCAAAATTTCAGCAAGGGTTTTATGCATTTACCAAGTTTGAAAAAAATCAAAATTTGTTCAATGGCAAAAATGCCTTCCGAAAAAACCGTGTGCTTTGTCTATGGGATTTTTCCGACAAGAAAAAGAAGAAGAAGAAGAAACCTAGAAACATACGTCTGTTGTAACAGAACGTGTAGCTTTTCCTTTTTTTTTCCCGAAGAAAGACCAAGTTGAAAATCTGAAAACCAGTAGCACATGCATGATTACTACAGTACTTCCGGTCTGGACCGGAGGAAAGGGTCACATGACATGAGGAAGGTCATGAAACCTAATTGGTCCCTGAAACTCCTCTCACATGCTATATGCGCTAGCAACAGCACAACAAGGGAGTTAACCATTGATTTAATATCGTTTTTTTATTACCTCATTAATATTCATGAGATGACCTCATCATCATAATTATTGCAATATTTGGATACATTGTTGCCCAACTTAGATATAAGCTAAATATCGATCCTGCGGGATCTAAGATCGTGGCGTGATTGCACATGCCAGGTTGGCCCTTTAAAGGGTGGTCACGTGACAACTCAAGCACAAACAAACGAAAAAAAACACAGTTTTACTGTATATTGGTGTAAACCCCTTTTAGCATCGTTTTGATTGAGTTCATGAAGGTGGCAACTCTGTTTCGAACCTGTACCATACATTCCTACCCCAAAAGGCACACCAACGTATCGTGCACAAAGTCTATGGGACTAAGAAATGATATTTAACAAATCATAATAATTCAAAACAATGTTTAATCGGTTCCATACTCAGGATTTAAGATGTCTAGCCCAATAGCTAACTGGCCACCAAATTTCGAGAAGATTGACCATTGGCTAATATGTGCTTTAAAATCACGCATTTTGATGACGTCATGATTACGTCATGACATTTTGTTCCCGGAGGGTGTTTCTAAACTACATCCCCATTAGATATAAACGAAAAAATGAAAAAAATCTTGCTCCGTTTGCCAAATATGCTCAATTTAATGTTAAAATCTGAAAAGTTTATGACCTCATTAATATTCATGAGATGACGTCACGATCAAATGAGGGCAATTTTTGGATACATCTTTTCCCAACTTAGATATGCTGCAAAATTGAAACCAAACGAATTTGCATTTTTGCTTTTATTTGAGTTTGAAATTTGCCCCTTTAAAGCGCTGTCACGTGACACGTGGTGACGTCATGAAGATCTCACTTTTTGCAATGAATCTCCATCTACTAACCTAAGTATGTGCCAAGTTTGAAGCCATTTGTATTTGATATTAGGCCCTTAATGGATTTCACAGCTAATATGTACACAAACCTATGGCCCTTAGTATAAAAAAACCTAAACAATGAAAAACAAAGGAAATTCTGGAAATATGTTTTGATATTTTCAATCCAGGGTATATGTTGAGTCGGTTGAAGACAAAATAAAAATACGATTTCTTCTTCGTTCAGGTAGTAATCTTCGTCTGAAGTTTAGATCTACCTACGTGAATCCATAATTAATGACTACAGTGTAGTGTACAAGTTGCCCCTTTAAAGCACGTGCATATTATGCGCACAAAGTGTATAATATATATATAATATGAACATAATCATAACAATTCTGAACAATGGTTAATTAATTCCCAACTCAGGATTATGAATGTCTAGCACAATAGCTACCTGCACACCAAATTTCGAGACGATTGACCTTTGGCAAATATGTGTTTTAAAAACACGCATTTTGATGACGTCACGATTGCGTCATGGCATTTTGGCCCCAGAGGGTGTTTCTAGACTACATCCCTAATAGATATAAACAAAAACAATAAAAAAATCTTGCTCCGTTGGCCAAATATGCTCAATTGAATGTTAAAATCTTAAAAGTTTATGACCTCATTAATATTCATTATTAAAAAAAAGTTGTGGGTACACACTTTATGATAATCAGCTCGCCGGAGCCATCTTGGATGGATTTTGTGTGCTATAAGGGGGCTAAACTTTAGAGTTGGATCACAAAATTGGGCTTAAAATGTGGCAAAGATGCAACATGTGAAAATAAAATTGAAAAAAGGTATTGCGTTTGTCCGCAATGATTGAAAATGTGATGGGTGGGTGCCCATGCCTTTGTGCACAGTCTGGCATGAGAAACCACTGCATAACAATGTGTACACTATAGGGACAAGTCATAAGTTTCATCCAAATTCCCCCTTAATTAGTTGTTCTTGTCATAATTTTGATGTTACAGTAATCGCGACATTACAAACTGTAATTAATCAACAGGAGGGGGCACAGAGTGTCAAAGAGGTGTCAAAGAGGTGTCAAAATACAGGGGGCGGAGAGGGGGGGGAGGTTTTACTTTCCTCACATTATCAATTACCACACATTAATATTGAGTCTTATTTTGCAATTGACTTGGGTAAGGGAAATGCATGGGTCATCCTCACAACACTTTCTGACTCAAACTGACCACCCTGCCCCTTAAAGTGGTAAAAGGGGGGTCGGGGGTGGGCGGAGCTTGTTGGCTGCCATCACTGAAAGTTGACTTCTGGTTGATGTGGCATGACCTCTGGGCTCTTTCAACAGGTGGATGGTATTGCTGAGTCCCCTTGGGTTGCCAGAGAGATGTTGGGGAGGGGGTTGATGTTAGGTATTTTTGAAATTACATCCCACAGACCTTAAAATATACCTTCTATTTGCCCAAATTAGGGCAGGGATGCTTCCTGGCTGTGCGAGTGGGCCCGTTACTTGAAAACAAGCATTTCCAACTTGTTATTATTATAATTGAATTTGCACATAATGACAAAAATACTACAAAAGGGGACAGTGTTCTTGCTACATGATTAGGATTACTTTATGAACCTGAATATACCACTCATTGCATCAATTGCCTAATTATGGACAGAGGTTGACGAGCATTTACAAGATGCGGAAGTCTTAATTCAAAACGACACAACCATCTGGCACCTGATGAAGGAGGCACGCCCTGTTCAAACCAACACCGAGACATGCCAGCTAGGCTGATACACTGGCAATTACATCCAATGAATCTTACAAATGAATGAGGTGAATTATGTTATGATGCAGTACAAACTGCATAGGAGGACTGCAGGAATGTGATGCTGCTTCGCTTCGCTCGAAAGATGAAGAGATGACTCTGGTTGACGAGATCCACCGTACGACTGTGAATTCTGTAGCCGAAACATCTGGACATGCAGACACAGCCAGTTAGTGGACCAGATCAACACAGAGCAAGTTATTGACTTGTTGACACAGAGCTCAGTGGAACTGTGTTCTAAAAAGCTGCACTTGAACATCAGCAGACACACTCTCGACGTGGTAGTACACTCCGAGTCCAAGAACCGGCTGAGGAGTGTAGACTTGGCTGTCTCAGACACACTGTCATGTGACAAGTACATTGTGAGAGCAAGATATGAGACTAATTAGGCATATCAGTGATATCACTGTTCACGATAAATGTCTGTGCAGGTTGGTCTTTAATTAAATGGTTCTACCCAGACCTTGTCAACAAAAGGCCGGGGCAACAAATTTGCAGATATATCACCACGAGTAACACTTGAAAGACATGGCAAAAAAAAAGTAAGACAATCTAGGTTTAGGGATGGGTATATGATTATAGGGGTTGGGTCCGGATTAATTAGGGTTAGGGTGAGGATTGGGGTAAGGGTTAGAGTCAGGGCCAGTTAGGGTTAGGCCTAGGTTAGGGTCAGGGTTAGGGGTAGGGGTAGGGTCAGGGTCAGGGTTAGGGTTAGAGTTAGGGTTAGGCTTAGGCTTAGGCTTAGGCTTAGGGTTAGGGTTAGGGTTAGGGTTAGGGTTGGGGTTAGGGCTAGGATTAGGGTTTGCTTAAACTGCAGGTAGCAGGATTAAAAGCACTCTCACATACCACTGGATATAGCTATGATATTCACAATTCCCCTGACTGCATTTCTTCCCGGAAATGCTTGCAGTTTTGTGACACGAGAGAAATGGTCCATATTCACAGAAGTTGTGGCATAGGAGACTCACAATATTCCAGGGTACGTGTGATGTGAACCTTTTTATAAATACGCGGTGTTGAGCAAACATTCGTCAGTCCGTATCCATCACCGTCGTACGTACACGTATCCATGCCAAACACTGGCAGGTTTTTAATTCTCGGTTTTGGTTTTTTTTCGGGGGGAGGGAGGGGCTGGCACTGCTCCTGACATAATCCTCGTTATGACATTAGTCTCCCCCAGCAACTTAAAAACACCCCTCAAAAAAACCCAACCCCCAAAACAACAAACATGTTTCGTTTTACTATATAGTTGTATTGTATTATGCACTGTTTACATTATAAATGCCAATATTTTCTTAAGAACGGTGTTTTAATTAATAAAAACTCACTTCACCTCATGTAAATGTCTGAAAACACTCCTCTAAGTGAGGCTATGTCCTTACTTTGACTCCACGGATCGTTTGTAAACAATCCTGCCATTTTTAAATCACCCTCCAAAATGGCCGCCATCCTTACTATAGGGTGCAGAACACTAAATAGAGCTCCCATTGAACACTGTACAAAAACACTCACTTTCAAAGCCAATTATCCCATGCCCAAAAGTCTCTCAGTTCTTGTAGCTATACTTAAAATTGTAGTTTGGACCTTCATCTCTCAGATTCTTTTAAATTTTAGTGCCCTTAGCCGATTAGATTTTTTGCTAATTACCCCTCCACTTCTGCAGCCAAATAGGGCCACATTTAAAGCCAGATATGATAATCAGCTCGGCGGAGCCATCTTGGATGGATTTTGTGTGCTGCACCCGTATAGGTAGCATCGTGATTGAAGGTTTGGCCCTTTCACGTGACCACCCATGCAAAAACAGACAAAGAAAAACAGAACAAAATACATATGTTTATTCTATAATAGGTTAAGGCCCACTTCGCGTCGTTTTAATTGAATTTGTGACGGAAAAAAAAGAAGAGAGTTTACGTCACTGGGTTTCGAACCCGTATCCTCCATTCCTAACCCAAAACGCACGCGCATATATCGTGCACAAAGTGTATGGGACTTCATTACAACTTTCAAAAAATCATAATAATTCTGAACAATGGTCAATTGCTTCGAAACTCAGGATTTTAAATGTCTAGCCCAATAGCTAAATGCCCACCAAATTTCAAAACGATTGACCTTTGGCAAATATGTGTTTTAAAAACACGCATTTTGATGACGTCACGATTGCGTCATGGCATTTTGGCCCCAGAGGGTGTTTTTAGACTACATCCCTAATAAATATAAACAAAAACAATAAAAAAATCTTGCTCCGTTGGCCAAATATGCTCAATTGAATGTTAAAATCTTAAAAGTTTATGACCTCATTAATATTCATGAGATGACGTCACGATCAAATGAGGGCAATTTTTGGATACACCTTTTCCCAACTTAGATATAGTGCAAACTTGGAACAAAACGAAATTGCTTTTTTGCTTTTATTGCAGTTTGAAATTTGCCCCTTTAAAGCGCTGTCACGTGACACGTGGTGACGTCATGAAGTTTTAAAGACAACTGTGCACAACTTCAGCAAGGGCTATATGCATTTGTCAAGTTTGAAAAAAATCAAAGTTTGTTCAATGGCAAAAGTGCCCTTCGAAAAAACCATGTGCTTTGTCTATGGGAAAATTCCGACCAGAAAGAGAAGACAAAAAAAAAAAATCTTAACAAAAACAATAGCTTTTCCGCTACGCGGCGGAAAAGCTAACTAGAGATTTATGTCTGTTGGCTAACAGAACATAACGCTTTTCCGCATCTGGCTCTTTTAAAAAAAATAAAAAAAATAATAATTGACATCAGCGGGATTCGAACTCGTAACCTCAATTTCTACCCCAAAACGCACGTGCATATTTCGTGCACAAAGTGTATGGGACTTCATTATAACATTCAAAAAATCATAATAATTCTGAACAATGGTCAATTGCTTCGAAACTCAGGATTTAGAATCTCTAGCCCAATAGCTAAATGCCTACCAAATTTCGAGACGATTGACCTTTGGCAAATATGCGTTTTAAAAACACGCATTTTGATGACGTCACGATTGCGTCATGGCATTTTGGCCCCGGAGGGTGTTTCTAGACTACATACCCAATAAATATAATCGAAAAAATGAAAAAAATCTTGCTCCGTTTGCCAAATATGCTCAATTGAATGTTAAAATCTTTAAAGTTTATGACCTCATTAATATTCATGAGATGACGTCACGATCAAATGCGGGCAATTTTTGGATACACCTTTTCCCAACTTAGATATACTGCAAAATTGAAACCCAACATAATTGCATTTTTGCTTCAAATGGAGTTTGAATTTTGCACGTTAAAAGCGCTGTCACGTGACACATGATGACGTCATGACATTTTCAAAACAACTGTGCACTAGTTCACCAATGGCTCTATGCATTTGGCAAGTTTGAAAAAAATCCAAGTGTGTTCAATGGCAAAAGTGCCCTCCAGAAAAACCATGTGCTTTGTCTATGGGATTTTTTCGACCAGAAAAAGAAGAAAAAACTAGAGATTTATGTCTGTTGGCTAACAGAACATAACGCTTTTCCGCATCTGGCTCTTTAAAAAAAAAAAAAAATTGACATCAGCGGGATTCGAACTCGTAACCTCAATTTCTACCCCAAAACGCACGTGCATATTTCGTGCACAAAGTGTATGGGACTTCATTATAACATTAAAAAAATTCATAATAATTCTGAACAATGGTCGATTACTTCCAAACTCAGGATTTAGAATGTCTAGCCCAATACCCAGGCTGTTGGTCCAGTGGCGGTCCACCAGCGGCACCTTCGTCGGGCCGCGGGTGGCCGCCGACGGTGGACCTCCGAAAAAATGTCCGTCGGTTAGCTGTCGGCCCGCCAGCGGCATCCGAGTGGCTGCCGCCAGCGGGCCGCTGGCGGACCGTGGCTATCATTTCATGACCAGCGGCAAACCACTATTGGACCAACGTCGGCCCGCCCTCTCAATCACCAAGCCGGTGGCTACCTACGGTGGACCGCTGAGAGACCGACGTCCTACAGTCCCACACCCACCCCCACCCCCCCCCCACCCCCACCCCTGCTCCTTTCGCGGCGAACCCTGCATTTCCTTTTTACTTTAAACTGAGCAACAATCACATAAATTATGCACACGGAGGCTGAAATGTATAACATCAATGGTACATGTATACTGTACTTTGTTATTTCTTAAAGTGGCAAAAAACTATACAGTTCAAATATTCATTGTACAGTACATGTACATACATGTTTACCGCTAAAATAGCAACTCTGATTGGTAACTGTGGCACTTTTATGGTGTGGCCTTGATAAAGTAATAGGCCTAGTATAATAATGGACTGTCGCTACAAGCATGCATTGTGTACAGTTTAGCCAAACTTTTCCCTGCATAGATAATCACTAGTGGAAGGACAGATGTCCCAGTGCCAGAGGCGAAAAGGTAGTTCATTGTTGATGCCAGTGTGAATTCAGGACAACTTAGGGCATAAGTATAAAAAGAGTTCTTACAGGTACTATAGGTGATATATACAAAAATGTTGCAAACTGCTTACTGACTAAAATTACCAAAATGCAAATCTTAAAATTAGTGGGCCTGACGTTGAGAAAGGTCCTGCTAGGATCGAAACGTCAGGCCCAGTAATTTTAATTTTAATTTTAAAAACCATTTTGTTAATGTTTTGCTACACTGATTCTTTGACTTGTTTATCCAGTAGTAATTTTTAGGGTTCTTTGTACGTAATCATTAATAGGTAATTTGTAAATAACCAGGTGTAATATTCTCTGGCTGTAGGCACATAATTTGCTTGTCTTGAAGCAATATCCCTGTCATTATCGGAATGGAAAAAGGTGTCTTTTACAATCATATATATAAGAAGCTCTCGCATGGTGAAATCGGCAAAAAAAACCGGGTCCCTAACAAAGCCGTAAGCGATGCACTGTACTGTACATGTACTGACTTCGCTAGCGTGCTGTAGCGGCAGAAAATACGAGAAGTCATTCGATTTTAGGGAGGTTTAAAAGACCACTATACAAATTATAAAACTATTACCTATAAATCAACGTTGAAATTTTATTTAATCAAACAGTGGCAACAAATAATGACGAATGTATCATGCAAATGCAACAAATCAAGATCAAGCACGATGGCTGGACGGCAGCGTCGCCATTCGCACTAACATCGCTCTTCCAAAGTCAGTGTACATGTTACGGCCGGCGTGGTTTGATCTGGCATGTGTCCTCGCGCTTGCGCAGTTGCAGTACCGTAACTATAGAAAATGGAAGTTGCGTTACGGCTGCCGTAACGATAGCCACTGTGTTTTGTTTAAGCCCACGATGCATTGCGCAAGCAGGCATTTCCTGCCAGCAGCTTACTGCCAGTAAGTGCAGCACAGGGTTTGTTTACATTCCTCAGCGAGTCACACCATCCCCGGTTGCACAACATGACCACATGCTAACCACAATCGGCTCGCAGGCGATTATTTGGCCTGTGTGGACACGACAAAAAAAAAAGGGTTTTGAATCACAATTCAAATCATGATTATTTTCGTAGTGGGAACGGCTCTACTGTGGTCTACAACTTTCGATGTGTGAACTAGTTGTCACTTAAATTATCTTAGCCTACCAAACACACTGCATGATTGTCACCAGAAAAATCTGCTGAATTAGCATTGAAGACAGCTTTATTTAGTTTGCATTTGTTTATAGACATGTAGTGATGACATCAATTTATTTATGGGCATGCTTTTTAAAGGTACTTAAAGTCCTTTGTCGTTGGTCCACACCATACTTATTAGGCACCTGCAAACAAACTGATGTCATCAGAACAGCAGCCTATTGCTGCTCGTCAGCGCTATTATTATCAAAGATGGCAGCAGTAGCACTAGCAGCTGCAGCAGCACAGACTTGTCGTTCCTTCAGCCACATCTGTCTGCAGCACCCTTCAAAAAGTGAGCAACCTCTCGCTGTATTTCTGAATCAGATGCCTTACTGATCACTCTGTTCCTCTGGATGGCATCTGCATGAAAGAAACAAAACCAATACGTATACTCAAATAAACATGGTTGCAAAATGGCAAGGGATGTATGTGCTGCAGTAAACATTGTGGGGTTTCTTCTACTTTCTCTTTGCCTGCTATGCCTGAAACGACAATTCAGCAATTTAGAGAATGAACAAATGGGACGGGTACAACCTTTTTCAAAGATCAGACAATTATTATGAAACGAGTACATGTTGTACATTTTGCAACTTTATAAAAAAACTTTGTCCAACAAAGTCATTGTTAAAACCTAATTCTATCCTCAGCAAAGTAAGTGATTTGCATGCACAACTAACAAATTCTGAAACCTTAACTAGAAATAAAAGATCTTAAAATTTAGTGGGCCTGATGTTTCGATCCTAGCAGGACCTTTCTCAAAGGCTCTCTGCCTTTGAGAAAGGTCCTGCTACTGCTAGGGTCGAAACGTCAGGCCCACTAAATTTTAAGATTTGCATTTTGGTAATTTTAGTCAGTAAGCAGTTTGCAACATTTTTGTATATCACTTTAGAAATAAAAGAAAGAGAAATAGAACCACAGAGTATTTGGTCAAATTTAGAATTCCTTACTGCCGGTCCGACTTGAGAAATGTGAATTAACAGAGTACAGTAAACCTCGGCTAAGTCGGCAACGTCGGGACAGGCATTTTTGAGACGACTTACGCCGATGCCGACATGTAACTTGGACCCGATAGGTCACCCTTTTTTATCGAAATTTGAAATTTGGAAGATCGGGTGACTGTAGGGTCCAAGCATGACGGGTAATTCTGCGCTTGAATCGGGACTTCAGTAAACACGTAAATCGATGACGTTTGGGAGGTCCGTACGCGCGCACGCATGCACACAGACCCACTGTGCACGCAGATCTGTCAAAACGTCATCGATTTACGTTTATACATGAACAGTATATGTATACCGTTTCAATTTGAAATCAAAGATGGCCGCCTGTTGGCTCGTCAGATGGGAGAGAATCTTCTCGATTAACTGAGGGGAAATTTTCTCCCTTTTCCCAAACGTGAGTAAAACAAAATGACCAGTATTGGAATCTGTAATTCTCACTGAATCCTCAATATGCATAGCCATGATCCTTGGACCCTACAGTCACCCGTCCCTCCAAATTTCAGAATTTGATAAAAAAAAAAGGGTGACTTGTCGGGTCCAACTTCCAAGTTACTCGGACTAGTACTACGAACCCCACACTGATAACCATGCTTTTTTTCATAGGCTACTGAGTACTGACTACTGTGTATGTAATGCATACAGTTCACTTGTCTTTACTACAACTACAACTAGTACTACTACTGAGTACTAGTACTACTAGTACTAGTACTACTACTACTACTAGTACTAGTAGTAGTACTAGTACTAGACTTTAGTTTTTAAATTTAGTTTTATTGTGACATAGGCTCATCAGCAGGTTCAGCATAACTCCTAAAATACTGCTTCATTTTGCCCAAGATTTCTAGCCAACGTGGCTTACATACCAATCACCTGTGTGCAACTGTGAATGTGGCGAAAATGTGGCGATTTCCACAAACAAATTAGCAAAATCCACCCGGTTCGGTACTTCGGTTGCAAGATTCAAACAGCACAGCAGCTCCACAACTGGCAGTCTGGTCCTCCTGTAGTACGGTAGTCCGAGTAACTTGGACCCGACAAGTCACCCTTTTTTTATCAAATTTTGAAATTTCAAAATTTGATAAAAAAGGGTGACTTGTCGGGTCCAAGTTACTTGGTATAGCGGCTAGCTGCGAAGACGTACAGTAGGGGATCGGACCAGACTGCCACTGCCAGTTGCGGAGCTGCTGTTTGAATCTTGCGACCGAACCGGGATGATTTTGCCATTTTTTTTGTGGAAATCGACAAATTTTCGCCACATTGACAGTTGCACTCAGGTGATTGGTATGTAAGCCATGTTCGCTAGAAATCTCGGGCCAAATGAAGCAGTATTTTAGGAGTTACGCTGAACCTGCTGAGCCCTATGTCACAGTACTACTAGTAGTAGTAGTACTACTAGTGAACGTTACACAGTACTCAGTAGCCTATGGGAAAAAGGCCATGTTATCTGTGGAGTGTGGGGTTCCGGTCAGGATAGCAGCGGACGGAGGACCCCACAATTGTGACACTTCTGGGTACAGCTCGACATGGAAAACAAAGCTGCTGCTTCCGAGAAATCCCACACTGATTTGTTTAATAAAGGCCAACATGTATGTGAAAAAAGTAACACTAGTAACAGGTCTTACCTCGGGTTGAAATGGAAAACAACGGAGTTCACACTAGGTGTAGGAGCAGGGAGCAGGGTGTGCACGATCGCGGTCAGGGATAAACATAGCGACAATTCAAAGCTCAAGCTTAACGGCCGGATGCGCGCGCACGTAACATAATACGTCGTACATTATGCTGGTATCGATTCTTTTAGTGCATTGGTTCCATGCACGCTTGCTGCATAAGAAAACCGAAAACCAAAAACCGACTACTGACACTAATAACGCGTTAATCGATACTGAACAAGTAAGTTTTTTCGCTGAGCTCGCCGATTCACTGTGGCAACATTTATTTTTTTAAGATGGTACCAAAGATACTGAGCCCCTCTCTAGTATTTTTGATGGAACTGAATGTTTGTTTGAAGTTTTTAATCGTTCCATCGTTTGCTGTCGACGATTCGGCATGTACGCACACCGAAAATAGGCCAAAACTTAACTACGGTATTTTTATAGGCCAAATTAAAATAATTTCCATGAACCATAAATATTATAAAAGTGTCAAAGTCGGTCCCTCATCGGTCCGACCTCGGCTTGACCACCACATTTTAGTGCACAACGGTCCGCTAGCGGTCCGGAAGTGGCAAACCGATTATATTTACGCGGTGGTTTAATGGCGGCAACCATCGGCGGACCACTGTCGGTAGCAAGGCGGCGTGCCGATGCCGCTTGCCGCTGCTCAGCCGCCGGCGGCCCGACGGTGGCTTGCGCACTGGGTAGCTCAATGCCTACCAAATTTCGAGACGATTGACCTTTGGCAAATATGCGTATTAAAAACACGCATTTTGATGACGTCATGATTGCGTCATGGCATTTTGGCTCCGGAGGGTGTTTATAAACTACATCCCCAATAGATATAATCGAAAAAATGAAAAAAAGCTTGCTCCGTTGGCCAAATATGCTCAATTGAAGGTTAAAATCTGAAAAGTTTATGACCTCATTAATATTCATGAGATGACGTCACGATCAAATGAGGGCAATTTTTGGATACACCTTTTCCCAACTTAGATACAGTGCAAACTTAGAACAAAACGAAATTGCTTTTTTGCTTTTATTGCAGTTTGAAATTTGCCCCTTTAAAGCGCTGTCACGTGACACGTGATGAAGTCATGAAGTTTTAAAGACAACTGTGCACTAGTTCACCAATGGCTCTATGCATTTGCCAAGTTTGAAAAAAATCCAAGTGTGTTCAAGGGCAAAAGTGCCCTCCAGAAAAACCCTGTGCTTTGTCTATGGGATTTTTGCGATAAGAAGAAAAAAAAATAATCCGAACAAGAACAATAGCTTTTCCGCTACGCGGCGGAAAAGCTAAAAAAAAAATCTTAACAAGAACAATAGCTTTTCCGCTACGCGGCGGAAAAGCTTACTAGAGATTTATGTCTGTTTGCAAAACAGATCATAACGCTTTTCCGCATCTGGTTCTCTTTCTCACCCAAAACGCACGTGCATATTTTGTGCACAAAGTGTATGGGACATCATTATATTTTATTTAATTAGATTTTTCAAAAAATCATAATAATTCTGAACAATGGTCAATTGCTTCAAAACTCAGGATTTAGAATGTCTACCCCAATAGCTAAATGCCCACCAAATTTCGAGACGAGTGACCTTTGACAAATATGCGTTTTAAAAACACGCATTTTGATGACGTCACGATCGCGTCATGACATTTTGTTCCCGGAGGGTGTTTCTTAACTACATCCCCATTAGATGTAAACGAAAAAATGAAAACAAATCTTGCTCCGTTGGCCAAATATGCTCAATTGAATGTTAAAATCGAAAAAGTTCATGACCTCATTAATATTCATGAGATGACGTCACGATCAAATGAGGGCAATTTTTCGATACACTTTTTCCCAACTTAGATATGCTGCAAAATTGAAACCAAACTAACGATACTTTTGCTAATAATTAAGTTTGAAGTTTGACATTTTAATGACCTGTCACGTGACCCCCTGATGACGTCATGATGATCTCACTTTTTGCAATGAATCTCCATCTACTAACCTAAGTATGTGCCAAGTTTGAAGCCATTTGTATTTGATATTAGGCCCTTAATGGATTTCACAGCTAATTTGTACACAAACCTATGGCCCTTAGTATAAAAAAACCTAAACAATGAAAAACAAAGGAAATTCCTGAAATATGTTTGATATTGTCAATCCGGGGTATATGTTGAGTCGGTTGGAGACAAAATAAAAATACGATTTTTTTCTTCGTTCAGGTAGTAATCTTCGTCTGAAGTTTAGATCTACCTACGGGAAGCCATAATTAATGACTACAGTGTAGTGTACAAGTTGCCCCTTTAAAGCACTGTCACGTGTGGGATCTGAGATCGCGGCATGATTGCACATGCAAGTTTGGCCCTTTAAAGAGCTGTCACATGACCACCCAAGCAAAAACAGACAGAAAAACAGAACAAAATACATATGTTTATTCTATGATAGGTTGAGGCCCACTTCGCGTCGTTTTAATTGGATTTCTGACGGACGAAAAAAAGAGAGTTTACGTCACTGGGTTTCGAACCCGTACCCTCCATTCCTACCCCAAAACGCACGTGCATATTATGTGCACAAAGTGTATGGGACTACATTATAATATTAAAAAAATCATAACAATTCTGAACAATGGTTAATTATTTCCCAACTCAAGATTTAGAATGTCTAGCCCAATAGCTAACTGCCCAACAAATTTCCAGAAGATTGTCCAATGGCAAATATGTGATTTGAAAACACGCATTTTGATGACGTCACAATTGCATCATGGCATTTTGACCCCAGAGGGTGTTTATAAACTACATCCCCAATAGATATAATCGAAAAAATGAAAAAAATCTTGCTCTGTTGGCCAAATATGCTCAATTGCATGTTAAAATCTTAAAAGTTTATGACCTCATTAATATTCATGAGATGACGTCACGATCAAATGAGGGCAATTTTTGGATACACCTTTTCCCAACTTAGATATAGTGCAAACTTGGAACAAAAAAAAATTGTATTTTTGCTTAAAATGGAGTTGGAAATTTGCCCCTTTAAAGCGCTGTCACGTGACACGTGGTGACGTCATGAAGTTTTAAAGACAACTGTGCACAACTTCAGCAAGGGCTCTATGCATTTGTCAAGTTTGAAAAAAATCAAAGTTTGTTCAATGGCAAAAGTGCCCTCCAGAAAAACCCTGTGCTTTGTCTATGGGATTTTTCCGACCAGAAAGAGAAGAAGAAGAAGAAACTAGAGATTTATGTCTGTTTGCTAACAGAACATAACGCTTTTCCGCATCTGGTTCTCTTTAAAAAAAAAAATAAATAAATAAAAATTGACATCAGCGGGATTCGAACTCGGAACCTCAATTTCTACCCCAAAACGCACGTGCATATTTTGTGCACAAAGTGTATGGTACTTCATTATATTTTTCAAAAAATCATAATAATTCTGAACAATGATCAATTACTTCAAAACTCAGGATTTAGAATGTCTAGCCCAATAGCTAAATGCCCAAAAAATTTCGAGACGATTGACCTTTGGAAAATATGCGTTTTAAAAACACGCATTTTGATGACGTCACGATTACGTCATTAATTTTTTGCCCCGAAGGGTGTTTCTAAACTACATCCCAAATAGATAAAAAACAAAAAATGAAAAAAATCTTGCTCCGTTGGCCAAATATACTCAATTGAATGTTAAAATATGAAAAGTTTATGACCTCATTAATAATCATGAAATGACGTCACGATCAAATGAGGGCAATTTTTGGATACACCTTTTCCCAACTTAGATATAGTGCAAAATTGAATTCAAACGGAATTGCATTTTTGCTTTTATTGAAGTTTGAAATTTGCACCTTTAAAGTGTTGTCACGTGACACGTGGTGACGTCATGATGTTTTCAAGACCACTGTGCACTAGTTCAGCATGAGCTCTATCCATTTGCCAAGTTTGAAAAAAATCCAAGTGTATTCAATGGCAAAAGTGCCGGACAGAAAAACCCTGTGCTTTGTCTATGGGATTTTTTCGACCAGAAAAAGAAGATAAAAAAAAAATCAGAACAAGAACAATAGCTTTTCCGCTTCGCGGCGGAAAAGCTAACTAGAGATTTATGTCTGTTGGCTAACAGAACATAACGCTTTTCCGCATCTGGTTCTCTTAAAAAAAAAAAATTGACATCAGCGTGAATCGAACCCGTAACCTCAATTTCTACCCCAAAACGCACGTGCATATTTCGTGCACAAAGTATATGGGACTTCATTATAACATTAAAAAAATCATAATAATTATGAACAATGGTCGATTGGTTCCAAACTCAGGATTTTGAATGTCTAGCCCAATAGCTAACTGCCCACCAAATATCAAGAAGATTGAGCATTGGCTAATATGTGTTTTAAAAACACGCATTTTGATGACGTCACAATTGCGTCATGCCATTTTGGCCCCGGAGGGTGTTTATAAACTACATCCCCAATAGATATAATCGAAAAAATGAAAAAAATCTTGCTCCGTTGGCCAAATATGCTCAATTGAATGTTAAAATCTTAAAAGTTTATGACCTCATTAATATTCATGAGATGACGTCACGATCAAATGTGGGCTATGTTTGGATACACCTTGTCCCAACTTAGATATAGTGCAAACTTGGAACAAAACGAAATTGCTTTTTTGCTTTTATTGCAGTTTGAAATTTGCCCCTTTAATGCGCTGTCACGTGACACGTGGTGACGTCATGAAGTTTTAAACACAACTGTGCACAACTTCAGCAAGGGCTCTATGCAGTTGATAAGTTTGAACAAAATCAAACTTTGTTCAATAGTAAAAGTTCCCTCCGAAAAAACCCTGTGCTTTGTCTATGGGATTTTTCCGCCCAGAAAAAAAAAATAATCAGAACAAGAACAATAGCTTTTTCGCTACGCGCGAAAAAGTTAAAAATCTTAACAAAAACAATAGCTTTTCCGCTTCGCGGCGGAAAAGCTAACTAGAGATTTATGTCTGTTGGCAAACAGAACATAACGCTTTTCCGCATCTGGTTCTCTTAATAATTTTTTTTTTTTAAAAGCTAATAAAAAAAATTGACATCAGCGGGATTCGAACTCGTAACCTCAATTTCTACCCCAAAACGCACGTGCATATTTCGTGCACAAAGTGTATGGGACATCATTATATTTTTCAAAAAATCATAATAATTCTGAACAATGGTCAATTGCTTCCAAACTCAGAAGAAGAAGAAGAAGACAAAAAAAAAAATCAGAACAACAGCAATAGCTTTTCCGCTACGCGGCGGAAAAGCTAAAAAAAAAATCAGAACAGGAACATTAGCTTTTCCGCTACGCGGCGGAAAAGCTAAAAAAATCAGAACAAGAACAATAGCTTTTCCGCTACGCGGCGGAAAAGCTAAAAAAAATCAGAACAACAACAATAGCTTTTCCGCTACGCGGCGGAAAAGCTAAAAAAATCAGAACAAAAGATATAGCTTTTCCGCTTCCCTGGAAGCGGCGGAAAAGCTAATAACACCTAGCGGCTAGCGTCCAACTCCTGGTTCTCAACTTGCCTCAAGGTGTTATCTACTCCAACTGCTGGTATAACTAACCTGATCCTTCTTTACGGCATTTGGGGAGATATTTCGCGTCTGGCAGATATTCTGCGTCAGGTTTGCCGATCCTCTGATCGCCCCGGGTACTACCAAACCGTGAAAGCCCCTCACCATCATGCCGCCTAAACGTCAAGCAAGTACCTCAGTTGATCCTGCAACCATCGATCCTGCTGCCCTCTCGTCTGCAATATCTGAAGCCTTACGATCCAAGGCTCTACAGGATATCCTCGTCCCTGTTTTGACGGAAGCGATTGCTGAAATTATCAGCAACGACATCCACAAGGCCCTTCAGCTGGAGCTCCATTCCAGGGACGCGCGGATCGGAAAGCTCGAGGTGGAAGTAGATCGCCTGTCGCAAAAGATTGACGCGCAGGAACAATACTCAAGACGCAACTGCCTTATTGTGTACGGCATTCCTGAACAGTCCCCCACAGAAAACACTGACAAAAGGCTCATTGAAGTCGCCAGCCAGCACCCGAGGATCACGATCCGTCCGGAAGCCATTGATCGATCCCACAGAATGGGTGCCCGTCTCGACAAATCCGGAAAACCGCGAGCTCGCCATTGCTCGTGAAATTTGTCGACTACAATACCAGAGCTTCGTTCTACCGGCAGAGGTCACAATTCAAGGGGACCAGCGTGTATGTCCACGAAAGCCTCACCAAGGAAAGACGGGGCTGGCTCAACACCGCTAGGTTCCATCCCAATACGGCGAAAGTCTGGACCCAAGTAGGACGGCTGGAAGTTCTACAAAAAAACGGGAACCGGATCGTCATCGGTTGCAAAACCGATCTTAACAAGCTTAAGTAAGAATTTCATAAATCAATAACAAATCACTTCTCATGCGATCCGGCATTGCTGATGTGCATGTTCATCTAAGGTATTTCAATGTGTTTAAACAAATCCTCGTCAAACGTTTCTCGGTCCCCTTCTCGGTCTCACTCAGCTCAATCCTATAGTTATTGTATATCTTTATTTTTCCTTTCGATCCTTCATATCCCCTTCTTTCGCTTACTGTCTCAACTCTTCATGTCTGAGCTCCATACTATTATCGAAGTGTAGTATTGTTCTGTTTTATATTGTACTGTATACCCTACGTCCTTTCCCTTACCTGATTTTCGCTCTAAAACAATGAATTTTCTTTCCGCTATGAATCCTGCGGGCTGCAGCCAACTTGATTATAACAAAATCAGATTCGGCATACGAGCTTAATTTGTTCAAAGTAGGTAAAATCAATTTTTTTTTTTTTTTTTTTTTTTTGGCACCACGTATAATCACAACTCAATTTCAAGTGTGCAAGAATGAGGTCGTGAATACTTATCGAAAGAATATGCCCTAGAATCTGCAACAAGTAACTGTCCTACAGCAGGTTGCGAGTTCATATCACGTCTGGGTCACCAATTTGTGGTTGTCTTTTCCACAATTAAACTAAAAGAACTTAGATGGGCCACTTGCCGAATGTAAACTAAATAATATTGAAAACGAGCAGCGGAACCCTGCCGTGGTAAGTGTCTTAGCTGTATGCTACTGCCAATAAACTCACCACGACAATGTTCCGTGCTGTCGAAGACTTAGGCTTTTATTCGTGATCAGCTCCAGTTTTTAAGTCAGTGGTCGAGGTGTGTGTGCGTGTGTGAGCTCGGGCGACTGGCCCTTTTATATACATAGACCTTCTCGGCCTTTTACGCAATCTCACACACAGAAAGAAATGGACCACAAAAGGAGAAAGGAATGGGCGACACCTGGTCGCACTTTAATGTATAGGTCACTACACCCCCACCCCTACTTTTACAAAAGGGGATACATTACTAAATCGCGTCAGTCGCAACCCAAGTACATCCCCGCCCACGTCACCAACTAGATTTCAATGCTTTCACTGCAGCAAGGAGGGTCTTTTTGCCAGGGATTGTCCTTTTAAAGGAAGGTCGCGATCCCCTTCGTAATACACACAATAGCTGACCGTGAGGGCCAACGACCAGCTGATCATTCTAGTGGCCTCAATGAATCTGACTTGTCACAATACGAAGGGATATTTTTTTGCTATATACACAACCCCAGAGGGGATAGAGGTGTAAAACTTAAAGAAGTAAATTTTGCCACAAATTCAACAGATGTGATAGCAACGCAAATATACGGAGTACATACACTGGCGGTTGTCGATACAGCAGCCCAAGTATCAGTAATTAGTAAGGAACTTGCCCACAACCTTAAATCACCTCTTCGTTCAAACGAAAACATAATTCTTAAGAAGCAGCAAAATTTAATGGAAATATGGTTGCCACAAAAATTATGGGCGTCCCACTGAAAATTGGAAAACATACATATTGCTGGGACATCCTAGACGCTCCAATTACAGATTCATTTATCTTCGGTTTAGACTTTTTAAAAGCGCGAGGTGGTAAAAATGACCTACTGAATGACACTGTAATTCTAGAGGATGGTGACAAAATCCAGGATGAAATGTATTCAGTATAAAGAATTGTGATTGAGAATAAAAGTCGTGGTCCCTCCTAATTCGATAGTGCAAACAAAGGTGAAGGTCGAGTCTTCTTATAGGAAACCACTAATCATTATGGCACCAGTGTGGCAACATAAGGGCCTTTTTATACCATACGCGCAAGTTGACCCCGATACGGACCTCTTAAAAAAACAGTTGTGTAACCAAAGTATCCATAAGTGTTCTTAATGAGAGCGATAGGTATGTGCACTTAAACAAGGGACATGTAGTTTGAAGGGCTGAGGAGATCGATGACATCTTCCCCGAACCTGATATGTCCCCATCAGCCATTACGGAATCAGTCCGGCGTTCGCTGGGCAATTCCCAAGCTACCCCGTCATTAAAGGCATTGAGTCTGTCGATCATTCCCACTCATCTCCGCGCACAGTGGAAAGAGTCGTGCAAAAATCTAACCCCAGATCGTTTTGAAATGGTTGTCAAAATAATGACGGACTACACCGATGTATGTCATCGCGGGAGCCGGACAAAATGAAAACACAATGGAATTGTGTTTGAGAGGGGCAGTCTTCCCTTTATTGCACGGAACCCCACAGGGTGGAGTCGTGAAACTGTAAATAAATCAATAGAACAAGAACATGTAATAAGTAAACATAAATAAATAGCAAAGGAAAAACGTTGACTGGGCTGGGACAGTGAATCTCCGGATTAATATACACAGATTATATAAAGTGTACATAATTATACAATCAGACATGTCGGCCGCAGTGTACTCGATTACGGTTACTTCAAATAATAACAGTTACTGACAATAAATATACAACTGCATAATATATAATTTATACACTCACAATTGTTTGCGGGAAAACTGGCAACAACGGCACGCGATGAAGAAGCGGGTAGACAGGAGGTATATCGGGGGTTTTCTGCAATAATCGCTGTCGGCTTTTTACTGGGTTGACGAATATAACGAAGGGAAAGCGGCCACCGGACACTGTCCTGGAAACGTGTGCGTTGTGAGGGACGCTCAAATCACGAATGCCGAACAATGCCAGGGAGGCAACCGCGGGAAAAGGCTGGTTATGTAATGGGTGGGGGTACCCCAATTACTGATTGGACAGGAAATAGGTTAATTATGACCCTATGCAAATTACCGCACGAAAGAGCGGATGAATCCTTAATAAATGGAGAGACCTTATCGGCGGCGATAACATGTATTTTCCAAGGATGAAATGGATTTGGGTAAATTTTAGATTATAAAACACCCAATAAACACACAACATAACATAACATAACCACAACATAACATAATTCTCGATGTCCTGGAAGTTTGCCAGACGACAACTCTGAGCAGTCTAAGGGACCGGCGTAGGACCAGTAGAAACGAGCACTGGTTCGAATCTGGAATGTGTGAGTTTTTAAAAAGGCAATGGAAATCTGCCCCCTTTGGTCGTTTTTTGTGCAAGAAGACGAATCAACGAAACAGTTTGTTAAAGGCAGAAAAATTCTCCCACAGAAAGATGTGATCATGAAAAGTTATCGTAGTTTAGGGATTTTTTTCTGAAATCCACTTAAATTCTCTTTAGCTGCTTTGAAGATTGCATTTTGAAATCTCACTTTGGTTGAGAATTTTGGAGTTATTAAAAACCCAGCACAATGTGCAGCGGCTCGGCCCGCACGGCTATAAACATGTTCATAGCCAGTTTTTTTTTTTAGTGGGAGTGAATACATGTGTGTAATTGGCTATTTTGTGTTGCCATCAGTTAAATTTGAGACAGACACTAATGTTGGCAAGATTTTGAATGAGGGCAATGAACCTTTTTCTAGACAATCACTTCAGTCTATCCCTACAGTAGGAAGATTGAAAGATTCATTGAATCACTGGGACAAAGCTGAGGTTAACGGCCATATCAGGGCCGTTATTGAGGACGGATATTTGATCCCTTTCAGGTCCCTCCCGGGTCCATATCAGTTAAAAAAAAACAAGTCGGCAAATGACAACGCTGCTTTTGTGGCGGAGGAAATTATCAAACTTGAAATGACAGGTTGTATTTCCAAGGTCAATCATAAACCTTCATATGTCAATTCCCTCACGGTTGCTCGTGGGAAAAGCGGCAAGGCGAGACTTGTTTTGGACTGTAGAAATTTGAACCCACATCTGGCAGTCTAAATTTAAATACGAAGATGTATCTATAGCTAAACAGATCTTCCAACAAGGAGACTTCTTATTTACTTTTGATCTGAAGTCAGCATATCACCATATCGGAATCTTCCCAAGTCACAGGAAGTACCTCTGTTTTTAAGAGTAAGATTGGTTTTCTATCAATTCAATGTGTTGCCATTTGGCCTATCCACTGCACCATATATTTTCACGAAGTTAATGCGGGTCGTGGTGTCCAGGTGGAGATCACAGGGCCATAAAGTCGTCATGTACCTAGACGATGGTCTTGTAGGGTGCAGTCAACTAAAAGACGCAGCAGATTTAAGCAGAAAAGTTAAAGAATCACTAGAACGCTTCGGTTTTTTGTTAGCCGAAAACAAATGTGTGTGGGAGCCAGCCCAAACTGTACAATGGTTGGGATACCGCTGGAATATGACCACGGGCATTCTGTGCGCAACTGACAATAGAATAGAAAGACTAGAGGCGTCTCTAGACAGCCTGACCACACAGATCAAAAGAGATAAAAGCCGACTGGCTCCGGCCAGGTTTGTGGCCTCTGTTGTTGGCCAAATAGTTTCCCTGAGCCTTTCTGTCGGTAAAATCGCAAGGTTGAAGACCAGATCCTTGTATCGTTGTATAGATACAAGAGCCAGTTGGAATGCACCAGTAATTGTCGATGATGATGCTTGTATTGAAATTCAGTTCAGGATAAAAGAAGCCAGAGCCCTGAACAACAGGGGACTTAGTATTGATTACAAAGACGAGTACGAGATCGAAGTTTTTAGCGACGCATCCGCCTATGGTTTTGGTGGTTATGTCTCCCTGTGTGTGGGAACCTTGGCTGAAGGTACTGAAGTAATCGGTTCATGGAGCCATGATGAAGCTCGGCGAAGCTCCAGTTGGAGAGAGGCCGAAGCAGTACACAGAGTAGTGAAGAGTAACGTGGAAGTACTCGCCAACAAATCTGTAAGATTGTTTACTGACAACAAAAATGTAAAAACGATTCTAAACTCGGGCAGCAACAAAGTTTGCCAGACGACTGACCGAGCCGGCTTTTATTTAATTACTTCTTGTGCGGGCTTTACTTTACTGTCTGCCCCTGCCTGGACCGATTCCATAGGTTGAAAAACCAGAGATAAACTATATAAGGCAAATCCTCTGGAAAAATCTAATTGGCAATCGTCCACAACTTAACTAATGTGAAGATATAAACTTCTGAATCTCCATCAAAAAGAAATGTTACAATAGTCAATTGAAAATGTGTCTTGCTTCGGTGTCTGACAAAGCTAGAATGGCTTCCACACCCATTCCCTCTCCATTTAAACCCTCCTCGCATTCCTTTCCTTCTCAATACAATCGCACTCTCGTGCATTCAAACCCTCCCGCCTTGCGGGACAATGGCGTCACGCCACTCCCTCTTACGTAATCCTTGAATGGATCCGCATATACAACCTTTTCCAGCTATACGGTGTACCGCAGGAAAATGCAAATATCAAGGACTTTGCCGAAATTGCCTGCCCACTCTATCAAATCACAAAAACAAAAAGGGCAGTTAGTATGGGAAGGTGAACATGAAGACGCATTCCAACGTTTGAAATCTGCCTTGACTACGTGCCCAGTTCTGGCGTTCCTAAAAGTGGTAACAAACCATTTGTCTTGGATACCGATGCCTCTGACACTGCCATTGGAGCCGAACTGCTTCAAATACAAAATGGGTCGGAGAGAGTTATAGCCTATGGTAGTTATGTGTTGTCCCCATCAAAAAAAAAAATACTGCACGACTCGTGTGCGAAAACCTCTCCGCCGGGGGCATTAGAACAGCGCCCTCTTTCGTTGCCCTTCATCCAATCAACAAATCAGCTGATCGTTTCCCGTATAATCATAAATCTGTATAATAAATCCATCCTGTCAACCAATCATCTAATCACATCCAGATTCACCAACATCCCCGTGTGCGTTAATTACAGAAAGTGAGTACAATTTGGTTGATGTACATGAGGATATTTTGAGTGATTTTACCTTGCACTTATTGATCGATAATTTACGCTGCAGCAACCATATAGGATATACACATACGTGTATGCACACATTAAAAGTAACAACCTAATTCTAGGCTAGAAGCGCATATGCCACCTTTCTAATGAGCAGTGTTTGATTGATCTTTCCTCCATTGTTGATTCCGTGTTATTTGTAATTATTGAGCTGCCATAGACCTGAACATGTACAGGTACTCATTGGTTCTTATTTTGTTTCTCTTTGTATACATAGGACCACACACACACACGCATTCACACCAGGACCTCAATAAAGTCTCCGTCCTCCAGCTCCCTTACATTTGTGGTGGCCTCCGTTCTTTCAACTTGCAAAGAACTTTTAGCAGTTGTTCAATTTACCCGCCAATTTCGCCATTATCTTCTTGGACGTACGTTTTACGTCAGAACAGACCACAGTAGTCTGGCATGGCTTATGCGCTTTAAATTGATATCTGGTATCTTGGCTAGATGGATCGAGGATCTGAGCCAATATGACATGGTCATAATACACAGGAAAAGAAAAAAAACATGAAAATGCAGACTCCTCACAGGTACCAAGCGATATTCCAATTTGCAACTGCTAGTACACGGGTTGTAATGTCAAAGATTTGCCATGTGGCGGCTGTCTGTTTTGTACACGCGTACATGATCAATGGGAATGGTTTGAGGAAGATGTTGACGATGTCGTTCCACTAGCAGTGCGCAAAATCGCAAATCCTTGTACACAACCAACTCCTGTCGAATACACCTTCGAGAAACCAGTTATCCAGAAGAGGAGCATGGCAAACCTCTCAACCTAAACCGGCGTTCGCTGGTTAGCGAGCGGATAGGATGAAAGATGAATCAGACAAAGGGAACGAACACACTTTTCTCCGCACTCTCAAAAATGAAAATATTAGGAAGCTACATGAAAATTATCAAGTGTACAGTCTCAAAAATAAAAGGACCAACCAAATTATGTACCCAACCTGGATGTGGGTTTAAAACTAACAAGATGAAGCGTCATGTTGTACGGCGGCACATTAGCGAGAGAGGATGGTGGTTCTTGTATCCGCTAGACGCTTGTAGACGCTGGCTAAAGACGTGGCTAAGGAGGTGGCAAACATCTGCTCAATACAAGAATCGACTGTTTTTAAACGCTGCATGCAGAACACTAAGGATATGCACTTGCGAGCAGTAGGAGTCCTCAAAACTATAGCGATTGTGCTCACGACTGCCAGATATATGTATATGTGAACAATATAAATCATTGTAGTATTAATTTCGCACTAGTTGCTAATTTTATTTAAAGTACCACTGCTTAATCTGTAACTGCACAGAAAGGTGAAAACTCCGAAACAGAAGGAAAGCTTATGATTTGAACATCGAATCTTTACCCAAAACAAAGCAAAACAAAAACAAACAGGGCTGCTAGAATAAAAATTCCAAATTGATGGAAAAGAAAAGAAGGCTACATATAATTAATTTTTATAAGTGTAATATTGTACTTAAGTATCTACTTTAATATAAGTATCTACTTTAATATTTGTAACTTTATGGATGATGTATTTTTGTGTAGCAACTTATTTTTTTACAGCAAACGAGAAACTTCCGAGTTTTGATTATTTGTATTTACTTATAACAGATTGTTGATTTCGCTGTCAAAAAGGTGGGAAAATGGATATCGGGAATTTCATATTTTAGGTTTACTCGTACAAGATCGTTACTTCCGCTTCCAAAAGAAAAAAAATGGGAAGGGGAGGAATGTGAAGTGCATGAATTTTCAATAAATCAATGTGGGGGGGGGGGTGTGCCCGTCGCACGCCTTGTGCACGGCAGGCAGTCTTGCTTGTGAACCTAGAGCTTGTGGACGTGTCCTCGCTCTGCCTGTGTCGTGTCTGATGAGCACCCAGGGCTCTAACTTGCGCGCCAACTAGTACCTGCCCGGGTATGCAGCGTCCATGTGATGATGGTATAAAACACCACAATAGTGCATGGAAATAAAGATGCATGCGTTTTATCCACTGATATAGAATCAGGAATAAAGATGGTTTGACAATGATCTCACTGGAAAACTCTTATACATACCTTAGCAATGATGAATTAAGACAGATGGTCTGTCTGCCCATACATATGTGAAGTGCTCATAGGAAATTGTCTTGGATATTCCTCTGTTATCGAATTCCCTGATCATCCTTTCCATAAAGAGACTTTTTTTGTATATGAAGGTGGCAAGTGAACTCGTGTGTTGTGAGGCATCCAGTCACTTATTCGTTCAAACAAATATTGCATCCACGCAATTGCCTCCGTGGTCTTTTTTTGCATACTTCCTCTGCTGGAGTTTCCATGGTGAATTCTTTGGGTTCACTTTTCAAACTCAATTTTGCATCTTAAAAACCTTTTGCATGCAATGCCGTGCGCTATGCTCCATGCATTATCACAAACAGGTTTCCCTCTCAGAACAAAATTGTTTACATCAGGTGATTTTCCTGTCAGAGTCGTTGTAATAGCACTTTTTGTCTCTTATGCTATCAAGTACGTACTGTCTTTGTTCAGTTCCACTTTTGTCGTTGAATGTGATGTCACATAATTCAATGTCGAGTGGTGACAGGGTTTTCAAGCATTCAAGTTTACAGCAGGTTTTTCGCAAACTGTCAAGTGGGTCAATATACGATGTTGGGCGTGGTGTCATTTTTTGAAATCGGAGATATCTCGGCAGGCACAGCATTAACACTACTTAAATCCCTTTTTTGGGGGGTGTTGACGATGTGCACGGCATGTCATCAAGAAAGCTGCAATCCAATGGTTCCGGGTCTGTGCTGAATCCTGTACAGTTCAAAGGTTCGGTGTCTGTTGGCTCGTCGCTTAACACCAAGTTATCTCCATGTTGAGTGTCCATCATGATAAAGAAAATTTAGGAATAAGATGGGATAAATTTCAGCACAATCTTATGAAAGAGGGGAGTCTGACATGTAGGCGTATTTTGCGTCTGGTATATAGGCCTACATATATGTAGGCCTATATACCAGACGCAAAATAGATTGTGTTGAAATTTATCCCATCCCATATATATCAGTATAGTGGGAAAACCTAATGGGCCTGACCAAAATCCTGGATTCCCTGCTATATCATTTTATGAAATAAATGACATCCATTGAGAGCAAATCAAAGTTAGTTCACGGAGAAATGCATTTACTTGTATGCCAATGTAACCTGGATTCGCTCCCAAAACAAAATGATGGACAAATAAACCGATGAAACCTAGGATAAGACGTTGTTAGCAAAATAGCAAACATTTGGAATTAAAACAAAAGTCAATCAAAAGCAATACAAGAAATCAAAACTCGAACAGAATAAAACAACGACTAGAGATTTATGTCTGCTGGCTAACAGAACATAACGCTTTTCCGCATCTGGCTCTCTTTAAAAAAAAAAAAAAAAAATTGACATCAGCGGGATTCGAACTCGTAACCTCAATTTCTACCCCAAAACGCACGTGCATATTTCGTCCACAAAGTGTATGGGACTTCATTATAACATTAAAAAATCATAATAATTCTGAACAATGGTCAATTGCTTCGAAACTCAGGATTAAGAATGTCTAGCCCAATAGCTAAATACCTACCAAATTTCGAGACGATTGACGTTTGGCAAATATGCGTTTTAAAAACACGCATTTTAATGACGTCACGATTGCGTCATGGCATTTTGGGCCCGGAGGGTGTTTATAAACTACATCCCCAATAGATATAATCGAAAAAATGAAAAAAATCTTGCTCCATTTGCCAAATATGCTCAATTGAATGTTAAAATCTTAAAAGTTTATGACCTCATTAATATTCATGAGATGACGTCACGATCAAATAGGGCAATTTTTGGATACACCTTTTCCCAACTTAGATATACTGCAAAATTGAAACCAAACGAAATTGCTTTTTTGCTTAAAATGGCGTTTGAAATTTGCCACTTTAAACCACTGTCACGTGACACGTGGTGACGTCATGACGTTTTCAAGACTACGACGCAAAATTTCAGCAAGGGTTTAATGCATTTACCAAGTTTGAAAAAAATCAAAATTTGTTCAATGGCAAAAATGCCTTCCGAAAAAACCGTGTGCTTTGTCTATGGGATTTTTCCGACAAGAAAAAGAAGAAGAAGAAAAAACTAGAGATTTATGTCTGTTGGCTAACAGAACATAACGCTTTTCCGCATCTGCCTCTCTTTAAAAAAAAAATAAAAAAATAAAAAAAATGACATCAGCGGGATTCGAACTCGTAACCTCAAGTTCTACCCCAAAACGCTCGTGCATATTTCGTGCACAAAGTGTATGGGACTTCATTATAACATTCAAAAAATCATAATAATTCTGAACAATGGTCAATTGCTTCGAAACTCAGGATTTAGAATGTCTAGCCCAATAGCTAAATGCCTACCAAATTTCGAGACGATTGACCTTTGGCAAATATGCGTTTTAAAAACACGCATTTTGATGACGTCACGATTGCGTCATGGCATTTTGGCCCCGAAGGGTGTTTATAAACTACATCCCCAATAGATATAATCTAAAAAATGAAAAAAATCTTGCTCCGTTGGCCAAATATGCTCAATTGAATGTTAAAATCTTAAAAGTTTATGACCTCATTAATATTCATGAGATGACGTCACAATCAAATGAGGGCAATTTTTGGATACACCTTTTCCCAACTTAGATATAGTGCAAACTTGGAACAAAACGAAATTGCTTTTTTGCTTTTATTGCAGTTTGAAATTTGCCCCTTTAAAGCGCTGTCACGTGACACGTGGTGACGTCATGAAGTTTTAAAGACAACTGTGCACAACTTCAGCAAGGGCTATATGCATTTGTCAAGTTTGAAAAAAATCAAAGTTTGTTCAATGGCAAAAGTGCCCTTCGAAAAAACCATGTGCTTTGTCTATGGGAAAATTCCGACCAGAAAGAGAAGACAAAAAAAAAAAATCTTAACAAAAACAATAGCTTTTCCGCTACGCGGCGGAAAAGCTAACTAGAGATTTATGTCTGTTGGCTAACAGAACATAATGCTTTTCCGCATCTGGCTCTCTTAAAAAAAACAAAAAAAATTTACATCAGCGGGATTCAAACTCGTAACGGCAAAAATGCCTTCCGAAAAAATTATGCGGTAGACCAACCATTTATTTTCTTTCTGCACCACATGAGGGCGCACTTCAGAGCAACTGTCTGATACGCGGATAGGTAGCATCGTGATTGACGGTTTGGCCCTTTCACGTGACCACCCAAGCAAAAACAGGCAAAGAAAAACAGAACAAAATACATATGTTTATTCTATAATAGGTTAAGGCCCACTTCGCATCGTTTTAATTGAATTTGTGTCGGAAGAAAAAATAAAAAGTTTACGTCACTGGGTTTCGAACTCGGAACCTCCATTCCTAACCCAAAACGCACGTGCATATTTTGTGCACAAAGAGTAGGGGACATCATTATATTTTTCAAAAAATCATATAAATTCTAAACAATGGTCGATTACTTCCAAACTCAGGATTATGAATGTCTAGCACACCAAATTTCGAGACGATTGACGTTTGGCAAATATGTGTTTTAAAAACACGCATTTTGATGACGTCACGATTGCGTCATGGCATTTTGGCCACGGAGGGTGTTTCTAAACTACATGCCCAATAAATATAATCGAAAAAATGAAAAAAATCTTGCTCCGTTGGCCAAATATGCTCAATTAAATGTTAAAATCTTAAAAGTTTATGACCTCATTAATATTCATGAGATGACGTCACGATCAAATGAGGGCAATTTTTGGATACACCTTTTCCCAACTTAGATATAGTGCAAACTTGGAACAAAACGAAATTGCTTTTTTGCTTTTATTGCTGTTTGAAATTTGACGCCTTTAAAGCGCTGTCACGTGACACGTGGTGACGTCATAAAGTTTTAAAGACAACTGTGCACAACTTTAGCAAGGGCTCTATGCATTTGCCAAGTTTGAAAAAAAAAAAAAATTAGTTCAATGGCAAAAATGCCCTCCGAAAAACCCTGTGCTTTGTCTATGGGAAAAATTCCGACAAGAAAAAGAAGAAGAAAAAAAAAATCTTAACAAAAGCAATAGCTTTTCCGCTTCGCGGCGGAAAAGCTAAAAAATCTTAACAATAACAATAGCTTTTTCGCTTCGCGCGAAAAAGCTAAAAAATACAGGCGAGGGAAAACGAGAGGACTTTGGCATAATAATGATGCATTCTGCTCCTCGTCGAACTGGGAACTCCTTACTACTCAGTACTACTACTACTGTACACTAGTAGTACTTGATTGTGCTAGGTCGTCTGAGTCCTAGGTCCTGTGTGTTACTCGATATAAAATTTAATCTATAAAACTATACGTGCGGCCGGCAGTGTTCCGCTAAATTATTTATTTTATGACTTTGTTGGACCTTTAAGGTGAGAACTCCATAAACACTATGGCAAAAGTCTTACAACCAACGGCAAAAATACACAGCAAACGGTTATACACTTGAACAGATATCATCCTACAAAATAAATATCAAAAAGGGCCTGACGTTCGATCCTAGCAGTACATTTCTCAAAGGCAAAGTGAGAAGGACAAACAGACAGTCAGGTGAAGGAAAGCCCTGACACACATGACAGAGGAGGGGTAAAAGGGAAGGGAGTGGGATGCAGAGAAAGGGGAGATTAGGGGAAACAAACAAAAGGGTGGGGATGATCAAAGGGACAGCAGAGAGGTGGGAGATGAAAGGAGAAAGCAACGGAAGATGAAGAAAAGAGGTGTTAATGAGGTGATGATTAGTCATTCCCTTCCTGATTATTAAGGCCATGAGGTTGTATAGTGCGGAGACGCTTAATACAGTTTTGCCCTGCTGAAGCGGACAGCATCCGAGTCCTTCCGATGGCCTAGAGATTCTATGCCCTGTACAGACATGTCAAGAATGGAATGATTAGGGAAATTTAATTAAGTGATGATCCACAGGTGTATCTACTCGCTTTGTGTTGATGGTAGATCTGTGACCATAGATTTGTTTCTTTGGGATGTTTCTAGTTTCGCCGACATATTGAATGTTGCAATAAAATAATTATAGTTGAGCACGTATCATTACTATTTCTTTTGAGATTTTGATATTTTCTAATGATGTGAAAGGGTATATCATTACCTTTCAAATGATATCAAAATTATTTCCGTGCGGTAAAGATTTATAAAGTTACAGCGCGAGAAAGACGCCGAGGCGAAGCCGTGTAACGGAAAACACTTTTCGAGAAAAACAGCGTTGAAGTTTGCGGTCCGAACGCGGAGCTTAGTCAGTTAGTGTAGCGCGCGTACGCGCTAAATAAAGTGTTACAGAAATCAAAACCCCTTGGCAACGGCAATGTTGTGGATCGTGTTCGGAGTTCGAATATGAGTAGTAGATCATTCCTTTATAGTTTCCTGCCTGAAGAGCACTGTTTTCTGTTAGATTGAACACGCTATATAGACTTTGTACGTGTACACTGTACGCACTGTACATGTACAGCACACGCACGTACACTACATGTACACGTACAATGTACACAGTTCATTAGTTGTACATGTACAATCCAATGTACATGTACTAGACGTGTACAGTACTCTACATGTACATGTCCATCATGTATGATTGACATGTACATGTACGTATACATGTACATGTACTGTATTCTCAGTACATGTACCGGTATACATAACGTGCATGCACATGTACATGTACATGTGTAAAGAATCACCCCCCCCCCCCCCCACAGGCCACTTCGGGGTCAATATTTGTTTCTTTCTCTCTGTACCGGACACCAAACATACACCCTGGCTACATCCATTTATCTACTGTAAATTAGGGGCGTTATCCCTAGCCTGATTTCTCTACTGTAGTCCCTTTTTTTGTCATTGTAGTTATCTCTGCATTACTTGGATTTAATAAATAATCCCTTGCACCACAAGTTAAATTTTCCCGCATTTCCTAGTTTCCTTTTCTTTCGGTATGGCTCGACTTCGTTACACATGTACATGTACATGTACCGTACGTGCAATGTACTACTACAGTACTCTACATGTACGATGTTACAGTACATACTGTACGTGTACATACAGTGAACTCGATCGCATAGTACTGTACACGACGTGTAGCGACATGCCTTGTATGCTCCATCCACGGTAGCGTTACCCAGCAGCGTTCTGGGCATGAAAGCGTGCCGAGCATGTCTCCCCCACACCGTTGAGTATAGACGAATTCTGATACACGCACACGCAGTTTCCATAAAGCATGTGGTGAACGAAGGCAATGCCAGCACGCTGTTTAAATATGCAAATCAACGGGAGCATGTTTTGCACACGAAACCATTAGTGAGCGCTGTATGGGTATTTGTAACTATGTCACGTTGGTTGGTAATCGCACGCTATGCGCGCTACGCGCTCCAATGAAATGGCTGGATTTCCGTGAGACGTATCAAGTATGCTAACCAGACGGTGCTTCTTCACACGCAGCAGGGCCTTTGTCTATGTCTTTTTAACGGCTGTATTCATCGTATACGAGGTCAGGACGGTGTGACCTTTGTTGCAAATAGTACAAGGGGACTTTGCTCGTTCATTTGGTACCAGACACAAGACAGCAGCACCAGTCTAACTCCTCGAAAGCGGCCATTCAAATCGGAGTTTTCGACGCGAGCCGGCTTCCAAACGGAAGGAACTTTCCATTTTCTTGAAAACAGTACACAAACACTCCCCCGAAATCCTCGTTTTTTCAACATTTCGAGACAGATTTTGTAAAAATTCTTTGGACAACATCCTCTAATTTATTAACTTTCCGAAAATACAAAAATAATACATTGATTTTTAATCAAATTGTGAAGATACTTTGACTTAAGGCCTTGTTTACTCGAAAAGTGTTTTGGTGGGATATACCTCATGCTGTTATTCCAGGTCACAAATGTACTTTCACTTTTTTTCAATGAAAGACGCTTGCTTTCTGTACCACGACATGCGGTCACTAATAAACTTCACCAGTCCTTTCACTTTCATGATTATATATAATTTTCATTATGTTCAGGTTTAAATTTAAACAGAAAATCACTGCCAATACTCCCTTTATAAACCAATAGCATTCCCCTATGTGAAAATGATCTTCTGGGGTGATTAAGGATATTAAATCGCATTCATGAATGTATATCAAAGTAAAGCACTTAGGGCAGGCTAGAACAAGTTGAGGAAATTGCGCCCTCTGTTATCAGTTGATTTGCATATAAATCAAGTGCCTCAGATTTAAAATCAAATAAAATGTAAAATGAATATACCAAATATGATTTAAAGAAAATGGCCAAACGCGAAGCGTCCCAAGGAAAAGAAAGCCATGGCGAGCCAAACACGGCGCCTCCCAAGACATAATATAAAAAACATTAAAAAAAATAAAAAATAAAAAAGTTTGTGAAAATGATGGTGTAATCCCATTCAGTGGGACGCTTCGCAGCTCCCATGGTGTCGCAATAACATGTTTTCATGCCATCTGGGCAATCATCAGTTGCGGTAGTGATCTTGGCAGATCAGTTCATCTCAATATGGGTGTGCCGGTATAGAAATTGGTTGGAGTGGCCGGACTGGGTATTATTGGGTGATTTGTTCCTCAAATAAGGAGAGCAGATTGTCCAGGGTTTCAACTAGTTCCTCAAAGGAACTAGAATCGTCTGGGACGGGGGTTGTTGTTGTGGGCTTGGGAAGGTTAGCCCGGATGAACATTCCCGGAGGTTTTTGGCATTTTTAGTTAGCAATGAGGGTTGTGTTTGGGAAAATATCCCCGAGTTGTTCATTGCTTTGGAAAAGCTGCCAATGTTTATATTGTCTGCTCGTTGCAAATCACAGTGGTTAATCGCAGGATTATAGGTGGTGCTATGAAAACACCAGAGGTGCTGGCTTTGTTTGGGTTCCAGTTTGTGGTTTGTGAAGCAGGGGTCGATTTTTGGGAGATACATGTACATTGCTGGTTGAGCAAGTTTGATCTCGGGTTTCGAGTAGCCTCTGTTGGGTAGGAGTTTAAGGTTTTGACCGTTACTTCGAAGTCTTCACTGTTGTATTCCTTGCATATCGGAGACATTCTCCGTAGATGAATGCGTTGAATACATGAGGGGTTTGGGAAGACATAGAGTAGGTTTGGTAGGTTTCCGTGGGTTCTCGTCGAACCTTTGTGTGGAAACGATGACCTTTGAAATTGGTTCGGTCAAACGGGGAGGTCTCGTGGATAAGGTTGAAGTATATTAGGTTCACTTCTTGGATAAGGAACGGGCGGAAGTTTGCCAGGGGTATACATGTAGTTGGTTGTACAAGGGGTAGCGATTAGTGTGGGTAATTGGAAGGTACCCAGATAGCAAGCATACGTTGGGCCAACGTTGGTTAATGGTTGAATAGTTGGCCGAATATCGGGAATTACTGTGAAATATTGGCCCATTGTTGGGCCAACAACATAAAGTTTTCTTAAACTTAAAGAAAACAGTTGACCGTTGGCCCATTGTTGGCCCAATTGTTGCTGAAAATGACGGTCGGATTTCCTTATCGGCACGCCGTCGGCCCGATGTGTTTCGAACATCATGATTGTACTGAAAGTAGGCATATAAGTATAGCAAATGACGCATTAATTGACGCCAAAATAAAAAAAAGAAATTAAATGGTAAATGGCCCCTTTGGAATGTATAAACAAAATTATCAATGTGTAATACCATGATTATATAATAAAAGTTTTTAAACAATAAATTTAAAATCATTCCATAACATTGGCATGGTCCGTGCCTAAAAAATGTACTGCAAAATGTTGGCGCGTACGCAACGGACAACTGGCAAGTGGCCAAGAATTAGCCGTTATACATTCGTACACAATACGCAGTACACGTACAGTGTACATGTACAGTACATGTACATGTACATGTATGTACATGTGTGTACTGTACATGTACAATGACGGGTTGTACATGTACAGTACATGTACAGTACACTGTATACCGGCTGCACGTGCTGCACGCAATGCATGCAGCTCATTCATGCAGTAATCAGTACATGTCCTGCATGCTGTCTCTGCTGGCTGTCTGCGCTGAAGTGAAGATTCAATCACTAAGAAAATCGAGTTTCTCTGCAACCGATCAACCGAACTAGCTCACGAGGACCACGATACTTTTGAGGTGCATGCTACATTGTTGAGATGAGGTGCGTAAAACGTTTTCAACCAATTTCTTAAAGCCATGCAAACCATTGGTGATACAGGCTAGGCTTAGGGCAAGGCTTATTTTTCGGATACAACTACAAAAAGTACACTGAAGTAGCGTTAAATTAATACTGCGGGGATGTACAAAGCATCTTCTTATTGGACAAAGAGAAGGAAATTAAGGGGTAGAGTTTCAGAACACATCAATGACATAATTGAAAGTACTCGCAACTGGCAAAGGCCAGGCAGTGGTCAGGGTACTTTTGGCCAAGGTATACTTTCGAGCAATGGCGAACTAGGTCAAGGTCATTCTCTTTCAGCGTTAGTGTCCGATGAGTCAGTAACAGTACAGACCGCATGTGAATCTGATGAAGAACACTCAAACTTAAGCAATGTTGAGCATGCAAGTGCATCAGATGTCTCCCTTGGCCCTGCTTGTAGCACCAGCAGTAACCAGTCATTTGACCACATACTTTTGCTTCCTGAAGATGTACAAATGTGCCATTGCCAAGATAACAGTCATAAACATTCTAAATCTAATACTATTACTACTAGTACTACTAGTACTTTCAGTAGTACTAGTAGTAGTAGTAGTACTAGGCCTACTCATTGTAGTACATGCAATAGAAGCATTGCTAATAATAGTAATTCTGGAAGTGAATTTAACATTGACGAAAGTATGATTATGACTATGACTAGTATGAGTAGATCGGAAACAAAGTTGAAAGACGATATCAAAAATTGGGCAATACAAACAAATATTCCTATGTCGGCTCTTGGAGCACTACAGGAAATACTAAAGGTTTACTTTCCTTCCATGCCAAAGGATCCACGAACTTTGTTGAACACAAAAACATCTCTTGCTGTAAAAGATATTGCTGGAGGCCAGTATTATTATTTTGGAATCGTAGATAGAATCAAGGACGTTCTTCAGTCACATGTTGAGTTGCATGATGAATCATCCCTATATTTGCAAGTGAATATTGATGGATTGCCTCTATTTAGAAGCTCTAGTACACAATTTTGGCCTGTCTTAGGTCGTTTGATGGGTTGCAAAGAGCCATTCATCATTGCTTTGTTTGTGGGACAAACCAAACCAACCAATGTTTCAGAATACTTGCATGATTTTATTGAAGAAGTTGTCAGACTGAACATTGAAGGATTTGATATGGATGAAAAATGTTTCATCAGTGATATGTGACACACCAGCCCGAGCGTACATCAAGAGAGTGAAGTCACACAGTGGTTATCATGGTTGTGATAAATGTTGGGTTGAAGGGGAATGGGAAAATAAAATGATATTTCCACAAATTGATGCAAAACTCAGAACTGACGATGAATTCCTTAAAATGGCAGATGAGCTTCATCACTTAGAACCATGCCCATTAAATTGCACTGGCATTGGCTTAGTTTCTGCCTTCCCGCTTGATTACATGCATTTGGTGTGTTTGGGTGTCACTCGCCGGTGAATCTCAGAAACAGTGTTCCACGTGAATTTGCAAGACGCCCACGGTCCTTGAAGGAAATCGATCGGTGGAAAGCAACTGAATTCCGTCAAATACTATTGTACACTGGGAAACTAGTTTTGAAGCGAAGGGTTTCAAAGGAGGCTTATGATCACTTCCTACTCCTTTCTGTTTCAATGCATATCCTCCTGAATCCAGGACTTTGTCAGCTGTACAATGACTATGCACACAAATTACTGGTACTGTTTGTGGAACAGATGGGTAGTATTTATGGAAGGGGCCAGTTTGTTTACAACATTCATGGACTCATTCACTTAGCGAGTGATGCTAAGCGGTTTGGCACCCTAAACAATATTTCAAGCTTTCCATTCGAAAACTTTCTCCAGAAACTAAAGAAACTGGTAAGGAAACCATCGTATCCTCTCGTACAGGTTGTGCGTCGGCTTTCGGAAGACAGACTGGCTCATTCTTGTGACAAAAACGAGCAGCCTTGTGTAAAAAGAGAGCACTCAAATGGTCCTTTGCCTCAATTTATCCAACCCTATAATACTAAGCAGTACAAAGAGCTTCATTTAAGCTCATGCGTCATCACATTAACTTGGAAAGACAGTTGCATTAAAGTTGGAGATGGTGTTGGGATCGTACGCAACATTTTGTTGGATAACCAGATAATTGTCATCTATGAACTTTTCAAAGAGGTCAATAATTACTTTATAACCCCTTTGCCATCGGGCTGTCTTGGCATACACAAGGTAAATGGGCTAGATGTTGTACTGCATACATGCTCCATGGCTGATATTAGATGTAAGTGTGCAATATTCCCTTGCAGACGGGCCCACTTGGTTATAGCCTTAAATCACCAGGTCTTTTGAATTTTGCAGCTGAAATTTTCATATACCAAAGTAACATTAGTTTCAGGAACGAAGTAAAGGCATCAAAGTCATTTGACCACTAGTAATTTATAAATTTGATTTTTTTTTATCCCATCTGGCATGGTTTTTAGAAATTGGTGTGTTGAAAAGATCTGTAGAGGTAAAGATGTAAATATCCTCAATCTAATGGAAGATTGTAATAATAATATCATGTCACTCAGTATCTATGCAGTGGTCGAGTTTGTTGGAGAGCAGTCGGTTGCATTAGCAGCAGAGAGCTGGTTGATAGACAATGAGGCATCTGTTATGTGGCCGCCTTATAAGTCACAGTCGAGAGTAGACAAAGCAGTGCAGAGACATGAACCACCAACAGATGGGTATCAGAAGTTTCCATGCCGTGTTTTGTCCAAAACTGGTAAGTTTTTAACAGGGTAGAGGCAGTTCATCTTGCTTCGCAGGTTTAACCCCCACATTCATCAGAATGCCAAACAGGCCCAAACTCAGTACATTCCTGTCACCAATCCTTCTACACTGTACAAATATTGTATAGCCCTCAGTTTTGTAATTGAACACCATTTACATTCTTAATTGATAATAAATGCATATGGTCTATCACTTTATATGGGGAGTGTCCAAAACTGATAATTCACGATTGGAAGTTTACTGCTAAGCAATATTGACGAAATATTTATAACAAAATGTCGATGCTGGCATAGCATTTATATTTCTTTTCTCGTTGTTTTGATTTTGAAGGCTCATATGAAAAAGGCTTATCAAAAGTGAGGAAGGCAGAGGAATGTTCAGATTTATCCACAGATGCTGAATGTGCTGGTATCCCTTAGAAGAGGAAATCAAGGTAATAATTCAAACCAAGTTTAGATGGGCAATGAAGCTTAAAACAAAACACGATGTTAGTAGTCTTAATCAAATAACTTACTGAATATAAATTGTGATAATTTGTGCCAGTAAAATTGTTGTAGCTTGTTTAAGTCTTGGGAATTTGAATTTTGAGATTGTACTTTCCCTTCACAGTTTGATGGTTAATGATACAACTGTACAATACATCTGTAAGAAGCCACCACTGTTTGCTTTCCCACGGATTGAATATTCTATGTAATATTAATTCCAGGACTTGGCTAATTTGAGTTGGAGCTGCACCACTGAGGTAGTGTGTGACACAATGGACTTCTTCGATTTTTTAAACAAATTTTCTAGGCCAAACCCACGTTATCAAGATCAAGATTCCTCTTCTGGCGAGGACAGCCCTGGCCCATCACACATTCAGAGAGGCAATCAACAAAAGCACCACCCGGCTGCAACGTGTGCTCAGAAGACACCTCCACGAACACTACCCTCTCCACCCACATCCTTGATCAGTCATCATCAGTGGCCAGCTCCGGTTTGTTCAGGTATTTTTCTTATCATGCTATGATAACAAGTGTTTTTGTAGACGGCCTTTTTTGGAGGGGCACGGCAGGGAGTTTGCTATCATGCTGTTCATTTGTTCCCAACATGTAACACTAATTTTGGGCATGTCCATCTCAGCAACAAATCAGATTTACAGTGTCCTAAATCCTCAAAAAATGATTTACTGATTGGTAAACCTTACAGATCTCAATGTGCTTTGGAAACAGTGTAAAACCTTAACATTATTTTTTTAAAGTTAGTATTGGATGAGATTTGAAGTTTGTATTGATTTGTTTTTGTGTTTTGCATTTATATATTCCTGGTCAATGCACATAGCAACAGAAAAAAATATTGACTGTGATTGAAGAGGTCAAGATGTTTCAAGCAGGCAACAGGGCAATGCTAGTCAGCATCTGCAGAAAGCTTGACAACAGTGTGCAGGGTAATACAGCTTCATCCAGTGGTCTTCCAGAGGAAGTAGTTCTTCCTTTGAAGTTGGTGAAGGACATGCGAGACCTTGAAACTACCCTGACCAACTTTGAGAAAGAGAAACAATTGGTAGGCTATCACTTTCCTTTTATAGCTATTTAGGGATGAACTTGTTTGGTTTTTAAAAAACAACTAAAAAAACTACATTCGTCTTTTAAGATTAAATCTAGTAGACCATGCAAAATAGTTTTTATATTTGCCTGCTCGTAGGTGACATACTTATCCAACATCGGTGGAGAAAGTCTGAAGAGCATTGTACGAAGAATCCTTACATGTGTCATCAGCAACGACCTAGCCCGACAGTATAACTGGGTTGGCAAAGGAACCAAGGAAGCATTTTGCAAGCTTAGGCTTGTTGCTGTCATCCACAGTAAGTGTTTGGATGGATGGTTTCATCTCATGAATCTCATGGGGGTAACATTTAAAATAATGCCTTTCCAATATTTGGCCGTTCACTTTGAAATTGATGAAAAACATCTTGGCAATTATTTTCCAGGAGCTGTTCAAAGAAACCCGTCAGTGCAGTCAGCCACCAATGCCGAAATCGATGAGGTGATCAAAGTGTGGCTTCGCTACTCAAAAGACAGAAACGGTGGCAGGGCAGCAAGACGAGCAGCAGCTATTACTGTACCTGAGGCTGCAATCTTGATGAACTATCCACAGAGGAATACAGCAGCAGCAGTGACAGGGAATGAATGTTGATCAATGGTGTTTCATGAAAAGAGGCATTCTTCATGAGAACATTTTATGTAGACTTATTCAAAGGGTTTTGTTTTGTTTGTTTAGATGACATCTTGATACATGTAGCATTATTTTGTGTTATTATTCATTTGATCCCATTATGTTGAAAATCTCATTTTTTTGTGATGAACCCCAAAAATTGTCAAAGTCGTGATTTTCAACCAGTTGAATGGCGCGGCCAGTATGGTTTGGTGCATAAAGCCTGATCTATATTTCATTTGTCATTTGAAACACTGGTACTTGATGAATAACAGTGCTCAGTAAAACCTCAAGATTTCATCTAAAAGCCTTTACTTCCAATTACGAATGCAAAGTGGAAGTCAAAACCATTAAGTTTTGCTCCAACCAAAGAAGCCTTTAAAGTATCTATAACCATTTTTAAACACCCTTCGTGTATCTTTTCTTGTAAAATTTTGAAAATGTAAATGAAACTTAAAACAAAATTTGCTTGCCATACCATTAAAAAACTATTTGAGTTAGTGGTAATGCTGAAACAGCTGTAAACAGTATTTTTGATATTCATGTTTTTGATTACTTTTCAGAAAAATCTAAACTCCTGGAGATTTCACTTGATGAGAAGTTAATAGAGGGATTTTGAAAATGATTTGCTGTTTTCCGCAGAATTAAGTATAGTTGTTGTGTTGACAAAAGTTTATTTTATCATATCAGAGGCAATAAGGCAATTACTTGCTGTTTACTTGTGAAAGTGTTGAAAAGTATTTTTATTTGCTTAACTTACTGTGACAAAGAAATATATTGCCATACCATTAAAACACTCTCTTTGAGTAAGTGGCTATGCTGAAACAGCTGTAAACAGTATTTTTGATATTCATGTTTTTGATTACTTTTCAGAAAAATCTAAACTCCTGGAGATTTCACTTGATGAGAAGTTAATAGAGGGATTTTGAAAATGATTTGCTGTTTTCCGCAGAATTAAGTATAGTTGTTGTGTTGACAAAAGTTTATTTTATCATATCAGAGGCAATAAGGCAATTACTTGCTGTTTACTTGTGAAAGTGTTGAAAAGTATTTTTATTTGCTTAACTTACTGTGACAAAGAAATATATTGCCATACCATTAAAAAACTCTTTGAGTAAGTGGCTATGCTGAAACAGCTGTAAACAGTATTTTTGATATTCATGCTTTGATTACTTTTCAGAAAAATCCAAACTCCTGCTGGAGATTTCACTTAATGAGAAGTTAATAGAGGGAATTTGAAAATGATTTGCTGTTTTCTGCAGAATTAATTATAGTTGTTGTGTTGACAAAAGTTTGTTTTATCATATCAGAGGCAATAATGCAATTACTTGCTGTTTATTTGTGAAAGTGTTGAAAAGTACTTATATTTGCCTACATTGTTACAGTGACAAAGAAATATAACGTTTGATAGCCCTTAATCTTTTGATTGAAATATAATTATTGTTAGAAAATTGTGAATGAATCAGTTGAGAATTAGCATGCAGCCAATTTAAAGACTTATAATTATGCTGTAATAATTTTAATGAATAATCATAAGAAAAGCAGAGGTCCAATCGCTCATTTAATAGAAATATTGAATATTTGTTTTATGATCATTGGTCCATTCATCCATAAAGATCCGAAAAAATCTTAGAAACAAAGAACGTAAAGGCAGTATCTTTTCTCTCTGTTATAGCGTGTCATATACATGTATAGGTTAGTCCCAACCCTCCCCATCACAGCATTTGAAATAACATGCATCTTTATAACTCAAGATAATACACAGGTACCAAAGAATATGCTTTTATGTTGGCTATGGAAAGGCCCCTGATAGGCCCAACTGAGACCCAACAATCGGCTACACACAGCACAGTATTGGCCCAACCTTGGCCAAATGTTGGCCAACGATATTAATGATTGGCCCGCTGTTGGCACCACTGCTACTCGACAATCGCTGAAGCCTCATTGGCCCAACCATTAAAATGTTGGCATTGGCCCAATGATGGACAAAGGTTGGCCATTCTGTATAAGTAATCGGCCCAACGTCAACCCAACATGTTGGCCCAACCGTGTGCCAATGAGCAAATCCAAATCGGGCCAATATGGCACGCCGGTGTTGGGCCAACATTGAAATACTACGTTGGCCCAACGTAAGCTTGCTATCTGGGTAGTTAGTTGCCACATTGCGAGTGATATTGGTTAGTGTAGCAGAGGTGGGAACACAACTTCGAATCGCACAACCTCGACCGTTGCCAATGTAATTTTCTTCAATGGAGAAAGATTTACAATGGTTAGGTTTGTTGTGATATTTTCCCTGTCCTCCGCTACTAACGTCAGTAGACTGGCTGTACATGTATATGTACAATGTTACAATTAGAGCTATGGCGGGAGAGGTTTGCCCTGTGATATATTACGTGACTCGCAATATTGTCTCTCTTTTGAAGAGTGGATAGTCTTGAAAAAGACTGTTGGGTTTGTCACGTTGGTAACCGCCTCAGGAATCTTGCTTAAATAGGACTTCATTGCACTTACTCTGTGATGCGGATGAGTCCAGGGGTCGTTGAGCGCTGTTTTCTTCCGCTGAGTCTTGGAGATGGCCAGTTAGTTGAGTGTTTGCATCCTCGCCTGTTGCGGTTTGAGCGGAAGCTGAGATTGCGCCGATACGAGGTGGCAAGGCTGAGGGGTTGCGCTGGGCTATTGCGGACGTGGGTGTAACTTTAGTGTAAAGGGGAATGAACACACTAATTTACTCTTGGGCTGAGATGGCGGTACAGTATTTTATTGATGTACAAGACAGTGTACATGTATATGTACAGAGCTATGCTTGAAAGCCCAAGTTGAAAGGTGGAGCGCTAAGAAAAGTGATGTGGCTCGAATGAAGGTAGCAGGAGAAGTGAGAAATAGTCTTAGGAGAAAGAATTGGTAGATTGAGAAACAAACAAGTCAGGGTAGCTTTCTAAGAAAAAATGATGACTCATAGTCAGGAGTGCAACACTGGACAGAGCACTGACCACTCAGGGTCATTGGTCAGCCTCACTGGTGTAAAACAATGTGTGCAAGTAATTGCTTGAGGCTGTACAGTGTAAGTGTAGGTCCAGGAAGTAGTGAGTAACAACAATTCTTTGAAATGGTGGACATGTGGCAAAACAATTACACGGTGTCTTATGTGGAAATAAGGACATACAGTATTGATCAGCAAATTGAAAAAAGTAACAGAGGAAAATGCATATAAGGAAATATAATCAATGTCTGTAATGAAACGCTACATAACCACATCTCCGGAAATGCCATGCGGGATCTTTTGGCCATAAGTGTGGTTTGTCGGGAATAAACAATCGAAGGTTTGGCGGGAATTGTGAAATTCTCACCAGTGTGTTTCTTTTGGTGCAAAAAATAGGCAAAACTGGGGTTTTCCTTTCGGAAAGGAAAAAAGGAAGGTTAATTGTATGCCTTTTTCGCAGAAACATAGGGTTTGGACAGGGGTGGTTGGAGCATCGGTGGTGGTGTTTGTGGGAGGGAATCACGGGAAGATTCCCTCTGCGGGTTGGTTCGGGTTGGTTTGGTTGGTGGACGAAAATGGTTGTGTCTTCCTTACCCGTCGGGTATTGGGAAGAGGTCTGTAGATGGGAGGTTTTGTTACCATACTGTAAACACACAATCCAATGACAGTCATTAGAGAGCAATTCTTATCCACCAAATCAAAGAAGAATCTCCTTATTAACAATGCTTCCTTATACAGTGTAATATCACGTCAATCTACTACCAAGCAAGTCAGTCTTGTAATTATCATACTGGTGCTCCAAATTAGGGTTACAGGGCCAACTAAAGTTCGGTATGATATGCACCGTATGTACATGTATAGACTGTACATGTACATGTATATAATTATATGTACACTGTATAATTATGGGCCAATTGGTGTGTACCTGTGTACCGAGTACAGAGTGCCAGGAAGCATATTAGCCTAACCGCAACAGATTCGCCTTGCAATTTCAGGTTCTCGCCTGGAGCTTATTCCAGGAAATTTCTTGAGGTGGCTCTAGTTATCTAACTTCTGCACATCGGACAGTGATTTTTTTATCCCGTCCCTGCGTGCGGTATAAATTGCACGTGGCATGTCTTTTGGAACACTCAACCACGCCGAAAAAAGTTAAGCCAACCATAACAAGTCAGTGCATTGCTTTACTTTGGACAACAAATTAAAATGGTATCTGTCACTTTCAGTCACTTTCCAGTATTGCCGATGTGTTTTCAAGTGGGTCTTTTAAGATGACCATGCATTTGAATGTAATTTGAGTACCTTCAAGGATTCGGGTTTTACTTCATCTTTTCCGTCCGCATACTCTAGCACTGGTCTCCAGTCACCACTGCTCCACAACAATGTGGATGGGAATGGTTTTTCATGGTGGAGAACATATGAGGATCCAGCCATTTTTTGAAATCATAGAGAAATGTCAGTTCCTCTACATGTCCCTCAGGTGTGTAACTGGTCCTCAGGCTAGCATACAAATCTGCAATCCAATAATTAATGTCAAAAATAAATAATAGGGAATAAAAATTGGTTGGTTAAGCCTTCGTTGCTCTATGGGTAAGCATTTTAAATGCCCAAGATAACATCGGAAAAATCAGAAAACATCCCCGATGTCCTTCTAATTTACAACAGTTTGTAGATGGTCATGATAGAATTCTCATGTTGAAATCTTACGGTCTGTGATGCTGTTTTTCTCGAGAAATATTCACTCAAATATTAAGAAATAGTTCATCACTCACGAGTTATAAAACTTTTCTTACATGACTATCATTCTCCTGAAGACGAGCAGAGTATACCGTTCGAAACGTCGAGTTCCTCCAGTTCTTTTCAGAACCACACTTACTCACAAAAGAGAATATACACGGTGTCTCCGCAAACCTATTTATCCTGATATTCTCACCATGCAAACCTTCAAATCTCATTTATATTGTGCTCCACAAGTAAAGCAGCAAAACAGATGACATATCGGTTTTTATTTTCCCTGAAGCAATTGTCCAATTGTTGATATAGCGTCATGAAGAGGTGTCTTCTGTTTAAAAACAGTGTCCTCAGCAGAACATTGATTGTAAGATTGGGATCATGAGGAAATTGCCTTTCATGAGGAAAATGTCCACAAAAACAACGGGGACTTTTTTCCTGTCGGCACATCAGTATGTACTAAAAAAAATCAGATTGAAATAACTACTGCAGTACAGTACAAGTACATATGCTATTTAAAAGGAATCGTGCATACATACATACATATTTCATCCATTCAATTTACGTTATCTAACTATTTTCTTTATGGAAATGGGCCAATTAGATTTGAGTTACACTGAAAGTTAAATGATGACAATGTTATTTTGTTGTTATCCATGGATTTGGGGCAAATCCATGGGTAAGGCATGTTTTTCTCTTGAATATTGGGATGTTGTTTATGCTTGGAAACTGACTAATCTCAACCCACATAATTGTGTATAAGATGCTACTAAACACCAAGCGATTTTTTTGATTCGGTGTGGTTTTCTAATGTACTCACAGTACTGCACATGTACATGTTTTGTACATGTACAGTACATCACGCTGTCCATATACGCTGTCTAGAGCCTCCACAAGGCATGGCCTTGAGTTACAAATTACTGGAAAGGCATGGGCTGGCCAGATACTCATCCTGGACAGATTATATATACGAGCAAACTGGCAGCATTGCGAATTCCTTTTGTTGTCCATAAATCTTCTTAATCACCTGTTAGATGAGTTCGTAGCCTTGTCATGTGCTGTGTTGCCTTATCTGTCGTGACCAAATGGGGGATATTGGTTTCACTCTGGTCCATTCCATCGATGATGACAGCAAGGCATTCCTCTGGGTGGTCCCTGGCATGGGCTCTACGACGATGATACTCATCTCTCTCTAAACTTATGGATTCAAATAATTGTAACCATTTGCACAAGCTTTAAAAAATGATATGGTCATCGGTACTCGCGATAATGACACGTATTCGCAAGCGTATTTGCACTGATGATAATTATATGGAACGATGTATGTAAATGTTTACCAGTGCTTTAGACCGTTAATTTGACACTTACGTGAGTTGCTGGCTATGAGTGTCTTTCAGGGCCTTCATCTTTTGTCGTAGCTCATCGTTCTTTGTACTGTGGAACTTCTCGTCCAACTCAACACACGTGCTACATTTAGTAAACTCAGAGCCCTGTACATGATGGATACAATAATAACTTTCACTATCATACTCATTCATCTTCCGTTTGGGGTGTTTGGGCTTTCGGGTCCAAGCATTCGGAGTACTTGGATAATGGAGCCAAGTAGGCCTAGTATTAACATTTTCATAGTAAACAAAACTGTGATCTACTGGTATCGTCACCGAATTGTTCGAATATATTATTAGATAGTAGCAGCATGCAAAATTATATTTACCTTTCCCAAATGGGAAAAAACGGGTTCGGGGGAAAAAACCTCCACACGTGAGCGAAATTACCATAGGAGATAATATCATTGTGCATTGCACGCTCCTGAATAAAGAATTAAAAACATATTGATAGCGAAAATGCAGTAAATACAAAGAGCTGCAATTAATACTCACATAAATCTCAAATAGATTAGCAGGGAGAAACTGTGGATTACGCGTCTCCGAACCTCATGGCCTCAACATGGAGGAAAGGAATGACTAATCCTCACTTAATTAATCCCTGTTTTCTTTCATCCCTTTCCGTTTAATCTCCCAACTCCTTCCTGTCCTTTTTGAACCTCCCACCGTTTGTTTTCCCTTTGATCTCCTCTCACTAGGTGTAAATTTGCATCCCGCTCCATTCCCTTTTGTCCTTCCTCTGTCATGTGTGTCAGGGCTTTCCTTCCCCGACTGCATGTCTGTGTACATGTCTTTGTCACTTCGCCTTTAAGAAAGGTCCTGCTAGGATCGAAACGTCAGGCCCTCTGACATAATATGTTATGGCGCTAACTTTATACAAGCTATTTACATGCACTTCATCCTATATGCACAAGGCCTCTCAGCAGTCTGTCTGCTAAAATGCACATGGTTGAAAAAGAGATCATGTTTTCAAAAATCATGTCTAGCCGAGGTTCAATTTGCCATCATGTCTATACAAAATAAACTTGGCATAACAACGAATACATACCGTACTAGCTGACTTTCAACCACAGGTCAAATCATTTCAGTACTCTCGTGTTTTCAGACTTCATATTTAAAATTTTGCAAACTTCATGCATCATGACGTCTTGTAGAAAATGCAAAATGTCCGCCTTGCCCATGGGTGCTGTGATATATGGGTATGTTTACTTTCCTAGCTCGTGAAATTGAAATGTAATTCATCCACTCACCTTAAATTCCGTCACCATACGTTGGTAGACCTGCTTTTTGTTCCATGTCGGCGGCAGATTTATGACACTCTTATGTGGCATAAAGTCACCATCCACCCAAAACCTCTGTGGTCCTGGACTTAAGATGGCTTCGCCCTGCATTCCCATGTTGGTTTGCCTGATAGTATTACGGCATGCCTCTGAACCTGTCCGATTATAAAGTTGCGTTGATCGCTTTCGTTCATGGCCTCAAATTCGTCTCGGCTCTGGGTGATGTCATTTATGCTGATTGACTTAATGCATTGTTTTGAGCAGCATTCCTTCCGAAGAGTTTCAAGCGGCCCTCTGCTGAAAGATTTCCAACGAACAGCCTGTCAATGTGCTGTTCGAGCGATCCATTGCCGCGAGTAGAGTATGATGACAAATGCACGATATATTAGAAAAGACTTAAAGGTTTGCATGGTGGAAACAATTATTATTAATTGGTTTGCGGTGACACCATGTGTATCATCTCTTTTAAGACTGAGTGTGGCTCTGAAAAGAGCCGGTGACAGGAGTCTCCTGACGACGAGCAGAGTACACACTGCTGGAAACGTTGAGTCACCGGCTCTTTTCAGAGCCACACTCAGTCTCAAAAGAGATGATACACTTGGTGTCACCGCAAACCAATCAATAATAATTTACGATATATTCAAAACAAATCCCGGTGTGTAAGGTCCGAGCCAGAACAGTGTTTGTTACAGGCTGGAGACTCGGCATCGAGACGTGTGTATCAAACCTGTCTACAATTGCAAGATTTTACATTTTACCAAACGATATTTAAAAGAAATGTTGATTTTCATGTGTTCACACTTTCGATAAAAAAAAGTTATTTTATCAAAAGCCGTTTTCATGACAAGGGCGTCCGCACTGCATTTACTGCTCACACAAAAATAGTCTTATATTTAAATCAACGTTTCAATCTGTCAATCCTTTTCATCATAGCAAATAAAAAGGTTAACTTCAATTATCACGCAGGTGTTGGTACCTTAAAAGATTTCAATTAAGTGTTTAATGCTGAGTTATGATTATACATGATATGTATTAGGGACATGATTTCAAAATGAATTATTTTGACAACCTCATCCATCATACACGTCTTTTCATTTCTTTCCCCCAATTTTTTTTTTTCGCTTGGTTTAAGAAATCATAATGCATGTATTCAAAGATTTCTGCGCGTCCAGTATGGTTTTTGTGTCATGAAAATAATGCATTGAATTACATTGTGTTCCACAAAATCATGCGATTGGGAAGTACCGGTAAGCAACCATTTTCATAGATATGTTGTATGGTTTGTATTCACTGGGCGTTGTTACAAAACAGGAAAATCATTAACGATTCTGACAATGACCCTCCTAATAAAAAAATGCAGAAGAACGAAATAGTAGTAGTAGTAGTACTAGTAGTAGTAGTAGTAGTAGTAGTACTAGTACTAGTAGTACTAATCAAATCTACCCGATGGGCCAATCGAAAATCCAAGATGGCGGCCATTTTTAAAGATGGCCGCCAAAATAGCCACTCGAAGTTGATGTTTGGCATAGAACTATTAGTCGTTGTCCGATTTGCACGATTTAAAGAAGAATGAAACCCAGAGAAAATAGTTGGCTTATCTCTTTGGTTGATAAAACCAACCTACAATTACCCATGTGCAACTCACCTACGAGTTTTATAAAGAGGGAAAAATCATGGAATTCGGTGGTCGAATTCGCGTTCCCTCAACCCGCCATGCTTTTGAAATTCCCGGAAGGTCACTGCGGGGGGTATGACATCACGGCGGAGACGACCCTGTCTGATTGGTCAGTTAGGCTTGTTCAATCATTTTAATTTAAACTACAAATATTAATCAACATTTCAAAAAGAATTATACCTCAATGTGTGAGAAAATAATCTTATAATCCTTTGCAGATTTATTGTTTTTCGCTTTGGTCATTATTTGAATTATTCTTGGGGATTGATTTACAAACACTTTCACGGCTTCCTGATTGCATATACGTTGCACGGACTGTACATGTACAGTGCACGTACAATGTACACGTTGTGTACTACATGTAATGTACAGTACATGTACACACTGTACTACTGTACTGTACACGTGTACAATGTACACGTTGTGTCCTACTTGTAATGTACTACTGTACACGTGTACATTACGTTGGTATCTGTAGCAAAATAAACACTGCGCAATTTTGGTTCTGTTTTCTTGATCTTCGCCGAATGGCGCCCTGTTATAACAGCTAAACAAGTAGGCCTAAAATAACTTAGGGGCTGAGTTTAATAAAGGTCCGACAACTATGACTGGGAGCCCACTGTGTCCGGCTTTTGTTTCAGCTCGCGTAATAATAGGAAAATACGAGAAATGATTCAAGAGATGGTCGATGATTTGGAGAGATTTCAGTTGTACACGTGAGCGAAACTGTGTGGAGCATAGTGGGGGTCAGGGGTCATGCACTTCCCAGCGTATGCTATGCACACTGGGTGACAGGAGTTGCGGTCAGCGACCAGGGAATAAACAGTGTGGGCGACTGGAGTCGCGTTCCGATAACGTGTAAATTAGTCCTAGCTCCATGTTCTTGTTGCAGCACAAATAAAAATACGGCACGGTACGTATATCCCCCCTTCTTCCTCCATGGTATTGGTACAATACATGTATATCCATGGAGTTTACCCTCCATGAGTTACAGATAAGCGGTCTGCGAGAAAGACTAGGCAGAACGTGCATGTGAGAAAAATCACGCTAGCACCAAAACGAAAACATACATCAAAAGTCGATCGTATCATACAGGAAAAACATCAAAATTAACTCAACTTTCTGCATTCCAATGCGGCAATTCGTGAAGCTGTCGATGAACGTGATGCCACCGCTGGTCGATGTGAAAATACTGAAGGAACGGCATGTTCTTTCAGTATATTTCTCGGCCTCGAGCCGGTGAGTTTGGCCCGCAAGTCAATCTCGATCCCAACTCCTCCTCCGTGAAGTGATCGCTTCAAATCACGTCATTTCGACTATATTTGTAGCCGACATTGAGAAATTTTTCTACTTTTATGGCCGCAGCCCACTCCCCAAACAACTCAGGTCTCTTGGCCTTGTTAGGAACTGCATGGAAAGATTTCCCTAGCTTTTTTCCGCTGGCATTGTTACAACCAAAAGCCTGGCAGTACACCATCGTTCATGCTCGCGAGTGTATATAAACTGCACGCAGTATACTTGTGTTGTGTACACACATGTTGTAGGGATACGTCCGTCCGGGCCCATGCGGGGGTTGCCCGTCATTATGTCATACCCCCCGCAGTGACCTGCCGGGAATTTCGAAAACACCAGCACCACCACCACCACCAGCACCACCACCAGCACCACCACCACCAGCACCACCAGCACCACCACCACCAGCACCACCACCACCACCAGCACCACCAGCACCAGCACCACCAGCACCAGCACCACCAGCACCAGCACCACCACCAGCATCTCCACCAGCACCACCACCAGCATCTCCACCAGCACCTCCACCAGCACCTCCACCAACACCTCCACCAGTGCTACTACTAGTACTTGGACCTGACAAGTCACCCTTTTTTACGAATTTTGAAATTTTAAGGGTCGGGTGACTGTAAGGTCCAAGGAAAATGGGTAAATTCCCCCCCCCCCCCGGTTGAATATACCTGTGTGCACTAGTCGATAAGTAAAGTAGTAGTAGTACTACTAGTACTACTATTAAGTATTACTATTAGTACTAGTACTACCCAAAGTAGTAAAGAAGCTCGCCCCCATTGGAATCATGGGGGGGGAAGGTCTCGCTGGACTCTGTGGCGAAAAAGAAATGTTGAAGAACATATGCAAAGGAAGTTGAATTTGAAGGACATGGTGGAGAGAGTACTAGTAGAAGTAGTTGTAGAAGTACTAGTCGTAGTACAGACAGCTGCAGCAATGATCCAAGATGGTTGTGCAAATCTCCTTTGGCTGCTGCAAATTCAAACGAAACTGAATTGGATGATAACCTTTCTCAAGTGTCATTGCAATTGGCTGCCAATCTGTGTGAAGAATCTGATGACAATTACCTCTCTCACCCAGTGGCAGAATCAAGAGATGATAGTGTTTCTACTGATGTGGGTGATATTCCAGTACTATCAGATTCATTACATGAAACTGAAAGTGACGGGGATGTTTTTTTCTGATGGGTACTACTCACCTCTATCATCTAATACTCTCAGTGACAATGATACTACTGATAGTGACATGGATGAACAGCTTACTGCTGATCTGGCTGACTGGGCATCAGATTCTCAAATCCCTCATTCTAAACTTAAAGGGCTTCTTTCTGTTTTGCGTCATTATTATCCCCATTTACCCAAAGACCAAAGAACACTCCTCCAGACTACCACTGCTTACAATATAGTCAATTTTGGTCTTGCTCGTTGTATTAACAAGCTGGTACAGTTTGAAGGAGTGGACCGAGAAATTCAGAGGATAAATCTACAGGTCAACATTGATGGTTTGCCACTATTTAAAAGTTCTAAAAGACAGTTTTGGCCAATCCTTGGTAGAATCATTTCTCCATTGGAAAGTGAAGCATTTATTATTGGTTTATATTGTGGAAATAGTAAGCCAATTGACATTAATCAATATCTGGCAGAGTTTGTGTCCGAAATGAAAGAGCTAGAGTCAACAGGTGTGCATATTGATACATTGAACAAGAAGGTTCAAATGTCATTGGTGTGCTTCATTTGTGATGCACCAGCCCGATCTTTCATAAAACAAACAAAACCTCATAATGCATATTATGGATGTGACAAGTGTATCCCGAAAAGGTGTTTTGGCAGGAAAAGTCACATTTCCTGAAATTTATTCTCAACTCCGCACTGATTCAGATTTCAAGGAAATGGTACATGAAGAACATCATAATGATCAAACTCCCCTTTCTCAGTTATCAGTTTGATTAGTGTCACAATTCCCCTTAGACCCAATGCATCTTGTACATCTGGGTGTTGTGAAACGCCTGATTTGGAGTTGGATCAAGGGTCCCATTGTAAATGGGTGCCGCATCAGTTCAAATATCTGTCGGCAAATTTCAGCCTCCCTTACTTCCTGTCACCCATTTGTTCCTCTGGAAATTCCGAGAAAATGCAGATCTTTCAGTGAATTTGAAAGATGAAAAGCCACTGAATTCCGTCAGTTTATCATTTACTCTGGAGCTGTGGTTTTGAAAAGAAAGCTTCCAGAATCATATTACAACCATTTCCTGCTTTTTGCTGTTGCTATATTCTGTTTGTCAAGTTCACTGTTCTTGTCAACTCATTGTGACTATGCTGGTTTATAATGTCCATGGGCTTGTACATTTGGCTCATGATGCAATACTGTATGGCCCTCTTGATTCTTACTCTGCCTTTCCATTTGAAAGTTTCCTTGGAAGATTGAAGAAGATTGTTCGCAAGCCCCATAGATGTCTGCCCCAGTTATACGAAGACTTAGGAAACTGCAAGAAAAGGCTCTTCGGTACACTTTCCATCAAGACAACTACAACTTTTTCTCAGTCTCTCGCCTGATCCCTACTGGCTTACAGATATCTCACACCCCCAAAATTGGAAAACTTTCCCCCAACCTACAGAAAAAATGGATTCAAATTCTTTATAGTGCTTCCACTCAGCTCATCAAGGTCCTCTCTGAGCAATGTGAAATCACCCTTCACGCTGTCCACCAGGACATTGCTAATCTGGACTCCAAACTCCGCTCCAGCTGTTCTGAAAGCCAGTACAAACACAGATATCTCAGTGATGAGATTGAGAAAGGTCTCTCTAACCTCAATTCTGTTCTCACCGACATATGAAACAAGAAGATTGGTGGCCTTGTTGCCAAACCACGCAGACACGACCGCTTCAGACGCAGTCCCCAGTCTACACCTGTACCCCCCACTAACACTGTTGTCAACCTTTCCTCTCTAACTGACGCCGAGCATACGTTACTTTCCAAGGGCTTGAACTTTTGTCCAACTCCCCCCAAAGTTGACCAAGTAATGCTCAGTCAAGATCTCACTGAGTATTACCGCAGACTTCGTCAGACTGAGTTCTTCTTCGATTCTGGCTCCCGTAAAGAAGAACCTTTCCGAGTAAAAAGCACCTGGTCCCCCCCCCCCAAGAACCGTGTTCCAGCCCTTGAAACGTATGTGCAAGCAGTCAGTTCTCAAGTTTCCAACTCCTCTCATCTTACCCGTAAGCCCCACGACAATCTCCCTAGGGAAGAACGTCTTGCCCTCAACACTCTACGTTCCCGCGGTGACATCATTATCAAGCCAGCAGATAAAGGGTCAGCCGTAGTTATCATGGATCGCGAAAAATATATTGATGAAGCCAATCGCCAACTTAACAATCCCCAGCACTATAAATGTCTGGACTCTAACCCCACTGGCAAATTTTCAGAGCAAATTCAGGAAGTTTTGGATGACATGCGATCATGTGATCCTTTGAGTAAAAAAGCTCACAGATTTCTATCCCCGATCAATTGTAGAACTGCCAGATTCTACCTTCTCCCGAAAATTCACAAGACCAACAACCCAGGCAGACCTATCATCTCTGGCAATGGTTCACCTACGGAACACATATCTCTTTTCAACTCTGCTGTAAGCACTCTTCATAGACTCGAATGTTGCATTGAAGATGTGAAAACTTGGATGCGATCTAGTTCACTCAAATTAAATGATGAGAAATCTGACTTCATGTTATTTGGTTCTAAAGCACAACTTGCCAAAGTTCAAGTTCCTAGCATTCACATTGGTAATTCAGTTGTAGGTGTTTCAGCGGCTTGCCGTAATCTTGGTGTTTACTTCGATTCTAGTATGTGTATGTCTCATCATATATATAACACTTGTAAATCTGTCAGGTACGAACTACGCAATCTAGGGTTAATACGTAAATACTTAACTCGCCCCACTACTGAGAAACTTGTTCATGCGCTCATTTCATCTCGTCTGGATTTCTGTAACTCACTACTGTATAAATTACCCAACACACAACTTGTTCGTCTTCAAAAGCTCCAAAATGCTGCAGCTCGTATTGTTACTTTGTCTCCTGGTAGATCTCATATTACTCCTATATTACGTTCATTGCATTGGCTGCCTGTTGCTGAACGAATTAAGTACAAGATATTGTTGCTGGTTTTTCACTCCCTGTCTTGTGCTGCGCCGCAGTATAACAGTTGTTTGCTTAAGTATTACAAACCCGGTAGATGTCTCAGATCATCGGATACTTATCTGCTTGCAGTCCCACACGTCCATAATTTATGGGGTGAGTGGGCTTTCTCCCATGCTGGCCCTACCCTGTGGAATGTTCTCTCTCAGGAAGTCCGTAGTATGTCCTCCATATCGGATTTCAAATCCTCTCTCAAAACAGTCTTTTCTTTGATTCTGTATAATGTTGTTAAGCGCCTTGAGCGTCTTTGCAGACGGATTCTGGCGCTCTAGAAATGTCCGTTATTATTATTATTATTATTGACGTGTCCTCTCTATACACTAACATCCCCCAGGAAGAAGGCATTCAAGCTTGCTCCTCGGCCCTGGCCAAAGGAAAACAGTCTTCTCCACCCATCTCCGACATAACTACCCTCATGAGGCTATAGTGCTGGCCAAGAATAATGTCTCCTTTCTTGGCAAGCACTATCTTCAAGTGCATGGCACTGCCATGGGCACGCGCGTGGCTCCTTCCTTTGCCTGCCTCTTCATGGGTGATCTTGAGGAACGTATGCTTAGTGAGGCTCCATGCCGTCCCTGGATTTGGTGGAGATACATGCACTACCTCCAACATCATATACCTCATCTCTTGTAGAGTTTGTAATATTCAGTATTGTGGCGGTCTATTATCGGTGATCCGATACGCAGTCCTTCTACCCAAGCAACCTAGCTGAAGATCAATGCCAGCAGCCAGGAATGCAGGTCCGTTTGGATGGAGATATACCGCCCCATACGCGTAGCGGCATTCACCCACGCTCCTCAACCCTCGGGGTGGACAAGGACAGACAATTACACACAAGAGTCAATGTCTTCCATTAATGATTGGTATGAGTTTAATTGCAAAGGTTCATGTCATAATTATGATGGACCTCCCGTTTGATTGCACTACAATGATTATTAGCCTCCAAGTGATTGGTCCCTGAGCCTCTCAATGATTAGCTCTGTGAAGGGGTAGCCTCCCATTAGCTGCTACGGTAGGGTAGTGCTGGGCAGTACGGCAATGCCTGGCTGGGGATAGCCTCGATCCGAGTCCCGGGTAAGACCCGTACGCCTCTCGCGTTTCAGTGCGCCTCCATTCCCCGCCCTCGACCATTTCCCGTCGTGATCCTCCCGCGAGGCGGCGGGGAGAGGAGCGCACCCTTCCGGCTCCGCTGCGAGACGATCGGCCGATCGCCGTATGCCGTCCCGCCTCCAGTAGCCTCCACGGACTCCTAGCCTCCTTATGCCAGCCCGACTTCAACGCACCACCCAGCACACGCCCATCAGCGCGCGCAAGCTAGTTGGCCTACCGTCTCTTCCGCTATGCTGTCCTGTCCTGTCCGGTTCAGTGCCGTGGTGTGCCGTACAGTGAGTAGCTAGTGACATCCAGCGAGTGACCCCTAGCGAGTGACTCCTGGCACCAGCGACTGCCCCGGGCTTTATATAGGGCCCCAAGCCGCGAGTGCGCCCTCTATAGTCTACGCTGCACTATAATTTGCGCCACAGTATGTTGGCGAGACCAAAAACACCCTCAAAAAACGGATCCATGGCCATAGGTCTACTATCAAAACCGGTAAAATGGACACCCCTGTTGGGTATCACTTCAATCTCCCTGATCATTCGATATCAGATATGAGTGTACTGGGCATAGAATCCGTGTTAGCCGTGAGAAAATGTGGATGAAGCATCTTCGGACTATTCAACCACATGGTCTCAACATCCAGGAGGGTAATGACTAACACCATGCAGCTTTCTGATAATCCTTCCTTTGTGTTCAGTCCTTCACACTTCTCTCTTTGATCTTTCCCCCTCTTCTCACTAATCCCTACACTACTCCTTGCCCTTCTCTTTGATCTTTCCCCCTCTTCTCACTAATCTCTACCCTACTCCTTGCCCTTCCCTTTGATCTCTTCCTACCAGCTTCACTCTTTGTACTTTGTTTCTCATCCGTGTCTTTTCGTTCATTCGGGTGTGTGCTCATACGGCTAGCTCCCAGTTTGTGTAAGTTTTTTGTGGTATTGGTTTAATCTTTTCGGTATTTGGTTATATCAACTTGTTCATTTATGTTTATAGACCCTTTAGGTCTTTTCAGGTTGTTTTCTGGAACTTCTGTTTAGAGTTATCCAAAGATTTGTTTTTTCGTTCGCTGTGTGCATTCCCTCACTACTAGGCGCCATTATGCCTGGTCGTGGAGGGAAAGCCAACGCACGGCATTCAAGTAACAACAATGAAGACTATTGGTCCCTTAATGACCAAGGTTTCCCTTCAATGAGCCGCAACAATGGCGTGCTTTTTGACTGTAAGGAAAACGTCTCTATCTCGACTTACGTCAACGAAATGGCCAAATCCTTACCACCCGAATCTATCAAATTCGCTTCGCGAATATCTGGGAATAGAATTGCCATGTATTTTGGTGACAGATCCTTTGCAAATGAAGCAGTAGCTAATGGTGTAGTCATTAATAATCAGCTTATAAAACATGTAAAACATGCTTGAGTAAACACCAGACACGTTTCCTCCGAGCTCCGCCAAATATCCTGTCTATTTCCAGCTCCTTCCAGCTCTAATACCTGTAACAGCTACTAAGCTGCGAAATTATACTCCCTGATCTACTGGGACACTATCCCAAACGGTAAAATGCCAGCTGGTAGGAAGAAATCGACGAAATCTCCGGAAAAACCACCACCAACACTGTCGCCCCAGCGTTCCGTGACCGGCCCAGTGTCCTCGCCGGATCAATACAGCCCCGGCACCAAGCCTGCCGTAATCGACGCGGACTTCCAACAGTACGTCAAAGACACGCTGTCCGAGATCCGCCATGGCCAAGCCGAGCACAATAGGCGACTGGACAAGCTGGAAGAAAGCTTTAATAACGCACTGGAGTTTCAGTCCCGCAGACTCACCGATCTCGAAAACAAGATCCAGGAGCTGGAAAGCCTTGTCCCACTGATTGAGAAATCGCAGAAACAGCTCAGTGAACACTCCGACAACATAAATAAGCTGGAGAGATTCAGCAGGAGAAATAATATTCGCATCATAGGCCATCCCCAGGTACCCAAAGAAGACTGTCTTGCCGTCGTCTCTAAGATCCTTTTGGAGAAATTCAACATGCCGGACGTCAAGCTGGAGAGAGCTCACCGAGACGGCCCCAAGACCCCTGGCCGCCCACAGCATTTGCTTGTGAAGTTCAACTGCTACCAAGACAAGGTGAAAGTCCTCCGGTCCCAACGTCAAGTCCTTGCAAGTTCCCTCTTCTTCTGTGCGGAAGACCTGACCCGCCTTGACCTCCATGAAAAACGGAAGTGGTCCGCACAGGTAACCACGGCCTTCCGGGAAGGTAAAAGGTTTCGCTTTGTGGCCGGTAAGTGGCGAGACTCATCGGGATCCCTCGCTGAGTTTTACCGGTCCTAGTCCCGACCTGCCGTCTCCACACTCCCATCAACAACACTGTGTCCTGCTTCCCATGATCCACTATCATTTTCATACGTCCCTGACCCGACTCTCGTCCTATATTTATTTCCCCTACGTTGGATTTGTTTTGTTTTCCCTTTGGGGTATCTTTTGCAAATGAAAATAATTACATTGTTTTCTGCCTACATTCACAATTCATCAATTGCATTGTTTATGTCACGCTTTGTGGATTAATTTATTTTCATTTGAGGGCCTTTGTTATTCATAATATTCATAATGCTCGTTGTAGGTTGCAACTTCATGTTCTTGATATATATACCCATATTAACCTAACCTATTTCATCCGCTTGATCTTTGATATTTGTCTGTTTATCTGTCTGTCCAATTCTGTTTACCTATTATATTTATGTTACCTGATTTTGCTAATTTATCTCCTGTTGATGACATTTCTGGCGACAATGTGAACTGCTAATATTTTGACTGTAATGTATTTAATAATATGAAGTACCCTTCTTCCAACTATTTGTCAACCTATTACATGAACTCCAGGAGCCTCTGTAGACATTTCTACGACATTCAAGACTTTTTGTCCACTATAAAGCACTCCTTTTCTATCTTGGGTTTCACTGAGACATGGTTTAAAGAAACTCCTCCTTCTTACATTCACCTAAACAATTACCACCTGGTTCACTCATCACGTTCCCAAAAACCCGGAGGAGGGGTTGCATTGTTCATTCACAATTCACTTTCATTCATTGTTCGTGAGGATCTGACATTCTCAGATAAAGACTTTGAATCAGTCTTTATTGAAATCAGGAGGGACCATGCCTGTAATGTCATTGTTGGAATTGTCTACAGAGCTCCTGGTTCTTCAGTTGACAACTTTAATCTTTCTTTTGACCTGTGTTTGGACACAATTACCAAGGAAAGAAAGCTGTGTTACGTAATGGGTGATTTCAACCTAAATCTACTTAATTGCTCCGAGCATCAACCCACAGATGACTTTATCAATACTGTTTTAGCGTATGGCCTCCGTCCTTTAATTGATAAACCCACTCGTATCACCCCTCGTACTTCTACACTAATTGACAACATACTAACAAATTCCTAAACTGATGTTTTATCTGGAATTTTCTATTCTGATATCTCTGACCACTGTCCTCTGTTTCAGATAACGTCCTCCTGCTTTTCCAAGGAAGAATCTTCCAACGAGACTTTTATCACCAGAGATATAAATCCAACTTCTTTAACTTCCTTTAATGTAGATTTTGCTGGCGTTGACTGGAAACATGTCTACGAGTGTAGTGAGGTAGACGATGCATACGATCTGTTTTTTTCTATATTCTCTTCTTATTACAATGAACACTTCCTTTGTCTGTTAAATCCATTGGCAAGTCCAAAAACGGTCAGCCGTGGCTTAGTCAATCTATTATTGACTCTTGTAACTTAAAAAATCGACTGTATAAGCGATTTCTGCGTAACCCTACCGAGAGTAACGAGCATGAGTATAAGTCTTTTCGAAATCGGCTTACTGCCACCATTCGAAAGGCTAAGAAAGATTATTTTGCCCGTAAGCTTGACTCTAGAAAGTCCAATTTAAAAAGTCTTTGGCGGGAAATCAATAATATTCTCGGTAAGAGTTCACGGAAACCATTCCCTGACAGCTTCATGGACGGAGGACGTTCTATCTCGAGTCCCTCTGACATTACCAATGCCTTCAACCATTTTTTTACCAACATAGGTTCTTCCCTAGCTAGCAAAATCCCAGCCAGTGATGTTCACTTTTCTGATTATTTGCACAACTCCAATCCTTCTTCTTTCTTTCTTACTCCAACAAGTACTTCTGAAATAATTCGCATTGGAAAGGACCTTAAAACCAGTGCCAGTTGTGGATTGGATGGTATTTGCTCTTCTGTCATCAAATCGGCCATTTCTCTTATTGCTGAACCTCTTACCCACATCTGTAATCTATCCTTATCAACCGGTATTGTTCCTTCTAATTTTAAGATAGCTAAAGTTATTCCCATCTATAAAAGTGGAGATGCTCATACCATCGGAAACTACAGGCCTATTTCTCTTCTCCCTTGTTTCTCAAAAATTCTTGAGACTAGTCTACAACCGGCTTTTTAACTTTTCTTCTAACTTTCACCTTCTAAATGATAACCAATACGGTTTTCGTAGTAAACACTCCACCGACATGGCTCTCACTCAATTTATAGACACAGTTACGGATGCCCTGTGTAAGAAACTCTATGTCCTTGGTGTGTTCATTGATCTCTCTAAAGCATTCGATACCATAAACCACTCTATCCTCCTCGCCAAACTGGAGCACTATGGTATCCGAGGAGTCGCACTTCAATGGTTTAAAAACTATCTTCATAACAGACAACAATTTACATCTGTATTAAAGTGCGATTCTAACCGGCTTTCTATTCTTCATGGGGTCCCGCAGGGCTCTATTCTTGGTCCACTCCTTTTCCTGTTTTACATAAACGATCTTCACCACTCCTCCTCTCACCTATCGTTCACTCTATTTGCCGATGACACTACTATCCTACACACTCATTCCAACTACAATGATCTCATCACAACTCTTAATTCTGAGCTCCATGAAGTCTCCCTGTGGTTTAGGTAAACAAACTCTCTCTAAACCACTCAAAGACTAATTTATTTTTTTTCAGCAAATCTCCCTCTTCTGTTAATCTTATTTTGTCTCCTGTCAAGATCGACAATATTCCTATCCAAAGGGTCTTCTCGACAAATTTTCTAGGTGTTACTGTTGACCATAAACTTTCTTGGTCTGAACATATCTCCTCTGTTACCAAAATTATCTCACGCAATACTGGTGTCCTCTCCAAGCTTAGCCACTTTATCAACCCATTTTCTTTAGTCTTACTATATAACACACTCATTCTTCCATATCTCAACTACTGTAACATCGTCTGGGCACACTCCGGCAACAGTAAACTACATGCATTATTTGTTACTCAGAAGCGATCGATTAGAATATGTACCCTTTCACACACTCGTGCGCACACTGCACCCTTATTTGCTCAACTGAACACCCTTAATATCTCCGACATCAATAAACTTCAAACGGGTATCTTTATGTACAAATATTCTCATAATCTTCTTCCATCTTCCTTTGCTTCTTACTTTAAATCCACTGAAGCTGTTCACACCTATCCTACCAGATCCCGGAGTAGTCTTTATATTCCTTTCACTCGCACGTCCTATTCCATGAACACACTACGCTACTATGGTCCTCGGCTCTGGAATGCCATCAATAACCAAATAAAAAGTCAGTCGTGTGTGGCTCGTTTCAAAAGGTCGTACAAAAGAGCCCTCCTCTCCCATTATAACACAGCTTCCTGACCTATAACTTTACTTGTGTTAGTTCATCTTTTTATTAGCATTATTGGTTTTCTTCAGTTTACATTGATTTTTCATTATTAACTTATATTAGCTGATCAGTTGTTATGTTCGTTTACTCTGTTCTGGTTTTGTCTTGTTTGTCGGTATTTGTCCGTCCCAAGGTTGTTCCTATAAGCCTCGGCTTCCCTTAACAACCTTCATACTCATAATTATATTCTATCGTCATCATTGTTACTATTACTTTTGCTAGAAAGCTTCATTGAAGCTACCGACCACTCTGCATTGTACGTTGTCATGTTGATTTTTTTAATTGAAGAGTATGTAAATAAATGTAATGTAATGTAAATGTACTACCGATGGTACGACGTACAACAAGACTTGTATTTTCTAACGTGTATCCTGAACTCCCTAACCAAGTACTCACTGATCACATCAAGGGTTTCTGCAACATTGTCTCACCAGTTAGACCTATTCCTTTGTGTATGAAGGGGCCTTTGTCCCACGTAATGTCCTTCCGACGTCAGGTACAGGTCTTTATCAATGATAATATCACTCCCCCGACCATATTAACATTACACATGCCGGAGGCAACTACCGAGTTTTCCTGTCTACTGACTTTGCAAAATGCTTTGCCTGTGGAGAGCGTGGTCACACAAGACGTAATTGCAAGAAGAACACCGATCAAAATCCAACAAACGACAACCAAGAACCTGTCATCACAAATCCTCTTAACCCACGTCCTACCAATTTGCACGCCAAGAAAACTGATCCCAGACCCCCAGCTGAAGCATCAAAGAACCCTCCTGAGTCAGCAACTGCAAAAACGTCGGCAGACACAGACGATGTAGTGGTACGACCCCACTCATCACCTTCATCCTCTCCTATACCCAAGCCCTCCCCCAACCCCCATCTACATCCCACCAAACACCAGCTTCTTCCCCCTTACCTCCCCCCACTCACTCTGCCTCTCCGCCTCATCCTTCCTCAACCCCTTCAGATCATTCTGTCACCTGCTTCTGACCGAGGCAACTCTCTCGGAGTTTCTTCCATCTGGGGTCCCCCCCCCCCCAAATATCCCGAGAGCTAGCTTCTCAGAAGTAGTAAAAAAACGAAAGAAACTTACATCTTCTCCTCCACAAGGACCGATAAAACTTGCCATCATTTCACCACCCAAAAAGATGAACAGACCTTCCGACCATGATCGATCTCCTCAGTGTAGCCCATCTCAACCTCCCATCGACGACTCTCGGCTGTCTTCTCTGAAGTCGCCGCAGAAGGAAATGAGTGACACTGAGCTTGACGACACTATGTCAGTGGTATCCGAGGCAAGTTCACTTCAGAGTGAGCAGGAAGAAAATGATCTGTCACTATCCCCTGGCCCATTATCTAATAAAGAGATGACCGCTTTCCGTAAAAAGCCTGAATACGTTGCAAAAAATTCACTAGCGATCTACCAGGGCTAGTAAAACAAATCAAACCCCTACGCAACTCCCCCCTTCTGAACAGAAACATGCAAATGAGAATACGCAAACTAATAAAATGCCTAGATCCAGCTGACACCTCCAAACTTTTCTCCAAATGATTCCTTTGTCTCTTTCCCCTTATTATGAATCTTTCTCTTCTCACCATCAACACAGGAGGCTGCTCTGCTCCTTCTAAAAATATAACTTTCCAGCAGTACATTCAACAATCCTGCTATAATCCTGACATTGTTTTCCTACAAGAAGTCAACAACCTTTCAACATCCTCCTCAATATGGCGCACATGGCCATACAAAGTTCTTTGTACCCCTGGATTTTCCCGCGGAACAGGAGTAGCGACGCTTTTCAAACACTCCTTGTCTATTATTGACAGTGTAGAGATCGCCAAGAGTTATGCAATATATGCTAAACTTCAAAAGGCATCTACCATTTACCATGTATACAATATTCTTATGCCACAAGGTAATGACGAAGCAAAGAAAGTCCTTACAAGCGTAGAAAATCACTGCTCACAACATAACCTTATGGACAATGTTATTATCGGAGGCGACTTTAATTGTACCACCAAACCCTTCCTAGACCGTTTTCACGCCACTTATGAGAGACGCAAAGGAGTTGCGTCCAACCTAATGAGTATTATAAATAAGCACTCTTTATGTGACATCTGGCGAGAAAGAAACCCTGACATGAGGAAATACACGTGGTTCAGAACCAATAGCATTATCAATGGAACCATGTCAAAGGCCAGACTGGACAGAATATATATTTCTTCTCATCTGAAACCAACTGTTCATAAATGTGAAATCATTCCATGCTCTCTATCTGACCATAATGCAACCAAAGTGTCCTTTAATTCGACACCCTCAACACTAAGAGGAAGCGCCTACTAGCATTTCAATAATTCTTTGCTTCAAGATAATACATTTTATCACTACCAGATAAAATGCGTTATTCTATGCAGACACGGTTCACGAGCATGCATCTAGGGGAAAAACCCAAACGAAGGAATCAGGTGATCCGTAAGTGAAAGTTGCATGCCAGGGTTCAACGGACTATCAGCAAACTTTGACATGAGGCAGTAGTGACTCCTCTGTGAACACCTGGCTGACCCAATTCTTGCACGCATGCGCTGGTTTAAAAAGATACATTTCGTTAGGATATGAGGACGATGAACTTGGTCATGATCTGCCCAGAGATAAGAGATTTGGCAAATTGATACAAATGTAATAAATGAGTGAATGCAGTTGATGTACGCCAGGGATGGTCACTTCGGCTTAGCTTTTCAAAGCTGCTACACATGGAAAAATAAACGGCGTCCAATAGTTTATGATCTAACCGCTAACGGTTTTATTCGGCTAAGTTCTTCGGCCGGTGTGCGCACAGGCTTCGGAAGTTAGGCGCACCTTGTGTCCATCCTCCTCCACCGGAGATGCCGCGCCCCAAGCGGCAAGACAAGAACACGGCACCTTCCCCGTATGCCGGCGGTCGTCGCCGCGGGACGGGCCGTTCCCGCACCAAATCGATCAACGCCAGACCCTCAGTCAGCATGGCCAGCCCTCCGTCATCTTCGGACAACCAGCGTGGATCTAGGCCTAGGCCTATACCGGTGTCCACTCACGTGCCAACTCCGGTTGGTGTAACCGGAGATTCTGCTGCCGGTGCCGCTGGGGATGCAACAGGTGGTGAGTCAAGCGCAAGAGCAAGTTCTACTCATGCTACAAGTGGACTGCAACCCAATTTTCCGGACTCGTTGGTCAATAACGGGAATGATATTGCTAGTCAAAACGTGGGTTATAATTCGATCAATTACAATGGGGCACGCACTAGTGCTGGTACGGCGGGTGGAGATATTGTTATGGGTAGCCACGCGTTGAGCCTTAATCAGCCGAGTCAAGCCGGCGACATTTTGCCACTCAGCGCTTATTCCGGGATGGGTAACGTTAGACCTGCGTCGGTAAGCACTCTTGGGAATGATGCCCCCATTGATACTCACGTCCCCCAGTCCATAAAAGAAAAAATATGGAATGGGCAATGTGTGGATATGGCATCTCTCTATCGCGACAACGCGGCTAGAATTCTAACTTCTGCAGACAGTGGTTCCGAATTGACCATGGCAGTCGAGCAAGGTAGAGTAGTTTTTCGGCCGGCGACACCTCATCCGCGTAAGCTCGACTCTATTGACAAATGGTCAAGTGCGTTTCATGTCTTCATGGCAGTTTACGCCACGCGTCATCAGGGCCGTTTTCTTGAGTTGCTGAAGTATGCTGAAACAGTGCGCACTGCTTCGTTACAATTCCCTGGCCTTGGCTGACGAAACTACGATGAGCAGTTCCGCCTGCGTATGGAAGCAAACCCGTCGCGCTCTTGGGGATCCATGGATATGGAGCTATGGGTGACGGTCGCCGCGGCTGGCAGCATGTTACCCGCAGCAAATACTCATACACATCTTTCTAGAAACCAGTTAAGCCAAGACAGCAACCTGACCAGTAGAAATGTCTGTTTTGCGTTTAACTCTACTGCGGGTTGCCGATGGAATTCCTGCCGGTACGTACGTACACAGCTGCAGCCGGTGCTCGAGATCCGGGCATGGTGCGACGTCGTGTAGAGTGGCCGTGGGACCCCCCGCTCAGGGCCCATCCGCGAGGCAATCAGCCACTCCCGCTAGCGCTACACACACGCGTTACAAAAATACTCCATCTGCGGCTGTGAGCGTGCAGCAGGCTATTCGTCCGAATGTAGGCAGCATCATCGGGGGCCAACATCAGCACAGGTGCGGGATCGGGCAATCAGCAATGGAATAAGGGTAACACCAACACCACTTTTCGTCCCCCCAACACCCATTAAATTGTCTGTTTTACGGCAATGGTTACCCTGACAAGCACATTACCCTGACAAGTCGGCAGCGTCCTTTCTAGAACGGGGGTTTTCTCAGGGGTTTCGCCTTGGTTTTCAAGGTCCTCGGACATGTAGAGATTCAAAGTGCCTTTCATCTGCGGCTGATTGGCCGGAGGTAGTGCTAAGTAAGTTGGAAAATGAAATCAACTTGGGTAGAATCGAGGGACCTTTCGTTCATCGTCCATTAGCAAACCTTCAATGTTCTCCCATTGGGCTTGTTCCAAAACGCCAACAGGGCTCGTTTCGCCTCGTTCACCATTTGTCATTTCCTGAGGGAAATTCGGTTAACGATTTCATTGATAAAGATGAATGTAAAGTCCATTATGCATCTTTCGATACGGCCGTTAATTTAGCTATGTCTTTCGGACCCAATGCTTGGCTCGCAAAAACTGACATTAAATCAGCTTTTAGGCTACTCCCCGTTTCCCCTTTCGATTACGAGCTTTTGGGTTTTCAATTCCAGAATAAGTTTTACTATGACAAGTGCATTCCCATGGGTTGCTCGGTTTCCTGTGCGCTTTTTGAAAAATTCAGCACTTTCTTGGAATTTCATGTTAAGCGTGTTCTACACGCAAACAGTATTACACATTACTTGGATGACTTTTTGTTCGTGGGGGCATCGTTCGAACAATGTCAGTTGACTCTCCGTACTTTTAAGAGCATTTGCGCTGAACTTGGGGTACCGCTCGCAGAAGAAAAGACAGAGGGCCCTTATCAAGTTTTTACTTATCTTGGGTTGGAAATTGATACCGTAAAGCGCGAGATCCGTGTGCCCACCAACAAGGTAGTTGCTCTCACGGTAACAATTAGGGCATGGTTAGGCCGGAAAAAGGTGTCATTAAAGGAAATCCAGTCATTGGCTGGTTCACTCAATTTCGTATGTCGGGCCGTCGCACCGGGTCGTGCATTTACCAGGCGGTTAATTGCCTTGTCACGCGGTTTAAGGAAGTCACATCATAAGGCGCGGCTATCGCCGGGCGCAAAGTTAGACTTGTTAATGTGGTTGGAATTTCTCCAGCACTTCAACGGCGTGTCACCGTTTCGCGATCAGGGTTGGTTTGATAATAATGCGCTTGAGTTGTTCACAGATGCTGCTGGTGGCATTGGGTTTGGTGGTTTTTTCGACGGACATTGGTTTCAGGGAAAATGGACTCCCGAGACTTTAGACCTTTCACCATCGATAGCTTACTGTGAATTATATCCAGTAGTGGTTGCTGTATACTGTTGGGCTCCTCAATTAGCCAACCGCAAGGTTCGTTTCCGGGCGGATAATGAGTCAGTGGTCCACAGCGTCAATAAGCAATCATCCAGTTGTGATAAGATTATGCATTTGATGCGAATATTTGTGTGCCAATGTCTCCGCTACAATATACTGTTTAAGGCAATTCATGTACCGGGTACCCGCAATGAAATAGCCGATTCTCTCTCACGCTTTCAGATGACCCGTTTTCGTGCACTGGCCCCCTTGGCGGATATGGCAATGACCCCTCTTCCTCAGCTGTGGCAGAGTTGCTAGAGGGTGAGATGAGTCGATTACTAATGGCGTCCTCCACATCTAATACGCATAAGACATATCGTACAGGCTCGCGAGCATTTTGTTCCTTTAAACGCTTTGATGGAAATATCCCTGCATCATCTGAAGATGTAAGACGCTTCATTGCATGGCTCTCTCTACAATGTTTAGCACCATCAACAATCGCTACGTACGTAGCAGGAGTGGGTTATTTTCATAAGATTAAAAGTTGGCCGGATCCTACGCAAGACTTCTTAGTAACAAAGTTAATTGCAGGGTGTCGCAGGGATGATTCCACCAGTGATAACAGATGGCCAATTACCTTACCAGTGCTGAACCGTATTTTGCAAGCACTTCCCCATGTTTGCAACGACCAGTACGAGGTGGTGCTGTTTCGAGCTGTTATGCTATGCGCCTTTTTCGGATTCACGCGTATCGGCGAATTTGCCGCGATTTCCAAAAATCAGTGCAGTGATACTGGATAAGATTATCACGAATATGTCAAAACATTACCTCATTCCGGAAACCTGTTCCCCTATAGGGACAAGTGATCACTCAACAGTCCTTTGGTCCCCCAAGTCGTGGTCCATCAGCAACGCAACCCAAACTCGGATTGTTCGCCCAATGAGAGATTCATCAATACGGGATTTTGGTTCATGGATCGTCAATCACAACTGGCAAGAGGTCTACTCCCAGATTTGCACTGCAGACAAAGCCTCTGCTTTCTACGAAACTCTGCAGCGGGCCATGAATGCACACTTCCAACCAAATCGGTCAAAGTTCATCCTCAAGACAAACCATGGATGACAACATACATCAAAAACCTCATAAACCAACGGCAACAAGGTGAAACGTACTATCGGCAAAAGCAAGAGAAACTACTACACCAACTGTGTACAGCAGCACAAGAAATACAGCACCATCAGTCCTCCACCTGGTGTCAACGCTCAAGATTCAAAACAAGTGGCTGATAGCCTCAATGACCACTTTGTCTCCATATCCAGTCACCTTGAACCACTCGAAACTGCCTCTTTAGCAGCATACCGACCAGATCCACAACTTATCCCAGTCGTACAGAACTACCAAGTCTATGCAGCTCTCAAGAGAATTAAAATGGGGAAATCTGCTGGTCCAGATGGAGTTTCTGCCAAGATAATTCGAGAGTTTGCTTGCGAACTCACCGACCCACTCAACTCTTCGTACAATGAGGGAGTAGTCCCGCAACAATGGAAAAAAGCTGTGGTGGTTCCAATCCCCAAAACCATGCCTGCTACTTGGGACAAACTGAGGCCCATTTCTCTGACTGACCATTTCGCCAAGATTGCGGAAGGGTTTATTGCTGACTTGTTGCTGGATGATATAAATAGCAAGATCGACCCAAACCAATATGGCAATAGAAAAGGAGTATCTACAACTCACTATTTGGTTAAACTGTTGGACACCTTACATAGAAACGCAGACAAACCAGGTAATGTGAGCACAGTTGTCATATCAGACTTTAGCAAGGCTTTTGACTCCGTTGATCACAACATACTCGTGAGCAAACTCATCAACCTCGGGGCTCGCCCATCTGTCATCACATGGATAGCCAACTTTCTGAGTGGAAGAGAGCAGTGTGTCCGTTATCGCGCTGAAACCAGCGACTGGAAATACCTCAACGGTGGTGTTCCACAGGGAACTCGCATAGGACCATTGGGTTTCCTTGCACTAGTCAATGACTCACTTGAAAACTCGCCACTTACCATCCTTAAGTATGTAGATGACTTGACAATGGTAGGGAAAAGTAATAATAAGATTCCATCGGATATGCAATGCCATCTTGACAAAGTGGATGGGTGGACTCTCAACAATCACATGAGACTAAATGTTGATAAATGTGCATCCATGCAGGTTACATTTGCTAAAGAGGCCCCAACCAAACAAACGTTAACAATTAATGCAGTTAAAATTTTGGGACTTGAAGTAACCAAAGACTTAAGGTGGAACACCCATGTTCGATCCATTCTGAAAAAAGCAAACGGTAGGATTCATATGGTAAAGACATTGAAGCACTTTAATCTACCCTTGCAGGACATGGTTACAATTTATTCAAGTTATGTCAGACCCATAGTTGAGTATTCAGCTCCTACTTGGCACCCAGGGCTAACTGCTGCAGAGGAAAAAATGCTTGAAAAAATCCAGCGTCGAGCCTGTAAAATCATGCTAGGCAGACAGTACACAAACTATGAACATGCACTCCTTGCCTGCAACCTCAGTACTTTGGCTGAAAGGAGGGAGCATATGTGCATGAAGTTCTTTGAAACCATGATTGCATCTGAACACTTCAGCAGTTGGCTACCACCAAGTAGGAAGGACATTCATCAGCGAGATCTTAGAAACTCTGATAAGTTCTCCTTGCCTCTCTGTAGAACACGGCGGTTGTAAAAAAAGCCCCATAGTTTATATGGCTAAGACCTGGAATGAATGTCATTAATATGGAATGATCCAGCCCTGAACTTTTACTGTCTGTTCTAACAAAGCTAACAAATTAATTGTTTATAATTTCGCAACCTCAATTTAAGTATTGCCCTTTTAAATTCTGTGATACTATTTGATATATTCATATCATAAATGTTCTCATTATCATCAAGTTGTAAAAGTTTGATATGTTTTACGTTTATAACAACCTCTGATTTTTAATTTTTTTTCTCAATCTTATTTTTATTATTATTATACTTCTCCAATCATGTAAATTTATTTGTTCATTCCTGCAATTCTGCCGCTGGCGGCGAAGGAATGATAAATAAACCAGTAATAATAATAATAATAATAAAATCGCATCCAAAACACTATCCTCCTTTCTTCTGATGTCAAATTCCAGGAGTTGGGTCACGCCAATGATTCAGTTTTGGTTTCCTTCCGGCACACGAAAACAAACCAAACGGGTCCTCCTCAAGTTATTCGGTTAGTGCGCTCAGCAAATGCAAGCATGTGCCCAGTCCAAGCGCTGAGCGCTTTTGCCCAGGTCCGGCCAAATTTCTCCGGTAGTTTTTTCTGTCACTTTGGGGGCGAGGTCCTTACTCAATACTAATTCAATGCAACTTTGAAAAGGGTGTTGTCGTTTTGGGGGTTGGGAGCATACCCCATCCGGGCACACTCATTCCGCATTGGAGCAGCGACGACTGCTTCTGTATTAGGAATTCCCCTCGATCAAATCAAAGCCATGGGGCGATGGCGATCAGAGGCAGTACAACTTTATATTCGTCCCCTTGTACAATGCTCAATGCACGGGGTTTAATTGTGCCTTTGCTGGGCCAATTACTCCTGAATCAATATGTATACAGTTTGTGCTAATTCGCGTTTCTTGACCCCTCCCTTCCCCGTTCTTTCCAGGGGACGTGTGGATCGTTGGTGATTCGATTGTTCGCAGGGCGGCTACAAGGCTAGGGTGTACGCCACCAGTGTTTTGGAATGGCCTGGGTGGGGCTACATATAACGATATCACAAAGCTACGGTCTAACCTCGGTGTCCAACGGCCCCGGCCACCGGCAATGTCAATCGTCCATTTTGGCACCAACGATTTGGTCGTAACAGATTTTTTCTGTATGCGCCAGCGCATTGCACTTTTCATGCGTGAATGCCGTGAGGCCTACCCCGAGGCTAAATTAGTATGGTCCGATATTTTGCCGCGCGCCTGCTACTTCGGAACTACCAATCCGTCCAAAATAGAAATGAAGCGGCGCAAGGCCAATAAATGGGCGCGGTCGTACGGCCGTCGTATGGGTGTATCAGTGCTGAACCATCCACAGTTCACATGGTCCAATTTCGCGCTCTTCCGCTACGACGGTGTACACCTCTCGTCCACGGGGAACACCTTATTTCAGGCAAACCTTTGTGACCACATCAGTGCAGCTTTGGGCGATGAAGTTCAAGTTTACTCCGCTTGAAAGTTCCCTCGTTACGCATTTAATGGAGATATTCTTTCTGTCTTTATTTACCAGCTTGAATTTGTGTAGTAGAGGCGGGGTATGTGTGCCGTCGGTCGTCCCATGCAGTGGGGCGCGCTCTGCGCGTTTGGCAGGAATTTGCTTGGAGCGACGGGCAGTGCCTCAATTCGAAATAAATAATTTCTGAATTTTTTAAGTGGACCTTTGCCATTTTAACAAGTTCGTGTTTAATCTTTTCACTGCGCCTAGCACCCGCTATAGTTCTGGTGGGGCTTATTCCAACCGTGCTTACCGCGCGGTGGAAACACATCGGCGTGCTTTTCACAAATTTTCTTAAATTTAAATAAATGTTAAATCAAGTCTTACTATCACCCATCTGTTCTGGTGGGACTAGTGTTCAACCTAATGTTTTTCATGGTTAATTGTTGGCACGCATGCCAAGGTTTGGGCCCAGTGATGCCAAGCGTGGCAAGGATTTTTTATGCCAAGCGTGGCAAGGTTATTGATGCCAAGCGTGGCAAGGTTATTGATGCCAAGCGTGGCAAGGTTATGCCAAGCATGGCAGGGATAGTTGGGGCAAACGGTCCCCGATTTACTATGGTGTTAAAAATGTTCAGGTTAAAAATGTTCTATCAAACGAAATAAACTAGCGGCTCGAAAAACTATGCCAAACAGTCAAACCATGGCTTCCAGGTGTCTTTGTGTGTCGTCTAAGAATAATAATTTCAAATCTATAATAACGCAGTTCTGGTCAACGTGGCAGAATGAAATCTCGTCATACAATGACATTAGATCCTGGTGGGATATGGGAAAAGTGAACATAAGAATGATATCCCAAACCTATGGCAAAAAATCAGCCATAGAAAAGCGTCATCTTACTGGGCAATTACTAAAAAATATAGATAATTTACAATCGTCTCCAAATCTCACCCCGGAAATGTCAAAATTTCTGACAGAACAAAATAACTTAAATAACATTTATAGACAAGATGCTCGTCCTTTTTCTTCAACCTGGAAAAACACAAATCCTCATCCAAAACTCCTTCTATACAAACCTATACAAGCACGTCCCCACCTCAACCACAGCTCAAGACTTTGTATTGAATAACCTGCCAAGCCTGGACTCAAGCGACTCTTTTTCTCTGGGTGAGCTAGACCAAGCTGTTAAACAACTGAATCGAAATAAAACCCCTGGTCTTCATGGCCTCACATGTGAATTCTACCAATGTTTTTGGCCAATCCTGAAGAACGATTTCTTTCAAGTTCTTCAGGAATGTGTTGAACAAAAGTGCATGCCATTGTCATATCGAAGAGCAGTCATTTCACTCCTACCAAAAAGGGCGACCTGTTTCGTTATTGAATACTGACTATAAAAATTATTGCTAAAGTAATAGCCAATAGACTGAAAACGGTTATAAGTGAAGTTGTCCAAGAGGACCAAAGTTATTCAGTCCCTGAACGTTCAATTCACGACAACATCAATCTCATAAGAGACAGCATTATGTATGGAAACCAGAATGACCTTCCCTTGATCAAAAGAAAGCATTTGATAGTATTGATCATGATTATCTCTTCAAAACATTAGCTAAAATGTGACAAGTGTTATTAAAGTTCAATCATCCCTAACACCCCCTCCCTTTTGAGAGAGGAATTCGCCAAGGGTGCCCACTATCGTGCCTCCTCTACTCAATAGCCATTGAACCTCTCCTTCACACAATCAGACAAAAGTCAGCTATATACGGCCTCCCGTTACCTGGCGTTAGTAAAACCCTAACTGTCTCAGCGTATGCAGATGCTTCATCTGCAAGCCTTAACTATGATAAATGTCAAGGTCTGTGGGTTGGCTCATGGACGACCAGATCTGATTCTCCCTTATCATTTAAGTGGAACAATGACGAACTTAAGTGTCTCGGGGTCCACCTGGGGAACGCTGAAGCTTCACGGCAAAAAAAATGGAAAATATGTAAAGAAAAACTAACCCAAGTTCTCTCTCGTTGGAGTAACCTTGCCAAAACAATATCCTTAAAAGGCAGGGTTATTATCGCTAACCAAATTGCTAGTTCCAAACTTCTCCATTTTCTTGCCGTTCTCCCCCTGTCAGACTCTGTTACAAACGAGCTTCAAGATATGCTCATTGATTTTGTGTGGCTGCACAAACGCCTCTGGCTAAGCAGGCACCTTATTTTCCAATCCCCCCAGAAAGGCGGCTTAGGTCTGGTCTCCCTGAAAGCCAGAGTACTGACATAAAGATTCGCTCTTATCCAACGTTTATTATGTAAAGTAAAACTCCCCGCCTTCTATTTCTTTATTTACTATCTTAAAATGTATCGCAAACTGGGATATGATTTTCAGGTTTTTTACACTAAAATAGCCACCAATCTCACCGGCATTCCCGTCTGTTATTCAGAAGTTCTCAAAGCTTGGGATACTTCTAAAGCCGTAATGAGCACACCACCCGAATCCTTGAATTATATAATTAATTTACCCATTAACAGTTCATGTCTTTGTATAAGTAACAACGCTTCTCCCTCTGTGCGACTCCTGTCACTAAAGATCACGAAAATAGGTCACCTTCTGAACAACAATGGAACCTGGCGCACAGCGGAAAACTTCAAGGAGAACTGTCTACAATACAGGAATGTATATCCAACAAGTTCCCAAACGTCTTCAACCAGAAGGGTGCCCGTCGACCACCCAATGAACTGGCCATCAACCTCTATTCAATGGATGAGCCTCCGCCAGACATCCGCCTCGGAGATAACGTGGCACCTGCGTCCTTCCCCACCAAATTCATCTACACCATCATCAACTCAGAGGTCAACACATCGCCGCCCAGACCAAGAACCCCCTGGCACAACAGCGTCCTGCAGCCAGAGATCACCGTGCCTTGGACAAACATCTATCGTCTCCCAGTCTCCAAGAAGGAGAAGACGTCCAATACAGGCTGCTGCACAGAATCCTGCCGTCCCAAGAAGTGTTACATCACCTCAACCCAACACTCCAGAAAACCTGCGGATGGTGTGGACCGCGTGGGAAGGGAGACCTCATCCACCTCTTCTTCAAGTGCCCGCATCTCCAACCAGCTCTCCAGCTCCTTCACCGCCTCATACGTCAGTTTCTTCCCAACCCCAACCCTGGTGGTGGTGGTGCTGGTGGTGGCGGTGCTGGTGGTGGCGGTGCTGGTGGTGGCGGTGGTGGTGGTGCTGGTGGTTTTGGCGGTGGTGGTGGTGCTGGTGGTGGTGGCGGTGGTGGTGGCGGTGGCGGTGGCGGTGGTGGTGCTGGCGGTGGTGGTGCTGGCGGTGGCGGTGCTGGCGGTGGTGGTGCTGGCGGTGATGGCGGCGGCGGCGGCGGAGGTGGATAAATATCGCGGCTCGATTAAGGGGCAGAACAAAGGATAGATATTAAAAACAATGGATGTATTAAAAACAATGGATGTTGTGAGATAGTAATTATCGACGTCACGGGTATGGGCGACTGCGGTGGTCAATTCGAAGATGTCCGGAAAGTTTTCGAAGGGTCAGTGTAGGCCTATGTAACGTATTAAATAATAACAAACATAGCAAGAAAAAGTCAACTGTAAACCATTCATTTTCTGAATTTTTTCTGATTTGTTTATTTATTTGATTTTTCTTATTCATAAAACAGTAATATAGATGAAATGTAAATAAATCTTACCTTAACATTATAACACAATATATTCTACATTCTTCATTCCGCACCAATGTCGTAACAATTTACATCCAACATTTTAAATAATGTACATTATTTCCTTGAAATTTTATTTACACCGTACACCATTTTATCACGGGTATGGGCGACTGCGGTGGTTAATTCGGAGATGTCTGGAAAGTTTTCGAAGGGTCAGTGTATGTGACGTCACGGATAGGTCTTGACAAGATTAGAAGAACAATGTATGTGACGATTCGGCAAAACGAGTGTGGAGGAAGACAATGCAAATCATATTAATTTTTTTTTGAAAATATGGTGGCCCTGAAAAGGTCCGTTTGGTTTGAAATATGTGGCCCTGAAAAGGGCCGTTTGGTTTGAAATATGTGGCCCTGAAAAGGGCCGTTTGGTTTTAAATATGGAGAGAAAGCCCTCTAGATGTATTTTCCGAAACCCATTTCTCGAATGAATGGGTTTCGGAATTTCTTGTATCTTTGGCGGGCTTCCCTCGCCGAGATGGAGGGATCTTGCTCCTCAGTGATAGTCCCTCGAAGGAGCCTTGCGGGAGAAAATACCACCTCTGGGTGCTTGGTTTGTTGCCTGTAACGACGATGAGCTTCTTCATCAGAAATAAAATTCTGAAGTGAGATGGCCAAGTCGTAATGTAATTGGCTCTAAACTTTTTGAGAAGTTAACATAAAGAAATAGGATTCGCTAATCCTTACCATCTCCCATGTTGTCTTCCGCTTTCATCATGTTCGAACAAGCCGAAAAATTCAGCATGGTGTTTAGCCATTACCCTGTCCAGGGACTTGTCAACTTCCATGCCTTTATCTATTTTTTCTTTGAGATCTGCGAGAATAACTTGGTTGGTATCATTGTCTTCAAGATGCAAGTAACTTGACAGGAAATCCTTGTAGCGATATTATCTTCCAATTCAGAGCTGGACCCATCTTCTTCCGACAAGTCATCGTCAGTTTCTTCCTCTGATTCGTCATCACTCTCCTCTAAATCGTCACCATCAACCTTAGATTCAGTCCCGTCACCATCAGTTGTAGATTCAGTTCCGCTGCTGTCTGTTTCCGAATCCTGACATCTACGCCTTTTAAATTCTGGTTGATAATCTTCTACGTTAGAATTGGTAGATCGATTCACCCGCACCGTGTGCGTTTTCTTCATGTCTTCGAAGGTTATATCGCCGACTATAGCTTTTGCTGCAATGATGACAACTATAGCGTCTTATCCCAGAATTAGCATTCATGTTTACTCGTGGAGTGTCGATCTCCAAATGGGAAGACGAGTTTAAAATTAGGGAATATATACCGTAACGTCCTGTTTTCTGTGCTCATTTAGGTAAAATGAGCAGACATGGGCAGACATGGGCAGACGTGTCTGCCCTCGTGTCTGCCCTCGTGTCTGCCCTCGTGTCTGCCCTCGTGTCTGCCCTCGTGTCTGCCCTCGTGTCTGCCCTCGTGTCTGCCCTCGTGTCTGCCCTCGTGTCTGCCCTCGTGTCTGCCCTCGTGTCTGCCCTCGTGTCTGCCCTCGTGTCTGCCCTCGTGTCTGCCCTCGTGTCTGCCCTCGTGTCTGCCCTCGTGTCTGCCCTCGTGTCTGCCCTCGTGTCTGCCCTCGTGTCTGCCCTCGTGTCTGCCCTCGTGTCTGCCCTCGTGTCTGCCCTCGTGTCTGCCCTCGTGTCTGCCCTCGTGTCTGCCCTCGTGTCTGCCCTCGTGTCTGCCCTCGTGTCTGCCCTCGTGTCTGCCCTCGTGTCTGCCCTCGTGTCTGCCCTCGTGTCTGCCCTCGTGTCTGCCCTCGTGTCTGCCCTCGTGTCTGCCCTCGTGTCTGCCCTCGTGTCTGCCCTCGTGTCTGCCCTCGTGTCTGCCCTCGTGTCTGCCCTCGTGTCTGCCCTCGTGTCTGCCCTCGTGTCTGCCCTCGTGTCTGCCCTCGTGTCTGCCCTCGTGTCTGCCCTCGTGTCTGCCCTCGTGTCTGCCCTCGTGTCTGCCCTCGTGTCTGCCCTCGTGTCTGCCCTCGTGTCTGCCCTCGTGTCTGCCCTCGTGTCTGCCCTCGTGTCTGCCCTCGTGTCTGCCCTCGTGTCTGCCCTCGTGTCTGCCCTCGTGTCTGCCCTCGTGTCTGCCCTCGTGTCTGCCCTCGTGTCTGCCCTCGTGTCTGCCCTCGTGTCTGCCCTCGTGTCTGCCCTCGTGTCTGCCCTCGTGTCTGCCCTCGTGTCTGCCCTCGTGTCTGCCCTCGTGTCTGCCCTCGTGTCTGCCCTCGTGTCTGCGCTCGTGTCTGCGCTCTCGCCTGCTCACGTCTGCTCATTACTGAAGACGGAAGTGAAGTACCTCGGGCACAATTTCTCTTCCGAAGTCATTTCTACGGACCCAGACAAAACATCTAAGGAGGTACAAGGGTTATAGGGTTTACCGGCTATTATCGCCGTTTCATCGAATCTACTCCGATACTGTTGCACCCCTGTTCAGGCTTACCACGGGAGATCCAAGACGAAAAAAGAAGGGCTGGAAGAAACAAACCTCTCCCCCCTCCATCTTTCGTCTGGACAGAAGTGTGTCAGAACGCAATGGGTACACTCAAAACACCGTATGACTTTAACCCCCATCTTAGCGTATGCAGATTACTCCCTGCCATTCATTCTGCAAACAGATGCGTCTGGAACAGAAATAGGCGCAGTACTAAGCCAAATCCAGAATGGGACCGAGCGTGTCATCGCATACGCCAGTAGAACTCTCAACCTAGCAGAGTCGAGATATGCAGCACACAAGCTCGAGCTTCTAGCTGTGAAACGGGCCGTCACTTTTATAATTGATGCACTCAGCCAAGCAGGACATCTACATCATTCAAAAACGGAGCAGTTAGCATAGAGTCAGAATATGTCCAGGCCCTAGGTGGTGGTCAATCAATTAGTACACAGGCATACATCGAGCACACCACCATGCAGTGTCAGGTGATGAAACAGCTTCCCAAACTCAAGTCAAGTGATGATGAGCTACCTAGAATCTCAAAGAAAGAGTTGGTACTAGCCCAACGAGAATAGGAAGCCAAACCACAACGACCGGAAACGAGAACCGTACGACTGCATACTTTTCTTCCGACGATGGGACAAACTGTTTGCGGGAAGACATCCTTTACCGACGACTGACAGTGAAGTATCACACCAACTAGTCCTACCCAAGCAGTATCGAGCTACAACCTTGTATGGACTCCATGATGAGATTGGCCATTTAGGATTCGAAAGGAAAAGGTTCTTTTGGCCGAAAATGCATGATGACGTCAAACAGTATTGCCTAAGCTGCAAGAGATGCTGCCTGAGAAAGACGCAACCGACAAGAGTCAGAGTTCCCCTCGTAGGCATCTCTACCACCAAACCCCTAGAGTTAGTGTGTATCGTTAGTGCTTGTTCAATATAAACACATCAGGTGTTCCGTGTCCGTTATTGTCATCCGTAGTTTTGTTTGAAAACTCGTTGCCCAGTGTTCTTTTATTTGGTACGTGTAGTTCGTGTTTCGCTGTAACAATTATAAATGGGGCCACAGCTTATAATCGAATAATAATCATTTATTTTTGGTATTTTATTCTTTGTTGTAATTTTTCTGAGGGTTAGTGGTTTACAAAATACGTTGTTTTTTACGATGGGTTTAGACCGTACTACACGGGCACTAAACGCGGGTGTGGACATCGCCTGCCCATTTTTATACAGGTAATCATGTCATCTATCTAAATCCATTTTTTACCGTAAAATTAATTACTTTTACCGCAATTGATAATAGACTGGTTTAATAATGTTCGGAATGGCTGTTGTGGGATTGAAAATGTGGAATTTAGGTTGAGTTTGAGGTGGTGTACTGTCGGGGCTTTAACGTTAATTTTGAAATACATGTACATGTGATAACATACGTGCTTTGCGACAACAGAAGTATGGCGAATCCATCAGGGACTACGCAGTTGATCTCGAGAAGAGATTTATGCGCCTCAATCGGCGAGACCCCAGGTTGTACTCGGAGCCAGACACTACCTTGGCAGAGCAGTTTGTGGAGGGCATACGAGATACTTACCTTCGTAACTCTTGCAGGGACCAGCACGAGCGGGATACGATGGAGAGCTTTAGGGAGGTCAGAGAATATGCCATTAAGCGTGAAGGAAAAGAGGAGGCCAGGAATAAGGTGTCTGGTTCTGATGGAGCTCACAGTGAATCTTTACAGATGGGGGAAAGTAGCACCGCTCCAAACGAGTGCCTCCTTACTGCCCTGAACCGCATGTCTGACCGTATCGTCCAGCCTCTCTTGGGCCACCATATCACCTGCCCTATGGAGGGGGAGGACCAGCATGGTCAATGAGTTGCAACCAGTCGCCCCGCTCTGGAGTTTGTTACCATTGCGGCACACCGGGTCACTTCGCTCGGGAGTGCCACATGGGAGGGCCACCGCCACCACCTTCCCGTCAGGCCGGACAGTACCGGGCCCCACCATTTTCACCCGCGGGACCGAGACCAACTGAGTACCCGCCTGAGCATTACAGCCGCGGAGGCCCAAACCAAGGCAACGCATCCGCAACTTCGGGGCATCCAGCACCTCGGGGCTTTAAACGAGCAGCCTCTGCCATAGAGAGCCATATGGCAGAGGTTGGTGTGGCTGGATCGTCCGCCTCCGTGGACCGGCAATTCTTATCCAAAGCTGTTGGCGAGTGTTTCTCTGTTGCTGTCAAGTTTGCCGAAGAGGCGGTATCCTGTCTTCTAGATCCTGGGTCCCAAGTGACGACGGTTGGAGGTACTTCCAAGAGTTCCTGAAGCCGAAGGGGTTCCAGCTGCAGGAGATCCCGTCGACATTCTCCCTTTTCAGCGTTGGGCCACGTAATGAAGTCAGGGGTGGTGTTAGTCATCCGGGAACAGTGCTCCACCCTGAGGAACTGAAAGGCAGCGAATGTCCAGGGGATCCTGGGAATGAATGTTCTCCGCGACTGTTGGGAGTTCCTGGTCGGTTCTCAGTGTTCTTTTATTTGGTACGTGTAGTTCGTGTTTCGCTGTAACAATTATAAATGGGGCCACAAAGCTTATAATCGAATAATAATGTTATTCTTTGTTGTAATTTTTCTGAGGGTTAGTGGTTTACAAAATACGTTGTTTTTTACGATGGGTTTAGACCGTACTACACGGGCACTAAACTTTGTACAGGTAATCATGTCATCTATCTTACTCCTTTTTTTACCGTAAATTTAATTATTTTGGGAATGTCGTTTGACTCGGGAAAACTTATTACTCTTACCGCAATTGATGATAGACTGGTTTAATAGTGTTCGGAATGGCTGTTAACATACGTGCTTTGCGATTGTGCAGAACTCAATCTTAGTTAATAGGGATACAGGACTTGGAGGAGCTAGGGATTTACATGTAATTGGGTTTGGGGTTGGATTGGGATTTAAAGTAGGATCCGTGGGTCAACTGCAAAGCGGGGTTGTGCTATCTATGTAATGCTACATGTATACAATCTTTGAGTCGTTCGCTGTCGAGTGTACTGGGCATGGTGGTCGTGACGGATGCTCGGGGTCGGTTTGTGTGTGCGATCGCCGGTCAGCCAGCGCGCGGGGTTGACCTGTCTGTTTGTGTCCGCACTCGTGTGGCCGGCGCCACCGTCATGCCCAGTCTCAATGTTTGTTTAGTAAGTAATGTTAATGTTAAGTAATGTTCACCTGTAACAAAACAACAATTTATAGATTAAAACACCGCGTGCCCAACTTTATACAGAGTGGATGACAACAAAACAGCTGGTAATTTTGATGTTTCAGTTAGAACTCGGGGGGCTGTGCAGGCCAGAAGCTGGGTGCCGTCCCAAGAGACATTGCCCTGAGACATTGACACAAGGAACGTTCCAGGTCGTGAGTGTAGGAGAGTTTATGAACTTATTTTTGAGTTCTTCCATTGCAGCTTGACATTCAGGAGTTCAATCTTTCCGAAATAATTTCGGGGAACTGTTACGACACTGACCAACTTAAGTGTGTAATGGCTTTGCAATCCTTGCAAAATTAGGGACATAGCACCGATAATAGCTTGCGAAGCCTAAGAAAGCTCGTAGCATCTTAACAGTCAATCAACTATAGCTTTGGTCTTATCAGGGTTAGTGGAAATACCCTCTTTGACAGCACATGACCAAGATAAGATATCTTCTTACAAAACAAGTGGCACTTAGACGGCTTCAACTTGAGTTTATGTTGCCTCAATCTATTGAAAACAGTGTCCAGGTGTTGGATGTGTTCATCAAAAGTCTTGGAAAAGATGCAAACATCAAGATAGACAAAGACCATCTGATACATAAGACCCCCCATGCATCTCTGCATCAGTCTCTGAAAAGTAGCTGGTGCTCCACAGAGGCCGAATGGCATTCTTGTGTACTCGTACAATCCCATGGGCGATACATATGCCGTCTTTTCTCTATCTTCCTCTCGAACTCGAACCTGATGATACCCACTAGCCAAGTCTAAGGAAGAAAAAAACTTCGCACCAACAGGAGCATCGAGCAGTTAATCGATTCGCGGAAGAGGGAATGCATCTTTCTTGGTGACATCATTCAGGCGCCTATAATCTCCGCACATACGCAAAGATCCATCTTTTTTTCGAACCAACACAATGGGCGCTGAATATGGGCTATAGCTTTCTTTAATGACGTTGTGTTCAAGAAGTTTCTGGATATGTTTCTTGACTTCCATGTATTGGTTAGGAGGTACACGCCTGAAGGTTTGTGCTATCGGTTCTGAGGTGGTTGTTTCAATACGATGTTCTACTGCGTCTGTATCACCTAGATCTAGATCATGCGTTGCAAACACCTGCTTATGTTTTATTAGCAATGCTTGAAGCTTTTCCTTTTCAACATCGCTTCCCCCAAACTCGGACAAGTCTACTGCTGGAAAAGTATCCTCAGGAGCGCAATCTACCTTGATTTCGTTGGAAGTCACCGTGAATTTTAGTTCGGAATCTTTCACAACACTTTCCACTGCGCGTAAGTCTCGTGTGAGGGTAAAACCAGATTTAGAAATGTTGTCGATTCGCACAGGGAAAGGAATTACCCAAACGGACCAGTGAAGAGGCCACTAGAACACCGACAGGAAAATGATCAGTGTTCCGTAATGGCTCGACTACAGCAAGTTGGAATATTCTGCGGGGCCTTTGCCATCACAGTCACTGACGTTTCTGGAGGGATGTATACAGCCCGATATTGAGATTTAATCATGGCTTCCATCTCTTCCTCCTTAGTTTGAGCCTCTATTATCAAGTTCAAAAGGGAAGAAACAGGGAGAGGAGCGTCAGACAGATAATCAATTAGAGGTCCCAACACGTTCATTCCAAGGATACCCGGAATTTCGTGTTTCTGCTTCTGGTATTCCGCATCCACTGGATCTTGGACCACAAGAAATCCCATTTGAGGTAAAATGATACCATCGCAACTAAGGTCAACTTCCACGTATCCAACATACGGTATCTCTAAACCGTTAGCAGCAGTAATACGAAGGGAAGGGATGTTTGGGTGTATAGTGCTTCCAGTGGGTTGCAAGTGTCTGTACTAGAAGAATATTTCTGTAATGGTGGAAACCATGGATCCTGTATCCAGCAGACATGTGATGTCAATTCCCCTCAGCTTTACAGTAAGTTTGGGACAATCCGCCACTAAATTATCTCCACTAGAGCATGCAGAGGAAGAAGAAAAAGAAAAAGGAAAAGGAGAAGGGGGGGAAGATCTAGGGGAACCGATTTGGAGGTCCGCAAAGAGCTTCTCTACCGGAGAGAGAGTTTAGTTTTCCTGATGGGACTTTGCAGCACTAATTGAGCGAAGCTCTTCAATTGTATTGTTTGCCTCCTGTAATTGTCTCTTAAAACAATTGACTTTGGTGTGAGCAGGTTTGCTACAGTGTTCGCATCTAATTTTGCTGCTGTTAGATGTCCTATTTAATGCCTGAGGCGTATTTGACATGTCTACCAGCTTCTGTTCCATCAGTTTGGTTAAGTCACTAATTTGCTTTTGCTGTGCTTCGAGCTGCTGTTGCTGTTTGTGCATCAGGTCTAAAAGAGTATTACTGTCCGACTTAGCAACTGTCGCTTCCAATTGGACTTGCCGGTGCGGAGGGATATTAAGACAGTAGACTCGATCTGTCGGAACACAATGCTTTTGTTGTCATTCCCACGGGGTTTTTTTTATTCTATTTTCATTCACCACCGGTTTTGAACAATAAACAAAACAGATTCATTATAATGAGGAGTGAGTAACTGAGGTAAACTTCATGATTTAATAAACAAATCCTAGACAATTTAACAATTATAACAGTCTGTCTTTGTGCTCACTTTGCTCATTCACCTGCTCATTTTGCTCATTCACCTGCTCATTTTGCTGATTCACCTGCTAATTTTGCTCATTCCGTACTCATTTTGCTCATTCACCTACTCATTTTGCTCATTCACCTACTCATTTTGCTTATTTCGTGCTCATTTTGCTCATCCACCTGCTCAGTTTGCTCGTTCACTTGCTAATTATGCTCGTTCATCCACTCATTTTGCTCATTGACTTGCTCATTTTGCTCTCATCAAGAATTAGGATTTTCTAATCCTTTCCATCTCTAATTTTGTCTTCCGCTTTCATCATGTTGGAACAACGTCCATGCCTTTATCTAGTTTGCAAGTAACTTGACAGGAAATCCTTGAAGAAGATTCTCTTGACTGCCCAGCGGGTTTTCCTATTGGCTTTGTCTTCGGCTTGATCTTCATCCATACCATTGTCGATGTACTTCTCGTGTTTCTCATTCCACATATCTTTGGTTGCTTCTTTGGCCTCTTCCAACCAGTCTTGGTAAGCGATATTATCTTTCAATTCAGAGCTGGGCCCATCTTCTTCCGACAAGTCATCGTCGGTTTCTTCCTCTGATTCGGCATCACTCTCCTCTAAATCGTCACCACCATCCTTAGATTCAGTCCCGTCGCCCTTCTACGTTAGAATTGGCTGATCGAAATGTTCTTATGTAACGATCATCGTCAATGTCGTCCATTTTCGATTCACCCGCACCGTGTGCGTTTTCTTCATGTCTGCGAAGTTTATATTGCCGACTATAGCTTTTGCTGCAATGATGACAAGCATAGCGTTTTATCCCAGATATAGCATTCATGATGTTTACTCGTGGAGTGTAGATCTCCAAATGGGAAGACATGTTTAAAATTGGGCACTATATAAATGTCCGGTTTTCTGTTCTCATGAGCACAGACACGAGCATAGACAGACATACCTAGTAGAGCGACATTATGGGGTGATTTTAGTCTGTACGCTGTGCAGCCGCTTAATGGTTTGAGGCAAGTATTGTGGGGTTGCCCCCTCATAATACATGTCTGTATTTAGGGTTTTGTCTGAACACTGTGGGGGTAATATTCAAGGTTGTTTGATTTAAATCACTTGATTTAAATTATTGATTGAAATCATGATTTAAATCACTGGAAGAAATATAAAAAATCACGTGGTAATATTACAGACAACTTTTGGGTTTGTACTGTCTGACAGTGTGGGCTCGTAAGTATTACAGACAACTTGTGGGTTTGTACTGTCTGACAGTGTGGGCTCATAAGAGAGTATTACAGACAACTTGTGGGTTTGTACTGTCTGACAGTATGGGCTCATAAGAGAGTATTACAGACAACTTGTGGGTTTTTACTGTCTGACAGTGTGGGCTCAAAGGACATATCCATACACTGGAGAGTATTACAGACAACTTGTGGGTTTGCACTGTCTGACAGTGTGGGCTCATAGGACATATCCCTACACTGAAGGATATTACAGACAACTTGTGGGTTTGTACTGTCTGACAGTGTGGGCTCATAGGACATATCCCTACACTGGTGAGTATTACAGACAACTTGTGGGTTTGTACTGTCTGACAGTGTGGGCTCATAGGACATATCTCTACACTGGTGAGTATAATTACAGACAACTTGTGGGTTTGTACTGTCTGAAGGTGTGGGCTCATAGGACATATCCCTACACTGGTGAGTACCGGTATTACAGACAACTTGTGGGTTTGCACTGTCTGACAGTGTGGGCTTATTCTCATAGGACACAATTATTATCCTTACACTGGGGAGTATTACAGACAACTTGTGGGTTTGTACTGTCTGACAGTGTGGGCTCATAGGACATATCTCTACACTGGAGAGTATTACAGACAACTTGTGGGTTTGTTCTGTCTGACAGTGTGGGCTCATAGGATGCATATCCCTACACTGGAGAGTAATACAGACAACTTGTGGGTTTGCACTGTTGTGCTATAGCAGTTTGCCAAGATTGCCATGAAATCAAATGATATGTTAGGGATCCACATTATATCCGGTGAATTTCTGTGACCATCAACTTTGTCATCAATTTGGAAGCTATGACTGTGTTCTCGCTGGCATTACCGTTTATATTCTAATTTGACTTCATGTTGCATGAAGACAATTCGCGAGCTTGGTTTAGAAAATACATGTAGTGTTACATTACAATTTGAAATGTGTAAATTGGCCTGGGGACAGTATACGGCCGGTGCCATATGGTTCCTTGCTCTGGTGGCACATACGTGTATGTGTATGGTACGTGTAACAGTGCATTCTTCCCCAGCTTGTCATTGAACTGGTCTCTGTAAAACACGACAGAAATGAGAGCCTTTTCAAGAATGTCCACATAGCTTATTCACGTCGTGGTCATAGTGGTTCAAGCAGAGGTCATTGTTTTTACCGGTTTCACGACGCATGGTCCAGCTCAACGCACTTACACAATCCACAGGCACACACGCGCCTATAATTTGCACAGTCTAGTTACACACATCGATCCTACCACGCTCTATCATAATTATAGCAAGGAAAGCCTTATACGCCGCGTGTAAAGCATTCCGATCTTGTAGAAGCAGTGTACACTCTTTAATTCATTGTGAATTCGACATATTTCGTCCTGTGCAATGGGAATGACAGTTTGCTTTCAGCCGTTTCGATGAGACACCGTGGGACGACCAGCGCACACGATCTGTTTGGGAATGTGTAGTACATACAGTACACGCGATCTGTTTGGGAATCTGCCCATGCAGATACACGTACGAATGGGAGAATCAACATCCTCGCCGGCAGGACAGTACATACAGTCGGCGTAGGCCAACTTGAATTTAATACGTGTAATGCGTGTAAACTGTAAAGCATTGGGTACATAAAACTGTTTCTGCCACATTAAATAGGCCCACATGTAAAAAAAAAAAATGGAAGCTCGAAGCTTCACCAAAGCCAGCGGCTCCGATCACAACTTGTTTTGGACATGCCAGCTTTTTGACAATCAAGCAAGAACGTTGTGCAATCATGAGTATTAACTGTCATCATACAAAGACAAAGGATTGCAACCGTTGAGTGGATATAGACCCATAACCGTCTGGAAGCTGGTTTTAACTCCTTAAACAAAAAGGAGCAACCTAAAATCTAGATTATTGTGCCTGTTCAAACTGAATAACCGTTTGTATTAATGAAAGAAGCTTGCTTTCTGCGCCTCGACTTGCACTCACTAAACTTCTTCCAGTCCATTCACTATTTTAGTCATATAGCATTTTCATCGTCTTCCCGTTTCAATGACAACAGAAAATCACTAACACTACTCCTTTTTTAAACCAATAGTATTCCCCGATGTGGGAAGGATCTTCTGGGGGCGATTAAGAATATTAAATCACATTCATAAATGTAGATCAAAGTAAAGCACGTAAGGCAGACTAGAACAAGTTTAGGGAATAGCGCCCTCTTTTATCGCTTATTTGCATATAAATCAGGCGCTTATTATTTAAAATCAAATAAAATGTAAAATAAATATACCGAATCTGATTATAGGGTAATAACATGTCATCGGCATTGAAGTAGATACAAAAGCACTGATACTAGACAAAAATTAACCTTTTTGGTAAATTCTAGATTTTTCATGAACAAGGGATTTTTACTTGGTAAAAACGCATGTCACTCATTGGGCATTATATCTGTGATTTTATATCTTTAAAAAAAAATGGATTTTAACAATAAATATAACATACTTCAAACTATGAAAAGGATCATAATGTTATGATTATCCACCCACACATACCTATCCATTATTACATTAAACAAATATTTTTTACAAGATTTTTTGCTAGTTTCTTGAAGTTTTTTAAAATTATAGCCTTCCTCCAAGTGATTTTTTCCCATAAAATCAGCAAATTTGTTTGTAGGGTTTTCCTGTTTAAGTATGTGATTGGAGATGTCGCGACATCTCACATCAAATTTTATGATATTGTTAGTATGGGTTTCAATTTTATGGCCAAAATGGCAAAAAATCAGTATTTCCTGCCTCCTCAACTACTGCAGTCATGCATGATTGTATAGCAATCCCCAAATGATTTTTCCACATAAAATCAGCAAATTTGTCTGTAGGGTTTTCCTGTTTAAGTAAGTGATTGGGGATGTTGTCGCGACATCTCACATCAAATTTCATGATATTGTTAGTATGGGTTTCAATTTTATGGCCAAAATGGCAAAAAATCAGTATTTCCTGCCTCCTCAACTACTGCAGTCATGCATGATTGTATAGCAATCCCCAAATGATTTTTCCACATAAAATCAGCAAATTTGTTTGTAGGGTTTTCCAGTTTAAGTATGTGATTGGGGATGTTGTCGCAATATCTCACATCAAATTTCATGATATTGTTAGTATGGGTTTCAATTTTATGGCCAAAATGGCAAAAAATCAGTATTTCCTGCCTCCTCAACTACTGCAGTCATGCATGATTGTATAGCAATCCCCAAATGATTTTTCCACATAAAATCAGCAAATTTGTTTGTAGGGTTTTCCTGTTTAAGTATGTGATTGATGGGGATGTTGTCGCGACATCTCACATCAAATTTCATGATATTGTAAGCATGGGTTTCAATTGTATGGCCAAAATGGCAAAAAATCAGTATTTCCTGTCTTCTCAATTACTGCAGTCATATAGCATTCCTCCAAGTGATTTTTCCTCATAAAATCAGCCAATTTGTTTGTAGGGTTTTCCTTTTTAAGTATGTGATTGGGGATGTTGTCGCGACATCTCACATCAAATTTGTGGGTTTGCACTGTCTGACAGTGTGGGCTGATAGGACATATCCCTACACTGGAGAGTATTACAGACAACTTGTGGGTTTGCACTGTCTGACAGTCTGGGCTGATAGGACATATCGCTACACTGGTGAGTATTACAGACAACTTGTGGGATTGTACTGCCTGACAGTGTGGGCTGATAGGACATATCCCTACACTGGTGAGTATTAGACAACTTGTGGGATTGTACTGTCTGACAGTGTGGGCTCATAGGACATATCCCTACACTGGAGAGTATTACAGACAACTTGTGGGTTTGTACTGCCTGACAGTGTGGGCTGATAGGACATATCCCTACACTGGTGAGTATTAGACAACTTGTGGGATTGTACTGTCTGACAGTGTGGGCTCATAGGACATATCCCTACACTGGAGAGTATTACAGACAACTTGTGGGTTTGCACTGTCTGACAGTGTGGGCTCATAGGACATATCGCTACACTGGTGAGTATTACAGAAAACTTGTGGGTTTGTACTGTCTGACAGTGTGGGCTCATAGGACATATCGCTACACTGGTGAGTATTACAGACAACTTGTGGGTTTGTACTGTCTGACAGTGTGGGCTCATAGGACATATCCCTACACTGGTGAGTATTAGACAACTTGTGGGATTGTACTGTCTGACAGTGTGGGCTCATAGGACATATCGCTACACTGGTGAGTATTACAGACAACTTGTGGGATTGTACTGCCTGACAGTGTGGGCTCATAGGACATATCCCTACACTGGTGAGTATTACAGACAACTTGTGGGTTTGCACTGTCTGACAGTGTGGGCTCATAGGACATATCGCTACACTGGTAAGTATTACAGACAACTTGTGGGTTTGTACTGTCTGACAGTGTGGGCTGATAGGAAATATCCCTACACTGGTGAGTATTAGACAACTTGTGGGATTGTACTGTCTGACAGTGTGGGCTCATAAGAGAATATTACAGACAACTTGTGGGTTTGTACTGTCTGACAGTGTGGGCTCATAGGACATATCCCTACACTGGAGAGTATTACAGACAACTTGTGGGTTTGCACTATCTGACAGTGTCGGCTCATAGGACATATCCCTACACTGGAGAGTATTACAGACAACTTGTGGGTTTGTACTGTCTGACAGTGTGGGCTCATAGGACATATCGCTACACTGGTGAGTGTTACAGACAACTTGTGGGTTTGCACTGTCTGACAGTGTGGGCTCATAAGAGAGTATTACAGACAACTTGTGGGTTTGTACTGTCTGACAGTGTGGGCTCATAGGACATATCGCTACACTGGTGAGTGTTACAGACAACTTGTGGGTTTGCACTGTCTTACAGTGGGGACTCATAGGACATATCCTTACACTGGAGAGTATTACAGACAAACTGTGGGTTTGTACTGTCTGACAGTGTGGGCTCATGAGACATATCCCTACACTGGTGAGTATTACAGACAACTTGTGGGTTTGCACTGTCTGACAGTGTGGGCTCATAAGACATATCCCTTCACTGGAGAGTATTACAGACAACTTGTGGGTTTGCACTGTCTGACAGTGTGGGCTAATAGGACATATCTCTACACTGGAGAGTATTAATACAGACAACTTGTGGGTTTGCACTGTCTGACAGTGTGGGCTCATAAGACATATCCCTTCACTGGAGAGTATTACAGACAACTTGTGGGTTTGCACTGTCTGACAGTGTGGGCTCATAAGACATATCGCTACACTGGTGAGTATTACAGACAACTTGAGGGTTTGTACTGTCTGACAGTGTGGGCTCATAGGACATATCCCTACACTGGTGAGTATTACAGACAACTTGTGGGTTTGCACTGTCTGACAGTGTGGGCTCATAGGACATATCGCTACACTGGTGAGTATTACAGACAACTTGTGGGTTTGTACTGTCTGACAGTGTGGGCTGATAGGAAATATCCCTACACTGGTGAGTATTAGACAACTTGTGGGATTGTACTGTCTGACAGTGTGGGCTCATAAGAGAGTATTACAGACAACTTGTGGGTTTGTACTGTCTGACAGTGTGGGCTCATAGGACATATCCCTACACTGGAGAGTATTACAGACAACTTGTGGGTTTGCACTATCTGACAGTGTGGGCTCATAAGAGAGTATTACAGACAACTTGTGGGTTTCCACTGCCTGACAGTGTGGACTCATAGGACATATCCCTACACTGGAGAGTATTACAGACAACTTGTGGGTTTGTACTGTCTGACAGTGTGGGCTCATAGGGCATATCGCTACACTGGTGAGTGTTACAGACAACTTGTGGGTTTGCACTGTCTGACAGTGTGGGCTCATAAGAGAGTATTACAGACAACTTGTGGGTTTGTACTGTCTCACAGTGTGGGCTCATAGGACATATCGCTACACTAGTGAGTGTTACAGACAACTTGTGGGTTTGCACTGTCTTACAGTGGGGACTCATAGGACATATCCTTACACTGGAGAGTATTACAGACAAACTGTGGGTTTGTACTGTCTGACAGTGTGGGCTCATAAGACATATCCCTACACTGGTGAGTATTTCAGACAACTTGTGGGTTTGCACTGTCTGACAGTGTGGGCTCATAAGACATATCCCTTCACTGGAGAGTATTACAGACAACTTGTGGGTTTGCACTGTCTGACAGTGTGGGCTCATAGGACATATCTCTACACTGGAGAGTATTAATACAGACAACTTGTGGGTTTGCACTGTCTGACAGTGTGGGCTGATAGGACATATCGCTACACTGGTGAGTATTACAGACAACTTGTGGGATTGTACTGCCTGACAGTGTGGGCTCATAGGACATATCCCTACACTGGAGAGTATTACAAACAACTTGTGGGTTTGTACTGCCTGACAGTGTGGGCTGATAGGACATATCCCTACACTGGTGAGTATTAGACAACTTGTGGGATTGTACTGTCTGACAGTGTGGGCTCATAGGACATATCCCTACACTGGAGAGTATTACAGACAACTTGTGGGTTTGCACTGTCTGACAGTGTGGGCTCATAGGACATATCGCTACACTGGTGAGTATTACAGAAAACTTGTGGGTTTGTACTATCTGACAGTGTGGGCTCATAGGACATATCGCTACACTGGTGAGTATTACAGACAACTTGTGGGTTTGTACTGTCTGACAGTGTGGGCTCATAGGACATATCCCTACACTGGTGAGTATTAGACAACTTGTGGGATTGTACTGTCTGACAGTGTGGGCTCATAGGACATATCGCTACACTGGTGAGTATTACAGACAACTTGTGGGATTGTACTGCCTGACAGTGTGGGCTCATAGGACATATCCCTACACTGGTGAGTATTACAGACAACTTGTGGGTTTGCACTGTCTGACAGTGTGGGCTCATAGGACATATCGCTACACTGGTGAGTATTACAGACAACTTGTGGGTTTGTACTGTCTGACAGTGTGGGCTGATAGGAAATATCCCTACACTGGTGAGTATTAGACAACTTGTGGGATTGTACTGTCTGACAGTGTGGGCTCATAAGAGAATATTACAGACAACTTGTGGGTTTGTACTGTCTGACAGTGTGGGCTCATAGGACATATCCCTACACTGGAGAGTATTACAGACAACTTGTGGGTTTGCACTATCTGACAGTGTCGGCTCATAGGACATATCCCTACACTGGAGAGTATTACAGACAACTTGTGGGTTTGTACTGTCTGACAGTGTGGGCTCATAGGACATATCGCTACACTGGTGAGTGTTACAGACAACTTGTGGGTTTGCACTGTCTGACAGTGTGGGCTCATAAGAGAGTATTACAGACAACTTGTGGGTTTGTACTGTCTGACAGTGTGGGCTCATAGGACATATCGCTACACTGGTGAGTGTTACAGACAACTTGTGGGTTTGCACTGTCTTACAGTGGGGACTCATAGGACATATCCTTACACTGGAGAGTATTACAGACAAACTGTGGGTTTGTACTGTCTGACAGTGTGGGCTCATGAGACATATCCCTACACTGGTGAGTATTACAGACAACTTGTGGGTTTGCACTGTCTGACAGTGTGGGCTCATAAGACATATCCCTTCAGTGGAGAGTATTACAGACAATTTGTGGGTTTGCACTGTCTGACAGTGTGGGCTAATAGGACATATCTCTACACTGGAGAGTATTAATACAGACAACTTGTGGGTTTGCACTGTCTGACAGTGTGGGCTCATAAGACATATCCCTTCACTGGAGAGTATTACAGACAACTTGTGGGTTTGCACTGTCTGACAGTGTGGGCTCATAGGACATATCGCTACACTGGTGAGTATTACAGACAACTTGAGGGTTTGTACTGTCTGACAGTGTGGGCTCATAGGACATATCCCTACACTGGTGAGTATTACAGACAACTTGTGGGTTTGCACTGTCTGACAGTGTGGGCTCATAGGACATATCGCTACACTGGTGAGTATTACAGACAACTTGTGGGTTTGTACTGTCTGACAGTGTGGGCTGATAGGAAATATCCCTACACTGGTGAGTATTAGACAACTTGTGGGATTGTACTGTCTGACAGTGTGGGCTCATAAGAGAGTATTACAGACAACTTGTGGGTTTGTACTGTCTGACAGTGTGGGCTCATAGGACATATCCCTACACTGGAGAGTATTACAGACAACTTGTGGGTTTGCACTATCTGACAGTGTGGGCTCATAAGAGAGTATTACAGACAACTTGTGGGTTTCCACTGCCTGACAGTGTGGACTCATAGGACATATCCCTACACTGGAGAGTATTACAGACAACTTGTGGGTTTGTACTGTCTGACAGTGTGGGCTCATAGGACATATCGCTACACTGGTGAGTGTTACAGACAACTTGTGGGTTTGCACTGTCTGACAGTGTGGGCTCATAAGAGAGTATTACAGACAACTTGTGGGTTTGTACTGTCTCACAGTGTGGGCTCATAGGACATATCGCTACACTAGTGAGTGTTACAGACAACTTGTGGGTTTGCACTGTCTTACAGTGGGGACTCATAGGACATATCCTTACACTGGAGAGTATTACAGACAAACTGTGGGTTTGTACTGTCTGACAGTGTGGGCTCATAAGACATATCCCTACACTGGTGAGTATTTCAGACAACTTGTGGGTTTGCACTGTCTGACAGTGTGGGCTCATAAGACATATCCCTTCACTGGAGAGTATTACAGACAACTTGTGGGTTTGCACTGTGTGACAGTGTAGGCTATATAGGACATATCTCTACACTGGAGAGTATTAATACAGACAACTTGTGGGTTTGCACTGTCTGACAGTGTGGGCTCATAAGACATATCCCTTCACTGGAGAGTATTACAGACAACTTGTGGGTTTGCACTGTCTGACAGTGTGGGCTCATAGGACATATCCCTACACTGGAGAGTATTAATACAGACAACTTGTGGGTTTGCACTGTCTGACAGTGTGGGCTCATAAGACATATCCATACACTGGTGAGTATTACAGACAACTTGTCGGTTTGCACTGTCTGACAGTGTGGGCTCATCAGACATATCCCTTCACTGGAGAGTATTACAGACAACTTGTGGGTTTGTACTGTCTGACAGTGTGGGCTCATAAGACATATCCCTTCACTGGAGAGTATTACAGACAACTTGTGGGTTTGTACTGTCTGACAGTGTGGGCTCATAAGACATATCCCTTCACTGGAGAGTATTACAGACAACTTGTGGGTTTGCACTGTCTGACAGTGTGGGCTCATAGGACATATCTCTACACTGGAGAGTATTAATACAGACAACTTGTGGGTTTGCACTGTCTGACAGTGTGGACTCATAGGACATATCCCTACACTGGAGAGTATTACAGACAACTTGTGGGTTTGTACTGTCTGACAGTGTGGGCTCATAGGACATATCGCTACACTGGTGAGTGTTAATACAGACAACTTGTGGGTTTGCACTGTCTGACAGTGTGGGCTCATAAGACATATCCATACACTGGTGAGTATTACAGACAACTTGTCGGTTTGCACTGTCTGACAGTGTGGGCTCATAGGACATATCCTTACACTGGAGAGTATTAATACAGACAACTTGTGGGATTGTACTGTCTGACAGTGTGGGCTCATAGGACATATCGCTACACTGGTGAGTATTACAGACAACTTGTGGGATTGTACTGCCTGACAGTGTGGGCTCATAGGACATATCCTTACACTGGAGAGTATTACAGACAACTTATGGGTTTGCACTGTCTGACAGTGTGGGCTCATAGGACATATCCTTACACTGGTGAGTATTACAGACAACTTGTGGGTTTCCACTGTCTGACAGTGTGGGCTCATAATAGAGTATTACAGACAACTTGTGGGTTTGTACTGTCTGACAGTGTGGGCTCATAGGACATATCGCTACACTGGTGAGTGTTACAGACAACTTGTGGGTTTGCACTGTCTTACAGTGGGGACTCATAGGACATATCCTTACACTGGAGAGTATTACAGACAACTTGTGGGTTTGTACTGTCTGACAGTGTGGGCTCATAAGACATATCCCTACACTGGTGAGTATTACAGACAACTTGTGGGTTTGTACTGTCTGACAGTGTGGGCTAATAGGACATATCTCTACACTGGAGAGTATTAATACAGACAACTTGTGGGTTTGCACTGTCTGACAGTGTGGGCTCATAGGACATATCTCTACACTGGAGAGTATTAATACAGACAACTTGTGGGTTTGCACTGTCTGACAGTGTGGACTCATAGGACATATCCCTACACTGGAGAGTATTACAGACAACTTGTGGGTTTGTACTGTCTGACAGTGTGGGCTCATAGGACATATCGCTACACTGGTGAGTGTTACAGACAACTTGTGGGTTTGTACTGTCTGACAGTGTGGGCTCATAGGACATCGCTACACTGGTGAGTGTTACAGACAACTTGTGGGTTTGCACTGTCCGACAGTGTGGGCTCATAAGAGAGTATTACAGACAACTTGTGGGTTTGTACTGTCTGACAGTGGGGACTCATAGGACATATCCTTACACTGGAGAGTAGTACAGACAAACTGTGGGTTTGTACTGTCTGACAGTGTGGGCTCATAAGACATATCCCTACACTGGTGAGTATTACAGACAACTTGTGGGTTTGCACTGTCTGACAGTGTGGGCTCATCAGACATATCCCTTCACTGGAGAGTATTACAGACAACTTGTGGGTTTGTACTGTCTGACAGTGTGGGCTCATAAGACATATCCCTTCACTGGAGAGTATTACAGACAACTTGTGGGTTTGCACTGTCTGACAGTGTGGGCTCATAGGACATATCTCTACACTGGAGAGTATTAATACAGACAACTTGTGGGTTTGCACTGTCTGACAGTGTGGACTCATAGGACATATCCCTACACTGGAGAGTATTACAGACAACTTGTGGGTTTGTACTGTCTGACAGTGTGGGCTCATAGGACATATCGCTACACTGGTGAGTGTTACAGACAACTTGTGGGTTTGCACTGTCCGACAGTGTGGGCTCATAAGAGAGTATTACAGACAACTTGTGGGTTTGTACTGTCTGACAGTGTGGGCTCATAGGACATATCGCTACACTGGTGAGTGTTACAGACAACTTGTGGGTTTGCACTGTCTTACAGTGGGGACTCATAGGACATATCCTTACACTGGAGAGTATTACAGACAAACTGTGGGTTTGTACTGTCTGACAGTGTGGGCTCATAAGACATATCCCTTCACTGGAGAGTATTACAGACAACTTGTGGGTTTGCACTGTCTGACAGTGTGGGCTAATAGGACATATCTCTACACTAGAGAGTATTAATACAGACAACTTGTGGGTTTGCACTGTCTGACAGTGTGGGCTCATAGGACATATCCCTACACTGGAGAGTATTACAGACAACTTGTGGGTTTGTACTGTCTGACAGTTTGGGCTGATAGGAAATATCCCTACACTGGTGAGTATTAGACAACTTGTGGGATTGTACTGTCTGACAGTGTGGGCTCATAAGAGAGTATTACACACAACTTGTGGGTTTGTACTGTCTGACAGTGGGGACTCATAGGACATATCCTTACACTGGAGAGTATTACAGACAACTTATGGGTTTGCACTGTCTGACAGTGTGGGCTCATAGGACATATCCTTACACTGGTGAGTATTACAGACAACTTGTGGGTTTCCACTGTCTGACAGTGTGGGCTCATAATAGAGTATTACAGACAACTTGTGGGTTTGTACTGTCTGACAGTGTGGGCTCATAGGACATATCGCTACACTGGTGAGTGTTACAGACAACTTGTGGGTTTGCACTGTCTTACAGTGGGGACTCATAGGACATATCCTTACACTGGAGAGTATTACAGACAACTTGTGGGTTTGCACTGTCTGACAGTGTGGGCTCATAGGACATATCTCTACACTGGAGAGTATTAATACAGACAACTTGTGGGTTTGCACTGTCTGACAGTGTGGACTCATAGGACATATCCCTACACTGGAGAGTATTACAGACAACTTGTGGGTTTGTACTGTCTGACAGTGTGGGCTCATAGGACATATCGCTACACTGGTGAGTGTTACAGACAACTTGTGGGTTTGTACTGTCTGACAGTGTGGGCTCATAGGACATATCGCTACACTGCTGAGTGTTACAGACAACTTGTGGGTTTGCACTGTCCGACAGTGTGGGCTCATAAGAGAGTATTACAGACAACTTGTGGGTTTGTACTGTCTGACAGTGTGGGCTCATAGGACATATCGCTACACTGGTGAGTGTTACAGACAACTTGTGGGTTTGCACTGTCCGACAGTGTGGGCTCATAAGAGAGTATTACAGACAACTTGTGGGTTTGTACTGTCTGACAGTGTGGGCTCATAGGACATATCGCTACACTGGTGAGTGTTACAGACAACTTGTGGGTTTGCACTGTCTTACAGTGGGGACTCATAGGACATATCCTTACACTGGAGAGTATTACAGACAAACTGTGGGTTTGTACTGTCTGACAGTGTGGGCTCATAAGACATATCCCTACACTGGAGAGTATTACAGACAACTTGTGGGTTTGCACTGTCTGACAGTGTGGGCTCATAGGACATATCCCTACACTGGAGAGTATTACAGACAACTTGTGGGTTTGTACTGTCTGACAGTTTGGGCTGATAGGAAATATCCCTACACTGGTGAGTATTAGACAACTTGTGGGATTGTACTGTCTGACAGTGTGGGCTCATAAGAGAGTATTACACACAACTTGTGGGTTTGTACTGTCTGACAGTGGGGACTCATAGGACATATCCTTACACTGGAGAGTATTACAGACAACTTATGGGTTTGCACTGTCTGACAGTGTGGGCTCATAGGACATATCCTTACACTGGTGAGTATTACAGACAACTTGTGGGTTTCCACTGTCTGACAGTGTGGGCTCATAATAGAGTATTACAGACAACTTGTGGGTTTGTACTGTCTGACAGTGTGGGCTCATAGGACATATCGCTACACTGGTGAGTGTTACAGACAACTTGTGGGTTTGCACTGTCTTACAGTGGGGACTCATAGGACATATCCTTACACTGGAGAGTATTACAGACAACTTGTGGGTTTGTACTGTCTGACAGTGTGGGCTCATAAGACATATCCCTACACTGGTGAGTATTACAGACAACTTGTGGGTTTGCACTGTCTGACAGTGTGGGCTCATAAGACATATCCCTTCACTGGAGAGTATTACAGACAACTTGTGGGTTTGCACTGTCTGACAGTGTGGGCTCATAGGACATATCTCTACACTGGAGAGTATTAATACAGACAACTTGTGGGTTTGCACTGTCTGACAGTGTGGGCTCATAGGACATATCGCTACACTGGTGAGTGTTACAGACAACTTGTGGGTTTGCACTGTCTTACAGTGGGGACTCATAGGACATATCCCTACACTGGAGAGTATTACAGACAACTTGTTGGTTTGTACTGTCTGACAGTGTGGGCTCATAGGACATATCCTTACACTGGTGAGTATTACAGACAACTTGTGGGTTTGCACTGTCTGACAGTGTGGGCTCATAAAAGAGTATTACAGACAACTTGTGGGTTTGTACTGTCTGACAGTGTGGGCTCATAGGACATATCGCTACACTGGTGAGTGTTACAGACAACTTGTGGGTTTGCACTGTCTTACAGTGTGGACTCATAGGACATATCCCTACACTGGAGAGTTTTACAGACAACTTGTGGGTTTGAACTGTCTGAAAGTGTGGGCTCATAGGACATATCCTTACACTGGTGAGTGTTACAGACAACTTGTGGGTTTGCACTGTCTGACAGTGTGGGCTCATAAGAGAGTATTACAGACAACTTGTGGGTTTGCACTGCCTGACAGTGTGGGCTCATAGGACATATCCCTACACTGGAGAGTATTACAGACAACTTGTTGGTTTGTACTGTCTGACAGTGTGGGCTCATAGGACATATCCTTACACTGGTGAGTATTACAGACAACTTGTGGGTTTGCACTGTCTGACAGTGTGGGCTCATAAGAGAGTATTACAGACAACTTGTGGGTTTGTACTGTCTGACAGTGTGGGCTCATAGGACATATCGCTACACTGGTGAGTGTTACAGACAACTTGTGGGTTTGCACTGTCTTACAGTGGGGACTCATAGGACATATCCTTACACTGGAGAGTATTACAGACAACTTGTGGGTTTGCACTGTCTGACAGTGTGGGCTCATAGGACATATCGCTACACTGGTGAGTATTACAGACAACTTGTGGGTTTGTACTGTCTGACAGTGTGGGCTCATAGGACATATCCCTACACTGGTGAGTATTACAGACAACTTGTGGGTTTGCACTGTCTGACAGTGTGGGCTCATAGGACATATCGCTACACTGGTGAGTATTACAGACAACTTGCGGGTTTGTACTGTCTGACAGTGTGGGCTGATAGGAAATATCCCTACACTGGTGAGTATTGGACAACTTGTGGGATTGTACTGTCTGACAGTGTGGGCTCATAAGAGAGTATTACAGACAACTTGTGGGTTTGTACTGTCTGACAGTGTGGGCTCATAGGATATATCCCTACACTGGAGAGTATTACAGACAACTTGTGGGTTTGCACTATCTGACAGTGTGGGCTCATAAGAGAGTATTACAGACAACTTGTGGGTTTGCACTGCCTGACAGTGTGGACTCATAGGACATATCCCTACACTGGAGAGTATTACAGACAACTTGTGGGTTTGCACTGTCTGACAGTGTGGGCTCATAGGACATATCGCTACACTGGTGAGTATTACAGACAACTTGCGGGTTTGTACTGTCTGACAGTGTGGGCTGATAGGAAATATCCCTACACTGGTGAGTATTACAGACAACTTGTGGGTTTGCACTGTCTGACAGTGTGGGCTCATAGGACATATCGCTACACTGGTGAGTATTACAGACAACTTGCGGGTTTGTACTGTCTGACAGTGTGGGCTGATAGGAAATATCCCTACACTGGTGAGTATTAGACAACTTGTGGGATTGTACTGTCTGACAGTGTGGGCTCATAAGAGAGTATTACAGACAACTTGTGGGTTTGTACTGTCTGACAGTGTGGGCTCATAGGATATATCCCTACACTGGAGAGTATTACAGACAACTTGTGGGTTTGCACTATCTGACAGTGTGGGCTCATAAGAGAGTATTACAGACAACTTGTGGGTTTGCACTGCCTGACAGTGTGGACTCATAGGACATATCCCTACACTGGAGAGTATTACAGACAACTTGTGGGTTTGCACTGTCTGACAGTGTGGGCTCATAAGAGAGTATTACAGACAACTTGTGGGTTTGTACTGTCTGACAGTGTGGGCTCATAGGACATATCGCTACACTGGTGAGTGTTACAGACAACTTGTGGGTTTGCACTGTCTTACAGTGGCGACTCATAGGACATAACCTTACACTGGAGAGTATTACAGACAAACTGTGGGTTTGTACTGTCTGACAGTGTGGGCTCATAAGACATATCCCTACACTGGTGAGTATTACAGACAACTTGCGGGTTTGCACTGTCTGACAGTGTGGGCTCATAAGACATATCCCTTCACTGGAGAGTATTACAGACAACTTGTGGGTTTGCACTGTCTGACAGTGTGGGCTCATAGGACATATCTCTACACTGGAGAGTATTAATACAGACAACTTGTGGGTTTGCACTGTCTGACAGTGTGGGCTCATAAGACATATCCCTTCACTGGAGAGTATTACAGACAACTTGTGGGTTTGCACTGTCTGACAGTGTGGGCTCATAGGACATATCCCTACACTGGCGTGTATTAATACAGACAACTTCATGGTTTGCACTGTCTGACAGTGTGGGCTCATAGGACATATTGCTACACTGGTGAGTATTACAGACAACTTGTGGGTTTGTACTGTCTGACAGTGTGGGCTCATAAGAGAGTATTACAGACAACTTGTGGGTTTGTACTGTCTGACAGTGTGGGCTCATAGGACATATCCCTACACTGGAGAGTATTACAGACAACTTGTGGGTTTGCACTGTCTGACAGTGTGGGCTCATAAGAGAGTATTAAAGACAACTTGTGGGTTTGCACTGCCTGACAGTGTGGGCTCATAGGACATATCCCTACACTGGAGAGTATTACAGACAACTTGTTGGTTTGTACTGTCTGACAGTGTGGGCTCATAGGACATATCCTTACACTGGTGAGTATTACAGACAACTTGTGGGTTTGCACTGTCTGACAGTGTGGGCTCATAGGACATATCCCTACACTGGAGAGTATTACAGACAACTTGTGGGTTTGCACTATCTGATAGTGTGGGCTCATAAGAGAGTATTACAGACAACTTGTGGGTTTGCACTGCCTGACAGTGTGGACTCATAGGACATATCCCTACACTGGAGAGTATTACAGACAACTTGTGGGTTTGTACTGTCTGAAAGTGTGGGCTCATAGGACATATCCTTACACTGGTGAGTGTTACAGACAACTTGTGGGTTTGCACTGTCTGACAGTGTGGGCTCATAAGAGAGTATTACAGACAACTTGTGGGTTTGCACTGTCTTACAGTGTGGACTCATAGGACATATCCCTACACTGGAGAGTTTTACAGACAACTTGTGGGTTTGAACTGTCTGAAAGTGTGGGCTCATAGGACATATCGCTACACTGGTGAGTGTTACAGACAACTTGTGGGTTTGCACTGTCTTACAGTGGGGACTCATAGGACATATCCTTACACTGGAGAGTATTACAGACAAACTGTGGGTTTGTACTGTCTGACAGTGTGGGCTCATGAGACATATCCCTACACTGGTGAGTATTACAGACAACTTGTGGGTTTGCACTGTCTGACAGTGTGGGCTCATAAGACATATCCCTTCACTGGAGAGTATTACAGACAACTTGTGGGTTTGCACTGTCTGACAGTGTGGGCTAATAGGACATATCTCTACACTGGAGAGTATTAATACAGACAACTTGTGGGTTTGCACTGTCTGACAGTGTGGGCTCATAAGACATATCCCTTCACTGGAGAGTATTACAGACAACTTGTGGGTTTGCACTGTCTGACAGTGTGGGCTCATAAGACATATCGCTACACTGGTGAGTATTACAGACAACTTGAGGGTTTGTACTGTCTGACAGTGTGGGCTCATAGGACATATCCCTACACTGGTGAGTATTACAGACAACTTGTGGGTTTGCACTGTCTGACAGTGTGGGCTCATAGGACATATCGCTACACTGGTGAGTATTACAGACAACTTGTGGGTTTGTACTGTCTGACAGTGTGGGCTGATAGGAAATATCCCTACACTGGTGAGTATTAGACAACTTGTGGGATTGTACTGTCTGACAGTGTGGGCTCATAAGAGAGTATTACAGACAACTTGTGGGTTTGTACTGTCTGACAGTGTGGGCTCATAGGACATATCCCTACACTGGAGAGTATTACAGACAACTTGTGGGTTTGCACTATCTGACAGTGTGGGCTCATAAGAGAGTATTACAGACAACTTGTGGGTTTCCACTGCCTGACAGTGTGGACTCATAGGACATATCCCTACACTGGAGAGTATTACAGACAACTTGTGGGTTTGTACTGTCTGACAGTGTGGGCTCATAGGGCATATCGCTACACTGGTGAGTGTTACAGACAACTTGTGGGTTTGCACTGTCTGACAGTGTGGGCTCATAAGAGAGTATTACAGACAACTTGTGGGTTTGTACTGTCTCACAGTGTGGGCTCATAGGACATATCGCTACACTAGTGAGTGTTACAGACAACTTGTGGGTTTGCACTGTCTTACAGTGGGGACTCATAGGACATATCCTTACACTGGAGAGTATTACAGACAAACTGTGGGTTTGTACTGTCTGACAGTGTGGGCTCATAAGACATATCCCTACACTGGTGAGTATTTCAGACAACTTGTGGGTTTGCACTGTCTGACAGTGTGGGCTCATAAGACATATCCCTTCACTGGAGAGTATTACAGACAACTTGTGGGTTTGCACTGTCTGACAGTGTGGGCTCATAGGACATATCTCTACACTGGAGAGTATTAATACAGACAACTTGTGGGTTTGCACTGTCTGACAGTGTGGGCTGATAGGACATATCGCTACACTGGTGAGTATTACAGACAACTTGTGGGATTGTACTGCCTGACAGTGTGGGCTCATAGGACATATCCCTACACTGGAGAGTATTACAAACAACTTGTGGGTTTGTACTGCCTGACAGTGTGGGCTGATAGGACATATCCCTACACTGGTGAGTATTAGACAACTTGTGGGATTGTACTGTCTGACAGTGTGGGCTCATAGGACATATCCCTACACTGGAGAGTATTACAGACAACTTGTGGGTTTGCACTGTCTGACAGTGTGGGCTCATAGGACATATCGCTACACTGGTGAGTATTACAGAAAACTTGTGGGTTTGTACTATCTGACAGTGTGGGCTCATAGGACATATCGCTACACTGGTGAGTATTACAGACAACTTGTGGGTTTGTACTGTCTGACAGTGTGGGCTCATAGGACATATCCCTACACTGGTGAGTATTAGACAACTTGTGGGATTGTACTGTCTGACAGTGTGGGCTCATAGGACATATCGCTATACTGGTGAGTATTACAGACAACTTGTGGGATTGTACTGCCTGACAGTGTGGGCTCATAGGACATATCCCTACACTGGTGAGTATTACAGACAACTTGTGGGTTTGCACTGTCTGACAGTGTGGGCTCATAGGACATATCGCTACACTGGTGAGTATTACAGACAACTTGTGGGTTTGTACTGTCTGACAGTGTGGGCTGATAGGAAATATCCCTACACTGGTGAGTATTAGACAACTTGTGGGATTGTACTGTCTGACAGTGTGGGCTCATAAGAGAATATTACAGACAACTTGTGGGTTTGTACTGTCTGACAGTGTGGGCTCATAGGACATATCCCTACACTGGAGAGTATTACAGACAACTTGTGGGTTTGCACTATCTGACAGTGTCGGCTCATAGGACATATCCCTACACTGGAGAGTATTACAGACAACTTGTGGGTTTGTACTGTCTGACAGTGTGGGCTCATAGGACATATCGCTACACTGGTGAGTGTTACAGACAACTTGTGGGTTTGCACTGTCTGACAGTGTGGGCTCATAAGAGAGTATTACAGACAACTTGTGGGTTTGTACTGTCTGACAGTGTGGGCTCATAGGACATATCGCTACACTGGTGAGTGTTACAGACAACTTGTGGGTTTGCACTGTCTTACAGTGGGGACTCATAGGACATATCCTTACACTGGAGAGTATTACAGACAAACTGTGGGTTTGTACTGTCTGACAGTGTGGGCTCATGAGACATATCCCTACACTGGTGAGTATTACAGACAACTTGTGGGTTTGCACTGTCTGACAGTGTGGGCTCATAAGACATATCCCTTCAGTGGAGAGTATTACAGACAATTTGTGGGTTTGCACTGTCTGACAGTGTGGGCTAATAGGACATATCTCTACACTGGAGAGTATTAATACAGACAACTTGTGGGTTTGCACTGTCTGACAGTGTGGGCTCATAAGACATATCCCTTCACTGGAGAGTATTACAGACAACTTGTGGGTTTGCACTGTCTGACAGTGTGGGCTCATAGGACATATCGCTACACTGGTGAGTATTACAGACAACTTGAGGGTTTGTACTGTCTGACAGTGTGGGCTCATAGGACATATCCCTACACTGGTGAGTATTACAGACAACTTGTGGGTTTGCACTGTCTGACAGTGTGGGCTCATAGGACATATCGCTACACTGGTGAGTATTACAGACAACTTGTGGGTTTGTACTGTCTGACAGTGTGGGCTGATAGGAAATATCCCTACACTGGTGAGTATTAGACAACTTGTGGGATTGTACTGTCTGACAGTGTGGGCTCATAAGAGAGTATTACAGACAACTTGTGGGTTTGTACTGTCTGACAGTGTGGGCTCATAGGACATATCCCTACACTGGAGAGTATTACAGACAACTTGTGGGTTTGCACTATCTGACAGTGTGGGCTCATAAGAGAGTATTACAGACAACTTGTGGGTTTCCACTGCCTGACAGTGTGGACTCATAGGACATATCCCTACACTGGAGAGTATTACAGACAACTTGTGGGTTTGTACTGTCTGACAGTGTGGGCTCATAGGACATATCGCTACACTGGTGAGTGTTACAGACAACTTGTGGGTTTGCACTGTCTGACAGTGTGGGCTCATAAGAGAGTATTACAGACAACTTGTGGGTTTGTACTGTCTCACAGTGTGGGCTCATAGGACATATCGCTACACTAGTGAGTGTTACAGACAACTTGTGGGTTTGCACTGTCTTACAGTGGGGACTCATAGGACATATCCTTACACTGGAGAGTATTACAGACAAACTGTGGGTTTGTACTGTCTGACAGTGTGGGCTCATAAGACATATCCCTACACTGGTGAGTATTTCAGACAACTTGTGGGTTTGCACTGTCTGACAGTGTGGGCTCATAAGACATATCCCTTCACTGGAGAGTATTACAGACAACTTGTGGGTTTGCACTGTGTGACAGTGTAGGCTATATAGGACATATCTCTACACTGGAGAGTATTAATACAGACAACTTGTGGGTTTGCACTGTCTGACAGTGTGGGCTCATAAGACATATCCCTTCACTGGAGAGTATTACAGACAACTTGTGGGTTTGCACTGTCTGACAGTGTGGGCTCATAGGACATATCCCTACACTGGAGAGTATTAATACAGACAACTTGTGGGTTTGCACTGTCTGACAGTGTGGGCTCATAAGACATATCCATACACTGGTGAGTATTACAGACAACTTGTCGGTTTGCACTGTCTGACAGTGTGGGCTCATCAGACATATCCCTTCACTGGAGAGTATTACAGACAACTTGTGGGTTTGTACTGTCTGACAGTGTGGGCTCATAAGACATATCCCTTCACTGGAGAGTATTACAGACAACTTGTGGGTTTGTACTGTCTGACAGTGTGGGCTCATAAGACATATCCCTTCACTGGAGAGTATTACAGACAACTTGTGGGTTTGCACTGTCTGACAGTGTGGGCTCATAGGACATATCTCTACACTGGAGAGTATTAATACAGACAACTTGTGGGTTTGCACTGTCTGACAGTGTGGACTCATAGGACATATCCCTACACTGGAGAGTATTACAGACAACTTGTGGGTTTGTACTGTCTGACAGTGTGGGCTCATAGGACATATCGCTACACTGGTGAGTGTTAATACAGACAACTTGTGGGTTTGCACTGTCTGACAGTGTGGGCTCATAAGACATATCCATACACTGGTGAGTATTACAGACAACTTGTCGGTTTGCACTGTCTGACAGTGTGGGCTCATAGGACATATCCTTACACTGGAGAGTATTAATACAGACAACTTGTGGGATTGTACTGTCTGACAGTGTGGGCTCATAGGACATATCGCTACACTGGTGAGTATTACAGACAACTTGTGGGATTGTACTGCCTGACAGTGTGGGCTCATAGGACATATCCTTACACTGGAGAGTATTACAGACAACTTATGGGTTTGCACTGTCTGACAGTGTGGGCTCATAGGACATATCCTTACACTGGTGAGTATTACAGACAACTTGTGGGTTTCCACTGTCTGACAGTGTGGGCTCATAATAGAGTATTACAGACAACTTGTGGGTTTGTACTGTCTGACAGTGTGGGCTCATAGGACATATCGCTACACTGGTGAGTGTTACAGACAACTTGTGGGTTTGCACTGTCTTACAGTGGGGACTCATAGGACATATCCTTACACTGGAGAGTATTACAGACAACTTGTGGGTTTGTACTGTCTGACAGTGTGGGCTCATAAGACATATCCCTACACTGGTGAGTATTACAGACAACTTGTGGGTTTGTACTGTCTGACAGTGTGGGCTAATAGGACATATCTCTACACTGGAGAGTATTAATACAGACAACTTGTGGGTTTGCACTGTCTGACAGTGTGGGCTCATAGGACATATCTCTACACTGGAGAGTATTAATACAGACAACTTGTGGGTTTGCACTGTCTGACAGTGTGGACTCATAGGACATATCCCTACACTGGAGAGTATTACAGACAACTTGTGGGTTTGTACTGTCTGACAGTGTGGGCTCATAGGACATATCGCTACACTGGTGAGTGTTACAGACAACTTGTGGGTTTGTACTGTCTGACAGTGTGGGCTCATAGGACATCGCTACACTGGTGAGTGTTACAGACAACTTGTGGGTTTGCACTGTCCGACAGTGTGGGCTCATAAGAGAGTATTACAGACAACTTGTGGGTTTGTACTGTCTGACAGTGGGGACTCATAGGACATATCCTTACACTGGAGAGTAGTACAGACAAACTGTGGGTTTGTACTGTCTGACAGTGTGGGCTCATAAGACATATCCCTACACTGGTGAGTATTACAGACAACTTGTGGGTTTGCACTGTCTGACAGTGTGGGCTCATCAGACATATCCCTTCACTGGAGAGTATTACAGACAACTTGTGGGTTTGTACTGTCTGACAGTGTGGGCTCATAAGACATATCCCTTCACTGGAGAGTATTACAGACAACTTGTGGGTTTGCACTGTCTGACAGTGTGGGCTCATAGGACATATCTCTACACTGGAGAGTATTAATACAGACAACTTGTGGGTTTGCACTGTCTGACAGTGTGGACTCATAGGACATATCCCTACACTGGAGAGTATTACAGACAACTTGTGGGTTTGTACTGTCTGACAGTGTGGGCTCATAGGACATATCGCTACACTGGTGAGTGTTACAGACAACTTGTGGGTTTGCACTGTCCGACAGTGTGGGCTCATAAGAGAGTATTACAGACAACTTGTGGGTTTGTACTGTCTGACAGTGTGGGCTCATAGGACATATCGCTACACTGGTGAGTGTTACAGACAACTTGTGGGTTTGCACTGTCTTACAGTGGGGACTCATAGGACATATCCTTACACTGGAGAGTATTACAGACAAACTGTGGGTTTGTACTGTCTGACAGTGTGGGCTCATAAGACATATCCCTTCACTGGAGAGTATTACAGACAACTTGTGGGTTTGCACTGTCTGACAGTGTGGGCTAATAGGACATATCTCTACACTAGAGAGTATTAATACAGACAACTTGTGGGTTTGCACTGTCTGACAGTGTGGGCTCATAGGACATATCCCTACACTGGAGAGTATTACAGACAACTTGTGGGTTTGTACTGTCTGACAGTTTGGGCTGATAGGAAATATCCCTACACTGGTGAGTATTAGACAACTTGTGGGATTGTACTGTCTGACAGTGTGGGCTCATAAGAGAGTATTACACACAACTTGTGGGTTTGTACTGTCTGACAGTGGGGACTCATAGGACATATCCTTACACTGGAGAGTATTACAGACAACTTATGGGTTTGCACTGTCTGACAGTGTGGGCTCATAGGACATATCCTTACACTGGTGAGTATTACAGACAACTTGTGGGTTTCCACTGTCTGACAGTGTGGGCTCATAATAGAGTATTACAGACAACTTGTGGGTTTGTACTGTCTGACAGTGTGGGCTCATAGGACATATCGCTACACTGGTGAGTGTTACAGACAACTTGTGGGTTTGCACTGTCTTACAGTGGGGACTCATAGGACATATCCTTACACTGGAGAGTATTACAGACAACTTGTGGGTTTGCACTGTCTGACAGTGTGGGCTCATAGGACATATCTCTACACTGGAGAGTATTAATACAGACAACTTGTGGGTTTGCACTGTCTGACAGTGTGGACTCATAGGACATATCCCTACACTGGAGAGTATTACAGACAACTTGTGGGTTTGTACTGTCTGACAGTGTGGGCTCATAGGACATATCGCTACACTGGTGAGTGTTACAGACAACTTGTGGGTTTGTACTGTCTGACAGTGTGGGCTCATAGGACATATCGCTACACTGCTGAGTGTTACAGACAACTTGTGGGTTTGCACTGTCCGACAGTGTGGGCTCATAAGAGAGTATTACAGACAACTTGTGGGTTTGTACTGTCTGACAGTGTGGGCTCATAGGACATATCGCTACACTGGTGAGTGTTACAGACAACTTGTGGGTTTGCACTGTCCGACAGTGTGGGCTCATAAGAGAGTATTACAGACAACTTGTGGGTTTGTACTGTCTGACAGTGTGGGCTCATAGGACATATCGCTACACTGGTGAGTGTTACAGACAACTTGTGGGTTTGCACTGTCTTACAGTGGGGACTCATAGGACATATCCTTACACTGGAGAGTATTACAGACAAACTGTGGGTTTGTACTGTCTGACAGTGTGGGCTCATAAGACATATCCCTACACTGGAGAGTATTACAGACAACTTGTGGGTTTGCACTGTCTGACAGTGTGGGCTCATAGGACATATCCCTACACTGGAGAGTATTACAGACAACTTGTGGGTTTGTACTGTCTGACAGTTTGGGCTGATAGGAAATATCCCTACACTGGTGAGTATTAGACAACTTGTGGGATTGTACTGTCTGACAGTGTGGGCTCATAAGAGAGTATTACACACAACTTGTGGGTTTGTACTGTCTGACAGTGGGGACTCATAGGACATATCCTTACACTGGAGAGTATTACAGACAACTTATGGGTTTGCACTGTCTGACAGTGTGGGCTCATAGGACATATCCTTACACTGGTGAGTATTACAGACAACTTGTGGGTTTCCACTGTCTGACAGTGTGGGCTCATAATAGAGTATTACAGACAACTTGTGGGTTTGTACTGTCTGACAGTGTGGGCTCATAGGACATATCGCTACACTGGTGAGTGTTACAGACAACTTGTGGGTTTGCACTGTCTTACAGTGGGGACTCATAGGACATATCCTTACACTGGAGAGTATTACAGACAACTTGTGGGTTTGTACTGTCTGACAGTGTGGGCTCATAAGACATATCCCTACACTGGTGAGTATTACAGACAACTTGTGGGTTTGCACTGTCTGACAGTGTGGGCTCATAAGACATATCCCTTCACTGGAGAGTATTACAGACAACTTGTGGGTTTGCACTGTCTGACAGTGTGGGCTCATAGGACATATCTCTACACTGGAGAGTATTAATACAGACAACTTGTGGGTTTGCACTGTCTGACAGTGTGGGCTCATAAGACTTATCCCTTCACTGGAGAGTATTACAGACAACTTGTGGGTTTGCACTGTCTGACAGTGGTGGCTCATAGGACATATCCCTACACTGGAGAGTATTAATACAGACAACTTGTGGGTTTGCACTGTCTGACAGTGTGGGCTCATAGGACATATCGCTACACTGGTGAGTATTACAGACAACTTGTGGGTTTGTACTGTCTGACAGTGTGGGCTCATAGGACATATCCCTACACTGGTGAGTATTACAGACAACTTGTGGGTTTGCACTGTCTGACAGTGTGGGCTCATAGAACATATCGCTACACTGGTGAGTATTACAGACAACTTGTGGGTTTGTACTGTCTGACAGTGTGGGCTCATAGGACATATCCCTACACTGGATAGTATTACAGACAACTTATGGGTTTGCACTGTCTGACAGTGTGGGCTCATAAGAGAGTATTACAGACAACTTGTGGGTTTGCACTGCCTGACAGTGTGGGCTCATAGGACATATCCCTACACTGGAGAGTATTACAGACAACTTGTTGGTTTGTACTGTCTGACAGTGTGGGCTCATAGGACATATCCTTACACTGGTGAGTATTACAGACAACTTGTGGGTTTGCACTGTCTGACAGTGTGGGCTCATAAAAGAGTATTACAGACAACTTGTGGGTTTGTACTGTCTGACAGTGTGGGCTCATAGGACATATCGCTACACTGGTGAGTGTTACAGACAACTTGTGGGTTTGCACTGTCTTACAGTGGGGACTCATAGGACATATCCCTACACTGGAGAGTATTACAGACAACTTGTTGGTTTGTACTGTCTGACAGTGTGGGCTCATAGGACATATCCTTACACTGGTGAGTATTACAGACAACTTGTGGGTTTGCACTGTCTGACAGTGTGGGCTCATAAAAGAGTATTACAGACAACTTGTGGGTTTGTACTGTCTGACAGTGTGGGCTCATAGGACATATCGCTACACTGGTGAGTGTTACAGACAACTTGTGGGTTTGCACTGTCTTACAGTGTGGACTCATAGGACATATCCCTACACTGGAGAGTTTTACAGACAACTTGTGGGTTTGAACTGTCTGAAAGTGTGGGCTCATAGGACATATCCTTACACTGGTGAGTGTTACAGACAACTTGTGGGTTTGCACTGTCTGACAGTGTGGGCTCATAAGAGAGTATTACAGACAACTTGTGGGTTTGCACTGCCTGACAGTGTGGGCTCATAGGACATATCCCTACACTGGAGAGTATTACAGACAACTTGTTGGTTTGTACTGTCTGACAGTGTGGGCTCATAGGACATATCCTTACACTGGTGAGTATTACAGACAACTTGTGGGTTTGCACTGTCTGACAGTGTGGGCTCATAAGAGAGTATTACAGACAACTTGTGGGTTTGTACTGTCTGACAGTGTGGGCTCATAGGACATATCGCTACACTGGTGAGTGTTACAGACAACTTGTGGGTTTGCACTGTCTTACAGTGGGGACTCATAGGACATATCCTTACACTGGAGAGTATTACAGACAACTTGTGGGTTTGCACTGTCTGACAGTGTGGGCTCATAGGACATATCGCTACACTGGTGAGTATTACAGACAACTTGTGGGTTTGTACTGTCTGACAGTGTGGGCTCATAGGACATATCCCTACACTGGTGAGTATTACAGACAACTTGTGGGTTTGCACTGTCTGACAGTGTGGGCTCATAGGACATATCGCTACACTGGTGAGTATTACAGACAACTTGCGGGTTTGTACTGTCTGACAGTGTGGGCTGATAGGAAATATCCCTACACTGGTGAGTATTGGACAACTTGTGGGATTGTACTGTCTGACAGTGTGGGCTCATAAGAGAGTATTACAGACAACTTGTGGGTTTGTACTGTCTGACAGTGTGGGCTCATAGGATATATCCCTACACTGGAGAGTATTACAGACAACTTGTGGGTTTGCACTATCTGACAGTGTGGGCTCATAAGAGAGTATTACAGACAACTTGTGGGTTTGCACTGCCTGACAGTGTGGACTCATAGGACATATCCCTACACTGGAGAGTATTACAGACAACTTGTGGGTTTGCACTGTCTGACAGTGTGGGCTCATAGGACATATCGCTACACTGGTGAGTATTACAGACAACTTGCGGGTTTGTACTGTCTGACAGTGTGGGCTGATAGGAAATATCCCTACACTGGTGAGTATTACAGACAACTTGTGGGTTTGCACTGTCTGACAGTGTGGGCTCATAGGACATATCGCTACACTGGTGAGTATTACAGACAACTTGCGGGTTTGTACTGTCTGACAGTGTGGGCTGATAGGAAATATCCCTACACTGGTGAGTATTAGACAACTTGTGGGATTGTACTGTCTGACAGTGTGGGCTCATAAGAGAGTATTACAGACAACTTGTGGGTTTGTACTGTCTGACAGTGTGGGCTCATAGGATATATCCCTACACTGGAGAGTATTACAGACAACTTGTGGGTTTGCACTATCTGACAGTGTGGGCTCATAAGAGAGTATTACAGACAACTTGTGGGTTTGCACTGCCTGACAGTGTGGACTCATAGGACATATCCCTACACTGGAGAGTATTACAGACAACTTGTGGGTTTGCACTGTCTGACAGTGTGGGCTCATAAGAGAGTATTACAGACAACTTGTGGGTTTGTACTGTCTGACAGTGTGGGCTCATAGGACATATCGCTACACTGGTGAGTGTTACAGACAACTTGTGGGTTTGCACTGTCTTACAGTGGCGACTCATAGGACATAACCTTACACTGGAGAGTATTACAGACAAACTGTGGGTTTGTACTGTCTGACAGTGTGGGCTCATAAGACATATCCCTACACTGGTGAGTATTACAGACAACTTGCGGGTTTGCACTGTCTGACAGTGTGGGCTCATAAGACATATCCCTTCACTGGAGAGTATTACAGACAACTTGTGGGTTTGCACTGTCTGACAGTGTGGGCTCATAGGACATATCTCTACACTGGAGAGTATTAATACAGACAACTTGTGGGTTTGCACTGTCTGACAGTGTGGGCTCATAAGACATATCCCTTCACTGGAGAGTATTACAGACAACTTGTGGGTTTGCACTGTCTGACAGTGTGGGCTCATAGGACATATCCCTACACTGGCGTGTATTAATACAGACAACTTCATGGTTTGCACTGTCTGACAGTGTGGGCTCATAGGACATATTGCTACACTGGTGAGTATTACAGACAACTTGTGGGTTTGTACTGTCTGACAGTGTGGGCTCATAAGAGAGTATTACAGACAACTTGTGGGTTTGTACTGTCTGACAGTGTGGGCTCATAGGACATATCCCTACACTGGAGAGTATTACAGACAACTTGTGGGTTTGCACTGTCTGACAGTGTGGGCTCATAAGAGAGTATTAAAGACAACTTGTGGGTTTGCACTGCCTGACAGTGTGGGCTCATAGGACATATCCCTACACTGGAGAGTATTACAGACAACTTGTTGGTTTGTACTGTCTGACAGTGTGGGCTCATAGGACATATCCTTACACTGGTGAGTATTACAGACAACTTGTGGGTTTGCACTGTCTGACAGTGTGGGCTCATAGGACATATCCCTACACTGGAGAGTATTACAGACAACTTGTGGGTTTGCACTATCTGATAGTGTGGGCTCATAAGAGAGTATTACAGACAACTTGTGGGTTTGCACTGCCTGACAGTGTGGACTCATAGGACATATCCCTACACTGGAGAGTATTACAGACAACTTGTGGGTTTGTACTGTCTGAAAGTGTGGGCTCATAGGACATATCCTTACACTGGTGAGTGTTACAGACAACTTGTGGGTTTGCACTGTCTGACAGTGTGGGCTCATAAGAGAGTATTACAGACAACTTGTGGGTTTGCACTGCCTGACAGTGTGGGCTCATAGGACATATCCCTACACTGGAGAGTATTACAGACAACTTGTTGGTTTGTACTGTCTGACAGTGTGGGCTCATAGGACATATCCTTACACTGGTGAGTATTACAGACAACTTGTGGGTTTGCACTGTCTGACAGTGTGGGCTCATAAAAGAGTATTACAGACAACTTGTGGGTTTGTACTGTCTGACAGTGTGGGCTCATAGGACATATCGCTACACTGGTGAGTGTTACAGACAACTTGTGGGTTTGCACTGTCTTACAGTGGGGACTCATAGGACATATCCCTACACTGGAGAGTATTACAGACAACTTGTTGGTTTGTACTGTCTGACAGTGTGGGCTCATAGGACATATCCTTACACTGGTGAGTATTACAGACAACTTGTGGGTTTGCACTGTCTGACAGTGTGGGCTCATAAAAGAGTATTACAGACAACTTGTGGGTTTGTACTGTCTGACAGTGTGGGCTCATAGGACATATCGCTACACTGGTGAGTGTTACAGACAACTTGTGGGTTTGCACTGTCTTACAGTGTGGACTCATAGGACATATCCCTACACTGGAGAGTTTACAGACAACTTGTGGGTTTGTACTGTCTGAAAGTGTGGGCTCATAGGACATATCCTTACACTGGTGAGTGTTACAGACAACTTGTGGGTTTGCACTGTCTGACAGTGTGGGCTCATAAGAGAGTATTACAGACAACTTGTGGGTTTGCACTGCCTGACAGTGTGGGCTCATAGGACATATCCCTACACTGGAGAGTATTACAGACAACTTGTTGGTTTGTACTGTCTGACAGTGTGGGCTCATAGGACATATCCTTACACTGGTGAGTATTACAGACAACTTGTGGGTTTGCACTGTCTGACAGTGTGGGCTCATAAGAGAGTATTACAGACAACTTGTGGGTTTGTACTGTCTGACAGTGTGGGCTCATAGGACATATCGCTACACTGGTGAGTGTTACAGACAACTTGTGGGTTTGCACTGTCTTACAGTGGGGACTCATAGGACATATCCTTACACTGGAGAGTATTACAGACAACTTGTGGGTTTGCACTGTCTGACAGTGTGGGCTCATAGGACATATCGCTACACTGGTGAGTATTACAGACAACTTGTGGGTTTGTACTGTCTGACAGTGTGGGCTCATAGGACATATCCCTACACTGGTGAGTATTACAGACAACTTGTGGGTTTGCACTGTCTGACAGTGTGGGCTCATAGGACATATCGCTACACTGGTGAGTATTACAGACAACTTGCGGGTTTGTACTGTCTGACAGTGTGGGCTGATAGGAAATATCCCTACACTGGTGAGTATTGGACAACTTGTGGGATTGTACTGTCTGACAGTGTGGGCTCATAAGAGAGTATTACAGACAACTTGTGGGTTTGTACTGTCTGACAGTGTGGGCTCATAGGATATATCCCTACACTGGAGAGTATTACAGACAACTTGTGGGTTTGCACTATCTGACAGTGTGGGCTCATAAGAGAGTATTACAGACAACTTGTGGGTTTGCACTGCCTGACAGTGTGGACTCATAGGACATATCCCTACACTGGAGAGTATTACAGACAACTTGTGGGTTTGTACTGTCTGACAGTGTGGGCTCATAGGACATATCGCTACACTGGTGAGTGTTACAGACAACTTGTGGGTTTGCACTGTCTGACAGTGTGGGCTCATAAGAGAGTATTACAGACAACTTGTGGGTTTGTACTGTCTGACAGTGTGGGCTCATAGGACATATCGCTACACTGGTGAGTGTTACAGACAACTTGTGGGTTTGCACTGTCTTACAGTGGCGACTCATAGGACATAACCTTACACTGGAGAGTATTACAGACAAACTGTGGGTTTGTACTGTCTGACAGTGTGGGCTCATAAGACATATCCCTACACTGGTGAGTATTACAGACAACTTGCGGGTTTGCACTGTCTGACAGTGTGGGCTCATAAGACATATCCCTTCACTGGAGAGTATTACAGACAACTTGTGGGTTTGCACTGTCTGACAGTGTGGGCTCATAGGACATATCTCTACACTGGAGAGTATTAATACAGACAACTTGTGGGTTTGCACTGTCTGACAGTGTGGGCTCATAAGACATATCCCTTCACTGGAGAGTATTACAGACAACTTGTGGGTTTGCACTGTCTGACAGTGTGGGCTCATAGGACATATCCCTACACTGGAGTGTATTAATACAGACAACTTGTGGGTTTGCACTGTCTGACAGTGTGGGCTCATAGGACATATCGCTACACTGGTGAGTATTACAGACAACTTGTGGGTTTGTACTGTCTGACAGTGTGGGCTCATAAGAGAGTATTACAGACAACTTGTGGGTTTGTACTGTCTGACAGTGTGGGCTCATAGGACATATCCCTACACTGGAGAGTATTACAGACAACTTGTGGGTTTGCACTGTCTGACAGTGTGGGCTCATAAGAGAGTATTAAAGACAACTTGTGGGTTTGCACTGCCTGACAGTGTGGGCTCATAGGACATATCCCTACACTGGAGAGTATTACAGACAACTTGTTGGTTTGTACTGTCTGACAGTGTGGGCTCATAGGACATATCCTTACACTGGTGAGTATTACAGACAACTTGTGGGTTTGCACTGTCTGACAGTGGGGGCTCATAGGACATATCCCTACACTGGAGAGTATTACAGACAACTTGTGGGTTTGCACTATCTGACAGTGTGGGCTCATAAGAGAGTATTACAGACAACTTGTGGGTTTGCACTGCCTGACAGTGTGGACTCATAGGACATATCCCTACACTGGAGAGTATTACAGACAACTTGTGGGTTTGTACTGTCTGAAAGTGTGGGCTCATAGGACATATCCTTACACTGGTGAGTGTTACAGACAACTTGTGGGTTTGCACTGTCTGACAGTGTGGGCTCATAAGAGAGTATTACAGACAACTTGTGGGTTTGCACTGCCTGACAGTGTGGGCTCATAGGACATATCCCTACACTGGAGAGTATTACAGACAACTTGTTGGTTTGTACTGTCTGACAGTGTGGGCTCATAGGACATATCCTTACACTGGTGAGTATTACAGACAACTTGTGGGTTTGCACTGTCTGAGAGTGTGGGCTCATAAGAGAGTATTACAGACAACTTGTGGGTTTGTACTGTCTGACAGTGTGGGCTCATAGGACATATCGCTACACTGGTGAGTGTTACAGACAACTTGTGGGTTTGCACTGTCTTACATTTGGGACTCATAGGACATATCCTTACACTGGAGAGTATTACAGACAACTTGTGGGTTTGTACTGTCTGACAGTGTGGGCTCATAAGACATATCCCTACACTGGTGAGTATTACAGACAACTTGTGGGTTTGCACTGTCTGACAGTGTGGGCTCATAAGACATATCCCTTCACTGGAGAGTATTACAGACAACTTGTGGGTTTGCACTGTCTGACAGTGTGGGCTCATAGGACATATCTCTACACTGGAGAGTATTAATACAGACAACTTGTGGGTTTGCACTGTCTGACAGTGTGGGCTCATAAGACTTATCCCTTCACTGGAGAGTATTACAGACAACTTGTGGGTTTGCACTGTCTGACAGTGGTGGCTCATAGGACATATCCCTACACTGGAGAGTATTAATACAGACAACTTGTGGGTTTGCACTGTCTGACAGTGTGGGCTCATAGGACATATCGCTACACTGGTGAGTATTACAGACAACTTGTGGGTTTGTACTGTCTGACAGTGTGGGCTCATAGGACATATCCCTACACTGGTGAGTATTACAGACAACTTGTGGGTTTGCACTGTCTGACAGTGTGGGCTCATAGGACATATCGCTACACTGGTGAGTATTACAGACAACTTGTGGGTTTGTACTGTCTGACAGTGTGGGCTCATAGGACATATCCCTACACTGGATAGTATTACAGACAACTTATGGGTTTGCACTGTCTGACAGTGTGGGCTCATAAGAGAGTATTACAGACAACTTGTGGGTTTGCACTGCCTGACAGTGTGGGCTCATAGGACATATCCCTACACTGGAGAGTATTACAGACAACTTGTTGGTTTGTACTGTCTGACAGTGTGGGCTCATAGGACATATCCTTACACTGGTGAGTATTACAGACAACTTGTGGGTTTGCACTGTCTGACAGTGTGGGCTCATAAAAGAGTATTACAGACAACTTGTGGGTTTGTACTGTCTGACAGTGTGGGCTCATAGGACATATCGCTACACTGGTGAGTGTTACAGACAACTTGTGGGTTTGCACTGTCTTACAGTGGGGACTCATAGGACATATCCCTACACTGGAGAGTATTACAGACAACTTGTTGGTTTGTACTGTCTGACAGTGTGGGCTCATAGGACATATCCTTACACTGGTGAGTATTACAGACAACTTGTGGGTTTGCACTGTCTGACAGTGTGGGCTCATAAAAGAGTATTACAGACAACTTGTGGGTTTGTACTGTCTGACAGTGTGGGCTCATAGGACATATCGCTACACTGGTGAGTGTTACAGACAACTTGTGGGTTTGCACTGTCTTACAGTGTGGACTCATAGGACATATCCCTACACTGGAGAGTTTTACAGACAACTTGTGGGTTTGAACTGTCTGAAAGTGTGGGCTCATAGGACATATCCTTACACTGGTGAGTGTTACAGACAACTTGTGGGTTTGCACTGTCTGACAGTGTGGGCTCATAAGAGAGTATTACAGACAACTTGTGGGTTTGCACTGCCTGACAGTGTGGGCTCATAGGACATATCCCTACACTGGAGAGTATTACAGACAACTTGTTGGTTTGTACTGTCTGACAGTGTGGGCTCATAGGACATATCCTTACACTGGTGAGTATTACAGACAACTTGTGGGTTTGCACTGTCTGACAGTGTGGGCTCATAAGAGAGTATTACAGACAACTTGTGGGTTTGTACTGTCTGACAGTGTGGGCTCATAGGACATATCGCTACACTGGTGAGTGTTACAGACAACTTGTGGGTTTGCACTGTCTTACAGTGGGGACTCATAGGACATATCCTTACACTGGAGAGTATTACAGACAACTTGTGGGTTTGCACTGTCTGACAGTGTGGGCTCATAGGACATATCGCTACACTGGTGAGTATTACAGACAACTTGTGGGTTTGTACTGTCTGACAGTGTGGGCTCATAGGACATATCCCTACACTGGTGAGTATTACAGACAACTTGTGGGTTTGCACTGTCTGACAGTGTGGGCTCATAGGACATATCGCTACACTGGTGAGTATTACAGACAACTTGCGGGTTTGTACTGTCTGACAGTGTGGGCTGATAGGAAATATCCCTACACTGGTGAGTATTGGACAACTTGTGGGATTGTACTGTCTGACAGTGTGGGCTCATAAGAGAGTATTACAGACAACTTGTGGGTTTGTACTGTCTGACAGTGTGGGCTCATAGGATATATCCCTACACTGGAGAGTATTACAGACAACTTGTGGGTTTGCACTATCTGACAGTGTGGGCTCATAAGAGAGTATTACAGACAACTTGTGGGTTTGCACTGCCTGACAGTGTGGACTCATAGGACATATCCCTACACTGGAGAGTATTACAGACAACTTGTGGGTTTGTACTGTCTGACAGTGTGGGCTCATAGGACATATCGCTACACTGGTGAGTGTTACAGACAACTTGTGGGTTTGCACTGTCTGACAGTGTGGGCTCATAAGAGAGTATTACAGACAACTTGTGGGTTTGTACTGTCTGACAGTGTGGGCTCATAGGACATATCGCTACACTGGTGAGTGTTACAGACAACTTGTGGGTTTGCACTGTCTTACAGTGGCGACTCATAGGACATAACCTTACACTGGAGAGTATTACAGACAAACTGTGGGTTTGTACTGTCTGACAGTGTGGGCTCATAAGACATATCCCTACACTGGTGAGTATTACAGACAACTTGCGGGTTTGCACTGTCTGACAGTGTGGGCTCATAAGACATATCCCTTCACTGGAGAGTATTACAGACAACTTGTGGGTTTGCACTGTCTGACAGTGTGGGCTCATAGGACATATCTCTACACTGGAGAGTATTAATACAGACAACTTGTGGGTTTGCACTGTCTGACAGTGTGGGCTCATAAGACATATCCCTTCACTGGAGAGTATTACAGACAACTTGTGGGTTTGCACTGTCTGACAGTGTGGGCTCATAGGACATATCCCTACACTGGAGTGTATTAATACAGACAACTTGTGGGTTTGCACTGTCTGACAGTGTGGGCTCATAGGACATATCGCTACACTGGTGAGTATTACAGACAACTTGTGGGTTTGTACTGTCTGACAGTGTGGGCTCATAAGAGAGTATTACAGACAACTTGTGGGTTTGTACTGTCTGACCGTGTGGGCTCATAGGACATATCCCTACACTGGAGAGTATTACAGACAACTTGTGGGTTTGCACTGTCTGACAGTGTGGGCTCATAAGAGAGTATTAAAGACAACTTGTGGGTTTGCACTGCCTGACAGTGTGGGCTCATAGGACATATCCCTACACTGGAGAGTATTACAGACAACTTGTTGGTTTGTACTGTCTGACAGTGTGGGCTCATAGGACATATCCCTACACTGGAGAGTATTACAGACAACTTGTGGGTTTGCACTATCTGACAGTGTGGGCTCATAAGAGAGTATTACAGACAACTTGTGGGTTTGCACTGCCTGACAGTGTGGACTCATAGGACATATCCCTACACTGGAGAGTATTACAGACAACTTGTGGGTTTGTACTGTCTGAAAGTGTGGGCTCATAGGACATATCCTTACACTGGTGAGTGTTACAGACAACTTGTGGGTTTGCACTGTCTGACAGTGTGGGCTCATAAGAGAGTATTACAGACAGCTTGTGGGTTTGCACTGCCTGACAGTGTGGGCTCATAGGACATATCCCTACACTGGAGAGTATTACAGACAACTTGTTGGTTTGTACTGTCTGACAGTGTGGGCTCATAGGACATATCCTTACACTGGTGAGTATTACAGACAACTTGTGGGTTTGCACTGTCTGAGAGTGTGGGCTCATAAGAGAGTATTACAGACAACTTGTGGGTTTGTACTGTCTGACAGTGTGGGCTCATAGGACATATCGCTACACTGGTGAGTGTTACAGACAACTTGTGGGTTTGCACTGTCTTACATTTGGGACTCATAGGACATATCCTTACACTGGAGAGTATTACAGACAACTTGTGGGTTTGTACTGTCTGACAGTGTGGGCTCATAAGACATATCCCTACACTGGTGAGTATTACAGACAACTTGTGGGTTTGCACTGTCTGACAGTGTGGGCTCATAAGACATATCCCTTCACTGGAGAGTATTACAGACAACTTGTGGGTTTGCACTGTCTGACAGTGTGGGCTCATAGGACATATCTCTACACTGGAGAGTATTAATACAGACAACTTGTGGGTTTGCACTGTCTGACAGTGTGGGCTCATAAGACTTATCCCTTCACTGGAGAGTATTACAGACAACTTGTGGGTTTGCACTGTCTGACAGTGTGGGCTCATAGGACATATCCCTACACTGGAGAGTATTAATACAGACAACTTGTGGGTTTGCACTGTCTGACAGTGTGGGCTCATAGGACATATCGCTACACTGGTGAGTATTACAGACAACTTGTGGGTTTGTACTGTCTGACAGTGTGGGCTCATAGGACATATCCCTACACTGGTGAGTATTACAGACAACTTGTGGGTTTGCACTGTCTGACAGTGTGGGCTCATAGGACATATCGCTACACTGGTGAGTATTACAGACAACTTGTGGGTTTGTACTGTCTGACAGTGTGGGCTCATAGGACATATCCCTACACTGGATAGTATTACAGACAACTTATGGGTTTGCACTGTCTGACAGTGTGGGCTCATAAGAGAGTATTACAGACAACTTGTGGGTTTGCACTGCCTGACAGTGTGGGCTCATAGGACATATCCCTACACTGGAGAGTATTACAGACAACTTGTTGGTTTGTACTGTCTGACAGTGTGGGCTCATAGGACATATCCTTACACTGTTGAGTATTACAGACAACTTGTGGGTTTGCACTGTCTGACAGTGTGGGCTCATAAAAGAGTATTACAGACAACTTGTGGGTTTGTACTGTCTGACAGTGTGGGCTCATAGGACATATCGCTACACTGGTGAGTGTTACAGACAACTTGTGGGTTTGCACTGTCTTACAGTGGGGACTCATAGGACATATCCTTACACTGGAGAGTATTACAGACAACTTATGGGTTTGCACTGTCTGACAGTGTGGGCTCATAAGAGAGTATTACAGACAACTTGTGGGTTTGCACTGCCTGACAGTGTGGGCTCATAGGACATATCCCTACACTGGAGAGTATTACAGACAACTTGTTGGTTTGTACTGTCTGACAGTGTGGGCTCATAGGACATATCCTTACACTGGTGAGTATTACAGACAACTTGTGGGTTTGCACTGTCTGACAGTGTGGGCTCATAAGAGAGTATTACAGACAACTTGTGGGCTCATAGGACATATCCCTACACTGGAGAGTATTACAGACATATTATTGGTTTGTACTGTCTGACAGTGTGGGCTCATAGGACATATCCTTACACTGGTGAGTATTACAGACAACTTGTGGGTTTGCACTGTCTGACAGTGTGGGCTCATAAGAGAGTATTACAGACAACTTGTGGGTTTGTACTGTCTGACAGTGTGGGCTCATAGGACATATCGCTACACTGGTGAGTGTTACAGACAACTTGTGGGTTTGCACTGTCTTACAGTGGGGACTCATAGGACATATCCTTACACTGGAGAGTATTACAGACAACTTGTGGGTTTGCAATGTCTGCCAGTGTGGGCTCATAGGACATATCGCTACACTGGTGAGTATTACAGACAACTTGTGGGTTTGTACTGTCTGACAGTGTGGGCTCATAGGACATATCCCTACACTGGTGAGTATTACAGACAACTTGTGGGTTTGCACTGTCTGACAGTGTGGGCTCATAAAAGAGTATTACAGACAACTTGTGGGTTTGTACTGTCTGACAGTGTGGGCTCATAGGACATATCGCTACACTGGTGAGTGTTACAGACAACTTGTGGGTTTGCACTGTCTTACAGTGGGGACTCATAGGACATATCCCTACACTGGAGAGTATTACAGACAACTTGTTGGTTTGTACTGTCTGACAGTGTGGGCTCATAGGACATATCCTTACACTGGTGAGTATTACAGACAACTTGTGGGTTTGCACTGTCTGACAGTGTGGGCTCATAAAAGAGTATTACAGACAACTTGTGGGTTTGTACTGTCTGACAGTGTGGGCTCATAGGACATATCCTTACACTGGTGAGTATTACAGACAACTTGTGGGTTTGCACTGTCTGACAGTGTGGGCTCATAAGAGAGTATTACAGACAACTTGTGGGTTTGCACTGCCTGACAGTGTGGGCTCATAGGACATATCCCTACACTGGAGAGTATTACAGACAACTTGTTGGTTTGTACTGTCTGACAGTGTGGGCTCATAGGACATATCCTTACACTGGTGAGTATTACAGACAACTTGTGGGTTTGCACTGTCTGACAGTGTGGGCTCATAAAAGAGTATTACAGACAACTTGTGGGTTTGTACTGTCTGACAGTGTGGGCTCATAGGACATATCGCTACACTGGTGAGTGTTACAGACAACTTGTGGGTTTGCACTGTCTTACAGTGGGGACTCATAGGACATATCCTTACACTGGAGAGTATTACAGACAACTTATGGGTTTGCACTGTCTGACAGTGTGGGCTCATAAGAGAGTATTACAGACAACTTGTGGGTTTGCACTGCCTGACAGTGTGGGCTCATAGGACATATCCCTACACTGGAGAGTATTACAGACAACTTGTTGGTTTGTACTGTCTGACAGTGTGGGCTCATAGGACATATCCTTACACTGGTGAGTATTACAGACAACTTGTGGGTTTGCACTGTCTGACAGTGTGGGCTCATAAGAGAGTATTACACACAACTTGTGGGTTTGCACTATCTGACAGTGTGGGCTCATAAGAGAGTATTACAGACAACTTGTGGGTTTGCACTGCCTGACAGTGTGGACTCATAGGACATATCCCTACACTGGAGAGTATTACAGACAACTTGTGGGTTTGTACTGTCTGAAAGTGTGGGCTCATAGGACATATCCTTACACTGGTGAGTGTTACAGACAACTTGTGGGTTTGCACTGTCTGACAGTGTGGGCTCATAAGAGAGTATTACAGACAACTTGTGGGTTTGCACTGCCTGACAGTGTGGGCTCATAGGACATATCCCTACACTGGAGAGTATTACAGACAACTTGTTGGTTTGTACTGTCTGACAGTGTGGGCTCATAGGACATATCCTTACACTGGTGAGTATTACAGACAACTTGTGGGTTTGCACTGTCTGACAGTGTGGGCTCATAAGAGAGTATTACAGACAACTTGTGGGTTTGTACTGTCTGACAGTGTGGGCTCATAGGACATATCGCTACACTGGTGAGTGTTACAGACAACTTGTGGGTTTGCACTGTCTTACAGTGGGGACTCATAGGACATATCCTTACACTGGAGAGTATTACAGACAACTTGTGGGTTTGCAATGTCTGACAGTGTGGGCTCATAGGACATATCGCTACACTGGTGAGTATTACAGACAACTTGTGGGTTTGTACTGTCTGACAGTGTGGGCTCATAGGACATATCCCTACACTGGTGAGTATTACAGACAACTTGTGGGTTTGCACTGTCTGACAGTGTGGGCTCATAAAAGAGTATTACAGACAACTTGTGGGTTTGTACTGTCTGACAGTGTGGGCTCATAGGACATATCGCTACACTGGTGAGTGTTACAGACAACTTGTGGGTTTGCACTGTCTTACAGTGGGGACTCATAGGACATATCCCTACACTGGAGAGTATTACAGACAACTTGCTGGTTTGTACTGTCTGACAGTGTGGGCTCATAGGACATATCCTTACACTGGTGAGTATTACAGACAACTTGTGGGTTTGCACTGTCTGACAGTGTGGGCTCATAAAAGAGTATTACAGACAACTTGTGGGTTTGTACTGTCTGACAGTGTGGGCTCATAGGACATATCGCTACACTGGTGAGTGTTACAGACAACTTGTGGGTTTGCACTGTCTTACAGTGTGGACTCATAGGACATATCCCTACACTGGAGAGTATTACAGACAACTTGTGGGTTTGTACTGTCTGAAAGTGTGGGCTCATAGGACATATCCTTACACTGGTGAGTGTTACAGACAACTTGTGGGTTTGCACTGTCTGACAGTGTGGGCTCATAAGAGAGTATTACAGACAACTTGTGGGTTTGCACTGCCTGACAGTGTGGGCTCATAGGACATATCCCTACACTGGAGAGTATTACAGACAACTTGTTGGTTTGTACTGTCTGACAGTGTGGGCTCATAGGACATATCCTTACACTGGTGAGTATTACAGACAACTTGTGGGTTTGCACTGTCTGACAGTGTGGGCTCATACAGACAACTTGTGGGTTTGTACTGTCTGACAGTGTGGGCTCATAGGACATATCGCTACACTGGTGAGTGTTACAGACAACTTGTGGGTTTGCACTGTCTTACAGTGGGGACTCATAGGACATATCCTTACACTGGAGAGTATTACAGACAACTTGTGGGTTTGCACTGTCTGACAGTGTGGGCTCATAGGACATATCGCTACACTGGTGAGTATTACAGACAACTTGTGGGTTTGTACTGTCTGACAGTGTGGGCTCATAGGACATATCCCTACACTGGTGAGTATTACAGAAAACTTGTGGGTTTGCACTGTCTGACAGTGTGGGCTCATAGGACATATCGCTACACTGGTGAGTATTACAGACAACTTGCGGGTTTGTACTGTCTGACAGTGTGGGCTGATAGGAAATATCCCTACACTGGTGAGTATTGGACAACTTGTGGGATTGTACTGTCTGACAGTGTGGGCTCATAAGAGAGTATTACAGACAACTTGTGGGTTTGTACTGTCTGACAGTGTGGGCTCATAGGATATATCCCTACACTGGAGAGTATTACAGACAACTTGTGGGTTTGCACTATCTGACAGTGTGGGCTCATAAGAGAGTATTACAGACAACTTGTGGGTTTGCACTGCCTGACAGTGTGGACTCATAGGACATATCCCTACACTGGAGAGTATTACAGACAACTTGTGGGTTTGTACTGTCTGACAGTGTGGGCTCATAGGACATATCGCTACACTGGTGAGTGTTACAGACAACTTGTGGGTTTGCACTGTCTGACAGTGTGGGCTCATAAGAGAGTATTACAGACAACTTGTGGGTTTGTACTGTCTGACAGTGTGGGCTCATAGGACATATCGCTACACTGGTGAGTGTTACAGACAACTTGTGGGTTTGCACTGTCTTACAGTGGCGACTCATAGGACATAACCTTACACTGGAGAGTATTACAGACAAACTGTGGGTTTGTACTGTCTGACAGTGTGGGCTCATAAGACATATCCCTACACTGGTGAGTATTACAGACAACTTGCGGGTTTGCACTGTCTAACAGTGTGGGCTCATAAGACATATCCCTTCACTGGAGAGTATTACAGACAACTTGTGGGTTTGCACTGTCTGACAGTGTGGGCTCATAGGACATATCTCTACACTGGAGAGTATTAATACAGACAACTTGTGGGTTTGCACTGTCTGACAGTGTGGGCTCATAAGACATATCCCTTCACTGGAGAGTATTACAGACAACTTGTGGGTTTGCACTGTCTGACAGTGTGGGCTCATAAGACATATCCCTTCACTGGAGAGTATTACAGACAACTTGTGGGTTTGCACTGTCTGACAGTGTGGGCTCATAAGACATATCCCTACACTGGAGAGTATTACAGACAACTTGTGGGTTTGCACTGTCTGACAGTGTGGGCTCATAGGACATATCCCTACACTGGAGTGTATTAATACAGACAACTTGTGGGTTTGTACTGTCTGACAGTGTGGGCTCATAAGAGAGTATTACAGACAACTTGTGGGTTTGTACTGTCTGACAGTGTGGGCTCATAGGACATATCCCTACACTGGAGAGTATTACAGACAACTTGTGGGTTTGCACTGTCTGACAGTGTGGGCTCATAAGAGAGTATTAAAGACAACTTGTGGGTTTGCACTGCCTGACAGTGTGGGCTCATAGGACATATCCCTACACTGGAGAGTATTACAGACAACTTGTTGGTTTGTACTGTCTGACAGTGTGGGCTCATAGGACATATCCTTACACTGGTGAGTATTACAGACAACTTGTGGGTTTGCACTGTCTGACAGTGTGGGCTCATAGGACATATCCCTACACTGGAGAGTATTACAGACAACTTGTGGGTTTGCACTATCTGACAGTGTGGGCTCATAAGAGAGTATTACAGACAACTTGTGGGTTTGCACTGCCTGACAGTGTGGACTCATAGGACATATCCCTACACTGGAGAGTATTACAGACAACTTGTGGGTTTGTACTGTCTGAAAGTGTGGGCTCATAGGACATATCCTTACACTGGTGAGTGTTACAGACAACTTGTGGGTTTGCACTGTCTGACAGTGTGGGCTCATAAGAGAGTATTACAGACAACTTGTGGGTTTGCACTGCCTGACAGTGTGGGCTCATAGGACATATCCCTACACTGGAGAGTATTACAGACAACTTGTTGGTTTGTACTGTCTGACAGTGTGGGCTCATAGGACATATCCTTACACTGGTGAGTATTACAGACAACTTGTGGGTTTGCACTGTCTGAGAGTGTGGGCTCATAAGAGAGTATTACAGACAACTTGTGGGTTTGTACTGTCTGACAGTGTGGGCTCATAGGACATATCGCTACACTGGTGAGTGTTACAGACAACTTGTGGGTTTGCACTGTCTGACAGTGTGGACTCATAGGACATATCCCTACACTGGAGAGTATTACAGACAACTTGTGGGTTTGTACTGTCTGACAGTGTGGGCTCATAGGACATATCGCTACACTGGTGAGTGTTACAGACAACTTGTGGGTTTGTACTGTCTGACAGTGTGGGCTCATAGGACATCGCTACACTGGTGAGTGTTACAGACAACTTGTGGGTTTGCACTGTCCGACAGTGTGGGCTCATAAGAGAGTATTACAGACAACTTGTGGGTTTGTACTGTCTGACAGTGGGGACTCATAGGACATATCCTTACACTGGAGAGTAGTACAGACAAACTGTGGGTTTGTACTGTCTGACAGTGTGGGCTCATAAGACATATCCCTACACTGGTGAGTATTACAGACAACTTGTGGGTTTGCACTGTCTGACAGTGTGGGCTCATCAGACATATCCCTTCACTGGAGAGTATTACAGACAACTTGTGGGTTTGTACTGTCTGACAGTGTGGGCTCATAAGACATATCCCTTCACTGGAGAGTATTACAGACAACTTGTGGGTTTGCACTGTCTGACAGTGTGGGCTCATAGGACATATCTCTACACTGGAGAGTATTAATACAGACAACTTGTGGGTTTGCACTGTCTGACAGTGTGGACTCATAGGACATATCCCTACACTGGAGAGTATTACAGACAACTTGTGGGTTTGTACTGTCTGACAGTGTGGGCTCATAGGACATATCGCTACACTGGTGAGTGTTACAGACAACTTGTGGGTTTGCACTGTCCGACAGTGTGGGCTCATAAGAGAGTATTACAGACAACTTGTGGGTTTGTACTGTCTGACAGTGTGGGCTCATAGGACATATCGCTACACTGGTGAGTGTTACAGACAACTTGTGGGTTTGCACTGTCTTACAGTGGGGACTCATAGGACATATCCTTACACTGGAGAGTATTACAGACAAACTGTGGGTTTGTACTGTCTGACAGTGTGGGCTCATAAGACATATCCCTTCACTGGAGAGTATTACAGACAACTTGTGGGTTTGCACTGTCTGACAGTGTGGGCTAATAGGACATATCCTTACACTGGTGAGTATTACAGACAACTTGTTGGTTTGTACTGTCTGACAGTGTGGGCTCATAGGACATATCCTTACACTGGTGAGTATTACAGACAACTTGTGGGTTTGCACTGTCTGACAGTGTGGGCTCATAGGACATATCCCTACACTGGAGAGTATTACAGACAACTTGTGGGTTTGCACTATCTGATAGTGTGGGCTCATAAGAGAGTATTACAGACAACTTGTGGGTTTGCACTGCCTGACAGTGTGGACTCATAGGACATATCCCTACACTGGAGAGTATTACAGACAACTTGTGGGTTTGTACTGTCTGAAAGTGTGGGCTCATAGGACATATCCTTACACTGGTGAGTGTTACAGACAACTTGTGGGTTTGCACTGTCTGACAGTGTGGGCTCATAAGAGAGTATTACAGACAACTTGTGGGTTTGCACTGTCTTACAGTGTGGACTCATAGGACATATCCCTACACTGGAGAGTTTTACAGACAACTTGTGGGTTTGAACTGTCTGAAAGTGTGGGCTCATAGGACATATCGCTACACTGGTGAGTGTTACAGACAACTTGTGGGTTTGCACTGTCTTACAGTGGGGACTCATAGGACATATCCTTACACTGGAGAGTATTACAGACAAACTGTGGGTTTGTACTGTCTGACAGTGTGGGCTCATGAGACATATCCCTACACTGGTGAGTATTACAGACAACTTGTGGGTTTGCACTGTCTGACAGTGTGGGCTCATAAGACATATCCCTTCACTGGAGAGTATTACAGACAACTTGTGGGTTTGCACTGTCTGACAGTGTGGGCTAATAGGACATATCTCTACACTGGAGAGTATTAATACAGACAACTTGTGGGTTTGCACTGTCTGACAGTGTGGGCTCATAAGACATATCCCTTCACTGGAGAGTATTACAGACAACTTGTGGGTTTGCACTGTCTGACAGTGTGGGCTCATAAGACATATCGCTACACTGGTGAGTATTACAGACAACTTGAGGGTTTGTACTGTCTGACAGTGTGGGCTCATAGGACATATCCCTACACTGGTGAGTATTACAGACAACTTGTGGGTTTGCACTGTCTGACAGTGTGGGCTCATAGGACATATCGCTACACTGGTGAGTATTACAGACAACTTGTGGGTTTGTACTGTCTGACAGTGTGGGCTGATAGGAAATATCCCTACACTGGTGAGTATTAGACAACTTGTGGGATTGTACTGTCTGACAGTGTGGGCTCATAAGAGAGTATTACAGACAACTTGTGGGTTTGTACTGTCTGACAGTGTGGGCTCATAGGACATATCCCTACACTGGAGAGTATTACAGACAACTTGTGGGTTTGCACTATCTGACAGTGTGGGCTCATAAGAGAGTATTACAGACAACTTGTGGGTTTCCACTGCCTGACAGTGTGGACTCATAGGACATATCCCTACACTGGAGAGTATTACAGACAACTTGTGGGTTTGTACTGTCTGACAGTGTGGGCTCATAGGGCATATCGCTACACTGGTGAGTGTTACAGACAACTTGTGGGTTTGCACTGTCTGACAGTGTGGGCTCATAAGAGAGTATTACAGACAACTTGTGGGTTTGTACTGTCTCACAGTGTGGGCTCATAGGACATATCGCTACACTAGTGAGTGTTACAGACAACTTGTGGGTTTGCACTGTCTTACAGTGGGGACTCATAGGACATATCCTTACACTGGAGAGTATTACAGACAAACTGTGGGTTTGTACTGTCTGACAGTGTGGGCTCATAAGACATATCCCTACACTGGTGAGTATTTCAGACAACTTGTGGGTTTGCACTGTCTGACAGTGTGGGCTCATAAGACATATCCCTTCACTGGAGAGTATTACAGACAACTTGTGGGTTTGCACTGTCTGACAGTGTGGGCTCATAGGACATATCTCTACACTGGAGAGTATTAATACAGACAACTTGTGGGTTTGCACTGTCTGACAGTGTGGGCTGATAGGACATATCGCTACACTGGTGAGTATTACAGACAACTTGTGGGATTGTACTGCCTGACAGTGTGGGCTCATAGGACATATCCCTACACTGGAGAGTATTACAAACAACTTGTGGGTTTGTACTGCCTGACAGTGTGGGCTGATAGGACATATCCCTACACTGGTGAGTATTAGACAACTTGTGGGATTGTACTGTCTGACAGTGTGGGCTCATAGGACATATCCCTACACTGGAGAGTATTACAGACAACTTGTGGGTTTGCACTGTCTGACAGTGTGGGCTCATAGGACATATCGCTACACTGGTGAGTATTACAGAAAACTTGTGGGTTTGTACTATCTGACAGTGTGGGCTCATAGGACATATCGCTACACTGGTGAGTATTACAGACAACTTGTGGGTTTGTACTGTCTGACAGTGTGGGCTCATAGGACATATCCCTACACTGGTGAGTATTAGACAACTTGTGGGATTGTACTGTCTGACAGTGTGGGCTCATAGGACATATCGCTACACTGGTGAGTATTACAGACAACTTGTGGGATTGTACTGCCTGACAGTGTGGGCTCATAGGACATATCCCTACACTGGTGAGTATTACAGACAACTTGTGGGTTTGCACTGTCTGACAGTGTGGGCTCATAGGACATATCGCTACACTGGTGAGTATTACAGACAACTTGTGGGTTTGTACTGTCTGACAGTGTGGGCTGATAGGAAATATCCCTACACTGGTGAGTATTAGACAACTTGTGGGATTGTACTGTCTGACAGTGTGGGCTCATAAGAGAATATTACAGACAACTTGTGGGTTTGTACTGTCTGACAGTGTGGGCTCATAGGACATATCCCTACACTGGAGAGTATTACAGACAACTTGTGGGTTTGCACTATCTGACAGTGTCGGCTCATAGGACATATCCCTACACTGGAGAGTATTACAGACAACTTGTGGGTTTGTACTGTCTGACAGTGTGGGCTCATAGGACATATCGCTACACTGGTGAGTGTTACAGACAACTTGTGGGTTTGCACTGTCTGACAGTGTGGGCTCATAAGAGAGTATTACAGACAACTTGTGGGTTTGTACTGTCTGACAGTGTGGGCTCATAGGACATATCGCTACACTGGTGAGTGTTACAGACAACTTGTGGGTTTGCACTGTCTTACAGTGGGGACTCATAGGACATATCCTTACACTGGAGAGTATTACAGACAAACTGTGGGTTTGTACTGTCTGACAGTGTGGGCTCATGAGACATATCCCTACACTGGTGAGTATTACAGACAACTTGTGGGTTTGCACTGTCTGACAGTGTGGGCTCATAAGACATATCCCTTCAGTGGAGAGTATTACAGACAATTTGTGGGTTTGCACTGTCTGACAGTGTGGGCTAATAGGACATATCTCTACACTGGAGAGTATTAATACAGACAACTTGTGGGTTTGCACTGTCTGACAGTGTGGGCTCATAAGACATATCCCTTCACTGGAGAGTATTACAGACAACTTGTGGGTTTGCACTGTCTGACAGTGTGGGCTCATAGGACATATCGCTACACTGGTGAGTATTACAGACAACTTGAGGGTTTGTACTGTCTGACAGTGTGGGCTCATAGGACATATCCCTACACTGGTGAGTATTACAGACAACTTGTGGGTTTGCACTGTCTGACAGTGTGGGCTCATAGGACATATCGCTACACTGGTGAGTATTACAGACAACTTGTGGGTTTGTACTGTCTGACAGTGTGGGCTGATAGGAAATATCCCTACACTGGTGAGTATTAGACAACTTGTGGGATTGTACTGTCTGACAGTGTGGGCTCATAAGAGAGTATTACAGACAACTTGTGGGTTTGTACTGTCTGACAGTGTGGGCTCATAGGACATATCCCTACACTGGAGAGTATTACAGACAACTTGTGGGTTTGCACTATCTGACAGTGTGGGCTCATAAGAGAGTATTACAGACAACTTGTGGGTTTCCACTGCCTGACAGTGTGGACTCATAGGACATATCCCTACACTGGAGAGTATTACAGACAACTTGTGGGTTTGTACTGTCTGACAGTGTGGGCTCATAGGACATATCGCTACACTGGTGAGTGTTACAGACAACTTGTGGGTTTGCACTGTCTGACAGTGTGGGCTCATAAGAGAGTATTACAGACAACTTGTGGGTTTGTACTGTCTCACAGTGTGGGCTCATAGGACATATCGCTACACTAGTGAGTGTTACAGACAACTTGTGGGTTTGCACTGTCTTACAGTGGGGACTCATAGGACATATCCTTACACTGGAGAGTATTACAGACAAACTGTGGGTTTGTACTGTCTGACAGTGTGGGCTCATAAGACATATCCCTACACTGGTGAGTATTTCAGACAACTTGTGGGTTTGCACTGTCTGACAGTGTGGGCTCATAAGACATATCCCTTCACTGGAGAGTATTACAGACAACTTGTGGGTTTGCACTGTGTGACAGTGTAGGCTATATAGGACATATCTCTACACTGGAGAGTATTAATACAGACAACTTGTGGGTTTGCACTGTCTGACAGTGTGGGCTCATAAGACATATCCCTTCACTGGAGAGTATTACAGACAACTTGTGGGTTTGCACTGTCTGACAGTGTGGGCTCATAGGACATATCCCTACACTGGAGAGTATTAATACAGACAACTTGTGGGTTTGCACTGTCTGACAGTGTGGGCTCATAAGACATATCCATACACTGGTGAGTATTACAGACAACTTGTCGGTTTGCACTGTCTGACAGTGTGGGCTCATCAGACATATCCCTTCACTGGAGAGTATTACAGACAACTTGTGGGTTTGTACTGTCTGACAGTGTGGGCTCATAAGACATATCCCTTCACTGGAGAGTATTACAGACAACTTGTGGGTTTGTACTGTCTGACAGTGTGGGCTCATAAGACATATCCCTTCACTGGAGAGTATTACAGACAACTTGTGGGTTTGCACTGTCTGACAGTGTGGGCTCATAGGACATATCTCTACACTGGAGAGTATTAATACAGACAACTTGTGGGTTTGCACTGTCTGACAGTGTGGACTCATAGGACATATCCCTACACTGGAGAGTATTACAGACAACTTGTGGGTTTGTACTGTCTGACAGTGTGGGCTCATAGGACATATCGCTACACTGGTGAGTGTTAATACAGACAACTTGTGGGTTTGCACTGTCTGACAGTGTGGGCTCATAAGACATATCCATACACTGGTGAGTATTACAGACAACTTGTCGGTTTGCACTGTCTGACAGTGTGGGCTCATAGGACATATCCTTACACTGGAGAGTATTAATACAGACAACTTGTGGGATTGTACTGTCTGACAGTGTGGGCTCATAGGACATATCGCTACACTGGTGAGTATTACAGACAACTTGTGGGATTGTACTGCCTGACAGTGTGGGCTCATAGGACATATCCTTACACTGGAGAGTATTACAGACAACTTATGGGTTTGCACTGTCTGACAGTGTGGGCTCATAGGACATATCCTTACACTGGTGAGTATTACAGACAACTTGTGGGTTTCCACTGTCTGACAGTGTGGGCTCATAATAGAGTATTACAGACAACTTGTGGGTTTGTACTGTCTGACAGTGTGGGCTCATAGGACATATCGCTACACTGGTGAGTGTTACAGACAACTTGTGGGTTTGCACTGTCTTACAGTGGGGACTCATAGGACATATCCTTACACTGGAGAGTATTACAGACAACTTGTGGGTTTGTACTGTCTGACAGTGTGGGCTCATAAGACATATCCCTACACTGGTGAGTATTACAGACAACTTGTGGGTTTGTACTGTCTGACAGTGTGGGCTAATAGGACATATCTCTACACTGGAGAGTATTAATACAGACAACTTGTGGGTTTGCACTGTCTGACAGTGTGGGCTCATAGGACATATCTCTACACTGGAGAGTATTAATACAGACAACTTGTGGGTTTGCACTGTCTGACAGTGTGGACTCATAGGACATATCCCTACACTGGAGAGTATTACAGACAACTTGTGGGTTTGTACTGTCTGACAGTGTGGGCTCATAGGACATATCGCTACACTGGTGAGTGTTACAGACAACTTGTGGGTTTGTACTGTCTGACAGTGTGGGCTCATAGGACATCGCTACACTGGTGAGTGTTACAGACAACTTGTGGGTTTGCACTGTCCGACAGTGTGGGCTCATAAGAGAGTATTACAGACAACTTGTGGGTTTGTACTGTCTGACAGTGGGGACTCATAGGACATATCCTTACACTGGAGAGTAGTACAGACAAACTGTGGGTTTGTACTGTCTGACAGTGTGGGCTCATAAGACATATCCCTACACTGGTGAGTATTACAGACAACTTGTGGGTTTGCACTGTCTGACAGTGTGGGCTCATCAGACATATCCCTTCACTGGAGAGTATTACAGACAACTTGTGGGTTTGTACTGTCTGACAGTGTGGGCTCATAAGACATATCCCTTCACTGGAGAGTATTACAGACAACTTGTGGGTTTGCACTGTCTGACAGTGTGGGCTCATAGGACATATCTCTACACTGGAGAGTATTAATACAGACAACTTGTGGGTTTGCACTGTCTGACAGTGTGGACTCATAGGACATATCCCTACACTGGAGAGTATTACAGACAACTTGTGGGTTTGTACTGTCTGACAGTGTGGGCTCATAGGACATATCGCTACACTGGTGAGTGTTACAGACAACTTGTGGGTTTGCACTGTCCGACAGTGTGGGCTCATAAGAGAGTATTACAGACAACTTGTGGGTTTGTACTGTCTGACAGTGTGGGCTCATAGGACATATCGCTACACTGGTGAGTGTTACAGACAACTTGTGGGTTTGCACTGTCTTACAGTGGGGACTCATAGGACATATCCTTACACTGGAGAGTATTACAGACAAACTGTGGGTTTGTACTGTCTGACAGTGTGGGCTCATAAGACATATCCCTTCACTGGAGAGTATTACAGACAACTTGTGGGTTTGCACTGTCTGACAGTGTGGGCTAATAGGACATATCTCTACACTAGAGAGTATTAATACAGACAACTTGTGGGTTTGCACTGTCTGACAGTGTGGGCTCATAGGACATATCCCTACACTGGAGAGTATTACAGACAACTTGTGGGTTTGTACTGTCTGACAGTTTGGGCTGATAGGAAATATCCCTACACTGGTGAGTATTAGACAACTTGTGGGATTGTACTGTCTGACAGTGTGGGCTCATAAGAGAGTATTACACACAACTTGTGGGTTTGTACTGTCTGACAGTGGGGACTCATAGGACATATCCTTACACTGGAGAGTATTACAGACAACTTATGGGTTTGCACTGTCTGACAGTGTGGGCTCATAGGACATATCCTTACACTGGTGAGTATTACAGACAACTTGTGGGTTTCCACTGTCTGACAGTGTGGGCTCATAATAGAGTATTACAGACAACTTGTGGGTTTGTACTGTCTGACAGTGTGGGCTCATAGGACATATCGCTACACTGGTGAGTGTTACAGACAACTTGTGGGTTTGCACTGTCTTACAGTGGGGACTCATAGGACATATCCTTACACTGGAGAGTATTACAGACAACTTGTGGGTTTGCACTGTCTGACAGTGTGGGCTCATAGGACATATCTCTACACTGGAGAGTATTAATACAGACAACTTGTGGGTTTGCACTGTCTGACAGTGTGGACTCATAGGACATATCCCTACACTGGAGAGTATTACAGACAACTTGTGGGTTTGTACTGTCTGACAGTGTGGGCTCATAGGACATATCGCTACACTGGTGAGTGTTACAGACAACTTGTGGGTTTGTACTGTCTGACAGTGTGGGCTCATAGGACATATCGCTACACTGCTGAGTGTTACAGACAACTTGTGGGTTTGCACTGTCCGACAGTGTGGGCTCATAAGAGAGTATTACAGACAACTTGTGGGTTTGTACTGTCTGACAGTGTGGGCTCATAGGACATATCGCTACACTGGTGAGTGTTACAGACAACTTGTGGGTTTGCACTGTCCGACAGTGTGGGCTCATAAGAGAGTATTACAGACAACTTGTGGGTTTGTACTGTCTGACAGTGTGGGCTCATAGGACATATCGCTACACTGGTGAGTGTTACAGACAACTTGTGGGTTTGCACTGTCTTACAGTGGGGACTCATAGGACATATCCTTACACTGGAGAGTATTACAGACAAACTGTGGGTTTGTACTGTCTGACAGTGTGGGCTCATAAGACATATCCCTACACTGGAGAGTATTACAGACAACTTGTGGGTTTGCACTGTCTGACAGTGTGGGCTCATAGGACATATCCCTACACTGGAGAGTATTACAGACAACTTGTGGGTTTGTACTGTCTGACAGTTTGGGCTGATAGGAAATATCCCTACACTGGTGAGTATTAGACAACTTGTGGGATTGTACTGTCTGACAGTGTGGGCTCATAAGAGAGTATTACACACAACTTGTGGGTTTGTACTGTCTGACAGTGGGGACTCATAGGACATATCCTTACACTGGAGAGTATTACAGACAACTTATGGGTTTGCACTGTCTGACAGTGTGGGCTCATAGGACATATCCTTACACTGGTGAGTATTACAGACAACTTGTGGGTTTCCACTGTCTGACAGTGTGGGCTCATAATAGAGTATTACAGACAACTTGTGGGTTTGTACTGTCTGACAGTGTGGGCTCATAGGACATATCGCTACACTGGTGAGTGTTACAGACAACTTGTGGGTTTGCACTGTCTTACAGTGGGGACTCATAGGACATATCCTTACACTGGAGAGTATTACAGACAACTTGTGGGTTTGTACTGTCTGACAGTGTGGGCTCATAAGACATATCCCTACACTGGTGAGTATTACAGACAACTTGTGGGTTTGCACTGTCTGACAGTGTGGGCTCATAAGACATATCCCTTCACTGGAGAGTATTACAGACAACTTGTGGGTTTGCACTGTCTGACAGTGTGGGCTCATAAGACATATCCCTTCACTGGAGAGTATTACAGACAACTTGTGGGTTTGCACTGTCTGACAGTGTGGGCTCATAGGACATATCTCTACACTGGAGAGTATTAATACAGACAACTTGTGGGTTTGCACTGTCTGACAGTGTGGGCTCATAAGACTTATCCCTTCACTGGAGAGTATTACAGACAACTTGTGGGTTTGCACTGTCTGACAGTGGTGGCTCATAGGACATATCCCTACACTGGAGAGTATTAATACAGACAACTTGTGGGTTTGCACTGTCTGACAGTGTGGGCTCATAGGACATATCGCTACACTGGTGAGTATTACAGACAACTTGTGGGTTTGTACTGTCTGACAGTGTGGGCTCATAGGACATATCCCTACACTGGTGAGTATTACAGACAACTTGTGGGTTTGTACTGTCTGACAGTGTGGGCTCATAGGACATATCCCTACACTGGATAGTATTACAGACAACTTATGGGTTTGCACTGTCTGACAGTGTGGGCTCATAAGAGAGTATTACAGACAACTTGTGGGTTTGCACTGCCTGACAGTGTGGGCTCATAGGACATATCCCTACACTGGAGAGTATTACAGACAACTTGTTGGTTTGTACTGTCTGACAGTGTGGGCTCATAGGACATATCCTTACACTGGTGAGTATTACAGACAACTTGTGGGTTTGCACTGTCTGACAGTGTGGGCTCATAAAAGAGTATTACAGACAACTTGTGGGTTTGTACTGTCTGACAGTGTGGGCTCATAGGACATATCGCTACACTGGTGAGTGTTACAGACAACTTGTGGGTTTGCACTGTCTTACAGTGGGGACTCATAGGACATATCCCTACACTGGAGAGTATTACAGACAACTTGTTGGTTTGTACTGTCTGACAGTGTGGGCTCATAGGACATATCCTTACACTGGTGAGTATTACAGACAACTTGTGGGTTTGCACTGTCTGACAGTGTGGGCTCATAAAAGAGTATTACAGACAACTTGTGGGTTTGTACTGTCTGACAGTTTGGGCTCATAGGACATATCGCTACACTGGTGAGTGTTACAGACAACTTGTGGGTTTGCACTGTCTTACAGTGTGGACTCATAGGACATATCCCTACACTGGAGAGTTTTACAGACAACTTGTGGGTTTGAACTGTCTGAAAGTGTGGGCTCATAGGACATATCCTTACACTGGTGAGTGTTACAGACAACTTGTGGGTTTGCACTGTCTGACAGTGTGGGCTCATAAGAGAGTATTACAGACAACTTGTGGGTTTGCACTGCCTGACAGTGTGGGCTCATAGGACATATCCCTACACTGGAGAGTATTACAGACAACTTGTTGGTTTGTACTGTCTGACAGTGTGGGCTCATAGGACATATCCTTACACTGGTGAGTATTACAGACAACTTGTGGGTTTGCACTGTCTGACAGTGTGGGCTCATAAGAGAGTATTACAGACAACTTGTGGGTTTGTACTGTCTGACAGTGTGGGCTCATAGGACATATCGCTACACTGGTGAGTGTTACAGACAACTTGTGGGTTTGCACTGTCTTACAGTGGGGACTCATAGGACATATCCTTACACTGGAGAGTATTACAGACAACTTGTGGGTTTGCACTGTCTGACAGTGTGGGCTCATAGGACATATCGCTACACTGGTGAGTATTACAGACAACTTGTGGGTTTGTACTGTCTGACAGTGTGGGCTCATAGGACATATCCCTACACTGGTGAGTATTACAGACAACTTGTGGGTTTGCACTGTCTGACAGTGTGGGCTCATAGGACATATCGCTACACTGGTGAGTATTACAGACAACTTGCGGGTTTGTACTGTCTGACAGTGTGGGCTGATAGGAAATATCCCTACACTGGTGAGTATTGGACAACTTGTGGGATTGTACTGTCTGACAGTGTGGGCTCATAAGAGAGTATTACAGACAACTTGTGGGTTTGTACTGTCTGACAGTGTGGGCTCATAGGATATATCCCTACACTGGAGAGTATTACAGACAACTTGTGGGTTTGCACTATCTGACAGTGTGGGCTCATAAGAGAGTATTACAGACAACTTGTGGGTTTGCACTGCCTGACAGTGTGGACTCATAGGACATATCCCTACACTGGAGAGTATTACAGACAACTTGTGGGTTTGCACTGTCTGACAGTGTGGGCTCATAGGACATATCGCTACACTGGTGAGTATTACAGACAACTTGCGGGTTTGTACTGTCTGACAGTGTGGGCTGATAGGAAATATCCCTACACTGGTGAGTATTACAGACAACTTGTGGGTTTGCACTGTCTGACAGTGTGGGCTCATAGGACATATCGCTACACTGGTGAGTATTACAGACAACTTGCGGGTTTGTACTGTCTGACAGTGTGGGCTGATAGGAAATATCCCTACACTGGTGAGTATTAGACAACTTGTGGGATTGTACTGTCTGACAGTGTGGGCTCATAAGAGAGTATTACAGACAACTTGTGGGTTTGTACTGTCTGACAGTGTGGGCTCATAGGATATATCCCTACACTGGAGAGTATTACAGACAACTTGTGGGTTTGCACTATCTGACAGTGTGGGCTCATAAGAGAGTATTACAGACAACTTGTGGGTTTGCACTGCCTGACAGTGTGGACTCATAGGACATATCCCTACACTGGAGAGTATTACAGACAACTTGTGGGTTTGCACTGTCTGACAGTGTGGGCTCATAAGAGAGTATTACAGACAACTTGTGGGTTTGTACTGTCTGACAGTGTGGGCTCATAGGACATATCGCTACACTGGTGAGTGTTACAGACAACTTGTGGGTTTGCACTGTCTTACAGTGGCGACTCATAGGACATAACCTTACACTGGAGAGTATTACAGACAAACTGTGGGTTTGTACTGTCTGACAGTGTGGGCTCATAAGACATATCCCTACACTGGTGAGTATTACAGACAACTTGCGGGTTTGCACTGTCTGACAGTGTGGGCTCATAAGACATATCCCTTCACTGGAGAGTATTACAGACAACTTGTGGGTTTGCACTGTCTGACAGTGTGGGCTCATAGGACATATCTCTACACTGGAGAGTATTAATACAGACAACTTGTGGGTTTGCACTGTCTGACAGTGTGGGCTCATAAGACATATCCCTTCACTGGAGAGTATTACAGACAACTTGTGGGTTTGCACTGTCTGACAGTGTGGGCTCATAGGACATATCCCTACACTGGCGTGTATTAATACAGACAACTTCATGGTTTGCACTGTCTGACAGTGTGGGCTCATAGGACATATTGCTACACTGGTGAGTATTACAGACAACTTGTGGGTTTGTACTGTCTGACAGTGTGGGCTCATAAGAGAGTATTACAGACAACTTGTGGGTTTGTACTGTCTGACAGTGTGGGCTCATAGGACATATCCCTACACTGGAGAGTATTACAGACAACTTGTGGGTTTGCACTGTCTGACAGTGTGGGCTCATAAGAGAGTATTAAAGACAACTTGTGGGTTTGCACTGCCTGACAGTGTGGGCTCATAGGACATATCCCTACACTGGAGAGTATTACAGACAACTTGTTGGTTTGTACTGTCTGACAGTGTGGGCTCATAGGACATATCCTTACACTGGTGAGTATTACAGACAACTTGTGGGTTTGCACTGTCTGACAGTGTGGGCTCATAGGACATATCCCTACACTGGAGAGTATTACAGACAACTTGTGGGTTTGCACTATCTGATAGTGTGGGCTCATAAGAGAGTATTACAGACAACTTGTGGGTTTGCACTGCCTGACAGTGTGGACTCATAGGACATATCCCTACACTGGAGAGTATTACAGACAACTTGTGGGTTTGTACTGTCTGAAAGTGTGGGCTCATAGGACATATCCTTACACTGGTGAGTGTTACAGACAACTTGTGGGTTTGCACTGTCTGACAGTGTGGGCTCATAAGAGAGTATTACAGACAACTTGTGGGTTTGCACTGCCTGACAGTGTGGGCTCATAGGACATATCCCTACACTGGAGAGTATTACAGACAACTTGTTGGTTTGTACTGTCTGACAGTGTGGGCTCATAGGACATATCCTTACACTGGTGAGTATTACAGACAACTTGTGGGTTTGCACTGTCTGACAGTGTGGGCTCATAAAAGAGTATTACAGACAACTTGTGGGTTTGTACTGTCTGACAGTGTGGGCTCATAGGACATATCGCTACACTGGTGAGTGTTACAGACAACTTGTGGGTTTGCACTGTCTTACAGTGGGGACTCATAGGACATATCCCTACACTGGAGAGTATTACAGACAACTTGTTGGTTTGTACTGTCTGACAGTGTGGGCTCATAGGACATATCCTTACACTGGTGAGTATTACAGACAACTTGTGGGTTTGCACTGTCTGACAGTGTGGGCTCATAAAAGAGTATTACAGACAACTTGTGGGTTTGTACTGTCTGACAGTGTGGGCTCATAGGACATATCGCTACACTGGTGAGTGTTACAGACAACTTGTGGGTTTGCACTGTCTTACAGTGTGGACTCATAGGACATATCCCTACACTGGAGAGTTTACAGACAACTTGTGGGTTTGTACTGTCTGAAAGTGTGGGCTCATAGGACATATCCTTACACTGGTGAGTGTTACAGACAACTTGTGGGTTTGCACTGTCTGACAGTGTGGGCTCATAAGAGAGTATTACAGACAACTTGTGGGTTTGCACTGCCTGACAGTGTGGGCTCATAGGACATATCCCTACACTGGAGAGTATTACAGACAACTTGTTGGTTTGTACTGTCTGACAGTGTGGGCTCATAGGACATATCCTTACACTGGTGAGTATTACAGACAACTTGTGGGTTTGCACTGTCTGACAGTGTGGGCTCATAAGAGAGTATTACAGACAACTTGTGGGTTTGTACTGTCTGACAGTGTGGGCTCATAGGACATATCGCTACACTGGTGAGTGTTACAGACAACTTGTGGGTTTGCACTGTCTTACAGTGGGGACTCATAGGACATATCCTTACACTGGAGAGTATTACAGACAACTTGTGGGTTTGCACTGTCTGACAGTGTGGGCTCATAGGACATATCGCTACACTGGTGAGTATTACAGACAACTTGTGGGTTTGTACTGTCTGACAGTGTGGGCTCATAGGACATATCCCTACACTGGTGAGTATTACAGACAACTTGTGGGTTTGCACTGTCTGACAGTGTGGGCTCATAGGACATATCGCTACACTGGTGAGTATTACAGACAACTTGCGGGTTTGTACTGTCTGACAGTGTGGGCTGATAGGAAATATCCCTACACTGGTGAGTATTGGACAACTTGTGGGATTGTACTGTCTGACAGTGTGGGCTCATAAGAGAGTATTACAGACAACTTGTGGGTTTGTACTGTCTGACAGTGTGGGCTCATAGGATATATCCCTACACTGGAGAGTATTACAGACAACTTGTGGGTTTGCACTATCTGACAGTGTGGGCTCATAAGAGAGTATTACAGACAACTTGTGGGTTTGCACTGCCTGACAGTGTGGACTCATAGGACATATCCCTACACTGGAGAGTATTACAGACAACTTGTGGGTTTGTACTGTCTGACAGTGTGGGCTCATAGGACATATCGCTACACTGGTGAGTGTTACAGACAACTTGTGGGTTTGCACTGTCTGACAGTGTGGGCTCATAAGAGAGTATTACAGACAACTTGTGGGTTTGTACTGTCTGACAGTGTGGGCTCATAGGACATATCGCTACACTGGTGAGTGTTACAGACAACTTGTGGGTTTGCACTGTCTTACAGTGGCGACTCATAGGACATAACCTTACACTGGAGAGTATTACAGACAAACTGTGGGTTTGTACTGTCTGACAGTGTGGGCTCATAAGACATATCCCTACACTGGTGAGTATTACAGACAACTTGCGGGTTTGCACTGTCTGACAGTGTGGGCTCATAAGACATATCCCTTCACTGGAGAGTATTACAGACAACTTGTGGGTTTGCACTGTCTGACAGTGTGGGCTCATAGGACATATCTCTACACTGGAGAGTATTAATACAGACAACTTGTGGGTTTGCACTGTCTGACAGTGTGGGCTCATAAGACATATCCCTTCACTGGAGAGTATTACAGACAACTTGTGGGTTTGCACTGTCTGACAGTGTGGGCTCATAGGACATATCCCTACACTGGAGTGTATTAATACAGACAACTTGTGGGTTTGCACTGTCTGACAGTGTGGGCTCATAGGACATATCGCTACACTGGTGAGTATTACAGACAACTTGTGGGTTTGTACTGTCTGACAGTGTGGGCTCATAAGAGAGTATTACAGACAACTTGTGGGTTTGTACTGTCTGACAGTGTGGGCTCATAGGACATATCCCTACACTGGAGAGTATTACAGACAACTTGTGGGTTTGCACTGTCTGACAGTGTGGGCTCATAAGAGAGTATTAAAGACAACTTGTGGGTTTGCACTGCCTGACAGTGTGGGCTCATAGGACATATCCCTACACTGGAGAGTATTACAGACAACTTGTTGGTTTGTACTGTCTGACAGTGTGGGCTCATAGGACATATCCTTACACTGGTGAGTATTACAGACAACTTGTGGGTTTGCACTGTCTGACAGTGGGGGCTCATAGGACATATCCCTACACTGGAGAGTATTACAGACAACTTGTGGGTTTGCACTATCTGACAGTGTGGGCTCATAAGAGAGTATTACAGACAACTTGTGGGTTTGCACTGCCTGACAGTGTGGACTCATAGGACATATCCCTACACTGGAGAGTATTACAGACAACTTGTGGGTTTGTACTGTCTGAAAGTGTGGGCTCATAGGACATATCCTTACACTGGTGAGTGTTACAGACAACTTGTGGGTTTGCACTGTCTGACAGTGTGGGCTCATAAGAGAGTATTACAGACAACTTGTGGGTTTGCACTGCCTGACAGTGTGGGCTCATAGGACATATCCCTACACTGGAGAGTATTACAGACAACTTGTTGGTTTGTACTGTCTGACAGTGTGGGCTCATAGGACATATCCTTACACTGGTGAGTATTACAGACAACTTGTGGGTTTGCACTGTCTGAGAGTGTGGGCTCATAAGAGAGTATTACAGACAACTTGTGGGTTTGTACTGTCTGACAGTGTGGGCTCATAGGACATATCGCTACACTGGTGAGTGTTACAGACAACTTGTGGGTTTGCACTGTCTTACATTTGGGACTCATAGGACATATCCTTACACTGGAGAGTATTACAGACAACTTGTGGGTTTGTACTGTCTGACAGTGTGGGCTCATAAGACATATCCCTACACTGGTGAGTATTACAGACAACTTGTGGGTTTGCACTGTCTGACAGTGTGGGCTCATAAGACATATCCCTTCACTGGAGAGTATTACAGACAACTTGTGGGTTTGCACTGTCTGACAGTGTGGGCTCATAGGACATATCTCTACACTGGAGAGTATTAATACAGACAACTTGTGGGTTTGCACTGTCTGACAGTGTGGGCTCATAAGACTTATCCCTTCACTGGAGAGTATTACAGACAACTTGTGGGTTTGCACTGTCTGACAGTGGTGGCTCATAGGACATATCCCTACACTGGAGAGTATTAATACAGACAACTTGTGGGTTTGCACTGTCTGACAGTGTGGGCTCATAGGACATATCGCTACACTGGTGAGTATTACAGACAACTTGTGGGTTTGTACTGTCTGACAGTGTGGGCTCATAGGACATATCCCTACACTGGTGAGTATTACAGACAACTTGTGGGTTTGCACTGTCTGACAGTGTGGGCTCATAGGACATATCGCTACACTGGTGAGTATTACAGACAACTTGTGGGTTTGTACTGTCTGACAGTGTGGGCTCATAGGACATATCCCTACACTGGATAGTATTACAGACAACTTATGGGTTTGCACTGTCTGACAGTGTGGGCTCATAAGAGAGTATTACAGACAACTTGTGGGTTTGCACTGCCTGACAGTGTGGGCTCATAGGACATATCCCTACACTGGAGAGTATTACAGACAACTTGTTGGTTTGTACTGTCTGACAGTGTGGGCTCATAGGACATATCCTTACACTGGTGAGTATTACAGACAACTTGTGGGTTTGCACTGTCTGACAGTGTGGGCTCATAAAAGAGTATTACAGACAACTTGTGGGTTTGTACTGTCTGACAGTGTGGGCTCATAGGACATATCGCTACACTGGTGAGTGTTACAGACAACTTGTGGGTTTGCACTGTCTTACAGTGGGGACTCATAGGACATATCCCTACACTGGAGAGTATTACAGACAACTTGTTGGTTTGTACTGTCTGACAGTGTGGGCTCATAGGACATATCCTTACACTGGTGAGTATTACAGACAACTTGTGGGTTTGCACTGTCTGACAGTGTGGGCTCATAAAAGAGTATTACAGACAACTTGTGGGTTTGTACTGTCTGACAGTGTGGGCTCATAGGACATATCGCTACACTGGTGAGTGTTACAGACAACTTGTGGGTTTGCACTGTCTTACAGTGTGGACTCATAGGACATATCCCTACACTGGAGAGTTTTACAGACAACTTGTGGGTTTGAACTGTCTGAAAGTGTGGGCTCATAGGACATATCCTTACACTGGTGAGTGTTACAGACAACTTGTGGGTTTGCACTGTCTGACAGTGTGGGCTCATAAGAGAGTATTACAGACAACTTGTGGGTTTGCACTGCCTGACAGTGTGGGCTCATAGGACATATCCCTACACTGGAGAGTATTACAGACAACTTGTTGGTTTGTACTGTCTGACAGTGTGGGCTCATAGGACATATCCTTACACTGGTGAGTATTACAGACAACTTGTGGGTTTGCACTGTCTGACAGTGTGGGCTCATAAGAGAGTATTACAGACAACTTGTGGGTTTGTACTGTCTGACAGTGTGGGCTCATAGGACATATCGCTACACTGGTGAGTGTTACAGACAACTTGTGGGTTTGCACTGTCTTACAGTGGGGACTCATAGGACATATCCTTACACTGGAGAGTATTACAGACAACTTGTGGGTTTGCACTGTCTGACAGTGTGGGCTCATAGGACATATCGCTACACTGGTGAGTATTACAGACAACTTGTGGGTTTGTACTGTCTGACAGTGTGGGCTCATAGGACATATCCCTACACTGGTGAGTATTACAGACAACTTGTGGGTTTGCACTGTCTGACAGTGTGGGCTCATAGGACATATCGCTACACTGGTGAGTATTACAGACAACTTGCGGGTTTGTACTGTCTGACAGTGTGGGCTGATAGGAAATATCCCTACACTGGTGAGTATTGGACAACTTGTGGGATTGTACTGTCTGACAGTGTGGGCTCATAAGAGAGTATTACAGACAACTTGTGGGTTTGTACTGTCTGACAGTGTGGGCTCATAGGATATATCCCTACACTGGAGAGTATTACAGACAACTTGTGGGTTTGCACTATCTGACAGTGTGGGCTCATAAGAGAGTATTACAGACAACTTGTGGGTTTGCACTGCCTGACAGTGTGGACTCATAGGACATATCCCTACACTGGAGAGTATTACAGACAACTTGTGGGTTTGTACTGTCTGACAGTGTGGGCTCATAGGACATATCGCTACACTGGTGAGTGTTACAGACAACTTGTGGGTTTGCACTGTCTGACAGTGTGGGCTCATAAGAGAGTATTACAGACAACTTGTGGGTTTGTACTGTCTGACAGTGTGGGCTCATAGGACATATCGCTACACTGGTGAGTGTTACAGACAACTTGTGGGTTTGCACTGTCTTACAGTGGCGACTCATAGGACATAACCTTACACTGGAGAGTATTACAGACAAACTGTGGGTTTGTACTGTCTGACAGTGTGGGCTCATAAGACATATCCCTACACTGGTGAGTATTACAGACAACTTGCGGGTTTGCACTGTCTGACAGTGTGGGCTCATAAGACATATCCCTTCACTGGAGAGTATTACAGACAACTTGTGGGTTTGCACTGTCTGACAGTGTGGGCTCATAGGACATATCTCTACACTGGAGAGTATTAATACAGACAACTTGTGGGTTTGCACTGTCTGACAGTGTGGGCTCATAAGACATATCCCTTCACTGGAGAGTATTACAGACAACTTGTGGGTTTGCACTGTCTGACAGTGTGGGCTCATAGGACATATCCCTACACTGGAGTGTATTAATACAGACAACTTGTGGGTTTGCACTGTCTGACAGTGTGGGCTCATAGGACATATCGCTACACTGGTGAGTATTACAGACAACTTGTGGGTTTGTACTGTCTGACAGTGTGGGCTCATAAGAGAGTATTACAGACAACTTGTGGGTTTGTACTGTCTGACCGTGTGGGCTCATAGGACATATCCCTACACTGGAGAGTATTACAGACAACTTGTGGGTTTGCACTGTCTGACAGTGTGGGCTCATAAGAGAGTATTAAAGACAACTTGTGGGTTTGCACTGCCTGACAGTGTGGGCTCATAGGACATATCCCTACACTGGAGAGTATTACAGACAACTTGTTGGTTTGTACTGTCTGACAGTGTGGGCTCATAGGACATATCCCTACACTGGAGAGTATTACAGACAACTTGTGGGTTTGCACTATCTGACAGTGTGGGCTCATAAGAGAGTATTACAGACAACTTGTGGGTTTGCACTGCCTGACAGTGTGGACTCATAGGACATATCCCTACACTGGAGAGTATTACAGACAACTTGTGGGTTTGTACTGTCTGAAAGTGTGGGCTCATAGGACATATCCTTACACTGGTGAGTGTTACAGACAACTTGTGGGTTTGCACTGTCTGAGAGTGTGGGCTCATAAGAGAGTATTACAGACAACTTGTGGGTTTGTACTGTCTGACAGTGTGGGCTCATAGGACATATCGCTACACTGGTGAGTGTTACAGACAACTTGTGGGTTTGCACTGTCTTACATTTGGGACTCATAGGACATATCCTTACACTGGAGAGTATTACAGACAACTTGTGGGTTTGTACTGTCTGACAGTGTGGGCTCATAAGACATATCCCTACACTGGTGAGTATTACAGACAACTTGTGGGTTTGCACTGTCTGACAGTGTGGGCTCATAAGACATATCCCTTCACTGGAGAGTATTACAGACAACTTGTGGGTTTGCACTGTCTGACAGTGTGGGCTCATAGGACATATCTCTACACTGGAGAGTATTAATACAGACAACTTGTGGGTTTGCACTGTCTGACAGTGTGGGCTCATAAGACATATCCCTTCACTGGAGAGTATTACAGACAACTTGTGGGTTTGCACTGTCTGACAGTGTGGGCTCATAAGACATATCCCTACACTGGAGAGTATTACAGACAACTTGTGGGTTTGCACTGTCTGACAGTGTGGGCTCATAGGACATATCCCTACACTGGAGTGTATTAATACAGACAACTTGTGGGTTTGTACTGTCTGACAGTGTGGGCTCATAAGAGAGTATTACAGACAACTTGTGGGTTTGTACTAACTGACAGTGTGGGCTCATAGGACATATCCCTACACTGGAGAGTATTACAGACAACTTGTGGGTTTGCACTGTCTGACAGTGTGGGCTCATAAGAGAGTATTAAAGACAACTTGTGGGTTTGCACTGCCTGACAGTGTGGGCTCATAGGACATATCCCTACACTGGAGAGTATTACAGACAACTTGTTGGTTTGTACTGTCTGACAGTGTGGGCTCATAGGACATATCCTTACACTGGTGAGTATTACAGACAACTTGTGGGTTTGCACTGTCTGACAGTGTGGGCTCATAGGACATATCCCTACACTGGAGAGTATTACAGACAACTTGTGGGTTTGCACTATCTGACAGTGTGGGCTCATAAGAGAGTATTACAGACAACTTGTGGGTTTGCACTGCCTGACAGTGTGGACTCATAGGACATATCCCTACACTGGAGAGTATTACAGACAACTTGTGGGTTTGTACTGTCTGAAAGTGTGGGCTCATAGGACATATCCTTACACTGGTGAGTGTTACAGACAACTTGTGGGTTTGCACTGTCTGACAGTGTGGGCTCATAAGAGAGTATTACAGACAACTTGTGGGTTTGCACTGCCTGACAGTGTGGGCTCATAGGACATATCCCTACACTGGAGAGTATTACAGACAACTTGTTGGTTTGTACTGTCTGACAGTGTGGGCTCATAGGACATATCCTTACACTGGTGAGTATTACAGACAACTTGTGGGTTTGCACTGTCTGAGAGTGTGGGCTCATAAGAGAGTATTACAGACAACTTGTGGGTTTGTACTGTCTGACAGTGTGGGCTCATAGGACATATCGCTACACTGGTGAGTGTTACAGACAACTTGTGGGTTTGCACTGTCTTACATTGGGGACTCATAGGACATATCCTTACACTGGAGAGTATTACAGACAACTTGTGGGTTTGTACTGTCTGACAGTGTGGGCTCATAAGACATATCCCTACACTGGTGAGTATTACAGACAACTTGTGGGTTTGCACTGTCTGACAGTGTGGGCTCATAAGACATATCCCTTCACTGGAGAGTATTACAGACAACTTGTGGGTTTGCACTGTCTGACAGTGTGGGCTCATAGGACATATCTCTACACTGGAGAGTATTAATACAGACAACTTGTGGGTTTGCACTGTCTGACAGTGTGGGCTCATAAGACTTATCCCTTCACTGGAGAGTATTACAGACAACTTGTGGGTTTGCACTGTCTGACAGTGTGGGCTCATAGGACATATCTCTACACTGGAGAGTATTAATACAGACAACTTGTGGGTTTGCACTGTCTGACAGTGTGGGCTCATAAGACATATCCCTTCACTGGAGAGTATTACAGACAACTTGTGGGTTTGCACTGTCTGACAGTGTGGGCTCATAAGACATATCCCTTCACTGGAGAGTATTACAGACAACTTGTGGGTTTGCACTGTCTGACAGTGTGGGCTCATAAGACATATCCCTACACTGGAGAGTATTACAGACAACTTGTGGGTTTGCACTGTCTGACAGTGTGGGCTCATAGGACATATCCCTACACTGGAGTGTATTAATACAGACAACTTGTGGGTTTGTACTGTCTGACAGTGTGGGCTCATAAGAGAGTATTACAGACAACTTGTGGGTTTGTACTGTCTGACAGTGTGGGCTCATAGGACATATCCCTACACTGGAGAGTATTACAGACAACTTGTGGGTTTGCACTGTCTGACAGTGTGGGCTCATAAGAGAGTATTAAAGACAACTTGTGGGTTTGCACTGCCTGACAGTGTGGGCTCATAGGACATATCCCTACACTGGAGAGTATTACAGACAACTTGTTGGTTTGTACTGTCTGACAGTGTGGGCTCATAGGACATATCCTTACACTGGTGAGTATTACAGACAACTTGTGGGTTTGCACTGTCTGACAGTGTGGGCTCATAGGACATATCCCTACACTGGAGAGTATTACAGACAACTTGTGGGTTTGCACTATCTGACAGTGTGGGCTCATAAGAGAGTATTACAGACAACTTGTGGGTTTGCACTGCCTGACAGTGTGGACTCATAGGACATATCCCTACACTGGAGAGTATTACAGACAACTTGTGGGTTTGTACTGTCTGAAAGTGTGGGCTCATAGGACATATCCTTACACTGGTGAGTGTTACAGACAACTTGTGGGTTTGCACTGTCTGACAGTGTGGGCTCATAAGAGAGTATTACAGACAACTTGTGGGTTTGCACTGCCTGACAGTGTGGGCTCATAGGACATATCCCTACACTGGAGAGTATTACAGACAACTTGTTGGTTTGTACTGTCTGACAGTGTGGGCTCATAGGACATATCCTTACACTGGTGAGTATTACAGACAACTTGTGGGTTTGCACTGTCTGAGAGTGTGGGCTCATAAGAGAGTATTACAGACAACTTGTGGGTTTGTACTGTCTGACAGTGTGGGCTCATAGGACATATCGCTACACTGGTGAGTGTTACAGACAACTTGTGGGTTTGCACTGTCTTACATTGGGGACTCATAGGACATATCCTTACACTGGAGAGTATTACAGACAACTTGTGGGTTTGTACTGTCTGACAGTGTGGGCTCATAAGACATATCCCTACACTGGTGAGTATTACAGACAACTTGTGGGTTTGCACTGTCTGACAGTGTGGGCTCATAAGACATATCCCTTCACTGGAGAGTATTACAGACAACTTGTGGGTTTGCACTGTCTGACAGTGTGGGCTCATAGGACATATCTCTACACTGGAGAGTATTAATACAGACAACTTGTGGGTTTGCACTGTCTGACAGTGTGGGCTCATAAGACTTATCCCTTCACTGGAGAGTATTACAGACAACTTGTGGGTTTGCACTGTCTGACAGTGTGGGCTCATAGGACATATCCCTACACTGGAGAGTATTAATACAGACAACTTGTGGGTTTGCACTGTCTGACAGTGTGGGCTCATAGGACATATCGCTACACTGGTGAGTATTACAGACAACTTGTGGGTTTGCACTGTCTTACAGTGGGGACTCATAGGACATATCCTTACACTGGAGAGTATTACAGACAACTTGTGGGTTTGCAATGTCTGACAGTGTGGGCTCATAGGACATATCGCTACACTGGTGAGTATTACAGACAACTTGTGGGTTTGTACTGTCTGACAGTGTGGGCTCATAGGACATATCCCTACACTGGTGAGTATTACAGACAACTTGTGGGTTTGCACTGTCTGACAGTGTGGGCTCATAAAAGAGTATTACAGACAACTTGTGGGTTTGTACTGTCTGACAGTGTGGGCTCATAGGACATATCGCTACACTGGTGAGTGTTACAGACAACTTGTGGGTTTGCACTGTCTTACAGTGGGGACTCATAGGACATATCCCTACACTGGAGAGTATTACAGACAACTTGTGGGTTTGCACTATCTGACAGTGTGGGCTCATAAGAGAGTATTACAGACAACTTGTGGGTTTGCACTGCCTGACAGTGTGGACTCATAGGACATATCCCTACACTGGAGAGTATTACAGACAACTTGTGGGTTTGTACTGTCTGAAAGTGTGGGCTCATAGGACATATCCTTACACTGGTGAGTGTTACAGACAACTTGTGGGTTTGCACTGTCTGACAGTGTGGGCTCATAAGAAAGTATTACAGACAACTTGTGGGTTTGCACTGCCTGACAGTGTGGGCTCATAGGACATATCCCTACACTGGAGAGTATTACAGACAACTTGTTGGTTTGTACTGTCTGACAGTGTGGGCTCATAGGACATATCCTTACACTGGTGAGTATTACAGACAACTTGTGGGTTTGCACTGTCTGAGAGTGTGGGCTCATAAGAGAGTATTACAGACAACTTGTGGGTTTGTACTGTCTGACAGTGTGGGCTCATAGGACATATCGCTACACTGGTGAGTGTTACAGACAACTTGTGGGTTTGCACTGTCTTACATTGGGGACTCATAGGACATATCCTTACACTGGAGAGTATTACAGACAACTTGTGGGTTTGTACTGTCTGACAGTGTGGGCTCATAAGACATATCCCTACACTGGTGAGTATTACAGACAACTTGTGGGTTTGCACTGTCTGACAGTGTGGGCTCATAAGACATATCCCTTCACTGGAGAGTATTACAGACAACTTGTGGGTTTGCACTGTCTGACAGTGTGGGCTCATAGGACATATCTCTACACTGGAGAGTTTTAATACAGACAACTTGTGGGTTTGCACTGTCTGACAGTGTGGGCTCATAAGACTTATCCCTTCACTGGAGAGTATTACAGACAACTTGTGGGTTTGCACTGTCTGACAGTGTGGGCTCATAGGACATATCCCTACACTGGAGAGTATTAATACAGACAACTTGTGGGTTTGCACTGTCTGACAGTGTGGGCTCATAGGACATATCGCTACACTGGTGAGTATTACAGACAACTTGTGGGTTTGCACTGTCTTACAGTGGGGACTCATAGGACATATCCTTACACTGGAGAGTATTACAGACAACTTGTGGGTTTGCAATGTCTGACAGTGTGGGCTCATAGGACATATCGCTACACTGGTGAGTATTACAGACAACTTGTGGGTTTGTACTGTCTGACAGTGTGGGCTCATAGGACATATCCCTACACTGGTGAGTATTACAGACAACTTGTGGGTTTGCACTGTCTGACAGTGTGGGCTCATAAAAGAGTATTACAGACAACTTGTGGGTTTGTACTGTCTGACAGTGTGGGCTCATAGGACATATCGCTACACTGGTGAGTGTTACAGACAACTTGTGGGTTTGCACTGTCTTACAGTGGGGACTCATAGGACATATCCCTACACTGGAGAGTATTACAGACAACTTGTTGGTTTGTACTGTCTGACAGTGTGGGCTCATAGGACATATCCTTACACTGGTGAGTATTACAGACAACTTGTGGGTTTGCACTGTCTGACAGTGTGGGCTCATAGGACATATCGCTACACTGGTGAGTGTTACAGACAACTTGTGGGTTTGCACTGTCTTACAGTGTGGACTCATAGGACATATCCCTACACTGGAGAGTATTACAGACAACTTGTGGGTTTGTACTGTCTGAAAGTGTGGGCTCATAGGACATATCCTTACACTGGTGAGTGTTACAGACAACTTGTGGGTTTGCACTGTCTGACAGTGTGGGCTCATAAGAGAGTATTACAGACAACTTGTGGGCTCATAGGACATATCCCTACACTGGAGAGTATTACAGACATATTATTGGTTTGTACTGTCTGACAGTGTGGGCTCATAGGACATATCCTTACACTGGTGAGTATTACAGACAACTTGTGGGTTTGCACTGTCTGACAGTGTGGGCTCATAAGAGAGTATTACAGACAACTTGTGGGTTTGTACTGTCTGACAGTGTGGGCTCATAGGACATATCGCTACACTGGTGAGTGTTACAGACAACTTGTGGGTTTGCACTGTCTTACAGTGGGGACTCATAGGACATATCCTTACACTGGAGAGTATTACAGACAACTTGTGGGTTTGCAATGTCTGCCAGTGTGGGCTCATAGGACATATCGCTACACTGGTGAGTATTACAGACAACTTGTGGGTTTGTACTGTCTGACAGTGTGGGCTCATAGGACATATCCCTACACTGGTGAGTATTACAGACAACTTGTGGGTTTGCACTGTCTGACAGTGTGGGCTCATAAAAGAGTATTACAGACAACTTGTGGGTTTGTACTGTCTGACAGTGTGGGCTCATAGGACATATCGCTACACTGGTGAGTGTTACAGACAACTTGTGGGTTTGCACTGTCTTACAGTGGGGACTCATAGGACATATCCCTACACTGGAGAGTATTACAGACAACTTGTTGGTTTGTACTGTCTGACAGTGTGGGCTCATAGGACATATCCTTACACTGGTGAGTATTACAGACAACTTGTGGGTTTGCACTGTCTGACAGTGTGGGCTCATAAAAGAGTATTACAGACAACTTGTGGGTTTGTACTGTCTGACAGTGTGGGCTCATAGGACATATCCTTACACTGGTGAGTATTACAGACAACTTGTGGGTTTGCACTGTCTGACAGTGTGGGCTCATAAGAGAGTATTACAGACAACTTGTGGGTTTGCACTGCCTGACAGTGTGGGCTCATAGGACATATCCCTACACTGGAGAGTATTACAGACAACTTGTTGGTTTGTACTGTCTGACAGTGTGGGCTCATAGGACATATCCTTACACTGGTGAGTATTACAGACAACTTGTGGGTTTGCACTGTCTGACAGTGTGGGCTCATAAAAGAGTATTACAGACAACTTGTGGGTTTGTACTGTCTGACAGTGTGGGCTCATAGGACATATCGCTACACTGGTGAGTGTTACAGACAACTTGTGGGTTTGCACTGTCTTACAGTGGGGACTCATAGGACATATCCTTACACTGGAGAGTATTACAGACAACTTATGGGTTTGCACTGTCTGACAGTGTGGGCTCATAAGAGAGTATTACAGACAACTTGTGGGTTTGCACTGCCTGACAGTGTGGGCTCATAGGACATATCCCTACACTGGAGAGTATTACAGACAACTTGTTGGTTTGTACTGTCTGACAGTGTGGGCTCATAGGACATATCCTTACACTGGTGAGTATTACAGACAACTTGTGGGTTTGCACTGTCTGACAGTGTGGGCTCATAAGAGAGTATTACACACAACTTGTGGGTTTGCACTATCTGACAGTGTGGGCTCATAAGAGAGTATTACAGACAACTTGTGGGTTTGCACTGCCTGACAGTGTGGACTCATAGGACATATCCCTACACTGGAGAGTATTACAGACAACTTGTGGGTTTGTACTGTCTGAAAGTGTGGGCTCATAGGACATATCCTTACACTGGTGAGTGTTACAGACAACTTGTGGGTTTGCACTGTCTGACAGTGTGGGCTCATAAGAGAGTATTACAGACAACTTGTGGGTTTGCACTGCCTGACAGTGTGGGCTCATAGGACATATCCCTACACTGGAGAGTATTACAGACAACTTGTTGGTTTGTACTGTCTGACAGTGTGGGCTCATAGGACATATCCTTACACTGGTGAGTATTACAGACAACTTGTGGGTTTGCACTGTCTGACAGTGTGGGCTCATAAGAGAGTATTACAGACAACTTGTGGGTTTGTACTGTCTGACAGTGTGGGCTCATAGGACATATCGCTACACTGGTGAGTGTTACAGACAACTTGTGGGTTTGCACTGTCTTACATTGGGGACTCATAGGACATATCCTTACACTGGAGAGTATTACAGACAACTTGTGGGTTTGTACTGTCTGACAGTGTGGGCTCATAAGACATATCCCTACACTGGTGAGTATTACAGACAACTTGTGGGTTTGCACTGTCTGACAGTGTGGGCTCATAAGACATATCCCTTCACTGGAGAGTATTACAGACAACTTGTGGGTTTGCACTGTCTGACAGTGTGGGCTCATAGGACATATCTCTACACTTGAGAGTATTAATACAGACAACTTGTGGGTTTGCACTGTCTGACAGTGTGGGCTCATAAGACTTATCCCTTCACTGGAGAGTATTACAGACAACTTGTGGGTTTGCACTGTCTGACAGTGTGGGCTCATAGGACATATCCCTACACTGGAGAGTATTAATACAGACAACTTGTGGGTTTGCACTGTCTGACAGTGTGGGCTCATAGGACATATCGCTACACTGGTGAGTATTACAGACAACTTGTGGGTTTGCACTGTCTTACAGTGGGGACTCATAGGACATATCGTTACACTGGAGAGTATTACAGACAACTTGTGGGTTTGCAATGTCTGACAGTGTGGGCTCATAGGACATATCGCTACACTGGTGAGTATTACAGACAACTTGTGGGTTTGTACTGTCTGACAGTGTGGGCTCATAGGACATATCCCTACACTGGTGAGTATTACAGACAACTTGTGGGTTTGCACTGTCTGACAGTGTGGGCTCATAAAAGAGTATTACAGACAACTTGTGGGTTTGTACTGTCTGACAGTGTGGGCTCATAGGACATATCGCTACACTGGTGAGTGTTACAGACAACTTGTGGGTTTGCACTGTCTTACAGTGGGGACTCATAGGACATATCCCTACACTGGAGAGTATTACAGACAACTTGTTGGTTTGTACTGTCTGACAGTGTGGGCTCATAGGACATATCCTTACACTGGTGAGTATTACAGACAACTTGTGGGTTTGCACTGTCTGACAGTGTGGGCTCATAGGACATATCGCTACACTGGTGAGTGTTACAGACAACTTGTGGGTTTGCACTGTCTTACAGTGTGGACTCATAGGACATATCCCTACACTGGAGAGTATTACAGACAACTTGTGGGTTTGTACTGTCTGAAAGTGTGGGCTCATAGGACATATCCTTACACTGGTGAGTGTTACAGACAACTTGTGGGTTTGCACTGTCTGACAGTGTGGGCTCATAAGAGAGTATTACAGACAACTTGTGGGCTCATAGGACATATCCCTACACTGGAGAGTATTACAGACATATTATTGGTTTGTACTGTCTGACAGTGTGGGCTCATAGGACATATCCTTACACTGGTGAGTATTACAGACAACTTGTGGGTTTGCACTGTCTGACAGTGTGGGCTCATAAGAGAGTATTACAGACAACTTGTGGGTTTGTACTGTCTGACAGTGTGGGCTCATAGGACATATCGCTACACTGGTGAGTGTTACAGACAACTTGTGGGTTTGCACTGTCTTACAGTGGGGACTCATAGGACATATCCTTACACTGGAGAGTATTACAGACAACTTGTGGGTTTGCAATGTCTGCCAGTGTGGGCTCATAGGACATATCGCTACACTGGTGAGTATTACAGACAACTTGTGGGTTTGTACTGTCTGACAGTGTGGGCTCATAGGACATATCCCTACACTGGTGAGTATTACAGACAACTTGTGGGTTTGCACTGTCTGACAGTGTGGGCTCATAAAAGAGTATTACAGACAACTTGTGGGTTTGTACTGTCTGACAGTGTGGGCTCATAGGACATATCGCTACACTGGTGAGTGTTACAGACAACTTGTGGGTTTGCACTGTCTTACAGTGGGGACTCATAGGACATATCCCTACACTGGAGAGTATTACAGACAACTTGTTGGTTTGTACTGTCTGACAGTGTGGGCTCATAGGACATATCCTTACACTGGTGAGTATTACAGACAACTTGTGGGTTTGCACTGTCTGACAGTGTGGGCTCATAAAAGAGTATTACAGACAACTTGTGGGTTTGTACTGTCTGACAGTGTGGGCTCATAGGACATATCCTTACACTGGTGAGTATTACAGACAACTTGTGGGTTTGCACTGTCTGACAGTGTGGGCTCATAAGAGAGTATTACAGACAACTTGTGGGTTTGCACTGCCTGACAGTGTGGGCTCATAGGACATATCCCTACACTGGAGAGTATTACAGACAACTTGTTGGTTTGTACTGTCTGACAGTGTGGGCTCATAGGACATATGCTTACACTGGTGAGTATTACAGACAACTTGTGGGTTTGCACTGTCTGACAGTGTGGGCTCATAAAAGAGTATTACAGACAACTTGTGGGTTTGTACTGTCTGACAGTGTGGGCTCATAGGACATATCGCTACACTGGTGAGTGTTACAGACAACTTGTGGGTTTGCACTGTCTTACAGTGGGGACTCATAGGACATATCCTTACACTGGAGAGTATTACAGACAACTTATGGGTTTGCACTGTCTGACAGTGTGGGCTCATAAGAGAGTATTACAGACAACTTGTGGGTTTGCACTGCCTGACAGTGTGGGCTCATAGGACATATCCCTACACTGGAGAGTATTACAGACAACTTGTTGGTTTGTACTGTCTGACAGTGTGGGCTCATAGGACATATCCTTACACTGGTGAGTATTACAGACAACTTGTGGGTTTGCACTGTCTGACAGTGTGGGCTCATAAGAGAGTATTACACACAACTTGTGGGTTTGCACTATCTGACAGTGTGGGCTCATAAGAGAGTATTACAGACAACTTGTGGGTTTGCACTGCCTGACAGTGTGGACTCATAGGACATATCCCTACACTGGAGAGTATTACAGACAACTTGTGGGTTTGTACTGTCTGAAAGTGTGGGCTCATAGGACATATCCTTACACTGGTGAGTGTTACAGACAACTTGTGGGTTTGCACTGTCTGACAGTGTGGGCTCATAAGAGAGTATTACAGACAACTTGTGGGTTTGCACTGCCTGACAGTGTGGGCTCATAGGACATATCCCTACACTGGAGAGTATTACAGACAACTTGTTGGTTTGTACTGTCTGACAGTGTGGGCTCATAGGACATATCCTTACACTGGTGAGTATTACAGACAACTTGTGGGTTTGCACTGTCTGACAGTGTGGGCTCATAAGAGAGTATTACAGACAACTTGTGGGTTTGTACTGTCTGACAGTGTGGGCTCATAGGACATATCGCTACACTGGTGAGTGTTACAGACAACTTGTGGGTTTGCACTGTCTTACAGTGGGGACTCATAGGACATATCCTTACACTGGAGAGTATTACAGACAACTTGTGGGTTTGCAATGTCTGACAGTGTGGGCTCATAGGACATATCGCTACACTGGTGAGTATTACAGACAACTTGTGGGTTTGTACTGTCTGACAGTGTGGGCTCATAGGACATATCCCTACACTGGTGAGTATTACAGACAACTTGTGGGTTTGCACTGTCTGACAGTGTGGGCTCATAAAAGAGTATTACAGACAACTTGTGGGTTTGTACTGTCTGACAGTGTGGGCTCATAGGACATATCGCTACACTGGTGAGTGTTACAGACAACTTGTGGGTTTGCACTGTCTTACAGTGGGGACTCATAGGACATATCCCTACACTGGAGAGTATTACAGACAACTTGCTGGTTTGTACTGTCTGACAGTGTGGGCTCATAGGACATATCCTTACACTGGTGAGTATTACAGACAACTTGTGGGTTTGCACTGTCTGACAGTGTGGGCTCATAAAAGAGTATTACAGACAACTTGTGGGTTTGTACTGTCTGACAGTGTGGGCTCATAGGACATATCGCTACACTGGTGAGTGTTACAGACAACTTGTGGGTTTGCACTGTCTTACAGTGTGGACTCATAGGACATATCCCTACACTGGAGAGTATTACAGACAACTTGTGGGTTTGTACTGTCTGAAAGTGTGGGCTCATAGGACATATCCTTACACTGGTGAGTGTTACAGACAACTTGTGGGTTTGCACTGTCTGACAGTGTGGGCTCATAAGAGAGTATTACAGACAACTTGTGGGTTTGCACTGCCTGACAGTGTGGGCTCATAGGACATATCCCTACACTGGAGAGTATTACAGACAACTTGTTGGTTTGTACTGTCTGACAGTGTGGGCTCATAGGACATATCCTTACACTGGTGAGTATTACAGACAACTTGTGGGTTTGCACTGTCTGACAGTGTGGGCTCATACAGACAACTTGTGGGTTTGTACTGTCTGACAGTGTGGGCTCATAGGACATATCGCTACACTGGTGAGTGTTACAGACAACTTGTGGGTTTGCACTGTCTTACAGTGGGGACTCATAGGACATATCCTTACACTGGAGAGTATTACAGACAACTTGTGGGTTTGCACTGTCTGACAGTGTGGGCTCATAGGACATATCGCTACACTGGTGAGTATTACAGACAACTTGTGGGTTTGTACTGTCTGACAGTGTGGGCTCATAGGACATATCCCTACACTGGTGAGTATTACAGAAAACTTGTGGGTTTGCACTGTCTGACAGTGTGGGCTCATAGGACATATCGCTACACTGGTGAGTATTACAGACAACTTGCGGGTTTGTACTGTCTGACAGTGTGGGCTGATAGGAAATATCCCTACACTGGTGAGTATTGGACAACTTGTGGGATTGTACTGTCTGACAGTGTGGGCTCATAAGAGAGTATTACAGACAACTTGTGGGTTTGTACTGTCTGACAGTGTGGGCTCATAGGATATATCCCTACACTGGAGAGTATTACAGACAACTTGTGGGTTTGCACTATCTGACAGTGTGGGCTCATAAGAGAGTATTACAGACAACTTGTGGGTTTGCACTGCCTGACAGTGTGGACTCATAGGACATATCCCTACACTGGAGAGTATTACAGACAACTTGTGGGTTTGTACTGTCTGACAGTGTGGGCTCATAGGACATATCGCTACACTGGTGAGTGTTACAGACAACTTGTGGGTTTGCACTGTCTGACAGTGTGGGCTCATAAGAGAGTATTACAGACAACTTGTGGGTTTGTACTGTCTGACAGTGTGGGCTCATAGGACATATCGCTACACTGGTGAGTGTTACAGACAACTTGTGGGTTTGCACTGTCTTACAGTGGCGACTCATAGGACATAACCTTACACTGGAGAGTATTACAGACAAACTGTGGGTTTGTACTGTCTGACAGTGTGGGCTCATAAGACATATCCCTACACTGGTGAGTATTACAGACAACTTGCGGGTTTGCACTGTCTAACAGTGTGGGCTCATAAGACATATCCCCTAACTGGAGAGTATTACAGACAACTTGTGGGTTTGCACTGTCTGACAGTGTGGGCTCATAGGACATATCTCTACACTGGAGAGTATTAATACAGACAACTTGTGGGTTTGCACTGTCTGACAGTGTGGGCTCATAAGACATATCCCTTCACTGGAGAGTATTACAGACAACTTGTGGGTTTGCACTGTCTGACAGTGTGGGCTCATAAGACATATCCCTTCACTGGAGAGTATTACAGACAACTTGTGGGTTTGCACTGTCTGACAGTGTGGGCTCATAAGACATATCCCTACACTGGAGAGTATTACAGACAACTTGTGGGTTTGCACTGTCTGACAGTGTGGGCTCATAGGACATATCCCTACACTGGAGTGTATTAATACAGACAACTTGTGGGTTTGTACTGTCTGACAGTGTGGGCTCATAAGAGAGTATTACAGACAACTTGTGGGTTTGTACTGTCTGACAGTGTGGGCTCATAGGACATATCCCTACACTGGAGAGTATTACAGACAACTTGTGGGTTTGCACTGTCTGACAGTGTGGGCTCATAAGAGAGTATTAAAGACAACTTGTGGGTTTGCACTGCCTGACAGTGTGGGCTCATAGGACATATCCCTACACTGGAGAGTATTACAGACAACTTGTTGGTTTGTACTGTCTGACAGTGTGGGCTCATAGGACATATCCTTACACTGGTGAGTATTACAGACAACTTGTGGGTTTGCACTGTCTGACAGTGTGGGCTCATAGGACATATCCCTACACTGGAGAGTATTACAGACAACTTGTGGGTTTGCACTATCTGACAGTGTGGGCTCATAAGAGAGTATTACAGACAACTTGTGGGTTTGCACTGCCTGACAGTGTGGGCTCATAGGACATATCCTTACACTGGTGAGTGTTACAGACAACTTGTGGGTTTGCACTGTCTGACAGTGTGGGCTCATAAGAGAGTATTACAGACAACTTGTGGGTTTGCACTGCCTGACAGTGTGGGCTCATAGGACATATCCCTACACTGGAGAGTATTACAGACAACTTGTTGGTTTGTACTGTCTGACAGTGTGGGCTCATAGGACATATCCTTACACTGGTGAGTATTACAGACAACTTGTGGGTTTGCACTGTCTTACATTGGGGACTCATAGGACATATCCTTACACTGGAGAGTATTACAGACAACTTGTGGGTTTGTACTGTCTGACAGTGTGGGCTCATAAGACATATCCCTACACTGGTGAGTATTACAGACAACTTGTGGGTTTGCACTGTCTGACAGTGTGGGCTCATAAGACATATCCCTTCACTGGACAGTATTACAGACAACTTGTGGGTTTGCACTGTCTGACAGTGTGGGCTCATAGGACATATCTCTACACTGGAGAGTATTAATACAGACAACTTGTGGGTTTGCACTGTCTGACAGTGTGGGCTCATAAGACTTATCCCTTCACTGGAGAGTATTACAGACAACTTGTGGGTTTGCACTGTCTGACAGTGTGGGCTCATAGGACATATCCCTACACTGGAGAGTATTAATACAGACAACTTGTGGGTTTGCACTGTCTGACAGTGTGGGCTCATAGGACATATCGCTACACTGGTGAGTATTACAGACAACTTGTGGGTTTGCACTGTCTTACAGTGGGGACTCATAGGACATATCCTTACACTGGAGAGTATTACAGACAACTTGTGGGTTTGCAATGTCTGACAGTGTGGGCTCATAGGACATATCGCTACACTGGTGAGTATTACAGACAACTTGTGGGTTTGTACTGTCTGACAGTGTGGGCTCATAGGACATATCCCTACACTGGTGAGTATTACAGACAACTTGTGGGTTTGCACTGTCTGACAGTGTGGGCTCATAAGAGAGTATTACAGACAACTTGTGGGTTTGCACTGCCTGACAGTGTGGGCTCATAGGACATATCCCTACACTGGAGAGTATTACAGACAACTTGTTGGTTTGTACTGTCTGACAGTGTGGGCTCATAGGACATATCGCTACACTGGTGAGTGTTACAGACAACTTGTGGGTTTGCACTGTCTTACAGTGGGGACTCATAGGACATATCCCTACACTGGAGAGTATTACAGACAACTTGTGGGTTTGCACTATCTGACAGTGTGGGCTCATAAGAGAGTATTACAGACAACTTGTGGGTTTGCACTGCCTGACAGTGTGGACTCATAGGACATATCCCTACACTGGAGAGTATTACAGACAACTTGTGGGTTTGTACTGTCTGAAAGTGTGGGCTCATAGGACATATCCTTACACTGGTGAGTGTTACAGACAACTTGTGGGTTTGCACTGTCTGACAGTGTGGGCTCATAAGAGAGTATTACAGACAACTTGTGGGTTTGCACTGCCTGACAGTGTGGGCTCATAGGACATATCCCTACACTGGAGAGTATTACAGACAACTTGTTGGTTTGTACTGTCTGACAGTGTGGGCTCATAGGACATATCCTTACACTGGTGAGTATTACAGACAACTTGTGGGTTTGCACTGTCTGAGAGTGTGGGCTCATAAGAGAGTATTACAGACAACTTGTGGGTTTGTACTGTCTGACAGTGTGGGCTCATAGGACATATCGCTACACTGGTGAGTGTTACAGACAACTTGTGGGTTTGCACTGTCTTACATTGGGGACTCATAGGACATATCCTTACACTGGAGAGTATTACAGACAACTTGTGGGTTTGTACTGTCTGACAGTGTGGGCTCATAAGACATATCCCTACACTGGTGAGTATTACAGACAACTTGTGGGTTTGCACTGTCTGACAGTGTGGGCTCATAAGACATATCCCTTCACTGGAGAGTATTACAGACAACTTGTGGGTTTGCACTGTCTGACAGTGTGGGCTCATAGGACATATCTCTACACTGGAGAGTATTAATACAGACAACTTGTGGGTTTGCACTGTCTGACAGTGTGGGCTCATAAGACTTATCCCTTCACTGGAGAGTATTACAGACAACTTGTGGGTTTGCACTGTCTGACAGTGTGGGCTCATAGGACATATCCCTACACTGGAGAGTATTAATACAGACAACTTGTGGGTTTGCACTGTCTGACAGTGTGGGCTCATAGGACATATCGCTACACTGGTGAGTATTACAGACAACTTGTGGGTTTGCACTGTCTTACAGTGGGGACTCATAGGACATATCCTTACACTGGAGAGTATTACAGACAACTTGTGGGTTTGCAATGTCTGACAGTGTGGGCTCATAGGACATATCGCTACACTGGTGAGTATTACAGACAACTTGTGGGTTTGTACTGTCTGACAGTGTGGGCTCATAGGACATATCCCTACACTGGTGAGTATTACAGACAACTTGTGGGTTTGCACTGTCTGACAGTGTGGGCTCATAAAAGAGTATTACAGACAACTTGTGGGTTTGTACTGTCTGACAGTGTGGGCTCATAGGACATATCGCTACACTGGTGAGTGTTACAGACAACTTGTGGGTTTGCACTGTCTTACAGTGGGGACTCATAGGACATATCCCTACACTGGAGAGTATTACAGACAACTTGTTGGTTTGTACTGTCTGACAGTGTGGGCTCATAGGACATATCCTTACACTGGTGAGTATTACAGACAACTTGTGGGTTTGCACTGTCTGACAGTGTGGGCTCATAGGACATATCGCTACACTGGTGAGTGTTACAGACAACTTGTGGGTTTGCACTGTCTTACAGTGTGGACTCATAGGACATATCCCTACACTGGAGAGTATTACAGACAACTTGTGGGTTTGTACTGTCTGAAAGTGTGGGCTCATAGGACATATCCTTACACTGGTGAGTGTTACAGACAACTTGTGGGTTTGCACTGTCTGACAGTGTGGGCTCATAAGAGAGTATTACAGACAACTTGTGGGTTTGCACTGCCTGACAGTGTGGGCTCATAGGACATATCCCTACACTGGAGAGTATTACAGACAACTTGTTGGTTTGTACTGTCTGACAGTGTGGGCTCATAGGACATATCCTTATACTGGTGAGTATTACAGACAACTTGTGGGTTTGCACTGTCTGACAGTGTGGGCTCATACAGACAACTTGTGGGTTTGTACTGTCTGACAGTGTGGGCTCATAGGACATATCGCTACACTGGTGAGTGTTACAGACAACTTGTGGGTTTGCACTGTCTTACAGTGGGGACTCATAGGACATATCCTTACACTGGAGAGTATTACAGACAACTTGTGGGTTTGCACTGTCTGACAGTGTGGGCTCATAGGACATATCGCTACACTGGTGAGTATTACAGACAACTTGTGGGTTTGTACTGTCTGACAGTGTGGGCTCATAGGACATATCCCTACACTGGTGAGTATTACAGAAAACTTGTGGGTTTGCACTGTCTGACAGTGTGGGCTCATAGGACATATCGCTACACTGGTGAGTATTACAGACAACTTGCGGGTTTGTACTGTCTGACAGTGTGGGCTGATAGGAAATATCCCTACACTGGTGAGTATTGGACAACTTGTGGGATTGTACTGTCTGACAGTGTGGGCTCATAAGAGAGTATTACAGACAACTTGTGGGTTTGTACTGTCTGACAGTGTGGGCTCATAGGATATATCCCTACACTGGAGAGTATTACAGACAACTTGTGGGTTTGCACTATCTGACAGTGTGGGCTCATAAGAGAGTATTACAGACAACTTGTGGGTTTGCACTGCCTGACAGTGTGGACTCATAGGACATATCCCTACACTGGAGAGTATTACAGACAACTTGTGGGTTTGTACTGTCTGACAGTGTGGGCTCATAGGACATATCGCTACACTGGTGAGTGTTACAGACAACTTGTGGGTTTGCACTGTCTGACAGTGTGGGCTCATAAGAGAGTATTACAGACAACTTGTGGGTTTGTACTGTCTGACAGTGTGGGCTCATAGGACATATCGCTACACTGGTGAGTGTTACAGACAATTTGTGGGTTTGCACTGTCTTACAGTGGCGACTCATAGGACATAACCTTACACTGGAGAGTATTACAGACAAACTGTGGGTTTGTACTGTCTGACAGTGTGGGCTCATAAGACATATCCCTACACTGGTGAGTATTACAGACAACTTGCGGGTTTGCACTGTCTGACAGTGTGGGCTCATAAGACATATCCCTTCACTGGAGAGTATTACAGACAACTTGTGGGTTTGCACTGTCTGACAGTGTGGGCTCATAGGACATATCTCTACACTGGAGAGTATTAATACAGACAACTTGTGGGTTTGCACTGTCTGACAGTGTGGGCTCATAAGACATATCCCTTCACTGGAGAGTATTACAGACAACTTGTGGGTTTGCACTGTCTGACAGTGTGGGCTCATAAGACATATCCCTTCACTGGAGAGTATTACAGACAACTTGTGGGTTTGCACTGTCTGACAGTGTGGGCTCATAAGACATATCCCTACACTGGAGAGTATTACAGACAACTTGTGGGTTTGCACTGTCTGACAGTGTGGGCTCATAGGACATATCCCTACACTGGAGTGTATTAATACAGACAACTTGTGGGTTTGTACTGTCTGACAGTGTGGGCTCATAAGAGAGTATTACAGACAACTTGTGGGTTTGTACTGTCTGACAGTGTGGGCTCATAGGACATATCCCTACACTGGAGAGTATTACAGACAACTTGTGGGTTTCCACTGTCTGACAGTGTGGGCTCATAAGAGAGTATTAAAGACAACTTGTGGGTTTGCACTGCCTGACAGTGTGGGCTCATAGGACATATCCCTACACTGGAGAGTATTACAGACAACTTGTTGGTTTGTACTGTCTGACAGTGTGGGCTCATAGGACATATCCTTACACTGGTGAGTATTACAGACAACTTGTGGGTTTGCACTGTCTGACAGTGTGGGCTCATAGGACATATCCCTACACTGGAGAGTATTACAGACAACTTGTGGGTTTGCACTATCTGACAGTGTGGGCTCATAAGAGAGTATTACAGACAACTTGTGGGTTTGCACTGCCTGACAGTGTGGACTCATAGGACATATCCCTACACTGGAGAGTATTACAGACAACTTGTGGGTTTGTACTGTCTGACAGTGTGGGCTCATAAGAGAGTATTACAGACAACTTGTGGGTTTGCACTGCCTGACAGTGTGGGCTCATAGGACATATCCCTACACTGGAGAGTATTACAGACAACTTGTTGGTTTGTACTGTCTGACAGTGTGGTCTCATAGGACATATCCTTACACTGGTGAGTATTACAGACAACTTGTGGGTTTGCACTGTCTGAGAGTGTGGGCTCATAAGAGAGTATTACAGACAACTTGTGGGTTTGTACTGTCTGACAGTGTGGGCTCATAGGACATATCGCTACACTGGTGAGTGTTACAGACAACTTGTGGGTTTGCACTGTCTTACATTGGGGACTCATAGGACATATCCTTACACTGGAGAGTATTACAGACAACTTGTGGGTTTGTACTGTCTGACAGTGTGGGCTCATAAGACATATCCCTACACTGGTGAGTATTACAGACAACTTGTGGGTTTGCACTGCCTGACAGTGTGGGCTCATAGGACATATCCCTACACTGGAGAGTATTACAGACAACTTGTTGGTTTGTACTGTCTGACAGTGTGGGCTCATAGGACATATCCTTACACTGGTGAGTATTACAGACAACTTGTGGGTTTGCACTGTCTGACAGTGTGGGCTCATAAAAGAGTATTACAGACAACTTGTGGGTTTGTACTGTCTGACAGTGTGGGCTCATAGGACATATCGCTACACTGGTGAGTGTTACAGACAACTTGTGGGTTTGCACTGTCTTACAGTGGGGACTCATAGGACATATCCTTACACTGGAGAGTATTACAGACAACTTATGGGTTTGCACTGTCTGACAGTGTGGGCTCATAAGAGAGTATTACAGACAACTTGTGGGTTTGCACTGCCTGACAGTGTGGGCTCATAGGACATATCCCTACACTGGAGAGTATTACAGACAACTTGTGGGTTTGTACTGTCTGAAAGTGTGGGCTCATAGGACATATCCTTACACTGGTGAGTGTTACAGACAACTTGTGGGTTTGCACTGTCTGACAGTGTGGGCTCATAAGAGAGTATTACAGACAACTTGTGGGTTTGCACTGCCTGACAGTGTGGGCTCATAGGACATATCCCTACACTGGAGAGTATTACAGACAACTTGTTGGTTTGTACTGTCTGACAGTGTGGGCTCATAGGACATATCCTTATACTGGTGAGTATTACAGACAACTTGTGGGTTTGCACTGTCTGACAGTGTGGGCTCATACAGACAACTTGTGGGTTTGTACTGTCTGACAGTGTGGGCTCATAGGACATATCGCTACACTGGTGAGTGTTACAGACAACTTGTGGGTTTGCACTGTCTTACAGTGGGGACTCATAGGACATATCCTTACACTGGAGAGTATTACAGACAACTTGTGGGTTTGCACTGTCTGACAGTGTGGGCTCATAGGACATATCGCTACACTGGTGAGTATTACAGACAACTTGTGGGTTTGTACTGTCTGACAGTGTGGGCTCATAGGACATATCCCTACACTGGTGAGTATTACAGAAAACTTGTGGGTTTGCACTGTCTGACAGTGTGGGCTCATAGGACATATCGCTACACTGGTGAGTATTACAGACAACTTGCGGGTTTGTACTGTCTGACAGTGTGGGCTGATAGGAAATATCCCTACACTGGTGAGTATTGGACAACTTGTGGGATTGTACTGTCTGACAGTGTGGGCTCATAAGAGAGTATTACAGACAACTTGTGGGTTTGTACTGTCTGACAGTGTGGGCTCATAGGATATATCCCTACACTGGAGAGTATTACAGACAACTTGTGGGTTTGCACTATCTGACAGTGTGGGCTCATAAGAGAGTATTACAGACAACTTGTGGGTTTGCACTGCCTGACAGTGTGGACTCATAGGACATATCCCTACACTGGAGAGTATTACAGACAACTTGTGGGTTTGTACTGTCTGACAGTGTGGGCTCATAGGACATATCGCTACACTGGTGAGTGTTACAGACAACTTGTGGGTTTGCACTGTCTGACAGTGTGGGCTCATAAGAGAGTATTACAGACAACTTGTGGGTTTGTACTGTCTGACAGTGTGGGCTCATAGGACATATCGCTACACTGGTGAGTGTTACAGACAATTTGTGGGTTTGCACTGTCTTACAGTGGCGACTCATAGGACATAACCTTACACTGGAGAGTATTACAGACAAACTGTGGGTTTGTACTGTCTGACAGTGTGGGCTCATAAGACATATCCCTACACTGGTGAGTATTACAGACAACTTGCGGGTTTGCACTGTCTGACAGTGTGGGCTCATAAGACATATCCCTTCACTGGAGAGTATTACAGACAACTTGTGGGTTTGCACTGTCTGACAGTGTGGGCTCATAGGACATATCTCTACACTGGAGAGTATTAATACAGACAACTTGTGGGTTTGCACTGTCTGACAGTGTGGGCTCATAAGACATATCCCTTCACTGGAGAGTATTACAGACAACTTGTGGGTTTGCACTGTCTGACAGTGTGGGCTCATAAGACATATCCCTTCACTGGAGAGTATTACAGACAACTTGTGGGTTTGCACTGTCTGACAGTGTGGGCTCATAAGACATATCCCTACACTGGAGAGTATTACAGACAACTTGTGGGTTTGCACTGTCTGACAGTGTGGGCTCATAGGACATATCCCTACACTGGAGTGTATTAATACAGACAACTTGTGGGTTTGTACTGTCTGACAGTGTGGGCTCATAAGAGAGTATTACAGACAACTTGTGGGTTTGTACTGTCTGACAGTGTGGGCTCATAGGACATATCCCTACACTGGAGAGTATTACAGACAACTTGTGGGTTTCCACTGTCTGACAGTGTGGGCTCATAAGAGAGTATTAAAGACAACTTGTGGGTTTGCACTGCCTGACAGTGTGGGCTCATAGGACATATCCCTACACTGGAGAGTATTACAGACAACTTGTTGGTTTGTACTGTCTGACAGTGTGGGCTCATAGGACATATCCTTACACTGGTGAGTATTACAGACAACTTGTGGGTTTGCACTGTCTGACAGTGTGGGCTCATAGGACATATCCCTACACTGGAGAGTATTACAGACAACTTGTGGGTTTGCACTATCTGACAGTGTGGGCTCATAAGAGAGTATTACAGACAACTTGTGGGTTTGCACTGCCTGACAGTGTGGACTCATAGGACATATCCCTACACTGGAGAGTATTACAGACAACTTGTGGGTTTGTACTGTCTGAAAGTGTGGGCTCATAGGACATATCCTTACACTGGTGAGTGTTACAGACAACTTGTGGGTTTGCACTGTCTGACAGTGTGGGCTCATAAGAGAGTATTACAGACAACTTGTGGGTTTGCACTGCCTGACAGTGTGGGCTCATAGGACATATCCCTACACTGGAGAGTATTACAGACAACTTGTTGGTTTGTACTGTCTGACAGTGTGGTCTCATAGGACATATCCTTACACTGGTGAGTATTACAGACAACTTGTGGGTTTGCACTGTCTGAGAGTGTGGGCTCATAAGAGAGTATTACAGACAACTTGTGGGTTTGTACTGTCTGACAGTGTGGGCTCATAGGACATATCGCTACACTGGTGAGTGTTACAGACAACTTGTGGGTTTGCACTGTCTTACATTGGGGACTCATAGGACATATCCTTACACTGGAGAGTATTACAGACAACTTGTGGGTTTGTACTGTCTGACAGTGTGGGCTCATAAGACATATCCCTACACTGGTGAGTATTACAGACAACTTGTGGGTTTGCACTGCCTGACAGTGTGGGCTCATAGGACATATCCCTACACTGGAGAGTATTACAGACAACTTGTTGGTTTGTACTGTCTGACAGTGTGGGCTCATAGGACATATCCTTACACTGGTGAGTATTACAGACAACTTGTGGGTTTGCACTGTCTGACAGTGTGGGCTCATAAAAGAGTATTACAGACAACTTGTGGGTTTGTACTGTCTGACAGTGTGGGCTCATAGGACATATCGCTACACTGGTGAGTGTTACAGACAACTTGTGGGTTTGCACTGTCTTACAGTGGGGACTCATAGGACATATCCTTACACTGGAGAGTATTACAGACAACTTATGGGTTTGCACTGTCTGACAGTGTGGGCTCATAAGAGAGTATTACAGACAACTTGTGGGTTTGCACTGCCTGACAGTGTGGGCTCATAGGACATATCCCTACACTGGAGAGTATTACAGACAACTTGTTGGTTTGTACTGTCTGACAGTGTGGGCTCATAGGACATATCCTTACACTGGTGAGTATTACAGACAACTTGTGGGTTTGCACTGTCTGACAGTGTGGGCTCATAAGAGAGTATTACACACAACTTGTGGGTTTGCACTATCTGACAGTGTGGGCTCATAAGAGAGTATTACAGACAACTTGTGGGTTTGCACTGCCTGACAGTGTGGACTCATAGGACATATCCCTACACTGGAGAGTATTACAGACAACTTGTGGGTTTGTACTGTCTGAAAGTGTGGGCTCATAGGACATATCCTTACACTGGTGAGTGTTACAGACAACTTGTGGGTTTGCACTGTCTGACAGTGTGGGCTCATAAGAGAGTATTACAGACAACTTGTGGGTTTGCACTGCCTGACAGTGTGGGCTCATAGGACATATCCCTACACTGGAGAGTATTACAGACAACTTGTTGGTTTGTACTGTCTGACAGTGTGGGCTCATAGGACATATCCTTACACTGGTGAGTATTACAGACAACTTGTGGGTTTGCACTGTCTGACAGTGTGGGCTCATAAGAGAGTATTACAGACAACTTGTGGGTTTGTACTGTCTGACAGTGTGGGCTCATAGGACATATCGCTACACTGGTGAGTGTTACAGACAACTTGTGGGTTTGCACTGTCTTACAGTGGGGACTCATAGGACATATCCTTACACTGGAGAGTATTACAGACAACTTGTGGGTTTGCAATGTCTGACAGTGTGGGCTCATAGGACATATCGCTACACTGGTGAGTATTACAGACAACTTGTGGGTTTGTACTGTCTGACAGTGTGGGCTCATAGGACATATCCCTACACTGGTGAGTATTACAGACAACTTGTGGGTTTGCACTGTCTGACAGTGTGGGCTCATAAAAGAGTATTACAGACAACTTGTGGGTTTGTACTGTCTGACAGTGTGGGCTCATAGGACATATCGCTACACTGGTGAGTGTTACAGACAACTTGTGGGTTTGCACTGTCTTACAGTGGGGACTCATAGGACATATCCCTACACTGGAGAGTATTACAGACAACTTGCTGGTTTGTACTGTCTGACAGTGTGGGCTCATAGGACATATCCTTACACTGGTGAGTATTACAGACAACTTGTGGGTTTGCACTGTCTGACAGTGTGGGCTCATAAAAGAGTATTACAGACAACTTGTGGGTTTGTACTGTCTGACAGTGTGGGCTCATAGGACATATCGCTACACTGGTGAGTGTTACAGACAACTTGTGGGTTTGCACTGTCTTACAGTGTGGACTCATAGGACATATCCCTACACTGGAGAGTATTACAGACAACTTGTGGGTTTGTACTGTCTGAAAGTGTGGGCTCATAGGACATATCCTTACACTGGTGAGTGTTACAGACAACTTGTGGGTTTGCACTGTCTGACAGTGTGGGCTCATAAGAGAGTATTACAGACAACTTGTGGGTTTGCACTGCCTGACAGTGTGGGCTCATAGGACATATCCCTACACTGGAGAGTATTACAGACAACTTGTTGGTTTGTACTGTCTGACAGTGTGGGCTCATAGGACATATCCTTACACTGGTGAGTATTACAGACAACTTGTGGGTTTGCACTGTCTGACAGTGTGGGCTCATACAGACAACTTGTGGGTTTGTACTGTCTGACAGTGTGGGCTCATAGGACATATCGCTACACTGGTGAGTGTTACAGACAACTTGTGGGTTTGCACTGTCTTACAGTGGGGACTCATAGGACATATCCTTACACTGGAGAGTATTACAGACAACTTGTGGGTTTGCACTGTCTGACAGTGTGGGCTCATAGGACATATCGCTACACTGGTGAGTATTACAGACAACTTGTGGGTTTGTACTGTCTGACAGTGTGGGCTCATAGGACATATCCCTACACTGGTGAGTATTACAGAAAACTTGTGGGTTTGCACTGTCTGACAGTGTGGGCTCATAGGACATATCGCTACACTGGTGAGTATTACAGACAACTTGCGGGTTTGTACTGTCTGACAGTGTGGGCTGATAGGAAATATCCCTACACTGGTGAGTATTGGACAACTTGTGGGATTGTACTGTCTGACAGTGTGGGCTCATAAGAGAGTATTACAGACAACTTGTGGGTTTGTACTGTCTGACAGTGTGGGCTCATAGGATATATCCCTACACTGGAGAGTATTACAGACAACTTGTGGGTTTGCACTATCTGACAGTGTGGGCTCATAAGAGAGTATTACAGACAACTTGTGGGTTTGCACTGCCTGACAGTGTGGACTCATAGGACATATCCCTACACTGGAGAGTATTACAGACAACTTGTGGGTTTGTACTGTCTGACAGTGTGGGCTCATAGGACATATCGCTACACTGGTGAGTGTTACAGACAACTTGTGGGTTTGCACTGTCTGACAGTGTGGGCTCATAAGAGAGTATTACAGACAACTTGTGGGTTTGTACTGTCTGACAGTGTGGGCTCATAGGACATATCGCTACACTGGTGAGTGTTACAGACAACTTGTGGGTTTGCACTGTCTTACAGTGGCGACTCATAGGACATAACCTTACACTGGAGAGTATTACAGACAAACTGTGGGTTTGTACTGTCTGACAGTGTGGGCTCATAAGACATATCCCTACACTGGTGAGTATTACAGACAACTTGCGGGTTTGCACTGTCTAACAGTGTGGGCTCATAAGACATATCCCCTAACTGGAGAGTATTACAGACAACTTGTGGGTTTGCACTGTCTGACAGTGTGGGCTCATAGGACATATCTCTACACTGGAGAGTATTAATACAGACAACTTGTGGGTTTGCACTGTCTGACAGTGTGGGCTCATAAGACATATCCCTTCACTGGAGAGTATTACAGACAACTTGTGGGTTTGCACTGTCTGACAGTGTGGGCTCATAAGACATATCCCTTCACTGGAGAGTATTACAGACAACTTGTGGGTTTGCACTGTCTGACAGTGTGGGCTCATAAGACATATCCCTACACTGGAGAGTATTACAGACAACTTGTGGGTTTGCACTGTCTGACAGTGTGGGCTCATAGGACATATCCCTACACTGGAGTGTATTAATACAGACAACTTGTGGGTTTGTACTGTCTGACAGTGTGGGCTCATAAGAGAGTATTACAGACAACTTGTGGGTTTGTACTGTCTGACAGTGTGGGCTCATAGGACATATCCCTACACTGGAGAGTATTACAGACAACTTGTGGGTTTGCACTGTCTGACAGTGTGGGCTCATAAGAGAGTATTAAAGACAACTTGTGGGTTTGCACTGCCTGACAGTGTGGGCTCATAGGACATATCCCTACACTGGAGAGTATTACAGACAACTTGTTGGTTTGTACTGTCTGACAGTGTGGGCTCATAGGACATATCCTTACACTGGTGAGTATTACAGACAACTTGTGGGTTTGCACTGTCTGACAGTGTGGGCTCATAGGACATATCCCTACACTGGAGAGTATTACAGACAACTTGTGGGTTTGCACTATCTGACAGTGTGGGCTCATAAGAGAGTATTACAGACAACTTGTGGGTTTGCACTGCCTGACAGTGTGGGCTCATAGGACATATCCTTACACTGGTGAGTGTTACAGACAACTTGTGGGTTTGCACTGTCTGACAGTGTGGGCTCATAAGAGAGTATTACAGACAACTTGTGGGTTTGCACTGCCTGACAGTGTGGGCTCATAGGACATATCCCTACACTGGAGAGTATTACAGACAACTTGTTGGTTTGTACTGTCTGACAGTGTGGGCTCATAGGACATATCCTTACACTGGTGAGTATTACAGACAACTTGTGGGTTTGCACTGTCTTACATTGGGGACTCATAGGACATATCCTTACACTGGAGAGTATTACAGACAACTTGTGGGTTTGTACTGTCTGACAGTGTGGGCTCATAAGACATATCCCTACACTGGTGAGTATTACAGACAACTTGTGGGTTTGCACTGTCTGACAGTGTGGGCTCATAAGACATATCCCTTCACTGGACAGTATTACAGACAACTTGTGGGTTTGCACTGTCTGACAGTGTGGGCTCATAGGACATATCTCTACACTGGAGAGTATTAATACAGACAACTTGTGGGTTTGCACTGTCTGACAGTGTGGGCTCATAAGACTTATCCCTTCACTGGAGAGTATTACAGACAACTTGTGGGTTTGCACTGTCTGACAGTGTGGGCTCATAGGACATATCCCTACACTGGAGAGTATTAATACAGACAACTTGTGGGTTTGCACTGTCTGACAGTGTGGGCTCATAGGACATATCGCTACACTGGTGAGTATTACAGACAACTTGTGGGTTTGCACTGTCTTACAGTGGGGACTCATAGGACATATCCTTACACTGGAGAGTATTACAGACAACTTGTGGGTTTGCAATGTCTGACAGTGTGGGCTCATAGGACATATCGCTACACTGGTGAGTATTACAGACAACTTGTGGGTTTGTACTGTCTGACAGTGTGGGCTCATAGGACATATCCCTACACTGGTGAGTATTACAGACAACTTGTGGGTTTGCACTGTCTGACAGTGTGGGCTCATAAGAGAGTATTACAGACAACTTGTGGGTTTGCACTGCCTGACAGTGTGGGCTCATAGGACATATCCCTACACTGGAGAGTATTACAGACAACTTGTTGGTTTGTACTGTCTGACAGTGTGGGCTCATAGGACATATCGCTACACTGGTGAGTGTTACAGACAACTTGTGGGTTTGCACTGTCTTACAGTGGGGACTCATAGGACATATCCCTACACTGGAGAGTATTACAGACAACTTGTGGGTTTGCACTATCTGACAGTGTGGGCTCATAAGAGAGTATTACAGACAACTTGTGGGTTTGCACTGCCTGACAGTGTGGACTCATAGGACATATCCCTACACTGGAGAGTATTACAGACAACTTGTGGGTTTGTACTGTCTGAAAGTGTGGGCTCATAGGACATATCCTTACACTGGTGAGTGTTACAGACAACTTGTGGGTTTGCACTGTCTGACAGTGTGGGCTCATAAGAGAGTATTACAGACAACTTGTGGGTTTGCACTGCCTGACAGTGTGGGCTCATAGGACATATCCCTACACTGGAGAGTATTACAGACAACTTGTTGGTTTGTACTGTCTGACAGTGTGGGCTCATAGGACATATCCTTACACTGGTGAGTATTACAGACAACTTGTGGGTTTGCACTGTCTGAGAGTGTGGGCTCATAAGAGAGTATTACAGACAACTTGTGGGTTTGTACTGTCTGACAGTGTGGGCTCATAGGACATATCGCTACACTGGTGAGTGTTACAGACAACTTGTGGGTTTGCACTGTCTTACATTGGGGACTCATAGGACATATCCTTACACTGGAGAGTATTACAGACAACTTGTGGGTTTGTACTGTCTGACAGTGTGGGCTCATAAGACATATCCCTACACTGGTGAGTATTACAGACAACTTGTGGGTTTGCACTGTCTGACAGTGTGGGCTCATAAGACATATCCCTTCACTGGAGAGTATTACAGACAACTTGTGGGTTTGCACTGTCTGACAGTGTGGGCTCATAGGACATATCTCTACACTGGAGAGTATTAATACAGACAACTTGTGGGTTTGCACTGTCTGACAGTGTGGGCTCATAAGACTTATCCCTTCACTGGAGAGTATTACAGACAACTTGTGGGTTTGCACTGTCTGACAGTGTGGGCTCATAGGACATATCCCTACACTGGAGAGTATTAATACAGACAACTTGTGGGTTTGCACTGTCTGACAGTGTGGGCTCATAGGACATATCGCTACACTGGTGAGTATTACAGACAACTTGTGGGTTTGCACTGTCTTACAGTGGGGACTCATAGGACATATCCTTACACTGGAGAGTATTACAGACAACTTGTGGGTTTGCAATGTCTGACAGTGTGGGCTCATAGGACATATCGCTACACTGGTGAGTATTACAGACAACTTGTGGGTTTGTACTGTCTGACAGTGTGGGCTCATAGGACATATCCCTACACTGGTGAGTATTACAGACAACTTGTGGGTTTGCACTGTCTGACAGTGTGGGCTCATAAAAGAGTATTACAGACAACTTGTGGGTTTGTACTGTCTGACAGTGTGGGCTCATAGGACATATCGCTACACTGGTGAGTGTTACAGACAACTTGTGGGTTTGCACTGTCTTACAGTGGGGACTCATAGGACATATCCCTACACTGGAGAGTATTACAGACAACTTGTTGGTTTGTACTGTCTGACAGTGTGGGCTCATAGGACATATCCTTACACTGGTGAGTATTACAGACAACTTGTGGGTTTGCACTGTCTGACAGTGTGGGCTCATAGGACATATCGCTACACTGGTGAGTGTTACAGACAACTTGTGGGTTTGCACTGTCTTACAGTGTGGACTCATAGGACATATCCCTACACTGGAGAGTATTACAGACAACTTGTGGGTTTGTACTGTCTGAAAGTGTGGGCTCATAGGACATATCCTTACACTGGTGAGTGTTACAGACAACTTGTGGGTTTGCACTGTCTGACAGTGTGGGCTCATAAGAGAGTATTACAGACAACTTGTGGGTTTGCACTGCCTGACAGTGTGGGCTCATAGGACATATCCCTACACTGGAGAGTATTACAGACAACTTGTTGGTTTGTACTGTCTGACAGTGTGGGCTCATAGGACATATCCTTATACTGGTGAGTATTACAGACAACTTGTGGGTTTGCACTGTCTGACAGTGTGGGCTCATACAGACAACTTGTGGGTTTGTACTGTCTGACAGTGTGGGCTCATAGGACATATCGCTACACTGGTGAGTGTTACAGACAACTTGTGGGTTTGCACTGTCTTACAGTGGGGACTCATAGGACATATCCTTACACTGGAGAGTATTACAGACAACTTGTGGGTTTGCACTGTCTGACAGTGTGGGCTCATAGGACATATCGCTACACTGGTGAGTATTACAGACAACTTGTGGGTTTGTACTGTCTGACAGTGTGGGCTCATAGGACATATCCCTACACTGGTGAGTATTACAGAAAACTTGTGGGTTTGCACTGTCTGACAGTGTGGGCTCATAGGACATATCGCTACACTGGTGAGTATTACAGACAACTTGCGGGTTTGTACTGTCTGACAGTGTGGGCTGATAGGAAATATCCCTACACTGGTGAGTATTGGACAACTTGTGGGATTGTACTGTCTGACAGTGTGGGCTCATAAGAGAGTATTACAGACAACTTGTGGGTTTGTACTGTCTGACAGTGTGGGCTCATAGGATATATCCCTACACTGGAGAGTATTACAGACAACTTGTGGGTTTGCACTATCTGACAGTGTGGGCTCATAAGAGAGTATTACAGACAACTTGTGGGTTTGCACTGCCTGACAGTGTGGACTCATAGGACATATCCCTACACTGGAGAGTATTACAGACAACTTGTGGGTTTGTACTGTCTGACAGTGTGGGCTCATAGGACATATCGCTACACTGGTGAGTGTTACAGACAACTTGTGGGTTTGCACTGTCTGACAGTGTGGGCTCATAAGAGAGTATTACAGACAACTTGTGGGTTTGTACTGTCTGACAGTGTGGGCTCATAGGACATATCGCTACACTGGTGAGTGTTACAGACAATTTGTGGGTTTGCACTGTCTTACAGTGGCGACTCATAGGACATAACCTTACACTGGAGAGTATTACAGACAAACTGTGGGTTTGTACTGTCTGACAGTGTGGGCTCATAAGACATATCCCTACACTGGTGAGTATTACAGACAACTTGCGGGTTTGCACTGTCTGACAGTGTGGGCTCATAAGACATATCCCTTCACTGGAGAGTATTACAGACAACTTGTGGGTTTGCACTGTCTGACAGTGTGGGCTCATAGGACATATCTCTACACTGGAGAGTATTAATACAGACAACTTGTGGGTTTGCACTGTCTGACAGTGTGGGCTCATAAGACATATCCCTTCACTGGAGAGTATTACAGACAACTTGTGGGTTTGCACTGTCTGACAGTGTGGGCTCATAAGACATATCCCTTCACTGGAGAGTATTACAGACAACTTGTGGGTTTGCACTGTCTGACAGTGTGGGCTCATAAGACATATCCCTACACTGGAGAGTATTACAGACAACTTGTGGGTTTGCACTGTCTGACAGTGTGGGCTCATAGGACATATCCCTACACTGGAGTGTATTAATACAGACAACTTGTGGGTTTGTACTGTCTGACAGTGTGGGCTCATAAGAGAGTATTACAGACAACTTGTGGGTTTGTACTGTCTGACAGTGTGGGCTCATAGGACATATCCCTACACTGGAGAGTATTACAGACAACTTGTGGGTTTCCACTGTCTGACAGTGTGGGCTCATAAGAGAGTATTAAAGACAACTTGTGGGTTTGCACTGCCTGACAGTGTGGGCTCATAGGACATATCCCTACACTGGAGAGTATTACAGACAACTTGTTGGTTTGTACTGTCTGACAGTGTGGGCTCATAGGACATATCCTTACACTGGTGAGTATTACAGACAACTTGTGGGTTTGCACTGTCTGACAGTGTGGGCTCATAGGACATATCCCTACACTGGAGAGTATTACAGACAACTTGTGGGTTTGCACTATCTGACAGTGTGGGCTCATAAGAGAGTATTACAGACAACTTGTGGGTTTGCACTGCCTGACAGTGTGGACTCATAGGACATATCCCTACACTGGAGAGTATTACAGACAACTTGTGGGTTTGTACTGTCTGAAAGTGTGGGCTCATAGGACATATCCTTACACTGGTGAGTGTTACAGACAACTTGTGGGTTTGCACTGTCTGACAGTGTGGGCTCATAAGAGAGTATTACAGACAACTTGTGGGTTTGCACTGCCTGACAGTGTGGGCTCATAGGACATATCCCTACACTGGAGAGTATTACAGACAACTTGTTGGTTTGTACTGTCTGACAGTGTGGTCTCATAGGACATATCCTTACACTGGTGAGTATTACAGACAACTTGTGGGTTTGCACTGTCTGAGAGTGTGGGCTCATAAGAGAGTATTACAGACAACTTGTGGGTTTGTACTGTCTGACAGTGTGGGCTCATAGGACATATCGCTACACTGGTGAGTGTTACAGACAACTTGTGGGTTTGCACTGTCTTACATTGGGGACTCATAGGACATATCCTTACACTGGAGAGTATTACAGACAACTTGTGGGTTTGTACTGTCTGACAGTGTGGGCTCATAAGACATATCCCTACACTGGTGAGTATTACAGACAACTTGTGGGTTTGCACTGTCTGACAGTGTGGGCTCATAAGACATATCCCTTCACTGGAGAGTATTACAGACAACTTGTGGGTTTGCACTGTCTGACAGTGTGGGCTCATAGGACATATCTCTACACTGGAGAGTATTAATACAGACAACTTGTGGGTTTGCACTGTCTGACAGTGTGGGCTCATAAGACTTATCCCTTCACTGGAGAGTATTACAGACAACTTGTGGGTTTGCACTGTCTGACAGTGTGGGCTCATAGGACATATCCCTACACTGGAGAGTATTAATACAGACAACTTGTGGGTTTGCACTGTCTGACAGTGTGGGCTCATAGGACATATCGCTACACTGGTGAGTATTACAGACAACTTGTGGGTTTGTACTGTCTGACAGTGTGGGCTCATAGGACATATCCCTACACTGGTGAGTATTACAGACAACTTGTGGGTTTGCACTGTCTGACAGTGTGGGCTCATAGGACATATCGCTACACTGGTGAGTATTACAGACAACTTGTGGGTTTGTACTGTCTGACAGTGTGGGCTCATAGGACATATCCCTACACTGGATAGTATTACAGACAACTTATGGGTTTGCACTGTCTGACAGTGTGGGCTCATAAGAGAGTATTACAGACAACTTGTGGGTTTGCACTGCCTGACAGTGTGGGCTCATAGGACATATCCCTACACTGGAGAGTATTACAGACAACTTGTTGGTTTGTACTGTCTGACAGTGTGGGCTCATAGGACATATCCTTACACTGGTGAGTATTACAGACAACTTGTGGGTTTGCACTGTCTGACAGTGTGGGCTCATAAAAGAGTATTACAGACAACTTGTGGGTTTGTACTGTCTGACAGTTTGGGCTCATAGGACATATCGCTACACTGGTGAGTGTTACAGACAACTTATGGGTTTGCACTGTCTGACAGTGTGGGCTCATAAGAGAGTATTACAGACAACTTGTGGGTTTGCACTGCCTGACAGTGTGGGCTCATAGGACATATCCCTACACTGGAGAGTATTACAGACAACTTGTTGGTTTGTACTGTCTGACAGTGTGGGCTCATAGGACATATCCTTACACTGGTGAGTATTACAGACAACTTGTGGGTTTCCACTGTCTGACAGTGTGGGCTCATAAGAGAGTATTACACACAACTTGTGGGTTTCCACTATCTGACAGTGTGGGCTCATAAGAGAGTATTACAGACAACTTGTTGGTTTGCACTGCCTGACAGTGTGGACTCATAGGACATATCCCTACACTGGAGAGTATTACAGACAACTTGTGGGTTTGTACTGTCTGAAAGTGTGGGCTCATAGGACATATCCTTACACTGGTGAGTGTTACAGACAACTTGTGGGTTTGCACTGTCTGACAGTGTGGGCTCATAAGAGAGTATTACAGACAACTTGTGGGTTTGCACTGCCTGACAGTGTGGGCTCATAGGACATATCCCTACACTGGAGAGTATTACAGACAACTTGTTGGTTTGTACTGTCTGACAGTGTGGGCTCATAGGACATATCCTTACACTGGTGAGTATTACAGACAACTTGTGGGTTTGCACTGTCTGACAGTGTGGGCTCATAAGAGAGTATTACAGACAACTTGTGGGTTTGTACTGTCTGACAGTGTGGGCTCATAGGACATATCGCTACACTGGTGAGTGTTACAGACAACTTGTGGGTTTGCACTGTCTTACAGTGGGGACTCATAGGACATATCCTTACACTGGAGAGTATTACAGACAACTTGTGGGTTTGCACTGTCTGACAGTGTGGGCTCATAGGACATATCGCTACACTGGTGAGTATTACAGACAACTTGTGGGTTTGTACTGTCTGACAGTGTGGGCTCATAGGACATATCCCTACACTGGTGAGTATTACAGACAACTTGTGGGTTTGTACTGTCTGAAAGTGTGGGCTCATAGGACATATCCTTACACTGGTGAGTGTTACAGACAACTTGTGGGTTTGCACTGTCTGACAGTGTGGGCTCATAAGAGAGTATTACAGACAACTTGTGGGTTTGCACTATCTGACAGTGTGGGCTCATAAGAGAGTATTACAGACAACTTGTGGGTTTGCACTGCCTGACAGTGTGGACTCATAGGACATATCCCTACACTGGAGAGTATTACAGACAACTTGTGGGTTTGTACTGTCTGAAAGTGTGGGCTCATAGGACATATCCTTACACTGGTGAGTGTTACAGACAACTTGTGGGTTTGCACTGTCTGACAGTGTGGGCTCATAAGAGAGTATTACAGACAACTTGTGGGTTTGCACTGCCTGACAGTGTGGGCTCATAGGACATATCCCTACACTGGAGAGTATTACAGACAACTTGTTGGTTTGTACTGTCTGACAGTGTGGGCTCATAGGACATATCCTTACACTGGTGAGTATTACAGACAACTTGTGGGTTTGCACTGTCTGACAGTGTGGGCTCATAAGAGAGTATTACAGACAACTTGTGGGTTTGTACTGTCTGACAGTGTGGGCTCATAGGACATATCGCTACACTGGTGAGTGTTACAGACAACTTGTGGGTTTGCACTGTCTTACATTGGGGACTCATAGGACATATCCTTACACTGGAGAGTATTACAGACAACTTGTGGGTTTGTACTGTCTGACAGTGTGGGCTCATAAGACATATCCCTACACTGGTGAGTATTACAGACAACTTGTGGGTTTGCACTGTCTGACAGTGTGGGCTCATAAGACATATCCCTTCACTGGAGAGTATTACAGACAACTTGTGGGTTTGCACTGTCTGACAGTGTGGGCTCATAGGACATATCTCTACACTGGAGAGTATTAATACAGACAACTTGTGGGTTTGCACTGTCTGACAGTGTGGGCTCATAAGACTTATCCCTTCACTGGAGAGTATTACAGACAACTTGTGGGTTTGCACTGTCTGACAGTGTGGGCTCATAGGACATATCCCTACACTGGAGAGTATTAATACAGACAACTTGTGGGTTTGCACTGTCTGACAGTGTGGGCTCATAGGACATATCGCTACACTGGTGAGTATTACAGACAACTTGTGGGTTTGCACTGTCTTACAGTGGGGACTCATAGGACATATCCTTACACTGGAGAGTATTACAGACAACTTGTGGGTTTGCAATGTCTGACAGTGTGGGCTCATAGGACATATCGCTACACTGGTGAGTATTACAGACAACTTGTGGGTTTGTACTGTCTGACAGTGTGGGCTCATAGGACATATCCCTACACTGGTGAGTATTACAGACAACTTGTGGGTTTGCACTGTCTGACAGTGTGGGCTCATAAAAGAGTATTACAGACAACTTGTGGGTTTGTACTGTCTGACAGTGTGGGCTCATAGGACATATCGCTACACTGGTGAGTGTTACAGACAACTTGTGGGTTTGCACTGTCTTACAGTGGGGACTCATAGGACATATCCCTACACTGGAGAGTATTACAGACAACTTGTTGGTTTGTACTGTCTGACAGTGTGGGCTCATAGGACATATCCTTACACTGGTGAGTATTACAGACAACTTGTGGGTTTGCACTGTCTGACAGTGTGGGCTCATAGGACATATCGCTACACTGGTGAGTGTTACAGACAACTTGTGGGTTTGCACTGTCTTACAGTGTGGACTCATAGGACATATCCCTACACTGGAGAGTATTACAGACAACTTGTGGGTTTGTACTGTCTGAAAGTGTGGGCTCATAGGACATATCCTTACACTGGTGAGTGTTACAGACAACTTGTGGGTTTGCACTGTCTGACAGTGTGGGCTCATAAGAGAGTATTACAGACAACTTGTGGGCTCATAGGACATATCCCTACACTGGAGAGTATTACAGACATATTATTGGTTTGTACTGTCTGACAGTGTGGGCTCATAGGACATATCCTTACACTGGTGAGTATTACAGACAACTTGTGGGTTTGCACTGTCTGACAGTGTGGGCTCATAAGAGAGTATTACAGACAACTTGTGGGTTTGTACTGTCTGACAGTGTGGGCTCATAGGACATATCGCTACACTGGTGAGTGTTACAGACAACTTGTGGGTTTGCACTGTCTTACAGTGGGGACTCATAGGACATATCCTTACACTGGAGAGTATTACAGACAACTTGTGGGTTTGCAATGTCTGCCAGTGTGGGCTCATAGGACATATCGCTACACTGGTGAGTATTACAGACAACTTGTGGGTTTGTACTGTCTGACAGTGTGGGCTCATAGGACATATCCCTACACTGGTGAGTATTACAGACAACTTGTGGGTTTGCACTGTCTGACAGTGTGGGCTCATAAAAGAGTATTACAGACAACTTGTGGGTTTGTACTGTCTGACAGTGTGGGCTCATAGGACATATCGCTACACTGGTGAGTGTTACAGACAACTTGTGGGTTTGCACTGTCTTACAGTGGGGACTCATAGGACATATCCCTACACTGGAGAGTATTACAGACAACTTGTTGGTTTGTACTGTCTGACAGTGTGGGCTCATAGGACATATCCTTACACTGGTGAGTATTACAGACAACTTGTGGGTTTGCACTGTCTGACAGTGTGGGCTCATAAAAGAGTATTACAGACAACTTGTGGGTTTGTACTGTCTGACAGTGTGGGCTCATAGGACATATCCTTACACTGGTGAGTATTACAGACAACTTGTGGGTTTGCACTGTCTGACAGTGTGGGCTCATAAGAGAGTATTACAGACAACTTGTGGGTTTGCACTGCCTGACAGTGTGGGCTCATAGGACATATCCCTACACTGGAGAGTATTACAGACAACTTGTTGGTTTGTACTGTCTGACAGTGTGGGCTCATAGGACATATCCTTACACTGGTGAGTATTACAGACAACTTGTGGGTTTGCACTGTCTGACAGTGTGGGCTCATAAAAGAGTATTACAGACAACTTGTGGGTTTGTACTGTCTGACAGTGTGGGCTCATAGGACATATCGCTACACTGGTGAGTGTTACAGACAACTTGTGGGTTTGCACTGTCTTACAGTGGGGACTCATAGGACATATCCTTACACTGGAGAGTATTACAGACAACTTATGGGTTTGCACTGTCTGACAGTGTGGGCTCATAAGAGAGTATTACAGACAACTTGTGGGTTTGCACTGCCTGACAGTGTGGGCTCATAGGACATATCCCTACACTGGAGAGTATTACAGACAACTTGTTGGTTTGTACTGTCTGACAGTGTGGGCTCATAGGACATATCCTTACACTGGTGAGTATTACAGACAACTTGTGGGTTTGCACTGTCTGACAGTGTGGGCTCATAAGAGAGTATTACACACAACTTGTGGGTTTGCACTATCTGACAGTGTGGGCTCATAAGAGAGTATTACAGACAACTTGTGGGTTTGCACTGCCTGACAGTGTGGACTCATAGGACATATCCCTACACTGGAGAGTATTACAGACAACTTGTGGGTTTGTACTGTCTGAAAGTGTGGGCTCATAGGACATATCCTTACACTGGTGAGTGTTACAGACAACTTGTGGGTTTGCACTGTCTGACAGTGTGGGCTCATAAGAGAGTATTACAGACAACTTGTGGGTTTGCACTGCCTGACAGTGTGGGCTCATAGGACATATCCCTACACTGGAGAGTATTACAGACAACTTGTTGGTTTGTACTGTCTGACAGTGTGGGCTCATAGGACATATCCTTACACTGGTGAGTATTACAGACAACTTGTGGGTTTGCACTGTCTGACAGTGTGGGCTCATAAGAGAGTATTACAGACAACTTGTGGGTTTGTACTGTCTGACAGTGTGGGCTCATAGGACATATCGCTACACTGGTGAGTGTTACAGACAACTTGTGGGTTTGCACTGTCTTACAGTGGGGACTCATAGGACATATCCTTACACTGGAGAGTATTACAGACAACTTGTGGGTTTGCAATGTCTGACAGTGTGGGCTCATAGGACATATCGCTACACTGGTGAGTATTACAGACAACTTGTGGGTTTGTACTGTCTGACAGTGTGGGCTCATAGGACATATCCCTACACTGGTGAGTATTACAGACAACTTGTGGGTTTGCACTGTCTGACAGTGTGGGCTCATAAAAGAGTATTACAGACAACTTGTGGGTTTGTACTGTCTGACAGTGTGGGCTCATAGGACATATCGCTACACTGGTGAGTGTTACAGACAACTTGTGGGTTTGCACTGTCTTACAGTGGGGACTCATAGGACATATCCCTACACTGGAGAGTATTACAGACAACTTGCTGGTTTGTACTGTCTGACAGTGTGGGCTCATAGGACATATCCTTACACTGGTGAGTATTACAGACAACTTGTGGGTTTGCACTGTCTGACAGTGTGGGCTCATAAAAGAGTATTACAGACAACTTGTGGGTTTGTACTGTCTGACAGTGTGGGCTCATAGGACATATCGCTACACTGGTGAGTGTTACAGACAACTTGTGGGTTTGCACTGTCTTACAGTGTGGACTCATAGGACATATCCCTACACTGGAGAGTATTACAGACAACTTGTGGGTTTGTACTGTCTGAAAGTGTGGGCTCATAGGACATATCCTTACACTGGTGAGTGTTACAGACAACTTGTGGGTTTGCACTGTCTGACAGTGTGGGCTCATAAGAGAGTATTACAGACAACTTGTGGGTTTGCACTGCCTGACAGTGTGGGCTCATAGGACATATCCCTACACTGGAGAGTATTACAGACAACTTGTTGGTTTGTACTGTCTGACAGTGTGGGCTCATAGGACATATCCTTACACTGGTGAGTATTACAGACAACTTGTGGGTTTGCACTGTCTGACAGTGTGGGCTCATACAGACAACTTGTGGGTTTGTACTGTCTGACAGTGTGGGCTCATAGGACATATCGCTACACTGGTGAGTGTTACAGACAACTTGTGGGTTTGCACTGTCTTACAGTGGGGACTCATAGGACATATCCTTACACTGGAGAGTATTACAGACAACTTGTGGGTTTGCACTGTCTGACAGTGTGGGCTCATAGGACATATCGCTACACTGGTGAGTATTACAGACAACTTGTGGGTTTGTACTGTCTGACAGTGTGGGCTCATAGGACATATCCCTACACTGGTGAGTATTACAGAAAACTTGTGGGTTTGCACTGTCTGACAGTGTGGGCTCATAGGACATATCGCTACACTGGTGAGTATTACAGACAACTTGCGGGTTTGTACTGTCTGACAGTGTGGGCTGATAGGAAATATCCCTACACTGGTGAGTATTGGACAACTTGTGGGATTGTACTGTCTGACAGTGTGGGCTCATAAGAGAGTATTACAGACAACTTGTGGGTTTGTACTGTCTGACAGTGTGGGCTCATAGGATATATCCCTACACTGGAGAGTATTACAGACAACTTGTGGGTTTGTACTGTCTGACAGTGTGGGCTCATAGGACATATCGCTACACTGGTGAGTGTTACAGACAACTTGTGGGTTTGCACTGTCTGACAGTGTGGGCTCATAAGAGAGTATTACAGACAACTTGTGGGTTTGTACTGTCTGACAGTGTGGGCTCATAGGACATATCGCTACACTGGTGAGTGTTACAGACAACTTGTGGGTTTGCACTGTCTTACAGTGGCGACTCATAGGACATAACCTTACACTGGAGAGTATTACAGACAAACTGTGGGTTTGTACTGTCTGACAGTGTGGGCTCATAAGACATATCCCTACACTGGTGAGTATTACAGACAACTTGCGGGTTTGCACTGTCTAACAGTGTGGGCTCATAAGACATATCCCCTAACTGGAGAGTATTACAGACAACTTGTGGGTTTGCACTGTCTGACAGTGTGGGCTCATAGGACATATCTCTACACTGGAGAGTATTAATACAGACAACTTGTGGGTTTGCACTGTCTGACAGTGTGGGCTCATAAGACATATCCCTTCACTGGAGAGTATTACAGACAACTTGTGGGTTTGCACTGTCTGACAGTGTGGGCTCATAAGACATATCCCTTCACTGGAGAGTATTACAGACAACTTGTGGGTTTGCACTGTCTGACAGTGTGGGCTCATAAGACATATCCCTACACTGGAGAGTATTACAGACAACTTGTGGGTTTGCACTGTCTGACAGTGTGGGCTCATAGGACATATCCCTACACTGGAGTGTATTAATACAGACAACTTGTGGGTTTGTACTGTCTGACAGTGTGGGCTCATAAGAGAGTATTACAGACAACTTGTGGGTTTGTACTGTCTGACAGTGTGGGCTCATAGGACATATCCCTACACTGGAGAGTATTACAGACAACTTGTGGGTTTGCACTGTCTGACAGTGTGGGCTCATAAGAGAGTATTAAAGACAACTTGTGGGTTTGCACTGCCTGACAGTGTGGGCTCATAGGACATATCCCTACACTGGAGAGTATTACAGACAACTTGTTGGTTTGTACTGTCTGACAGTGTGGGCTCATAGGACATATCCTTACACTGGTGAGTATTACAGACAACTTGTGGGTTTGCACTGTCTGACAGTGTGGGCTCATAGGACATATCCCTACACTGGAGAGTATTACAGACAACTTGTGGGTTTGCACTATCTGACAGTGTGGGCTCATAAGAGAGTATTACAGACAACTTGTGGGTTTGCACTGCCTGACAGTGTGGGCTCATAGGACATATCCTTACACTGGTGAGTGTTACAGACAACTTGTGGGTTTGCACTGTCTGACAGTGTGGGCTCATAAGAGAGTATTACAGACAACTTGTGGGTTTGCACTGCCTGACAGTGTGGGCTCATAGGACATATCCCTACACTGGAGAGTATTACAGACAACTTGTTGGTTTGTACTGTCTGACAGTGTGGGCTCATAGGACATATCCTTACACTGGTGAGTATTACAGACAACTTGTGGGTTTGCACTGTCTTACATTGGGGACTCATAGGACATATCCTTACACTGGAGAGTATTACAGACAACTTGTGGGTTTGTACTGTCTGACAGTGTGGGCTCATAAGACATATCCCTACACTGGTGAGTATTACAGACAACTTGTGGGTTTGCACTGTCTGACAGTGTGGGCTCATAAGACATATCCCTTCACTGGACAGTATTACAGACAACTTGTGGGTTTGCACTGTCTGACAGTGTGGGCTCATAGGACATATCTCTACACTGGAGAGTATTAATACAGACAACTTGTGGGTTTGCACTGTCTGACAGTGTGGGCTCATAAGACTTATCCCTTCACTGGAGAGTATTACAGACAACTTGTGGGTTTGCACTGTCTGACAGTGTGGGCTCATAGGACATATCCCTACACTGGAGAGTATTAATACAGACAACTTGTGGGTTTGCACTGTCTGACAGTGTGGGCTCATAGGACATATCGCTACACTGGTGAGTATTACAGACAACTTGTGGGTTTGCACTGTCTTACAGTGGGGACTCATAGGACATATCCTTACACTGGAGAGTATTACAGACAACTTGTGGGTTTGCAATGTCTGACAGTGTGGGCTCATAGGACATATCGCTACACTGGTGAGTATTACAGACAACTTGTGGGTTTGTACTGTCTGACAGTGTGGGCTCATAGGACATATCCCTACACTGGTGAGTATTACAGACAACTTGTGGGTTTGCACTGTCTGACAGTGTGGGCTCATAAGAGAGTATTACAGACAACTTGTGGGTTTGCACTGCCTGACAGTGTGGGCTCATAGGACATATCCCTACACTGGAGAGTATTACAGACAACTTGTTGGTTTGTACTGTCTGACAGTGTGGGCTCATAGGACATATCGCTACACTGGTGAGTGTTACAGACAACTTGTGGGTTTGCACTGTCTTACAGTGGGGACTCATAGGACATATCCCTACACTGGAGAGTATTACAGACAACTTGTGGGTTTGCACTATCTGACAGTGTGGGCTCATAAGAGAGTATTACAGACAACTTGTGGGTTTGCACTGCCTGACAGTGTGGACTCATAGGACATATCCCTACACTGGAGAGTATTACAGACAACTTGTGGGTTTGTACTGTCTGAAAGTGTGGGCTCATAGGACATATCCTTACACTGGTGAGTGTTACAGACAACTTGTGGGTTTGCACTGTCTGACAGTGTGGGCTCATAAGAGAGTATTACAGACAACTTGTGGGTTTGCACTGCCTGACAGTGTGGGCTCATAGGACATATCCCTACACTGGAGAGTATTACAGACAACTTGTTGGTTTGTACTGTCTGACAGTGTGGGCTCATAGGACATATCCTTACACTGGTGAGTATTACAGACAACTTGTGGGTTTGCACTGTCTGAGAGTGTGGGCTCATAAGAGAGTATTACAGACAACTTGTGGGTTTGTACTGTCTGACAGTGTGGGCTCATAGGACATATCGCTACACTGGTGAGTGTTACAGACAACTTGTGGGTTTGCACTGTCTTACATTGGGGACTCATAGGACATATCCTTACACTGGAGAGTATTACAGACAACTTGTGGGTTTGTACTGTCTGACAGTGTGGGCTCATAAGACATATCCCTACACTGGTGAGTATTACAGACAACTTGTGGGTTTGCACTGTCTGACAGTGTGGGCTCATAAGACATATCCCTTCACTGGAGAGTATTACAGACAACTTGTGGGTTTGCACTGTCTGACAGTGTGGGCTCATAGGACATATCTCTACACTGGAGAGTATTAATACAGACAACTTGTGGGTTTGCACTGTCTGACAGTGTGGGCTCATAAGACTTATCCCTTCACTGGAGAGTATTACAGACAACTTGTGGGTTTGCACTGTCTGACAGTGTGGGCTCATAGGACATATCCCTACACTGGAGAGTATTAATACAGACAACTTGTGGGTTTGCACTGTCTGACAGTGTGGGCTCATAGGACATATCGCTACACTGGTGAGTATTACAGACAACTTGTGGGTTTGCACTGTCTTACAGTGGGGACTCATAGGACATATCCTTACACTGGAGAGTATTACAGACAACTTGTGGGTTTGCAATGTCTGACAGTGTGGGCTCATAGGACATATCGCTACACTGGTGAGTATTACAGACAACTTGTGGGTTTGTACTGTCTGACAGTGTGGGCTCATAGGACATATCCCTACACTGGTGAGTATTACAGACAACTTGTGGGTTTGCACTGTCTGACAGTGTGGGCTCATAAAAGAGTATTACAGACAACTTGTGGGTTTGTACTGTCTGACAGTGTGGGCTCATAGGACATATCGCTACACTGGTGAGTGTTACAGACAACTTGTGGGTTTGCACTGTCTTACAGTGGGGACTCATAGGACATATCCCTACACTGGAGAGTATTACAGACAACTTGTTGGTTTGTACTGTCTGACAGTGTGGGCTCATAGGACATATCCTTACACTGGTGAGTATTACAGACAACTTGTGGGTTTGCACTGTCTGACAGTGTGGGCTCATAGGACATATCGCTACACTGGTGAGTGTTACAGACAACTTGTGGGTTTGCACTGTCTTACAGTGTGGACTCATAGGACATATCCCTACACTGGAGAGTATTACAGACAACTTGTGGGTTTGTACTGTCTGAAAGTGTGGGCTCATAGGACATATCCTTACACTGGTGAGTGTTACAGACAACTTGTGGGTTTGCACTGTCTGACAGTGTGGGCTCATAAGAGAGTATTACAGACAACTTGTGGGTTTGCACTGCCTGACAGTGTGGGCTCATAGGACATATCCCTACACTGGAGAGTATTACAGACAACTTGTTGGTTTGTACTGTCTGACAGTGTGGGCTCATAGGACATATCCTTATACTGGTGAGTATTACAGACAACTTGTGGGTTTGCACTGTCTGACAGTGTGGGCTCATACAGACAACTTGTGGGTTTGTACTGTCTGACAGTGTGGGCTCATAGGACATATCGCTACACTGGTGAGTGTTACAGACAACTTGTGGGTTTGCACTGTCTTACAGTGGGGACTCATAGGACATATCCTTACACTGGAGAGTATTACAGACAACTTGTGGGTTTGCACTGTCTGACAGTGTGGGCTCATAGGACATATCGCTACACTGGTGAGTATTACAGACAACTTGTGGGTTTGTACTGTCTGACAGTGTGGGCTCATAGGACATATCCCTACACTGGTGAGTATTACAGAAAACTTGTGGGTTTGCACTGTCTGACAGTGTGGGCTCATAGGACATATCGCTACACTGGTGAGTATTACAGACAACTTGCGGGTTTGTACTGTCTGACAGTGTGGGCTGATAGGAAATATCCCTACACTGGTGAGTATTGGACAACTTGTGGGATTGTACTGTCTGACAGTGTGGGCTCATAAGAGAGTATTACAGACAACTTGTGGGTTTGTACTGTCTGACAGTGTGGGCTCATAGGATATATCCCTACACTGGAGAGTATTACAGACAACTTGTGGGTTTGCACTATCTGACAGTGTGGGCTCATAAGAGAGTATTACAGACAACTTGTGGGTTTGCACTGCCTGACAGTGTGGACTCATAGGACATATCCCTACACTGGAGAGTATTACAGACAACTTGTGGGTTTGTACTGTCTGACAGTGTGGGCTCATAGGACATATCGCTACACTGGTGAGTGTTACAGACAACTTGTGGGTTTGCACTGTCTGACAGTGTGGGCTCATAAGAGAGTATTACAGACAACTTGTGGGTTTGTACTGTCTGACAGTGTGGGCTCATAGGACATATCGCTACACTGGTGAGTGTTACAGACAATTTGTGGGTTTGCACTGTCTTACAGTGGCGACTCATAGGACATAACCTTACACTGGAGAGTATTACAGACAAACTGTGGGTTTGTACTGTCTGACAGTGTGGGCTCATAAGACATATCCCTACACTGGTGAGTATTACAGACAACTTGCGGGTTTGCACTGTCTGACAGTGTGGGCTCATAAGACATATCCCTTCACTGGAGAGTATTACAGACAACTTGTGGGTTTGCACTGTCTGACAGTGTGGGCTCATAGGACATATCTCTACACTGGAGAGTATTAATACAGACAACTTGTGGGTTTGCACTGTCTGACAGTGTGGGCTCATAAGACATATCCCTTCACTGGAGAGTATTACAGACAACTTGTGGGTTTGCACTGTCTGACAGTGTGGGCTCATAAGACATATCCCTTCACTGGAGAGTATTACAGACAACTTGTGGGTTTGCACTGTCTGACAGTGTGGGCTCATAAGACATATCCCTACACTGGAGAGTATTACAGACAACTTGTGGGTTTGCACTGTCTGACAGTGTGGGCTCATAGGACATATCCCTACACTGGAGTGTATTAATACAGACAACTTGTGGGTTTGTACTGTCTGACAGTGTGGGCTCATAAGAGAGTATTACAGACAACTTGTGGGTTTGTACTGTCTGACAGTGTGGGCTCATAGGACATATCCCTACACTGGAGAGTATTACAGACAACTTGTGGGTTTCCACTGTCTGACAGTGTGGGCTCATAAGAGAGTATTAAAGACAACTTGTGGGTTTGCACTGCCTGACAGTGTGGGCTCATAGGACATATCCCTACACTGGAGAGTATTACAGACAACTTGTTGGTTTGTACTGTCTGACAGTGTGGGCTCATAGGACATATCCTTACACTGGTGAGTATTACAGACAACTTGTGGGTTTGCACTGTCTGACAGTGTGGGCTCATAGGACATATCCCTACACTGGAGAGTATTACAGACAACTTGTGGGTTTGCACTATCTGACAGTGTGGGCTCATAAGAGAGTATTACAGACAACTTGTGGGTTTGCACTGCCTGACAGTGTGGACTCATAGGACATATCCCTACACTGGAGAGTATTACAGACAACTTGTGGGTTTGTACTGTCTGAAAGTGTGGGCTCATAGGACATATCCTTACACTGGTGAGTGTTACAGACAACTTGTGGGTTTGCACTGTCTGACAGTGTGGGCTCATAAGAGAGTATTACAGACAACTTGTGGGTTTGCACTGCCTGACAGTGTGGGCTCATAGGACATATCCCTACACTGGAGAGTATTACAGACAACTTGTTGGTTTGTACTGTCTGACAGTGTGGTCTCATAGGACATATCCTTACACTGGTGAGTATTACAGACAACTTGTGGGTTTGCACTGTCTGAGAGTGTGGGCTCATAAGAGAGTATTACAGACAACTTGTGGGTTTGTACTGTCTGACAGTGTGGGCTCATAGGACATATCGCTACACTGGTGAGTGTTACAGACAACTTGTGGGTTTGCACTGTCTTACATTGGGGACTCATAGGACATATCCTTACACTGGAGAGTATTACAGACAACTTGTGGGTTTGTACTGTCTGACAGTGTGGGCTCATAAGACATATCCCTACACTGGTGAGTATTACAGACAACTTGTGGGTTTGCACTGTCTGACAGTGTGGGCTCATAAGACATATCCCTTCACTGGAGAGTATTACAGACAACTTGTGGGTTTGCACTGTCTGACAGTGTGGGCTCATAGGACATATCTCTACACTGGAGAGTATTAATACAGACAACTTGTGGGTTTGCACTGTCTGACAGTGTGGGCTCATAAGACTTATCCCTTCACTGGAGAGTATTACAGACAACTTGTGGGTTTGCACTGTCTGACAGTGTGGGCTCATAGGACATATCCCTACACTGGAGAGTATTAATACAGACAACTTGTGGGTTTGCACTGTCTGACAGTGTGGGCTCATAGGACATATCGCTACACTGGTGAGTATTACAGACAACTTGTGGGTTTGTACTGTCTGACAGTGTGGGCTCATAGGACATATCCCTACACTGGTGAGTATTACAGACAACTTGTGGGTTTGCACTGTCTGACAGTGTGGGCTCATAGGACATATCGCTACACTGGTGAGTATTACAGACAACTTGTGGGTTTGTACTGTCTGACAGTGTGGGCTCATAGGACATATCCCTACACTGGATAGTATTACAGACAACTTATGGGTTTGCACTGTCTGACAGTGTGGGCTCATAAGAGAGTATTACAGACAACTTGTGGGTTTGCACTGCCTGACAGTGTGGGCTCATAGGACATATCCCTACACTGGAGAGTATTACAGACAACTTGTTGGTTTGTACTGTCTGACAGTGTGGGCTCATAGGACATATCCTTACACTGGTGAGTATTACAGACAACTTGTGGGTTTGCACTGTCTGACAGTGTGGGCTCATAAAAGAGTATTACAGACAACTTGTGGGTTTGTACTGTCTGACAGTTTGGGCTCATAGGACATATCGCTACACTGGTGAGTGTTACAGACAACTTATGGGTTTGCACTGTCTGACAGTGTGGGCTCATAAGAGAGTATTACAGACAACTTGTGGGTTTGCACTGCCTGACAGTGTGGGCTCATAGGACATATCCCTACACTGGAGAGTATTACAGACAACTTGTTGGTTTGTACTGTCTGACAGTGTGGGCTCATAGGACATATCCTTACACTGGTGAGTATTACAGACAACTTGTGGGTTTCCACTGTCTGACAGTGTGGGCTCATAAGAGAGTATTACACACAACTTGTGGGTTTCCACTATCTGACAGTGTGGGCTCATAAGAGAGTATTACAGACAACTTGTTGGTTTGCACTGCCTGACAGTGTGGACTCATAGGACATATCCCTACACTGGAGAGTATTACAGACAACTTGTGGGTTTGTACTGTCTGAAAGTGTGGGCTCATAGGACATATCCTTACACTGGTGAGTGTTACAGACAACTTGTGGGTTTGCACTGTCTGACAGTGTGGGCTCATAAGAGAGTATTACAGACAACTTGTGGGTTTGCACTGCCTGACAGTGTGGGCTCATAGGACATATCCCTACACTGGAGAGTATTACAGACAACTTGTTGGTTTGTACTGTCTGACAGTGTGGGCTCATAGGACATATCCTTACACTGGTGAGTATTACAGACAACTTGTGGGTTTGCACTGTCTGACAGTGTGGGCTCATAAGAGAGTATTACAGACAACTTGTGGGTTTGTACTGTCTGACAGTGTGGGCTCATAGGACATATCGCTACACTGGTGAGTGTTACAGACAACTTGTGGGTTTGCACTGTCTTACAGTGGGGACTCATAGGACATATCCTTACACTGGAGAGTATTACAGACAACTTGTGGGTTTGCACTGTCTGACAGTGTGGGCTCATAGGACATATCGCTACACTGGTGAGTATTACAGACAACTTGTGGGTTTGTACTGTCTGACAGTGTGGGCTCATAGGACATATCCCTACACTGGTGAGTATTACAGACAACTTGTGGGTTTGCACTGTCTGACAGTGTGGGCTCATAGGACATATCGCTACACTGGTGAGTATTACAGACAACTTGCGGGTTTGTACTGTCTGACAGTGTGGGCTGATAGGAAATATCCCTACACTGGTGAGTATTGGACAACTTGTGGGATTGTACTGTCTGACAGTGTGGGCTCATAAGAGAGTATTACAGACAACTTGTGGGTTTGTACTGTCTGACAGTGTGGGCTCATAGGATATATCCCTACACTGGAGAGTATTACAGACAACTTGTGGGTTTCGGCTATCTGACAGTGTGGGCTCATAAGAGAGTATTACAGACAACTTGTGGGTTTGCACTGCCTGACAGTGTGGACTCATAGGACATATCCCTACACTGGAGAGTATTACAGACAACTTGTGGGTTTGTACTGTCTGACAGTGTGGGCTCATAGGACATATCGCTACACTGGTGAGTGTTACAGACAACTTGTGGGTTTGCACTGTCTGACAGTGTGGGCTCATAAGAGAGTATTACAGACAACTTGTGGGTTTGTACTGTCTGACAGTGTGGGCTCATAGGACATATCGCTACACTGGTGAGTGTTACAGACAACTTGTGGGTTTGCACTGTCTGACAGTGTGGGCTCATAAGAGAGTATTACAGACAACTTGTGGGTTTGTACTGTCTGACAGTGTGGGCTCATAGGACATATCGCTACACTGGTGAGTGTTACAGACAACTTGTGGGTTTGCACTGTCTTACAGTGGCGACTCATAGGACATAACCTTACACTGGAGGGTATTACAGACAAACTGTGGGTTTGTACTGTCTGACAGTGTGGGCTCATAAGACATATCCCTACACTGGTGAGTATTACAGACAACTTGCGGGTTTGCACTGTCTGACAGTGTGGGCTCATAAGACATATCCCTTCACTGGAGAGTATTACAGACAACTTGTGGGTTTGCACTGTCTGACAGTGTGGGCTCATAGGACATATCTCTACACTGGAGAGTATTAATACAGACAACTTGTGGGTTTGCACTGTCTGACAGTGTGGGCTCATAAGACATATCCCTTCACTGGAGAGTATTACAGACAACTTGTGGGTTTGCACTGTCTGACAGTGTGGGCTCATAGGACATATCCCTACACTGGAGTGTATTAATACAGACAACTTGTGGGTTTGCACTGTCTGACAGTGTGGGCTCATAGGACATATCGCTACACTGGTGAGTATTACAGACAACTTGTGGGTTTGTACTGTCTGACAGTGTGGGCTCATAAGAGAGTATTACAGACAACTTGTGGGTTTGTACTGTCTGACAGTGTGGGCTCATAGGACATATCCCTACACTGGAGAGTATTACAGACAACTTGTGGGTTTGCACTGTCTGACAGTGTGGGCTCATAAGAGAGTATTAAAGACAACTTGTGGGTTTGCACTGCCTGACAGTGTGGGCTCATAGGACATATCCCTACACTGGAGAGTATTACAGACAACTTGTTGGTTTGTACTGTCTGACAGTGTGGGCTCATAGGACATATCCTTACACTGGTGAGTATTACAGACAACTTGTAGGTTTGCACTGTCTGACAGTGTGGGCTCATAGGACATATCCCTACACTGGAGAGTATAACAGACAACTTGCGGGTTTGCACTATCTGACAGTGTGGGCTCATAAGAGAGTATTACAGACAACTTGTGGGTTTGCACTGCCTGACAGTGTGGACTCATAGGACATATCCCTACACTGGGGAGTATTACAGACAACTTGTGGGTTTGTACTGTCTGAAAGTGTGGGCTCATAGGACATATCCTTACACTGGTGAGTGTTACAGACAACTTGTGGGTTTGCACTGTCTGACAGTGTGGGCTCATAAGAGAGTATTACAGACAACTTGTGGGTTTGCACTGCCTGACAGTGTGGGCTCATAGGACATATCCCTACACTGGAGAGTATTACAGACAACTTGTTGGTTTGTACTGTCTGACAGTGTGGGCTCATAGGACACATCCTTACACTGGTGAGTATTACAGACAACTTGTGGGTTTGCACTGTCTGAGAGTGTGGGCTCATAAGAGAGTATTACAGACAACTTGTGGGTTTGTACTGTCTGACAGTGTGGGCTCATAGGACATATCGCTACACTGGTGAGTGTTACAGACAACTTGTGGGTTTGCACTGTCTTACAGTGGGGACTCATAGGACATATCCTTACACTGGAGAGTATTACAGACAACTTGTGGGTTTGTACTGTCTGACAGTGTGGGCTCATAAGACATATCCCTACACTGGTGAGTATTACAGACAACTTGTGGGTTTGCACTGTCTGACAGTGTGGGCTCATAAGACATATCCCTTCACTGGAGAGTATTACAGACAACTTGTGGGTTTGCACTGTCTGACAGTGTGGGCTCATAGGACATATCTCTACACTGGAGAGTATTAATACAGACAACTTGTGGGTTTGCACTGTCTGACAGTGTGGGCTCATAAGACTTATCCCTTCACTGGAGAGTATTACAGACAACTTGTGGGTTTGCACTGTCTGACAGTGGTGGCTCATAGGACATATCCCTACACTGGAGAGTATTAATACAGACAACTTGTGGGTTTGCACTGTCTGACAGTGTGGGCTCATAGGACATATCGCTACACTGGTGAGTATTACAGACAACTTGTGGGTTTGTACTGTCTGACAGTGTGGGCTCATAGGACATATCCCTACACTGGTGAGTATTACAGACAACTTGTGGGTTTGCACTGTCTGACAGTGTGGGCTCATAGGACATATCGCTACACTGGTGAGTATTACAGACAACTTGTGGGTTTGTACTGTCTGACAGTGTGGGCTCATAGGACTTATCCCTACACTGGATAGTATTACAGACAACTTATGGGTTTGCACTGTCTGACAGTGTGGGCTCATAAGAGAGTATTACAGACAACTTGTGGGTTTGCACTGCCTGACAGTGTGGGCTCATAGGACATATCCCTACACTGGAGAGTATTACAGACAACTTGTTGGTTTGTACTGTCTGACAGTGTGGGCTCATAGGACATATCCTTACACTGGTGAGTATTACAGACAACTTGTGGGTTTGCACTGTCTGACAGTGTGGGCTCATAAAAGAGTATTACAGACAACTTGTGGGTTTGTACTGTCTGACAGTGTGGGCTCATAGGACATATCGCTACACTGGTGAGTGTTACAGACAACTTGTGGGTTTCCACTGTCTTACAGTGGGGACTCATAGGACATATCCTTACACTGGAGAGTATTACAGACAACTTATGGGTTTGCACTGTCTGACAGTGTGGGCTCATAAGAGAGTATTACAGACAACTTGTGGGTTTGCACTGCCTGACAGTGTGGGCTCATAGGACATATCCCTACACTGGAGAGTATTACAGACAACTTGTTGGTTTGTACTGTCTGACAGTGTGGGCTCATAGGACATATCCTTACACTGGTGAGTATTACAGACAACTTGTGGGTTTGCACTGTCTGACAGTGTGGGCTCATAAGAGAGTATTACAGACAACTTGTGGGTTTGTACTGTCTGACAGTGTGGGCTCATAGGACATATCGCTACACTGGTGAGTGTTACAGACAACTTGTGGGTTTGCACTGTCTTACAGTGGGGACTCATAGGACATATCCTTACACTGGAGAGTATTACAGACAACTTGTGGGTTTGTACTGTCTGACAGTGTGGGCTCATAAGACAAATCCCTACACTGGTGAGTATTACAGACAACTTGTGGGTTTGTACTGTCTGACAGTGTGGGCTCATAAGACATATCCCTTCACTGGAGAGTATTACAGACAACTTGTGGGTTTGCACTGTCTGACAGTGTGGGCTCATAGGACATATCTCTACACTGGAGAGTATTAATACAGACAACTTGTGGGTTTGCACTGTCTGACAGTGTGGACTCATAGGACATATCCCTACACTGGAGAGTATTACAGACAACTTGTGGGTTTGTACTGTCTGACAGTGTGGGCTCATAGGACATATCGCTACACTGGTGAGTGTTACAGACAACTTGTGGGTTTGTACTGTCTGACAGTGTGGGCTCATAGGACATATCGCGACACGGGTGAGTGTTACAGACAACTTGTGGGTTTGCACTGTCCGACAGTGTGGGCTCATAAGAGAGTATTACAGACAACTTGTGGGTTTGTACTGTCTGACAGTGTGGGCTCATAGGACATATCGCTACACTGGTGAGTGTTACAGACAACTTGTGGGTTTGCACTGTCTTACAGTGGGGACTCATAGGACATATCCTTACACTGGAGAGTATTACAGACAAACTGTGGGTTTGTACTGTCTGACAGTGTGGGCTCATAAGACATATCCCTACACTGGTAAGTATTACAGACAACTTGTGGGTTTGCACTGTCTGACAGTGTGGGCTCATAAGACATATCCCTTCACTGGAGAGTATTACAGACAACTTGTGGGTTTGCACTGTCTGACAGTGTGGGCTAATAGGACATATCTCTACACTGGAGAGTATTAATACAGACAACTTGTGGGTTTGCACTGTCTGACAGTGTGGGCTCATAAGACATATCCCTTCACTGGAGAGTATTACAGACAACTTGTGGGTTTGCACTGTCTGACAGTGTGGACTCATAGGACATATCGCTACACTGGTGAGTATTACAGACAACTTGCGGGTTTGTACTGTCTGACAGTGTGGGCTGATAGGAAATATCCCTACACTGGTGAGTATTAGACAACTTGTGGGTTTGTACTGTCTGACAGTGTGGGCTCATAAGACATATCCCTACACTGGTGAGTATTACAGACAACTTGTGGGTTTGCACTGTCTGACAGTGTGGGCTCATAAGACATATCCCTTCACTGGAGAGTATTACAGACAACTTGTGGGTTTGCACTGTCTGACAGTGTGGGCTCATAGGACATATCTCTACACTGGAGAGTATTAATACAGACAACTTGTGGGTTTGCACTGTCTGACAGTGTGGGCTCATAAGACTTATCCCTTCACTGGAGAGTATTACAGACAACTTGTGGGTTTACACTGTCTGACAGTGGTGGCTCATAGGACATATCCCTACACTGGAGAGTATTAATACAGACAACTTGTGGGTTTGCACTGTCTGACAGTGTGGGCTCATAGGACATATCGCTACACTGGTGAGTATTACAGACAACTTGTGGGTTTGCACTGTCTGACAGTGTGGGCTCATAGGACATATCCCTACACTGGTGAGTATTACAGACAACTTGTGGGTTTGCACTGTCTGACAGTGTGGGCTCATAGGACATATCCCTACACTGGAGAGTATTACAGACAACTTGTGGGTTTGCACTGTCTGACAGTGTGGGCTCATAGGACATATCGCTACACTGGTGAGTGTTACAGACAACTTGTGGGTTCGCACTGTCTGACAGTGTGGGCTCATAAGAGAGTATTACAGACAACTTGTGGGTTTGTACTGTCTGACAGTGTGGGCTCATAGGACATATCGCTACACTGGTGAGTGTTACAGACAACTTGTGGGTTTGCACTGTCTTACAGTGGCGACTCATAGGACATAACCTTACACTGGAGAGTATTACAGACAAACTGTGGGTTTGTACTGTCTGACAGTGTGGGCTCATAAGACATATCCCTACACTGGTGAGTATTACAGACAACTTGCGGGTTTGCACTGTCTGACAGTGTGGGCTCATAAGACATATCCCTTCACTGGAGAGTATTACAGACAACTTGTGGGTTTGCACTGTCTGACAGTGTGGGCTCATAGGACATATCTCTACACTGGAGAGTATTAATACAGACAACTTGTGGGTTTGCACTGTCTGACAGTGTGGGCTCATAAGACATATCCCTTCACTGGAGAGTATTACAGACAACTTGTGGGTTTGCACTGTCTGACAGTGTGGGCTCATAGGACATATCCCTACACTGGAGTGTATTAATACAGACAACTTGAGGGTTTGCACTGTCTGACAGTGTGGGCTCATAGGACATATCGCTACACTGGTGAGTATTACAGACAACTTGTGGGTTTGTACTGTCTGACAGTGTGGGCTCATAAGAGAGTATTACAGACAACTTGTGGGTTTGTACTGTCTGACAGTGTGGGCTCATAGGACATATCCCTACACTGGAGAGTATTACAGACAACTTGTGGGTTTGCACTGTCTGACAGTGTGGGCTCATAAGAGAGTATTAAAGACAACTTGTGGGTTTGCACTGCCTGACAGTGTGGGCTCATAGGACATATCCCTACACTGGAGAGTATTACAGACAACTTGTTGGTTTGTACTGTCTGACAGTGTGGGCTCATAGGACATATCCTTACACTGGTGAGTATTACAGACAACTTGTAGGTTTGCACTGTCTGACAGTGTGGGCTCATAGGACATATCCCTACACTGGAGAGTATTACAGACAACTTGTGGGTTTGCACTATCTGACAGTGTGGGCTCATAAGAGAGTATTACAGACAACTTGTGGGTTTGCACTGCCTGACAGTGTGGACTCATAGGACATATCCCTACACTGGAGAGTATTACAGACAACTTGTGGGTTTGTACTGTCTGAAAGTGTGGGCCCATAGGACATATCCTTACACTGGTGAGTGTTACAGACAACTTGTGGGTTTGCACTGTCTGACAGTGTGGGCTCATAAGAGAGTATTACAGACAACTTGTGGGTTTGCACTGCCTGACAGTGTGGGCTCATAGGACATATCCCTACACTGGAGAGTATTACAGACAACTTGTTGGTTTGTACTGTCTGAGAGTGTGGGCTCATAAGAGAGTATTACAGACAACTTGTGGGTTTGTACTGTCTGACAGTGTGGGCTCATAGGACATATCGCTACACTGGTGAGTGTTACAGACAACTTGTGGGTTTGCACTGTCTTACAGTGGGGACTCATAGGACTTATCCTTACACTGGAGAGTATTACAGACAACTTGTGGGTTTGTACTGTCTGACAGTGTGGGCTCATAAGACATATCCCTTCACTGGAGAGTATTACAGACAACTTGTGGGTTTGCACTGTCTGACAGTGTGGGCTCATAGGACATATCTCTACACTGGAGAGTATTAATACAGACAACTTGTGGGTTTGCACTGTCTGACAGTGCGGGCTCATAAGACTTATCCCTTCACTGGAGAGTATTACAGACAACTTGTGGGTTTGCACTGTCTGACAGTGGTGGCTCATAGGACATATCCCTACACTGGAGAGTATTAATACAGACAACTTGTGGGTTTGCACTGTCTGACAGTGTGGGCTCATAGGACATATCGCTACACTGGTGAGTATTACAGACAACTTGTGGGTTTGTACTGTCTGACAGTGTGGGCTCATAGGACATATCCCTACACTGGTGAGTATTACAGACAACTTGTGGGTTTGCACTGTCTGACAGTGTGGGCTCATAGGACATATCGCTACACTGGTGAGTATTACAGACAACTTGTGGGTTTGTACTGTCTGACAGTGTGGGCTCATAGGACATATCCCTACACTGGATAGTATTACAGACAACTTATGGGTTTGCACTGTCTGACAGTGTGGGCTCATAGGACATATCGCTACACTGGTGAGTATTACAGACAACTTGTGGGTTTGTACTGTCTGACAGTGTGGGCTCATAGGACATATCCCTACACTGGTGAGTATTACAGACAACTTGTGGGTTTGCACTGTCTGCAGTGTGGGCTCATAGGACATATCGCTACACTGGTGAGTATTACAGACAACTTGTGGGTTTGTACTGTCTGAAAGTGTGGGCTCATAGGACATATCCCTACACTGGATAGTATTACAGACAACTTATGGGTTTGCACTGTCTGACAGTGTGGGCTCATAAGAGAGTATTACAGACAACTTGTGGGTTTGCACTGCCTGACAGTGTGGGCTCATAGGACATATCCCTACACTGGAGAGTATTACAGACAACTTGTTGGTTTGTACTGTCTGACAGTGTGGGCTCATAGGACATATCCTTACACTGGTGAGTATTACAGACAACTTGTGGGTTTGCACTGTCTGACAGTGTGGGCTCATAAAAGAGTATTACAGACAACTTGTGGGTTTGTACTGTCTGACAGTGTGGGCTCATAGGACATATCGCTACACTGGTGAGTGTTACAGACAACTTGTGGGTTTGCACTGTCTTACAGTGGGGACTCATAGGACATATCCTTACACTGGAGAGTATTACAGACAACTTATGGATTTGCACTGTCTGACAGTGTGGGCTCATAAGAGAGTATTACAGACAACTTGTGGGTTTGCACTGCCTGACAGTGTGGGCTCATAGGACATATCCCTACACTGGAGAGTATTACAGACAACTTGTTGGTTTGTACTGTCTGACAGTGTGGGCTCATAGGACATATCCTTACACTGGTGAGTATTACAGACAACTTGTGGGTTTGCACTGTCTGACAGTGTGGGCTCATAAGAGAGTATTACAGACAACTTGTGGGTTTGTACTGTCTGACAGTGTGGGCTCATAGGACATATCGCTACACTGGTGAGTGTTACAGACAACTTGTGGGTTTGCACTGTCTTACAGTGGGGACTCATAGGACATATCCTTACACTGGAGAGTATTACAGACAACTTGTGGGTTTGTACTGTCTGACAGTGTGGGCTCATAAGACATATCCCTACACTGTTGAGTATTACAGACAACTTGTGGGTTTGTACTGTCTGACAGTGTGGGCTCATAAGACATATCCCTTCACTGGAGAGTATTACAGACAACTTGTGGGTTTGCACTGTCTGACAGTGTGGGCTCATAGGACATATCTCTACACTGGAGAGTATTAATACAGACAACTTGTGGGTTTGCACTGTCTGACAGTGTGGACTCATAGGACATATCCCTACACTGGAGAGTATTACAGACAACTTGTGGGTTTGTACTGTCTGACAGTGTGGGCTCATAGGACATATCGCTACACTGGATAGTATTACAGACAACTTATGGGTTTGCACTGTCTGACAGTGTGGGCTCATAAGAGAGTATTACAGACAACTTGTGGGTTTGCACTGCCTGACAGTGTGGGCTCATAGGACATATCCCTACACTGGAGAGTATTACAGACAACTTGTTGGTTTGTACTGTCTGACAGTGTGGGCTCATAGGACATATCCTTACACTGGTGAGTATTACAGACAACTTGTGGGTTTGCACTGTCTGACAGTGTGGGCTCATAAAAGAGTATTACAGACAACTTGTGGGTTTGTACTGTCTGACAGTGTGGGCTCATAGGACATATCGCTACACTGGTGAGTGTTACAGACAACTTGTGGGTTTGCACTGTCTTACAGTGGGGACTCATAGGACATATCCTTACACTGGAGAGTATTACAGACAACTTATGGATTTGCACTGTCTGACAGTGTGGGCTCATAAGAGAGTATTACAGACAACTTGTGGGTTTGCACTGCCTGACAGTGTGGGCTCATAGGACATATCCCTACACTGGAGAGTATTACAGACAACTTGTTGGTTTGTACTGTCTGACAGTGTGGGCTCATAGGACATATCCTTACACTGGTGAGTATTACAGACAACTTGTGGGTTTGCACTGTCTGACAGTGTGGGCTCATAAGAGAGTATTACGGACAACTTGTGGGTTTGTACTGTCTGACAGTGTGGGCTCATAGGACATATCGCTACACTGGTGAGTGTTACAGACAACTTGTGGGTTTGCACTGTCTTACAGTGGGGACTCATAGGACATATCCTTACACTGGAGAGTATTACAGACAACTTGTGGGTTTGTACTGTCTGACAGTGTGGGCTCATAAGACATATCCCTACACTGTTGAGTATTACAGACAACTTGTGGGTTTGTACTGTCTGACAGTGTGGGCTCATAAGACATATCCCTTCACTGGAGAGTATTACAGACAACTTGTGGGTTTGCACTGTCTGACAGTGTGGGCTCATAGGACATATCTCTACACTGGAGAGTATTAATACAGACAACTTGTGGGTTTGCACTGTCTGACAGTGTGGACTCATAGGACATATCCCTACACTGGAGAGTATTACAGACAACTTGTGGGTTTGTACTGTCTGACAGTGTGGGCTCATAGGACATATCGCTACACTGGTGAGTGTTACAGACAACTTGTGGGTTTGTACTGTCTGACAGTGTGGGCTCATAGGACATATCGCGACACGGGTGAGTGTTACAGACAACTTGTGGGTTTGCACTGTCCGACAGTGTGGGCTCATAAGAGAGTATTACAGACAACTTGTGGGTTTGTACTGTCTGACAGTGTGGGCTCATAGGACATATCGCTACACTGGTGAGTGTTACAGACAACTTGTGGGTTTGCACTGTCTTACAGTGGGGACTCATAGGACATATCCTTACACTGGAGAGTATTACAGACAAACTGTGGGTTTGTACTGTCTGACAGTGTGGGCTCATAAGACATATCCCTACACTGGTGAGTATTACAGACAACTTGTGGGTTTGCACTGTCTGACAGTGTGGGCTCATAAGACATATCCCTTCACTGGAGAGTATTACAGACAACTTGTGGGTTTGCACTGTCTGACAGTGTGGGCTAATAGGACATATCTCTACACTGGAGAGTATTAATACAGACAACTTGTGGGTTTGCACTGTCTGACAGTGTGGGCTCATAAGACATATCCCTTCACTGGAGAGTATTACAGACAACTTGTGGGTTTGCACTGTCTGACAGTGTGGACTCATAGGACATATCGCTACACTGGTGAGTATTACAGACAACTTGCGGGTTTGTACTGTCTGACAGTGTGGGCTGATAGGAAATATCCCTACACTGGTGAGTATTAGACAACTTGTGGGTTTGTACTGTCTGACAGTGTGGGCTCATAAGACATATCCCTACACTGGTGAGTATTACAGACAAATTGTGGGTTTGCACTGTCTGACAGTGTGGGCTCATAAGACATATCCCTTCACTGGAGAGTATTACAGACAACTTGTGGGTTTGCACTGTCTGACAGTGTGGGCTCATAGGACATATCTCTACACTGGAGAGTATTAATACAGACAACTTGTGGGTTTGCACTGTCTGACAGTGTGGGCTCATAAGACTTATCCCTTCACTGGAGAGTATTACAGACAACTTGTGGGTTTGCACTGTCTGACAGTGGTGGCTCATAGGACATATCCCTACACTGGAGAGTATTAATACAGACAACTTGTGGGTTTGCACTGTCTGACAGTGTGGGCTCATAGGACATATCGCTACACTGGTGAGTATTACAGACAACTTGTGGGTTTGTACTGTCTGACAGTGTGGGCTCATAGGACATATCCCTACACTGGTGAGTATTACAGACAACTTGTGGGTTTGCACTGTCTGACAGTGTGGGCTCATAGGACATATCGCTACACTGGTGAGTATTACAGACAACTTGTGGGTTTGTACTGTCTGACAGTGTGGGCTCATAGGACATATCCCTACACTGGATAGTATTACAGACAACTTATGGGTTTGCACTGTCTGACAGTGTGGGCTCATAAGAGAGTATTACAGACAACTTGTGGGTTTGCACTGCCTGACAGTGTGGGCTCATAGGACATATCCCTACACTGGAGAGTATTACAGACAACTTGTTGGTTTGTACTGTCTGACAGTGTGGGCTCATAGGACATATCCTTACACTGGTGAGTATTACAGACAACTTGTGGGTTTGCACTGTCTGACAGTGTGGGCTCATAAAAGAGTATTACAGACAACTTGTGGGTTTGTACTGTCTGACAGTGTGGGCTCATAGGACATATCGCTACACTGGTGAGTGTTACAGACAACTAGTGGGTTTGCACTGTCTTACAGTGGGGACTCATAGGACATATCCTTACACTGGAGAGTATTACAGACAACTTATGGGTTTGCACTGTCTGACAGTGTGGGCTCATAAGAGAGTATTACAGACAACTTGTGGGTTTGCACTGCCTGACAGTGTGGGCTCATAGGACATATCCCTACACTGGAGAGTATTACAGACAACTTGTTGGTTTGTACTGTCTGACAGTGTGGGCTCATAGGACATATCCTTACACTGGTGAGTATTACAGACAACTTGTGGGTTTGTACTGTCTGACAGTGTGGGCTCATAAGACATATCCCTACACTGGTGAGTATTACAGACAACTTGCGGGTTTGCACTGTCTGACAGTGTGGGCTCATAAGACATATCCCTTCACTGGAGAGTATTACAGACAACTTGTGGGTTTGCACTGTCTGACAGTGTGGGCTCATAGGACATATCTCTACACTGGAGAGTATTAATACAGACAACTTGTGGGTTTGCACTGTCTGACAGTGTGGGCTCATAAGACATATCCCTTCACTCGAGAGTATTACAGACAACTTGTGGGTTTGCACTGTCTGACAGTGTGGGCTCATAGGACATATCCCTACACTGGAGTGTATTAATACAGACAACTTGTGGGTTTGCACTGTCTGACAGTGTGGGCTCATAGGACATATCGCTACACTGGTGAGTATTACAGACAACTTGTGGGTTTGTACTGTCTGACAGTGTGGGCTCATAAGAGAGTATTACAGACAACTTGTGGGTTTGTACTGTCTGACAGTGTGGGCTCATAGGACATATCCCTACACTGGAGAGTATTACAGACAACTTGTGGGTTTGCACTGTCTGACAGTGTGGGCTCATAAGAGAGTATTAAAGACAACTTGTGGGTTTGCACTGCCTGACAGTGTGGGCTCATAGGACATATCCCTACACTGGAGAGTATTACAGACAACTTGTTGGTTTGTACTGTCTGACAGTGTGGGCTCATAGGACATATCCTTACACTGGTGAGTATTACAGACAACTTGTAGGTTTGCACTGTCTGACAGTGTGGGCTCATAGGACATATCCCTACACTGGAGAGTATTACAGACAACTTGTGGGTTTGCACTATCTGACAGTGTGGGCTCATAAGAGAGTATTACAGACAACTTGTGGGTTTGCACTGCCTGACAGTGTGGACTCATAGGACATATCCCTACACTGGAGAGTATTACAGACAACTTGTGGGTTTGTACTGTCTGACAGTGTGGGCTCATAGGACATATCCTTACACTGGTGAGTATTACAGACAACTTGTGGGTTTGCACTGTCTGAGAGTGTGGGCTCATAAGAGAGTATTACAGACAACTTGTGGGTTTGTACTGTCTGACAGTGTGGGCTCATAGGACATATCCCTACACTGGAGAGTATTACAGACAACTTGTGGGTTTGCACTGTCTGACAGTGTGGGCTCATAAGAGAGTATTAAAGACAACTTGTGGGTTTGCACTGCCTGACAGTGTGGGCTCATAGGACATATCCCTACACTGGAGAGTATTACAGACAACTTGTTGGTTTGTACTGTCTGACAGTGTGGGCTCATAGGACATATCCTTACACTGGTGAGTATTACAGACAACTTGTAGGTTTGCACTGTCTGACAGTGTGGGCTCATAGGACATATCCCTACACTGGAGAGTATTACAGACAACTTGTGGGTTTGCACTATCTGACAGTGTGGGCTCATAAGAGAGTATTACAGACAACTTGTGGGTTTGCACTGCCTGACAGTGTGGACTCATAGGACATATCCCTACACTGGAGAGTATTACAGACAACTTGTGGGTTTGTACTGTCTGAAAGTGTGGGCCCATAGGACATATCCTTACACTGGTGAGTGTTACAGACAACTTGTGGGTTTGCACTGTCTGACAGTGTGGGCTCATAAGAGAGTATTACAGACAACTTGTGGGTTTGCACTGCCTGACAGTGTGGGCTCATAGGACATATCCCTACACTGGAGAGTATTACAGACAACTTGTTGGTTTGTACTGTCTGAGAGTGTGGGCTCATAAGAGAGTATTACAGACAACTTGTGGGTTTGTACTGTCTGACAGTGTGGGCTCATAGGACATATCGCTACACTGGTGAGTGTTACAGACAACTTGTGGGTTTGCACTGTCTTACAGTGGGGACTCATAGGACTTATCCTTACACTGGAGAGTATTACAGACAACTTGTGGGTTTGTACTGTCTGACAGTGTGGGCTCATAAGACATATCCCTTCACTGGAGAGTATTACAGACAACTTGTGGGTTTGCACTGTCTGACAGTGTGGGCTCATAGGACATATCTCTACACTGGAGAGTATTAATACAGACAACTTGTGGGTTTGCACTGTCTGACAGTGCGGGCTCATAAGACTTATCCCTTCACTGGAGAGTATTACAGACAACTTGTGGGTTTGCACTGTCTGACAGTGGTGGCTCATAGGACATATCCCTACACTGGAGAGTATTAATACAGACAACTTGTGGGTTTGCACTGTCTGACAGTGTGGGCTCATAGGACATATCGCTACACTGGTGAGTATTACAGACAACTTGTGGGTTTGTACTGTCTGACAGTGTGGGCTCATAGGACATATCCCTACACTGGTGAGTATTACAGACAACTTGTGGGTTTGCACTGTCTGACAGTGTGGGCTCATAGGACATATCGCTACACTGGTGAGTATTACAGACAACTTGTGGGTTTGTACTGTCTGACAGTGTGGGCTCATAGGACATATCCCTACACTGGATAGTATTACAGACAACTTATGGGTTTGCACTGTCTGACAGTGTGGGCTCATAGGACATATCGCTACACTGGTGAGTATTACAGACAACTTGTGGGTTTGTACTGTCTGACAGTGTGGGCTCATAGGACATATCCCTACACTGGTGAGTATTACAGACAACTTGTGGGTTTGCACTGTCTGCAGTGTGGGCTCATAGGACATATCGCTACACTGGTGAGTATTACAGACAACTTGTGGGTTTGTACTGTCTGAAAGTGTGGGCTCATAGGACATATCCCTACACTGGATAGTATTACAGACAACTTATGGGTTTGCACTGTCTGACAGTGTGGGCTCATAAGAGAGTATTACAGACAACTTGTGGGTTTGCACTGCCTGACAGTGTGGGCTCATAGGACATATCCCTACACTGGAGAGTATTACAGACAACTTGTTGGTTTGTACTGTCTGACAGTGTGGGCTCATAGGACATATCCTTACACTGGTGAGTATTACAGACAACTTGTGGGTTTGCACTGTCTGACAGTGTGGGCTCATAAAAGAGTATTACAGACAACTTGTGGGTTTGTACTGTCTGACAGTGTGGGCTCATAGGACATATCGCTACACTGGTGAGTGTTACAGACAACTTGTGGGTTTGCACTGTCTTACAGTGGGGACTCATAGGACATATCCTTACACTGGAGAGTATTACAGACAACTTATGGATTTGCACTGTCTGACAGTGTGGGCTCATAAGAGAGTATTACAGACAACTTGTGGGTTTGCACTGCCTGACAGTGTGGGCTCATAGGACATATCCCTACACTGGAGAGTATTACAGACAACTTGTTGGTTTGTACTGTCTGACAGTGTGGGCTCATAGGACATATCCTTACACTGGTGAGTATTACAGACAACTTGTGGGTTTGCACTGTCTGACAGTGTGGGCTCATAAGAGAGTATTACAGACAACTTGTGGGTTTGTACTGTCTGACAGTGTGGGCTCATAGGACATATCGCTACACTGGTGAGTGTTACAGACAACTTGTGGGTTTGCACTGTCTTACAGTGGGGACTCATAGGACATATCCTTACACTGGAGAGTATTACAGACAACTTGTGGGTTTGTACTGTCTGACAGTGTGGGCTCATAAGACATATCCCTACACTGTTGAGTATTACAGACAACTTGTGGGTTTGTACTGTCTGACAGTGTGGGCTCATAAGACATATCCCTTCACTGGAGAGTATTACAGACAACTTGTGGGTTTGCACTGTCTGACAGTGTGGGCTCATAGGACATATCTCTACACTGGAGAGTATTAATACAGACAACTTGTGGGTTTGCACTGTCTGACAGTGTGGACTCATAGGACATATCCCTACACTGGAGAGTATTACAGACAACTTGTGGGTTTGTACTGTCTGACAGTGTGGGCTCATAGGACATATCGCTACACTGGATAGTATTACAGACAACTTATGGGTTTGCACTGTCTGACAGTGTGGGCTCATAAGAGAGTATTACAGACAACTTGTGGGTTTGCACTGCCTGACAGTGTGGGCTCATAGGACATATCCCTACACTGGAGAGTATTACAGACAACTTGTTGGTTTGTACTGTCTGACAGTGTGGGCTCATAGGACATATCCTTACACTGGTGAGTATTACAGACAACTTGTGGGTTTGCACTGTCTGACAGTGTGGGCTCATAAAAGAGTATTACAGACAACTTGTGGGTTTGTACTGTCTGACAGTGTGGGCTCATAGGACATATCGCTACACTGGTGAGTGTTACAGACAACTTGTGGGTTTGCACTGTCTTACAGTGGGGACTCATAGGACATATCCTTACACTGGAGAGTATTACAGACAACTTATGGATTTGCACTGTCTGACAGTGTGGGCTCATAAGAGAGTATTACAGACAACTTGTGGGTTTGCACTGCCTGACAGTGTGGGCTCATAGGACATATCCCTACACTGGAGAGTATTACAGACAACTTGTTGGTTTGTACTGTCTGACAGTGTGGGCTCATAGGACATATCCTTACACTGGTGAGTATTACAGACAACTTGTGGGTTTGCACTGTCTGACAGTGTGGGCTCATAAGAGAGTATTACGGACAACTTGTGGGTTTGTACTGTCTGACAGTGTGGGCTCATAGGACATATCGCTACACTGGTGAGTGTTACAGACAACTTGTGGGTTTGCACTGTCTTACAGTGGGGACTCATAGGACATATCCTTACACTGGAGAGTATTACAGACAACTTGTGGGTTTGTACTGTCTGACAGTGTGGGCTCATAAGACATATCCCTACACTGTTGAGTATTACAGACAACTTGTGGGTTTGTACTGTCTGACAGTGTGGGCTCATAAGACATATCCCTTCACTGGAGAGTATTACAGACAACTTGTGGGTTTGCACTGTCTGACAGTGTGGGCTCATAGGACATATCTCTACACTGGAGAGTATTAATACAGACAACTTGTGGGTTTGCACTGTCTGACAGTGTGGACTCATAGGACATATCCCTACACTGGAGAGTATTACAGACAACTTGTGGGTTTGTACTGTCTGACAGTGTGGGCTCATAGGACATATCGCTACACTGGTGAGTGTTACAGACAACTTGTGGGTTTGTACTGTCTGACAGTGTGGGCTCATAGGACATATCGCGACACGGGTGAGTGTTACAGACAACTTGTGGGTTTGCACTGTCCGACAGTGTGGGCTCATAAGAGAGTATTACAGACAACTTGTGGGTTTGTACTGTCTGACAGTGTGGGCTCATAGGACATATCGCTACACTGGTGAGTGTTACAGACAACTTGTGGGTTTGCACTGTCTTACAGTGGGGACTCATAGGACATATCCTTACACTGGAGAGTATTACAGACAAACTGTGGGTTTGTACTGTCTGACAGTGTGGGCTCATAAGACATATCCCTACACTGGTGAGTATTACAGACAACTTGTGGGTTTGCACTGTCTGACAGTGTGGGCTCATAAGACATATCCCTTCACTGGAGAGTATTACAGACAACTTGTGGGTTTGCACTGTCTGACAGTGTGGGCTAATAGGACATATCTCTACACTGGAGAGTATTAATACAGACAACTTGTGGGTTTGCACTGTCTGACAGTGTGGGCTCATAAGACATATCCCTTCACTGGAGAGTATTACAGACAACTTGTGGGTTTGCACTGTCTGACAGTGTGGACTCATAGGACATATCGCTACACTGGTGAGTATTACAGACAACTTGCGGGTTTGTACTGTCTGACAGTGTGGGCTGATAGGAAATATCCCTACACTGGTGAGTATTAGACAACTTGTGGGTTTGTACTGTCTGACAGTGTGGGCTCATAAGACATATCCCTACACTGGTGAGTATTACAGACAAATTGTGGGTTTGCACTGTCTGACAGTGTGGGCTCATAAGACATATCCCTTCACTGGAGAGTATTACAGACAACTTGTGGGTTTGCACTGTCTGACAGTGTGGGCTCATAGGACATATCTCTACACTGGAGAGTATTAATACAGACAACTTGTGGGTTTGCACTGTCTGACAGTGTGGGCTCATAAGACTTATCCCTTCACTGGAGAGTATTACAGACAACTTGTGGGTTTGCACTGTCTGACAGTGGTGGCTCATAGGACATATCCCTACACTGGAGAGTATTAATACAGACAACTTGTGGGTTTGCACTGTCTGACAGTGTGGGCTCATAGGACATATCGCTACACTGGTGAGTATTACAGACAACTTGTGGGTTTGTACTGTCTGACAGTGTGGGCTCATAGGACATATCCCTACACTGGTGAGTATTACAGACAACTTGTGGGTTTGCACTGTCTGACAGTGTGGGCTCATAGGACATATCGCTACACTGGTGAGTATTACAGACAACTTGTGGGTTTGTACTGTCTGACAGTGTGGGCTCATAGGACATATCCCTACACTGGATAGTATTACAGACAACTTATGGGTTTGCACTGTCTGACAGTGTGGGCTCATAAGAGAGTATTACAGACAACTTGTGGGTTTGCACTGCCTGACAGTGTGGGCTCATAGGACATATCCCTACACTGGAGAGTATTACAGACAACTTGTTGGTTTGTACTGTCTGACAGTGTGGGCTCATAGGACATATCCTTACACTGGTGAGTATTACAGACAACTTGTGGGTTTGCACTGTCTGACAGTGTGGGCTCATAAAAGAGTATTACAGACAACTTGTGGGTTTGTACTGTCTGACAGTGTGGGCTCATAGGACATATCGCTACACTGGTGAGTGTTACAGACAACTAGTGGGTTTGCACTGTCTTACAGTGGGGACTCATAGGACATATCCTTACACTGGAGAGTATTACAGACAACTTATGGGTTTGCACTGTCTGACAGTGTGGGCTCATAAGAGAGTATTACAGACAACTTGTGGGTTTGCACTGCCTGACAGTGTGGGCTCATAGGACATATCCCTACACTGGAGAGTATTACAGACAACTTGTTGGTTTGTACTGTCTGACAGTGTGGGCTCATAGGACATATCCTTACACTGGTGAGTATTACAGACAACTTGTGGGTTTGTACTGTCTGACAGTGTGGGCTCATAAGACATATCCCTACACTGGTGAGTATTACAGACAACTTGCGGGTTTGCACTGTCTGACAGTGTGGGCTCATAAGACATATCCCTTCACTGGAGAGTATTACAGACAACTTGTGGGTTTGCACTGTCTGACAGTGTGGGCTCATAGGACATATCTCTACACTGGAGAGTATTAATACAGACAACTTGTGGGTTTGCACTGTCTGACAGTGTGGGCTCATAAGACATATCCCTTCACTCGAGAGTATTACAGACAACTTGTGGGTTTGCACTGTCTGACAGTGTGGGCTCATAGGACATATCCCTACACTGGAGTGTATTAATACAGACAACTTGTGGGTTTGCACTGTCTGACAGTGTGGGCTCATAGGACATATCGCTACACTGGTGAGTATTACAGACAACTTGTGGGTTTGTACTGTCTGACAGTGTGGGCTCATAAGAGAGTATTACAGACAACTTGTGGGTTTGTACTGTCTGACAGTGTGGGCTCATAGGACATATCCCTACACTGGAGAGTATTACAGACAACTTGTGGGTTTGCACTGTCTGACAGTGTGGGCTCATAAGAGAGTATTAAAGACAACTTGTGGGTTTGCACTGCCTGACAGTGTGGGCTCATAGGACATATCCCTACACTGGAGAGTATTACAGACAACTTGTTGGTTTGTACTGTCTGACAGTGTGGGCTCATAGGACATATCCTTACACTGGTGAGTATTACAGACAACTTGTAGGTTTGCACTGTCTGACAGTGTGGGCTCATAGGACATATCCCTACACTGGAGAGTATTACAGACAACTTGTGGGTTTGCACTATCTGACAGTGTGGGCTCATAAGAGAGTATTACAGACAACTTGTGGGTTTGCACTGCCTGACAGTGTGGACTCATAGGACATATCCCTACACTGGAGAGTATTACAGACAACTTGTGGGTTTGTACTGTCTGACAGTGTGGGCTCATAGGACATATCCTTACACTGGTGAGTATTACAGACAACTTGTGGGTTTGCACTGTCTGAGAGTGTGGGCTCATAAGAGAGTATTACAGACAACTTGTGGGTTTGTACTGTCTGACAGTGTGGGCTCATAGGACATATCGCTACACTGGTGAGTGTTACAGACAACTTGTGGGTTTGCACTGTCTTACAGTGGGGACTCATAGGACATATCCTTACACTGGAGAGTATTACAGACAACTTGTGGGTTTGTACTGTCTGACAGTGTGGGCTCATAAGACATATCCCTACACTGGTGAGTATTACAGACAACTTGTGGGTTTGCACTGTCTGACAGTGTGGGCTCATAAGACATATCCCTTCACTGGAGAGTATTACAGACAACTTGTGGGTTTGCACTGTCTGACAGTGTGGGCTCATAGGACATATCTCTACACTGGAGAGTATTAATACAGACAACTTGTGGGTTTGCACTGTCTGACAGTGTGGGCTCATAAGACTTATCCCTTCACTGGAGAGTATTACAGACAACTTGTGGGTTTGCACTGTCTGACAGTGGTGGCTCATAGGACATATCCCTACACTGGAGAGTATTAATACAGACAACTTGTGGGTTTGCACTGTCTGACAGTGTGGGCTCATAGGACATATCGCTACACTGGTGAGTATTACAGACAACTTGTGGGTTTGTACTGTCTGACAGTGTGGGCTCATAGGACATATCCCTACACTGGTGAGTATTACAGACAACTTGTGGGTTTGCACTGTCTGACAGTGTGGGCTCATAGGACATATCGCTACACTGGTGAGTATTACAGACAACTTGTGGGTTTGTACTGTCTGACAGTGTGGGCTCATAGGACATATCCCTACACTGGATAGTATTACAGACAACTTATGGGTTTGCACTGTCTGACAGTGTGGGCTCATAAGAGAGTATTACAGACAACTTGTGGGTTTGCACTGCCTGACAGTGTGGGCTCATAGGACATATCCCTACACTGGAGAGTATTACAGACAACTTGTTGGTTTGTACTGTCTGACAGTGTGGGCTCATAGGACATATCCTTACACTGGTGAGTATTACAGACAACTTGTGGGTTTGCACTGTCTGACAGTATGGGCTCATAAAAGAGTATTACAGACAACTTGTGGGTTTGTACTGTCTGACAGTGTGGGCTCATAGGACATATCGCTACACTGGTGAGTGTTACAGACAACTTGTGGGTTTGCACTGTCTTACAGTGGGGACTCATAGGACATATCCTTACACTGGAGAGTATTACAGACAACTTATGGGTTTGCACTGTCTGACAGTGTGGGCTCATAAGAGAGTATTACAGACAACTTGTGGGTTTGCACTGCCTGACAGTGTGGGCTCATGGGACATATCCCTACACTGGAGAGTATTACAGACAACTTGTGGGTTTGCACTGTCTGACAGTGTGGGCTCATAAGAGAGTATTACAGACAACTTGTGGGTTTGTACTGTCTGACAGTGTGGGCTCATAGGACATATCGCTACACTGGTGAGTGTTACAGACAACTTGTGGGTTTGCACTGTCTTACAGTGGGGACTCATAGGACATATCCTTACACTGGAGAGTATTACAGACAACTTGTGGGTTTGCACTGTCTGACAGTGTGGGCTCATAAGAGAGTATTACAGACAACTTGTGGGTTTGCACTGTCTGACAGTGTGGGCTCATAAAAGAGTATTACAGACAACTTGTGGGTTTGTACTGTCTGACAGTGTGGGCTCATAGGACATATCGCTACACTGGTGAGTGTTACAGACAACTTGTGGGTTTGCACTGTCTTACAGTGGGGACTCATAGGACATATCCTTACACTGGAGAGTATTACAGACAACTTATGGATTTGCACTGTCTGACAGTGTGGGCTCATAAGAGAGTATTACAGACAACTTGTGGGTTTGTACTGTCTGACAGTGTGGGCTCATAGGACATATCGCTACACTGGTGAGTGTTACAGACAACTTGTGGGTTTGCACTGTCTTACAGTGGGGACTCATAGGACATATCCTTACACTGGAGAGTATTACAGACAACTTGTGGGTTTGCACTGTCTGACAGTGTGGGCTCATAAAAGAGTATTACAGACAACTTGTGGGTTTGTACTGTCTGACAGTGTGGGCTCATAGGACATATCGCTACACTGGTGAGTGTTACAGACAACTTGTGGGTTTGCACTGTCTTACAGTGGGGACTCATAGGACATATCCTTACACTGGAGAGTATTACAGACAACTTATGGATTTGCACTGTCTGACAGTGTGGGCTCATAAGAGAGTATTACAGACAACTTGTGGGTTTGTACTGTCTGACAGTGTGGGCTCATAGGACATATCGCTACACTGGTGAGTGTTACAGACAACTTGTGGGTTTGCACTGTCTGACAGTGTGGGCTAATAGGACATATCTCTACACTGGAGAGTATTAATACAGACAACTTGTGGGTTTGCACTGTCTGACAGTGTGGGCTCATAAGACATATCCCTACACTGGTGAGTATTACAGACAACTTGTGGGTTTGCACTGTCTGACAGTGTGGGCTCATAAGACATATCCCTTCACTGGAGAGTATTACAGACAACTTGTGGGTTTGCACTGTCTGACAGTGTGGGCTCATAGGACATATCTCTACACTGGAGAGTATTAATACAGACAACTTGTGGGTTTGCACTGTCTGACAGTGTGGGCTCATAAGACTTATCCCTTCACTGGAGAGTATTACAGACAACTTGTGGGTTTGCACTGTCTGACAGTGGTGGCTCATAGGACATATCCCTACACTGGAGAGTATTAATACAGACAACTTGTGGGTTTGCACTGTCTGACAGTGTGGGCTCATAGGACATATCGCTACACTGGTGAGTATTACAGACAACTTGTGGGTTTGTACTGTCTGACAGTGTGGGCTCATAGGACATATCCCTACACTGGTGAGTATTACAGACAACTTGTGGGTTTGCACTGTCTGACAGTGTGGGCTCATAGGACATATCGCTACACTGGTGAGTATTACAGACAACTTGTGGGTTTGTACTGTCTGACAGTGTGGGCTCATAGGACATATCCCTACACTGGATAGTATTACAGACAACTTATGGGTTTGCACTGTCTGACAGTGTGGGCTCATAAGAGAGTATTACAGACAACTTGTGGGTTTGCACTGCCTGACAGTGTGGGCTCATAGGACATATCCCTACACTGGAGAGTATTACAGACAACTTGTTGGTTTGTACTGTCTGACAGTGTGGGCTCATAGGACATATCCTTACACTGGTGAGTATTACAGACAACTTGTGGGTTTGCACTGTCTGACAGTGTGGGCTCATAAAAGAGTATTACAGACAACTTGTGGGTTTGTACTGTCTGACAGTGTGGGCTCATAGGACATATCGCTACACTGGTGAGTGTTACAGACAACTAGTGGGTTTGCACTGTCTTACAGTGGGGACTCATAGGACATATCCTTACACTGGAGAGTATTACAGACAACTTATGGGTTTGCACTGTCTGACAGTGTGGGCTCATAAGAGAGTATTACAGACAACTTGTGGGTTTGCACTGCCTGACAGTGTGGGCTCATAGGACATATCCCTACACTGGAGAGTATTACAGACAACTTGTTGGTTTGTACTGTCTGACAGTGTGGGCTCATAGGACATATCCTTACACTGGTGAGTATTACAGACAACTTGTGGGTTTGCACTGTCTGACAGTGTGGGCTCATAAGAGAGTATTACAGACAACTTGTGGGTTTGTACTGTCTGACAGTGTGGGCTCATAAGACATATCCCTACACTGGTGAGTATTACAGACAACTTGCGGGTTTGCACTGTCTGACAGTGTGGGCTCATAAGACATATCCCTTCACTGGAGAGTATTACAGACAACTTGTGGGTTTGCACTGTCTGACAGTGTGGGCTCATAGGACATATCTCTACACTGGAGAGTATTAATACAGACAACTTGTGGGTTTGCACTGTCTGACAGTGTGGGCTCATAAGACATATCCCTTCACTGGAGAGTATTACAGACAACTTGTGGGTTTGCACTGTCTGACAGTGTGGGCTCATAGGACATATCCCTACACTGGAGTGTATTAATACAGACAACTTGTGGGTTTGCACTGTCTGACAGTGTGGGCTCATAGGACATATCGCTACACTGGTGAGTATTACAGACAACTTGTGGGTTTGTACTGTCTGACAGTGTGGGCTCATAAGAGAGTATTACAGACAACTTGTGGGTTTGTACTGTCTGACAGTGTGGGCTCATAGGACATATCCCTACACTGGAGAGTATTACAGACAACTTGTTGGTTTGCACTGTCTGACAGTGTGGGCTCATAAGAGAGTATTAAAGACAACTTGTGGGTTTGCACTGCCTGACAGTGTGGGCTCATAGGACATATCCCTACACTGGAGAGTATTACAGACAACTTGTTGGTTTGTACTGTCTGACAGTGTGGGCTCATAGGACATATCCTTACACTGGTGAGTATTACAGACAACTTGTAGGTTTGCACTGTCTGACAGTGTGGGCTCATAGGACATATCCCTACACTGGAGAGTATTACAGACAACTTGTGGGTTTGCACTATCTGACAGTGTGGGCTCATAAGAGAGTATTACAGACAACTTGTGGGTTTGCACTGCCTGACAGTGTGGACTCATAGGACATATCCCTACACTGGAGAGTATTACAGACAACTTGTGGGTTTGTACTGTCTGACAGTGTGGGCTCATAGGACATATCCTTACACTGGTGAGTATTACAGACAACTTGTGGGTTTGCACTGTCTGAGAGTGTGGGCTCATAAGAGAGTATTACAGACAACTTGTGGGTTTGTACTGTCTGACAGTGTGGGCTCATAGGACATATCGCTACACTGGTGAGTGTTACAGACAACTTGTGGGTTTGCACTGTCTTACAGTGGGGACTCATAGGACATATCCTTACACTGGAGAGTATTACAGACAACTTGTGGGTTTGTACTGTCTGACAGTGTGGGCTCATAAGACATATCCCTACACTGGTGAGTATTACAGACAACTTGTGGGTTTGCACTGTCTGACAGTGTGGGCTCATAAGACATATCCCTTCACTGGAGAGTATTACAGACAACTTGTGGGTTTGCACTGTCTGACAGTGTGGGCTCATAGGACATATCTCTACACTGGAGAGTATTAATACAGACAACTTGTGGGTTTGCACTGTCTGACAGTGTGGGCTCATAAGACTTATCCCTTCACTGGAGAGTATTACAGACAACTTGTGGGTTTGCACTGTCTGACAGTGGTGGCTCATAGGACATATCCCTACACTGGAGAGTATTAATACAGACAACTTGTGGGTTTGCACTGTCTGACAGTGTGGGCTCATAGGACATATCGCTACACTGGTGAGTATTACAGACAACTTGTGGGTTTGTACTGTCTGACAGTGTGGGCTCATAGGACATATCCCTACACTGGTGAGTATTACAGACAACTTGTGGGTTTGCACTGTCTGACAGTGTGGGCTCATAGGACATATCGCTACACTGGTGAGTATTACAGACAACTTGTGGGTTTGTACTGTCTGACAGTGTGGGCTCATAGGACATATCCCTACACTGGATAGTATTACAGACAACTTATGGGTTTGCACTGTCTGACAGTGTGGGCTCATAAGAGAGTATTACAGACAACTTGTGGGTTTGCACTGCCTGACAGTGTGGGCTCATAGGACATATCCCTACACTGGAGAGTATTACAGACAACTTGTTGGTTTGTACTGTCTGACAGTGTGGGCTCATAGGACATATCCTTACACTGGTGAGTATTACAGACAACTTGTGGGTTTGCACTGTCTGACAGTATGGGCTCATAAAAGAGTATTACAGACAACTTGTGGGTTTGTACTGTCTGACAGTGTGGGCTCATAGGACATATCGCTACACTGGTGAGTGTTACAGACAACTTGTGGGTTTGCACTGTCTTACAGTGGGGACTCATAGGACATATCCTTACACTGGAGAGTATTACAGACAACTTATGGGTTTGCACTGTCTGACAGTGTGGGCTCATAAGAGAGTATTACAGACAACTTGTGGGTTTGCACTGCCTGACAGTGTGGGCTCATGGGACATATCCCTACACTGGAGAGTATTACAGACAACTTGTGGGTTTGCACTGTCTGACAGTGTGGGCTCATAAGAGAGTATTACAGACAACTTGTGGGTTTGTACTGTCTGACAGTGTGGGCTCATAGGACATATCGCTACACTGGTGAGTGTTACAGACAACTTGTGGGTTTGCACTGTCTTACAGTGGGGACTCATAGGACATATCCTTACACTGGAGAGTATTACAGACAACTTGTGGGTTTGCACTGTCTGACAGTGTGGGCTCATAAGAGAGTATTACAGACAACTTGTGGGTTTGCACTGTCTGACAGTGTGGGCTCATAAAAGAGTATTACAGACAACTTGTGGGTTTGTACTGTCTGACAGTGTGGGCTCATAGGACATATCGCTACACTGGTGAGTGTTACAGACAACTTGTGGGTTTGCACTGTCTTACAGTGGGGACTCATAGGACATATCCTTACACTGGAGAGTATTACAGACAACTTATGGATTTGCACTGTCTGACAGTGTGGGCTCATAAGAGAGTATTACAGACAACTTGTGGGTTTGTACTGTCTGACAGTGTGGGCTCATAGGACATATCGCTACACTGGTGAGTGTTACAGACAACTTGTGGGTTTGCACTGTCTTACAGTGGGGACTCATAGGACATATCCTTACACTGGAGAGTATTACAGACAACTTGTGGGTTTGCACTGTCTGACAGTGTGGGCTCATAAGAGAGTATTACAGACAACTTGTGGGTTTGCACTGTCTGACAGTGTGGGCTCATAAAAGAGTATTACAGACAACTTGTGGGTTTGTACTGTCTGACAGTGTGGGCTCATAGGACATATCGCTACACTGGTGAGTGTTACAGACAACTTGTGGGTTTGCACTGTCTTACAGTGGGGACTCATAGGACATATCCTTACACTGGAGAGTATTACAGACAACTTATGGATTTGCACTGTCTGACAGTGTGGGCTCATAAGAGAGTATTACAGACAACTTGTGGGTTTGCACTGCCTGACAGTGTGGGCTCATAGGACATATCCCTACACTGGAGAGTATTACAGACAACTTGTTGGTTTGTACTGTCTGACAGTGTGGGCTCATAGGACATATCCTTACACTGGTGAGTATTACAGACAACTTGTGGGTTTGCACTGTCTGACAGTGTGGGCTCATAAGAGAGTATTACAGACAACTTGTGGGTTTGTACTGTCTGACAGTGTGGGCTCATAGGACATATCGCTACACTGGTGAGTGTTACAGACAACTTGTGGGTTTGCACTGTCTTACAGTGGGGACTCATAGGACATATCCTTACACTGGAGAGTATTACAGACAACTTATGGGTTTGCACTGTCTGACAGTGTGGGCTCATAAGAGAGTATTACAGACAACTTGTGGGTTTGCACTGCCTGACAGTGTGGGCTCATAGGACATATCCCTACACTGGAGAGTATTACAGACAACTTGTGGGTTTGCACTGTCTGACAGTGTGGGCTCATAAGAGAGTATTACAGACAACTTGTGGGTTTGTACTGTCTGACAGTGTGGGCTCATAGGACATATCGCTACACTGGTGAGTGTTACAGACAACTTGTGGGTTTGCACTGTCTTACAGTGGGGACTCATAGGACATATCCTTACACTGGAGAGTATTACAGACAACTTGTGGGTTTGCACTGTCTGACAGTGTGGGCTCATAAGAGAGTATTACAGACAACTTGTGGGTTTGCACTGTCTGACAGTGTGGGCTCATAAAAGAGTATTACAGACAACTTGTGGGTTTGTACTGTCTGACAGTGTGGGCTCATAGGACATATCGCTACACTGGTGAGTGTTACAGACAACTTGTGGGTTTGCACTGTCTTACAGTGGGGACTCATAGGACATATCCTTACACTGGAGAGTATTACAGACAACTTATGGATTTGCACTGTCTGACAGTGTGGGGTCATAAGAGAGTATTACAGACAACTTGTGGGTTTGCACTGCCTGACAGTGTGGGCTCATAGGACATATCCCTACACTGGAGAGTATTACAGACAACTTGTTGGTTTGTACTGTCTGACAGTGTGGGCTCATAGGACATATCCTTACACTGGTGAGTATTACAGACAACTTGTGGGTTTGCACTGTCTGACAGTGTGGGCTCATAAGAGAGTATTACAGACAACTTGTGGGTTTGTACTGTCTGACAGTGTGGGCTCATAGGACATATCGCTACACTGGTGAGTGTTACAGACAACTTGTGGGTTTGCACTGTCTTACAGTGGGGACTCATAGGACATATCCTTACACTGGAGAGTATTACAGACAACTTGTGGGTTTGTACTGTCTGACAGTGTGGGCTCATAAGACATATCCCTACACTGTTGAGTATTACAGACAACTTGTGGGTTTGTACTGTCTGACAGTGTGGGCTCATAAGACATATCCCTTCACTGGAGAGTATTACAGACAACTTGTGGGTTTGCACTGTCTGACAGTGTGGGCTCATAGGACATATCTCTACACTGGAGAGTATTAATACAGACAACTTGTGGGTTTGCACTGTCTGACAGTGTGGACTCATAGGACATATCCCTACACTGGAGAGTATTACAGACAACTTGTGGGTTTGTACTGTCTGACAGTGTGGGCTCATAGGACATATCGCTACACTGGTGAGTGTTACAGACAACTTGTGGGTTTGTACTGTCTGACAGTGTGGGCTCATAGGACATATCGCGACACGGGTGAGTGTTACAGACAACTTGTGGGTTTGCACTGTCCGACAGTGTGGGCTCATAAGAGAGTATTACAGACAACTTGTGGGTTTGTACTGTCTGACAGTGTGGGCTCATAGGACATATCGCTACACTGGTGAGTGTTACAGACAACTTGTGGGTTTGCACTGTCTTACAGTGGGGACTCATAGGACATATCCTTACACTGGAGAGTATTACAGACAAACTGTGGGTTTGTACTGTCTGACAGTGTGGGCTCATAAGACATTATCCCTACACTGGTGAGTATTACAGACAACTTGTGGGTTTGCACTGTCTGACAGTGTGGGCTCATAAGACATATCCCTTCACTGGAGAGTATTACAGACAACTTGTGGGTTTGCACTGTCTGACAGTGTGGGCTAATAGGACATATCTCTACACTGGAGAGTATTAATACAGACAACTTGTGGGTTTGCACTGTCTGACAGTGTGGGCTCATAAGACATATCCCTTCACTGGAGAGTATTACAGACAACTTGTGGGTTTGCACTGTCTGACAGTGTGGACTCATAGGACATATCGCTACACTGGTGAGTATTACAGACAACTTGCGGGTTTGTACTGTCTGACAGTGTGGGCTGATAGGAAATATCCCTACACTGGTGAGTATTAGACAACTTGTGGGTTTGTACTGTCTGACAGTGTGGGCTCATAAGACATATCCCTACACTGGTGAGTATTACAGACAACTTGTGGGTTTGCACTGTCTGACAGTGTGGGCTCATAAGACATCCCTTCACTGGAGAGTATTACAGACAACTTGTGGGTTTGCACTGTCTGACAGTGTGGGCTCATAGGACATATCTCTACACTGGAGAGTATTAATACAGACAACTTGTGGGTTTGCACTGTCTGACAGTGTGGGCTCATAAGACTTATCCCTTCACTGGAGAGTATTACAGACAACTTGTGGGTTTGCACTGTCTGACAGTGGTGGCTCATAGGACATATCCCTACACTGGAGAGTATTAATACAGACAACTTGTGGGTTTGCACTGTCTGACAGTGTGGGCTCATAGGACATATCGCTACACTGGTGAGTATTACAGACAACTTGTGGGTTTGTACTGTCTGACAGTGTGGGCTCATAGGACATATCCCTACACTGGTGAGTATTACAGACAACTTGTGGGTTTGCACTGTCTGACAGTGTGGGCTCATAGGACATATCGCTACACTGGTGAGTATTACAGACAACTTGTGGGTTTGTACTGTCTGACAGTGTGGGCTCATAGGACATATCCCTACACTGGATAGTATTACAGACAACTTATGGGTTTGCACTGTCTGACAGTGTGGGCTCATAAGAGAGTATTACAGACAACTTGTGGGTTTGCACTGCCTGACAGTGTGGGCTCATAGGACATATCCCTACACTGGAGAGTATTACAGACAACTTGTTGGTTTGTACTGTCTGACAGTGTGGGCTCATAGGACATATCCTTACACTGGTGAGTATTACAGACAACTTGTGGGTTTGCACTGTCTGACAGTGTGGGCTCATAAAAGAGTATTACAGACAACTTGTGGGTTTGTACTGTCTGACAGTGTGGGCTCATAGGACATATCGCTACACTGGTGAGTGTTACAGACAACTTGTGGGTTTGCACTGTCTTACAGTGGGGACTCATAGGACATATCCTTACACTGGAGAGTATTACAGACAACTTATGGGTTTGCACTGTCTGACAGTGTGGGCTCATAAGAGAGTATTACAGACAACTTGTGGGTTTGCACTGCCTGACAGTGTGGGCTCATAGGACATATCCCTACACTGGAGAGTATTACAGACAACTTGTTGGTTTGTACTGTCTGACAGTGTGGGCTCATAGGACATATCCTTACACTGGTGAGTATTACAGACAACTTGTGGGTTTGCACTGTCTGACAGTGTGGGCTCATAAGAGAGTATTACAGACAACTTGTGGGTTTGTACTGTCTGACAGTGTGGGCTCATAAGACATATCCCTACACTGGTGAGTATTACAGACAACTTGCGGGTTTGCACTGTCTGACAGTGTGGGCTCATAAGACATATCCCTTCACTGGAGAGTATTACAGACAACTTGTGGGTTTGCACTGTCTGACAGTGTGGGCTCATAGGACATATCCCTTCACTGGAGAGTATTACAGACAACTTGTGGGTTTGCACTGTCTGACAGTGTGGGCTCATAGGACATATCCCTACACTGGAGTGTATTAATACAGACAACTTGTGGGTTTGCACTGTCTGACAGTGTGGGCTCATAGGACATATCGCTACACTGGTGAGTATTACAGACAACTTGTGGGTTTGTACTGTCTGACAGTGTGGGCTCATAAGAGAGTATTACAGACAACTTGTGGGTTTGTACTGTCTGACAGTGTGGGCTCATAGGACATATCCCTACACTGGAGAGTATTACAGACAACTTGTGGGTTTGCACTGTCTGACAGTGTGGGCTCATAAGAGAGTATTAAAGACAACTTGTGGGTTTGCACTGCCTGACAGTGTGGGCTCATAGGACATATCCCTACACTGGAGAGTATTACAGACAACTTGTTGGTTTGTACTGTCTGACAGTGTGGGCTCATAGGACATATCCTTACACTGGTGAGTATTACAGACAACTTGTAGGTTTGCACTGTCTGACAGTGTGGGCTCATAGGACATATCCCTACACTGGAGAGTATTACAGACAACTTGTGGGTTTGCACTATCTGACAGTGTGGGCTCATAAGAGAGTATTACAGACAACTTGTGGGTTTGCACTGCCTGACAGTGTGGACTCATAGGACATATCCCTACACTGGAGAGTATTACAGACAACTTGTGGGTTTGTACTGTCTGACAGTGTGGGCTCATAGGACATATCCTTACACTGGTGAGTATTACAGACAACTTGTGGGTTTGCACTGTCTGAGAGTGTGGGCTCATAAGAGAGTATTACAGACAACTTGTGGGTTTGTACTGTCTGACAGTGTGGGCTCATAGGACATATCGCTACACTGGTGAGTGTTACAGACAACTTGTGGGTTTGCACTGTCTTACAGTGGGGACTCATAGGACATATCCTTACACTGGAGAGTATTACAGACAACTTGTGGGTTTGTACTGTCTGACAGTGTGGGCTCATAAGACATATCCCTACACTGGTGAGTATTACAGACAACTTGTGGGTTTGCACTGTCTGACAGTGTGGGCTCATAAGACATATCCCTTCACTGGAGAGTATTACAGACAACTTGTGGGTTTGCACTGTCTGACAGTGTGGGCTCATAGGACATATCTCTACACTGGAGAGTATTAATACAGACAACTTGTGGGTTTGCACTGTCTGACAGTGTGGGCTCATAAGACTTATCCCTTCACTGGAGAGTATTACAGACAACTTGTGGGTTTGCACTGTCTGACAGTGGTGGCTCATAGGACTTATCCCTACACTGGAGAGTATTAATACAGACAACTTGTGGGTTTGCACTGTCTGACAGTGTGGGCTCATAAGACATATCCCTACACTGGTGAGTATTACAGACAACTTGTGGGTTTGCACTGTCTGACAGTGTGGGCTCATAGGACATATCGCTACACTGGTGAGTATTACAGACAACTTATGGGTTTGTACTGTCTGACAGTGTGGGCTCATAGGACATATCCCTACACTGGTGAGTATTACAGACAACTTGTGGGTTTGCACTGTCTGACAGTGTGGGCTCATAGGACATATCGCTACACTGGTGAGTATTACAGACAACTTGTGGGTTTGTACTGTCTGACAGTGTGGGCTCATAGGACATATCCCTACACTGGATAGTATTACAGACAACTTATGGGTTTGCACTGTCTGACAGTGTGGGCTCATAAGAGAGTATTACAGACAACTTGTGGGTTTGCACTGCCTGACAGTGTGGGCTCATAGGACATATCCCTACACTGGAGAGTATTACAGACAACTTGTGGGTTTGCACTGTCTGACAGTGTGGACTCATAGGACATATCGCTACACTGGTGAGTATTACAGACAACTTGCGGGTTTGTACTGTCTGACAGTGTGGGCTGATAGGAAATATCCCTACACTGGTGAGTATTAGACAACTTGTGGGTTTGTACTGTCTGACAGTGTGGGCTCATAAGACATATCCCTACACTGGTGAGTATTACAGACAACTTGTGGGTTTGCACTGTCTGACAGTGTGGGCTCATAAGACATATCCCTTCACTGGAGAGTATTACAGACAACTTGTGGGTTTGCACTGTCTGACAGTGTGGGCTCATAGGACATATCTCTACACTGGAGAGTATTAATACAGACAACTTGTGGGTTTGCACTGTCTGACAGTGTGGGCTCATAAGACTTATCCCTTCACTGGAGAGTATTACAGACAACTTGTGGGTTTGCACTGTCTGACAGTGTGGGCTCATAGGACATATCCCTTCACTGGAGAGTATTACAGACAACTTGCGGGTTTGCACTGTCTGACAGTGTGGGCTCATAAGACATATCCCTTCACTGGAGAGTATTACAGACAACTTGTGGGTTTGCACTGTCTGACAGTGTGGGCTCATAGGACATATCCCTTCACTGGAGAGTATTACAGACAACTTGTGGGTTTGCACTGTCTGACAGTGTGGGCTCATAGGACATATCCCTACACTGGAGTGTATTAATACAGACAACTTGTGGGTTTGCACTGTCTGACAGTGTGGGCTCATAGGACATATCGCTACACTGGTGAGTATTACAGACAACTTGTGGGTTTGTACTGTCTGACAGTGTGGGCTCATAAGAGAGTATTACAGACAACTTGTGGGTTTGTACTGTCTGACAGTGTGGGCTCATAGGACATATCCCTACACTGGAGAGTATTACAGACAACTTGTGGGTTTGCACTGTCTGACAGTGTGGGCTCATAAGAGAGTATTAAAGACAACTTGTGGGTTTGCACTGCCTGACAGTGTGGGCTCATAGGACATATCCCTACACTGGAGAGTATTACAGACAACTTGTTGGTTTGTACTGTCTGACAGTGTGGGCTCATAGGACATATCCTTACACTGGTGAGTATTACAGACAACTTGTAGGTTTGCACTGTCTGACAGTGTGGGCTCATAGGACATATCCCTACACTGGAGAGTATTACAGACAACTTGTGGGTTTGCACTATCTGACAGTGTGGGCTCATAAGAGAGTATTACAGACAACTTGTGGGTTTGCACTGCCTGACAGTGTGGACTCATAGGACATATCCCTACACTGGAGAGTATTACAGACAACTTGTGGGTTTGTACTGTCTGACAGTGTGGGCTCATAGGACATATCCTTACACTGGTGAGTATTACAGACAACTTGTGGGTTTGCACTGTCTGAGAGTGTGGGCTCATAAGAGAGTATTACAGACAACTTGTGGGTTTGTACTGTCTGACAGTGTGGGCTCATAGGACATATCGCTACACTGGTGAGTGTTACAGACAACTTGTGGGTTTGCACTGTCTTACAGTGGGGACTCATAGGACATATCCTTACACTGGAGAGTATTACAGACAACTTGTGGGTTTGTACTGTCTGACAGTGTGGGCTCATAAGACATATCCCTACACTGGTGAGTATTACAGACAACTTGTGGGTTTGCACTGTCTGACAGTGTGGGCTCATAAGACATATCCCTTCACTGGAGAGTATTACAGACAACTTGTGGGTTTGCACTGTCTGACAGTGTGGGCTCATAGGACATATCTCTACACTGGAGAGTATTAATACAGACAACTTGTGGGTTTGCACTGTCTGACAGTGTGGGCTCATAAGACTTATCCCTTCACTGGAGAGTATTACAGACAACTTGTGGGTTTGCACTGTCTGACAGTGGTGGCTCATAGGACTTATCCCTACACTGGAGAGTATTAATACAGACAACTTGTGGGTTTGCACTGTCTGACAGTGTGGGCTCATAGGACATATCGCTACACTGGTGAGTATTACAGACAACTTATGGGTTTGTACTGTCTGACAGTGTGGGCTCATAGGACATATCCCTACACTGGTGAGTATTACAGACAACTTGTGGGTTTGCACTGTCTGACAGTGTGGGCTCATAGGACATATCGCTACACTGGTGAGTATTACAGACAACTTGTGGGTTTGTACTGTCTGACAGTGTGGGCTCATAGGACATATCCCTACACTGGATAGTATTACAGACAACTTATGGGTTTGCACTGTCTGACAGTGTGGGCTCATAAGAGAGTATTACAGACAACTTGTGGGTTTGCACTGCCTGACAGTGTGGGCTCATAGGACATATCCCTACACTGGAGAGTATTACAGACAACTTGTGGGTTTGCACTGTCTGACAGTGTGGACTCATAGGACATATCGCTACACTGGTGAGTATTACAGACAACTTGCGGGTTTGTACTGTCTGACAGTGTGGGCTGATAGGAAATATCCCTACACTGGTGAGTATTAGACAACTTGTGGGTTTGTACTGTCTGACAGTGTGGGCTCATAAGACATATCCCTACACTGGTGAGTATTACAGACAATTTGTGGGTTTGCACTGTCTGACAGTGTGGGCTCATAAGACATATCCCTTCACTGGAGAGTATTACAGACAACTTGTGGGTTTGCACTGTCTGACAGTGTGGGCTCATAGGACATATCTCTACACTGGAGAGTATTAATACAGACAACTTGTGGGTTTGCACTGTCTGACAGTGTGGGCTCATAAGACTTATCCCTTCACTGGAGAGTATTACAGACAACTTGTGGGTTTGCACTGTCTGACAGTGGTGGCTCATAGGACATATCCCTACACTGGAGAGTATTAATACAGACAACTTGTGGGTTTGCACTGTCTGACAGTGTGGGCTCATAGGACATATCGCTACACTGGTGAGTATTACAGACAACTTGTGGGTTTGTACTGTCTGACAGTGTGGGCTCATAGGACATATCCCTACACTGGTGAGTATTACAGACAACTTGTGGGTTTGCACTGTCTGACAGTGTGGGCTCATAGGACATATCGCTACACTGGTGAGTATTACAGACAACTTGTGGGTTTGTACTGTCTGACAGTGTGGGCTCATAGGACATATCCCTACACTGGATAGTATTACAGACAACTTATGGGTTTGCACTGTCTGACAGTGTGGGCTCATAAGAGAGTATTACAGACAACTTGTGGGTTTGCACTGCCTGACAGTGTGGGCTCATAGGACATATCCCTACACTGGAGAGTATTACAGACAACTTGTTGGTTTGTACTGTCTGACAGTGTGGGCTCATAGGACATATCCTTACACTGGTGAGTATTACAGACAACTTGTGGGTTTGCACTGTCTGACAGTGTGGGCTCATAAAAGAGTATTACAGACAACTTGTGGGTTTGTACTGTCTGACAGTGTGGGCTCATAGGACATATCGCTACACTGGTGAGTGTTACAGACAACTTGTGGGTTTGCACTGTCTTACAGTGGGGACTCATAGGACATATCCTTACACTGGAGAGTATTACAGACAACTTATGGGTTTGCACTGTCTGACAGTGTGGGCTCATAAGAGAGTATTACAGACAACTTGTGGGTTTGCACTGCCTGACAGTGTGGGCTCATAGGACATATCCCTACACTGGAGAGTATTACAGACAACTTGTTGGTTTGTACTGTCTGACAGTGTGGGCTCATAGGACATATCCTTACACTGGTGAGTATTACAGACAACTTGTGGGTTTGCACTGTCTGACAGTGTGGGCTCATAAGAGAGTATTACAGACAACTTGTGGGTTTGTACTGTCTGACAGTGTGGGCTCATAAGACATATCCCTACACTGGTGAGTATTACAGACAACTTGCGGGTTTGCACTGTCTGACAGTGTGGGCTCATAAGACATATCCCTTCACTGGAGAGTATTACAGACAACTTGTGGGTTTGCACTGTCTGACAGTGTGGGCTCATAGGACATATCCCTTCACTGGAGAGTATTACAGACAACTTGTGGGTTTGCACTGTCTGACAGTGTGGGCTCATAGGACATATCCCTACACTGGAGTGTATTAATACAGACAACTTGTGGGTTTGCACTGTCTGACAGTGTGGGCTCATAGGACATATCGCTACACTGGTGAGTATTACAGACAACTTGTGGGTTTGTACTGTCTGACAGTGTGGGCTCATAAGAGAGTATTACAGACAACTTGTGGGTTTGTACTGTCTGACAGTGTGGGCTCATAGGACATATCCCTACACTGGAGAGTATTACAGACAACTTGTGGGTTTGCACTGTCTGACAGTGTGGGCTCATAAGAGAGTATTAAAGACAACTTGTGGGTTTGCACTGCCTGACAGTGTGGGCTCATAGGACATATCCCTACACTGGAGAGTATTACAGACAACTTGTTGGTTTGTACTGTCTGACAGTGTGGGCTCATAGGACATATCCTTACACTGGTGAGTATTACAGACAACTTGTAGGTTTGCACTGTCTGACAGTGTGGGCTCATAGGACATATCCCTACACTGGAGAGTATTACAGACAACTTGTGGGTTTGCACTATCTGACAGTGTGGGCTCATAAGAGAGTATTACAGACAACTTGTGGGTTTGCACTGCCTGACAGTGTGGACTCATAGGACATATCCCTACACTGGAGAGTATTACAGACAACTTGTGGGTTTGTACTGTCTGACAGTGTGGGCTCATAGGACATATCCTTACACTGGTGAGTATTACAGACAACTTGTGGGTTTGCACTGTCTGAGAGTGTGGGCTCATAAGAGAGTATTACAGACAACTTGTGGGTTTGTACTGTCTGACAGTGTGGGCTCATAGGACATATCGCTACACTGGTGAGTGTTACAGACAACTTGTGGGTTTGCACTGTCTTACAGTGGGGACTCATAGGACATATCCTTACACTGGAGAGTATTACAGACAACTTGTGGGTTTGTACTGTCTGACAGTGTGGGCTCATAAGACATATCCCTACACTGGTGAGTATTACAGACAACTTGTGGGTTTGCACTGTCTGACAGTGTGGGCTCATAAGACATATCCCTTCACTGGAGAGTATTACAGACAACTTGTGGGTTTGCACTGTCTGACAGTGTGGGCTCATAGGACATATCTCTACACTGGAGAGTATTAATACAGACAACTTGTGGGTTTGCACTGTCTGACAGTGTGGGCTCATAAGACTTATCCCTTCACTGGAGAGTATTACAGACAACTTGTGGGTTTGCACTGTCTGACAGTGGTGGCTCATAGGACTTATCCCTACACTGGAGAGTATTAATACAGACAACTTGTGGGTTTGCACTGTCTGACAGTGTGGGCTCATAGGACATATCGCTACACTGGTGAGTATTACAGACAACTTATGGGTTTGTACTGTCTGACAGTGTGGGCTCATAGGACATATCCCTACACTGGTGAGTATTACAGACAACTTGTGGGTTTGCACTGTCTGACAGTGTGGGCTCATAGGACATATCGCTACACTGGTGAGTATTACAGACAACTTGTGGGTTTGTACTGTCTGACAGTGTGGGCTCATAGGACATATCCCTACACTGGATAGTATTACAGACAACTTATGGGTTTGCACTGTCTGACAGTGTGGGCTCATAAGAGAGTATTACAGACAACTTGTGGGTTTGCACTGCCTGACAGTGTGGGCTCATAGGACATATCCCTACACTGGAGAGTATTACAGACAACTTGTTGGTTTGTACTGTCTGACAGTGTGGGCTCATAGGACATATCCTTACACTGGTGAGTATTACAGACAACTTGTGGGTTTGCACTGTCTGACAGTATGGGCTCATAAAAGAGTATTACAGACAACTTGTGGGTTTGTACTGTCTGACAGTGTGGGCTCATAGGACATATCGCTACACTGGTGAGTGTTACAGACAACTTGTGGGTTTGCACTTTCTTACAGTGGGGACTCATAAGAGAGTATTACAGACAACTTGTGGGTTTGTACTGTCTGACAGTGTGGGCTCATAGGACATATCGCTACACTGGTGAGTGTTACAGACAACTTGTGGGTTTGCACTGTCTTACAGTGGGGACTCATAGGACATATCCTTACACTGGAGAGTATTACAGACAACTTGTGGGTTTGTACTGTCTGACAGTGTGGGCTCATAAGACATATCCCTACACTGGTGAGTATTACAGACAACTTGTGGGTTTGTACTGTCTGACAGTGTGGGCTCATAAGACATATCCCTTCACTGGAGAGTATTACAGACAACTTGTGGGTTTGCACTGTCTGACAGTGGGGACTCATAGGACATATCCTTACACTGGAGAGTATTACAGACAACTTATGGATTTGCACTGTCTGACAGTGTGGGCTCATAAGAGAGTATTACAGACAACTTGTGGGTTTGTACTGTCTGACAGTGTGGGCTCATAGGACATATCGCTACACTGGTGAGTGTTACAGACAACTTGTGGGTTTGCACTGTCTTACAGTGGGGACTCATAGGACATATCCTTACACTGGAGAGTATTACAGACAACTTGTGGGTTTGCACTGTCTGACAGTGTGGGCTCATAAGAGAGTATTACAGACAACTTGTGGGTTTGCACTGTCTGACAGTGTGGGCTCATAAAAGAGTATTACAGACAACTTGTGGGTTTGTACTGTCTGACAGTGTGGGCTCATAGGACATATCGCTACACTGGTGAGTGTTACAGACAACTTGTGGGTTTGCACTGTCTTACAGTGGGGACTCATAGGACATATCCTTACACTGGAGAGTATTACAGACAACTTATGGATTTGCACTGTCTGACAGTGTGGGCTCATAAGAGAGTATTACAGACAACTTGTGGGTTTGCACTGCCTGACAGTGTGGGCTCATAGGACATATCCCTACACTGGAGAGTATTACAGACAACTTGTTGGTTTGTACTGTCTGACAGTGTGGGCTCATAGGACATATCCTTACACTGGTGAGTATTACAGACAACTTGTGGGTTTGCACTGTCTGACAGTGTGGGCTCATAAGAGAGTATTACAGACAACTTGTGGGTTTGTACTGTCTGACAGTGTGGGCTCATAGGACATATCGCTACACTGGTGAGTGTTACAGACAACTTGTGGGTTTGCACTGTCTTACAGTGGGGACTCATAGGACATATCCTTACACTGGAGAGTATTACAGACAACTTATGGGTTTGCACTGTCTGACAGTGTGGGCTCATAAGAGAGTATTACAGACAACTTGTGGGTTTGCACTGCCTGACAGTGTGGGCTCATAGGACATATCCCTACACTGGAGAGTATTACAGACAACTTGTGGGTTTGCACTGTCTGACAGTGTGGGCTCATAAGAGAGTATTACAGACAACTTGTGGGTTTGTACTGTCTGACAGTGTGGGCTCATAGGACATATCGCTACACTGGTGAGTGTTACAGACAACTTGTGGGTTTGCACTGTCTTACAGTGGGGACTCATAGGACATATCCTTACACTGGAGAGTATTACAGACAACTTGTGGGTTTGCACTGTCTGACAGTGTGGGCTCATAAGAGAGTATTACAGACAACTTGTGGGTTTGCACTGTCTGACAGTGTGGGCTCATAAAAGAGTATTACAGACAACTTGTGGGTTTGTACTGTCTGACAGTGTGGGCTCATAGGACATATCGCTACACTGGTGAGTGTTACAGACAACTTGTGGGTTTGCACTGTCTTACAGTGGGGACTCATAGGACATATCCTTACACTGGAGAGTATTACAGACAACTTATGGATTTGCACTGTCTGACAGTGTGGGGTCATAAGAGAGTATTACAGACAACTTGTGGGTTTGCACTGCCTGACAGTGTGGGCTCATAGGACATATCCCTACACTGGAGAGTATTACAGACAACTTGTTGGTTTGTACTGTCTGACAGTGTGGGCTCATAGGACATATCCTTACACTGGTGAGTATTACAGACAACTTGTGGGTTTGCACTGTCTGACAGTGTGGGCTCATAAGAGAGTATTACAGACAACTTGTGGGTTTGTACTGTCTGACAGTGTGGGCTCATAGGACATATCGCTACACTGGTGAGTGTTACAGACAACTTGTGGGTTTGCACTGTCTTACAGTGGGGACTCATAGGACATATCCTTACACTGGAGAGTATTACAGACAACTTGTGGGTTTGTACTGTCTGACAGTGTGGGCTCATAAGACATATCCCTACACTGTTGAGTATTACAGACAACTTGTGGGTTTGTACTGTCTGACAGTGTGGGCTCATAAGACATATCCCTTCACTGGAGAGTATTACAGACAACTTGTGGGTTTGCACTGTCTGACAGTGTGGGCTCATAGGACATATCTCTACACTGGAGAGTATTAATACAGACAACTTGTGGGTTTGCACTGTCTGACAGTGTGGACTCATAGGACATATCCCTACACTGGAGAGTATTACAGACAACTTGTGGGTTTGTACTGTCTGACAGTGTGGGCTCATAGGACATATCGCTACACTGGTGAGTGTTACAGACAACTTGTGGGTTTGTACTGTCTGACAGTGTGGGCTCATAGGACATATCGCGACACGGGTGAGTGTTACAGACAACTTGTGGGTTTGCACTGTCCGACAGTGTGGGCTCATAAGAGAGTATTACAGACAACTTGTGGGTTTGTACTGTCTGACAGTGTGGGCTCATAGGACATATCGCTACACTGGTGAGTGTTACAGACAACTTGTGGGTTTGCACTGTCTTACAGTGGGGACTCATAGGACATATCCTTACACTGGAGAGTATTACAGACAAACTGTGGGTTTGTACTGTCTGACAGTGTGGGCTCATAAGACATTATCCCTACACTGGTGAGTATTACAGACAACTTGTGGGTTTGCACTGTCTGACAGTGTGGGCTCATAAGACATATCCCTTCACTGGAGAGTATTACAGACAACTTGTGGGTTTGCACTGTCTGACAGTGTGGGCTAATAGGACATATCTCTACACTGGAGAGTATTAATACAGACAACTTGTGGGTTTGCACTGTCTGACAGTGTGGGCTCATAAGACATATCCCTTCACTGGAGAGTATTACAGACAACTTGTGGGTTTGCACTGTCTGACAGTGTGGACTCATAGGACATATCGCTACACTGGTGAGTATTACAGACAACTTGCGGGTTTGTACTGTCTGACAGTGTGGGCTGATAGGAAATATCCCTACACTGGTGAGTATTAGACAACTTGTGGGTTTGTACTGTCTGACAGTGTGGGCTCATAAGACATATCCCTACACTGGTGAGTATTACAGACAACTTGTGGGTTTGCACTGTCTGACAGTGTGGGCTCATAAGACATATCCCTTCACTGGAGAGTATTACAGACAACTTGTGGGTTTGCACTGTCTGACAGTGTGGGCTCATAGGACATATCTCTACACTGGAGAGTATTAATACAGACAACTTGTGGGTTTGCACTGTCTGACAGTGTGGGCTCATAAGACTTATCCCTTCACTGGAGAGTATTACAGACAACTTGTGGGTTTGCACTGTCTGACAGTGGTGGCTCATAGGACATATCCCTACACTGGAGAGTATTAATACAGACAACTTGTGGGTTTGCACTGTCTGACAGTGTGGGCTCATAGGACATATCGCTACACTGGTGAGTATTACAGACAACTTGTGGGTTTGTACTGTCTGACAGTGTGGGCTCATAGGACATATCCCTACACTGGTGAGTATTACAGACAACTTGTGGGTTTGCACTGTCTGACAGTGTGGGCTCATAGGACATATCGCTACACTGGTGAGTATTACAGACAACTTGTGGGTTTGTACTGTCTGACAGTGTGGGCTCATAGGACATATCCCTACACTGGATAGTATTACAGACAACTTATGGGTTTGCACTGTCTGACAGTGTGGGCTCATAAGAGAGTATTACAGACAACTTGTGGGTTTGCACTGCCTGACAGTGTGGGCTCATAGGACATATCCCTACACTGGAGAGTATTACAGACAACTTGTTGGTTTGTACTGTCTGACAGTGTGGGCTCATAGGACATATCCTTACACTGGTGAGTATTACAGACAACTTGTGGGTTTGCACTGTCTGACAGTGTGGGCTCATAAAAGAGTATTACAGACAACTTGTGGGTTTGTACTGTCTGACAGTGTGGGCTCATAGGACATATCGCTACACTGGTGAGTGTTACAGACAACTTGTGGGTTTGCACTGTCTTACAGTGGGGACTCATAGGACATATCCTTACACTGGAGAGTATTACAGACAACTTATGGGTTTGCACTGTCTGACAGTGTGGGCTCATAAGAGAGTATTACAGACAACTTGTGGGTTTGCACTGCCTGACAGTGTGGGCTCATAGGACATATCCCTACACTGGAGAGTATTACAGACAACTTGTTGGTTTGTACTGTCTGACAGTGTGGGCTCATAGGACATATCCTTACACTGGTGAGTATTACAGACAACTTGTGGGTTTGCACTGTCTGACAGTGTGGGCTCATAAGAGAGTATTACAGACAACTTGTGGGTTTGTACTGTCTGACAGTGTGGGCTCATAAGACATATCCCTACACTGGTGAGTATTACAGACAACTTGCGGGTTTGCACTGTCTGACAGTGTGGGCTCATAAGACATATCCCTTCACTGGAGAGTATTACAGACAACTTGTGGGTTTGCACTGTCTGACAGTGTGGGCTCATAGGACATATCCCTTCACTGGAGAGTATTACAGACAACTTGTGGGTTTGCACTGTCTGACAGTGTGGGCTCATAGGACATATCCCTACACTGGAGTGTATTAATACAGACAACTTGTGGGTTTGCACTGTCTGACAGTGTGGGCTCATAGGACATATCGCTACACTGGTGAGTATTACAGACAACTTGTGGGTTTGTACTGTCTGACAGTGTGGGCTCATAAGAGAGTATTACAGACAACTTGTGGGTTTGTACTGTCTGACAGTGTGGGCTCATAGGACATATCCCTACACTGGAGAGTATTACAGACAACTTGTGGGTTTGCACTGTCTGACAGTGTGGGCTCATAAGAGAGTATTAAAGACAACTTGTGGGTTTGCACTGCCTGACAGTGTGGGCTCATAGGACATATCCCTACACTGGAGAGTATTACAGACAACTTGTTGGTTTGTACTGTCTGACAGTGTGGGCTCATAGGACATATCCTTACACTGGTGAGTATTACAGACAACTTGTAGGTTTGCACTGTCTGACAGTGTGGGCTCATAGGACATATCCCTACACTGGAGAGTATTACAGACAACTTGTGGGTTTGCACTATCTGACAGTGTGGGCTCATAAGAGAGTATTACAGACAACTTGTGGGTTTGCACTGCCTGACAGTGTGGACTCATAGGACATATCCCTACACTGGAGAGTATTACAGACAACTTGTGGGTTTGTACTGTCTGACAGTGTGGGCTCATAGGACATATCCTTACACTGGTGAGTATTACAGACAACTTGTGGGTTTGCACTGTCTGAGAGTGTGGGCTCATAAGAGAGTATTACAGACAACTTGTGGGTTTGTACTGTCTGACAGTGTGGGCTCATAGGACATATCGCTACACTGGTGAGTGTTACAGACAACTTGTGGGTTTGCACTGTCTTACAGTGGGGACTCATAGGACATATCCTTACACTGGAGAGTATTACAGACAACTTGTGGGTTTGTACTGTCTGACAGTGTGGGCTCATAAGACATATCCCTACACTGGTGAGTATTACAGACAACTTGTGGGTTTGCACTGTCTGACAGTGTGGGCTCATAAGACATATCCCTTCACTGGAGAGTATTACAGACAACTTGTGGGTTTGCACTGTCTGACAGTGTGGGCTCATAGGACATATCTCTACACTGGAGAGTATTAATACAGACAACTTGTGGGTTTGCACTGTCTGACAGTGTGGGCTCATAAGACTTATCCCTTCACTGGAGAGTATTACAGACAACTTGTGGGTTTGCACTGTCTGACAGTGGTGGCTCATAGGACTTATCCCTACACTGGAGAGTATTAATACAGACAACTTGTGGGTTTGCACTGTCTGACAGTGTGGGCTCATAGGACATATCGCTACACTGGTGAGTATTACAGACAACTTATGGGTTTGTACTGTCTGACAGTGTGGGCTCATAGGACATATCCCTACACTGGTGAGTATTACAGACAACTTGTGGGTTTGCACTGTCTGACAGTGTGGGCTCATAGGACATATCGCTACACTGGTGAGTATTACAGACAACTTGTGGGTTTGTACTGTCTGACAGTGTGGGCTCATAGGACATATCCCTACACTGGATAGTATTACAGACAACTTATGGGTTTGCACTGTCTGACAGTGTGGGCTCATAAGAGAGTATTACAGACAACTTGTGGGTTTGCACTGCCTGACAGTGTGGGCTCATAGGACATATCCCTACACTGGAGAGTATTACAGACAACTTGTGGGTTTGCACTGTCTGACAGTGTGGACTCATAGGACATATCGCTACACTGGTGAGTATTACAGACAACTTGCGGGTTTGTACTGTCTGACAGTGTGGGCTGATAGGAAATATCCCTACACTGGTGAGTATTAGACAACTTGTGGGTTTGTACTGTCTGACAGTGTGGGCTCATAAGACATATCCCTACACTGGTGAGTATTACAGACAACTTGTGGGTTTGCACTGTCTGACAGTGTGGGCTCATAAGACATATCCCTTCACTGGAGAGTATTACAGACAACTTGTGGGTTTGCACTGTCTGACAGTGTGGGCTCATAGGACATATCTCTACACTGGAGAGTATTAATACAGACAACTTGTGGGTTTGCACTGTCTGACAGTGTGGGCTCATAAGACTTATCCCTTCACTGGAGAGTATTACAGACAACTTGTGGGTTTGCACTGTCTGACAGTGTGGGCTCATAGGACATATCCCTTCACTGGAGAGTATTACAGACAACTTGCGGGTTTGCACTGTCTGACAGTGTGGGCTCATAAGACATATCCCTTCACTGGAGAGTATTACAGACAACTTGTGGGTTTGCACTGTCTGACAGTGTGGGCTCATAGGACATATCCCTTCACTGGAGAGTATTACAGACAACTTGTGGGTTTGCACTGTCTGACAGTGTGGGCTCATAGGACATATCCCTACACTGGAGTGTATTAATACAGACAACTTGTGGGTTTGCACTGTCTGACAGTGTGGGCTCATAGGACATATCGCTACACTGGTGAGTATTACAGACAACTTGTGGGTTTGTACTGTCTGACAGTGTGGGCTCATAAGAGAGTATTACAGACAACTTGTGGGTTTGTACTGTCTGACAGTGTGGGCTCATAGGACATATCCCTACACTGGAGAGTATTACAGACAACTTGTGGGTTTGCACTGTCTGACAGTGTGGGCTCATAAGAGAGTATTAAAGACAACTTGTGGGTTTGCACTGCCTGACAGTGTGGGCTCATAGGACATATCCCTACACTGGAGAGTATTACAGACAACTTGTTGGTTTGTACTGTCTGACAGTGTGGGCTCATAGGACATATCCTTACACTGGTGAGTATTACAGACAACTTGTAGGTTTGCACTGTCTGACAGTGTGGGCTCATAGGACATATCCCTACACTGGAGAGTATTACAGACAACTTGTGGGTTTGCACTATCTGACAGTGTGGGCTCATAAGAGAGTATTACAGACAACTTGTGGGTTTGCACTGCCTGACAGTGTGGACTCATAGGACATATCCCTACACTGGAGAGTATTACAGACAACTTGTGGGTTTGTACTGTCTGACAGTGTGGGCTCATAGGACATATCCTTACACTGGTGAGTATTACAGACAACTTGTGGGTTTGCACTGTCTGAGAGTGTGGGCTCATAAGAGAGTATTACAGACAACTTGTGGGTTTGTACTGTCTGACAGTGTGGGCTCATAGGACATATCGCTACACTGGTGAGTGTTACAGACAACTTGTGGGTTTGCACTGTCTTACAGTGGGGACTCATAGGACATATCCTTACACTGGAGAGTATTACAGACAACTTGTGGGTTTGTACTGTCTGACAGTGTGGGCTCATAAGACATATCCCTACACTGGTGAGTATTACAGACAACTTGTGGGTTTGCACTGTCTGACAGTGTGGGCTCATAAGACATATCCCTTCACTGGAGAGTATTACAGACAACTTGTGGGTTTGCACTGTCTGACAGTGTGGGCTCATAGGACATATCTCTACACTGGAGAGTATTAATACAGACAACTTGTGGGTTTGCACTGTCTGACAGTGTGGGCTCATAAGACTTATCCCTTCACTGGAGAGTATTACAGACAACTTGTGGGTTTGCACTGTCTGACAGTGGTGGCTCATAGGACTTATCCCTACACTGGAGAGTATTAATACAGACAACTTGTGGGTTTGCACTGTCTGACAGTGTGGGCTCATAGGACATATCGCTACACTGGTGAGTATTACAGACAACTTATGGGTTTGTACTGTCTGACAGTGTGGGCTCATAGGACATATCCCTACACTGGTGAGTATTACAGACAACTTGTGGGTTTGCACTGTCTGACAGTGTGGGCTCATAGGACATATCGCTACACTGGTGAGTATTACAGACAACTTGTGGGTTTGTACTGTCTGACAGTGTGGGCTCATAGGACATATCCCTACACTGGATAGTATTACAGACAACTTATGGGTTTGCACTGTCTGACAGTGTGGGCTCATAAGAGAGTATTACAGACAACTTGTGGGTTTGCACTGCCTGACAGTGTGGGCTCATAGGACATATCCCTACACTGGAGAGTATTACAGACAACTTGTGGGTTTGCACTGTCTGACAGTGTGGACTCATAGGACATATCGCTACACTGGTGAGTATTACAGACAACTTGCGGGTTTGTACTGTCTGACAGTGTGGGCTGATAGGAAATATCCCTACACTGGTGAGTATTAGACAACTTGTGGGTTTGTACTGTCTGACAGTGTGGGCTCATAAGACATATCCCTACACTGGTGAGTATTACAGACAATTTGTGGGTTTGCACTGTCTGACAGTGTGGGCTCATAAGACATATCCCTTCACTGGAGAGTATTACAGACAACTTGTGGGTTTGCACTGTCTGACAGTGTGGGCTCATAGGACATATCTCTACACTGGAGAGTATTAATACAGACAACTTGTGGGTTTGCACTGTCTGACAGTGTGGGCTCATAAGACTTATCCCTTCACTGGAGAGTATTACAGACAACTTGTGGGTTTGCACTGTCTGACAGTGGTGGCTCATAGGACATATCCCTACACTGGAGAGTATTAATACAGACAACTTGTGGGTTTGCACTGTCTGACAGTGTGGGCTCATAGGACATATCGCTACACTGGTGAGTATTACAGACAACTTGTGGGTTTGTACTGTCTGACAGTGTGGGCTCATAGGACATATCCCTACACTGGTGAGTATTACAGACAACTTGTGGGTTTGCACTGTCTGACAGTGTGGGCTCATAGGACATATCGCTACACTGGTGAGTATTACAGACAACTTGTGGGTTTGTACTGTCTGACAGTGTGGGCTCATAGGACATATCCCTACACTGGATAGTATTACAGACAACTTATGGGTTTGCACTGTCTGACAGTGTGGGCTCATAAGAGAGTATTACAGACAACTTGTGGGTTTGCACTGCCTGACAGTGTGGGCTCATAGGACATATCCCTACACTGGAGAGTATTACAGACAACTTGTTGGTTTGTACTGTCTGACAGTGTGGGCTCATAGGACATATCCTTACACTGGTGAGTATTACAGACAACTTGTGGGTTTGCACTGTCTGACAGTGTGGGCTCATAAAAGAGTATTACAGACAACTTGTGGGTTTGTACTGTCTGACAGTGTGGGCTCATAGGACATATCGCTACACTGGTGAGTGTTACAGACAACTTGTGGGTTTGCACTGTCTTACAGTGGGGACTCATAGGACATATCCTTACACTGGAGAGTATTACAGACAACTTATGGGTTTGCACTGTCTGACAGTGTGGGCTCATAAGAGAGTATTACAGACAACTTGTGGGTTTGCACTGCCTGACAGTGTGGGCTCATAGGACATATCCCTACACTGGAGAGTATTACAGACAACTTGTTGGTTTGTACTGTCTGACAGTGTGGGCTCATAGGACATATCCTTACACTGGTGAGTATTACAGACAACTTGTGGGTTTGCACTGTCTGACAGTGTGGGCTCATAAGAGAGTATTACAGACAACTTGTGGGTTTGTACTGTCTGACAGTGTGGGCTCATAAGACATATCCCTACACTGGTGAGTATTACAGACAACTTGCGGGTTTGCACTGTCTGACAGTGTGGGCTCATAAGACATATCCCTTCACTGGAGAGTATTACAGACAACTTGTGGGTTTGCACTGTCTGACAGTGTGGGCTCATAGGACATATCCCTTCACTGGAGAGTATTACAGACAACTTGTGGGTTTGCACTGTCTGACAGTGTGGGCTCATAGGACATATCCCTACACTGGAGTGTATTAATACAGACAACTTGTGGGTTTGCACTGTCTGACAGTGTGGGCTCATAGGACATATCGCTACACTGGTGAGTATTACAGACAACTTGTGGGTTTGTACTGTCTGACAGTGTGGGCTCATAAGAGAGTATTACAGACAACTTGTGGGTTTGTACTGTCTGACAGTGTGGGCTCATAGGACATATCCCTACACTGGAGAGTATTACAGACAACTTGTGGGTTTGCACTGTCTGACAGTGTGGGCTCATAAGAGAGTATTAAAGACAACTTGTGGGTTTGCACTGCCTGACAGTGTGGGCTCATAGGACATATCCCTACACTGGAGAGTATTACAGACAACTTGTTGGTTTGTACTGTCTGACAGTGTGGGCTCATAGGACATATCCTTACACTGGTGAGTATTACAGACAACTTGTAGGTTTGCACTGTCTGACAGTGTGGGCTCATAGGACATATCCCTACACTGGAGAGTATTACAGACAACTTGTGGGTTTGCACTATCTGACAGTGTGGGCTCATAAGAGAGTATTACAGACAACTTGTGGGTTTGCACTGCCTGACAGTGTGGACTCATAGGACATATCCCTACACTGGAGAGTATTACAGACAACTTGTGGGTTTGTACTGTCTGACAGTGTGGGCTCATAGGACATATCCTTACACTGGTGAGTATTACAGACAACTTGTGGGTTTGCACTGTCTGAGAGTGTGGGCTCATAAGAGAGTATTACAGACAACTTGTGGGTTTGTACTGTCTGACAGTGTGGGCTCATAGGACATATCGCTACACTGGTGAGTGTTACAGACAACTTGTGGGTTTGCACTGTCTTACAGTGGGGACTCATAGGACATATCCTTACACTGGAGAGTATTACAGACAACTTGTGGGTTTGTACTGTCTGACAGTGTGGGCTCATAAGACATATCCCTACACTGGTGAGTATTACAGACAACTTGTGGGTTTGCACTGTCTGACAGTGTGGGCTCATAAGACATATCCCTTCACTGGAGAGTATTACAGACAACTTGTGGGTTTGCACTGTCTGACAGTGTGGGCTCATAGGACATATCTCTACACTGGAGAGTATTAATACAGACAACTTGTGGGTTTGCACTGTCTGACAGTGTGGGCTCATAAGACTTATCCCTTCACTGGAGAGTATTACAGACAACTTGTGGGTTTGCACTGTCTGACAGTGGTGGCTCATAGGACTTATCCCTACACTGGAGAGTATTAATACAGACAACTTGTGGGTTTGCACTGTCTGACAGTGTGGGCTCATAGGACATATCGCTACACTGGTGAGTATTACAGACAACTTATGGGTTTGTACTGTCTGACAGTGTGGGCTCATAGGACATATCCCTACACTGGTGAGTATTACAGACAACTTGTGGGTTTGCACTGTCTGACAGTGTGGGCTCATAGGACATATCGCTACACTGGTGAGTATTACAGACAACTTGTGGGTTTGTACTGTCTGACAGTGTGGGCTCATAGGACATATCCCTACACTGGATAGTATTACAGACAACTTATGGGTTTGCACTGTCTGACAGTGTGGGCTCATAAGAGAGTATTACAGACAACTTGTGGGTTTGCACTGCCTGACAGTGTGGGCTCATAGGACATATCCCTACACTGGAGAGTATTACAGACAACTTGTTGGTTTGTACTGTCTGACAGTGTGGGCTCATAGGACATATCCTTACACTGGTGAGTATTACAGACAACTTGTGGGTTTGCACTGTCTGACAGTATGGGCTCATAAAAGAGTATTACAGACAACTTGTGGGTTTGTACTGTCTGACAGTGTGGGCTCATAGGACATATCGCTACACTGGTGAGTGTTACAGACAACTTGTGGGTTTGCACTTTCTTACAGTGGGGACTCATAAGAGAGTATTACAGACAACTTGTGGGTTTGTACTGTCTGACAGTGTGGGCTCATAGGACATATCGCTACACTGGTGAGTGTTACAGACAACTTGTGGGTTTGCACTGTCTTACAGTGGGGACTCATAGGACATATCCTTACACTGGAGAGTATTACAGACAACTTGTGGGTTTGTACTGTCTGACAGTGTGGGCTCATAAGACATATCCCTACACTGGTGAGTATTACAGACAACTTGTGGGTTTGTACTGTCTGACAGTGTGGGCTCATAAGACATATCCCTTCACTGGAGAGTATTACAGACAACTTGTGGGTTTGCACTGTCTGACAGTGTGGGCTCATAGGACATATCTCTACACTGGAGAGTATTAATACAGACAACTTGTGGGTTTGCACTGTCTGACAGTGTGGACTCATAGGACATATCCCTACACTGGAGAGTATTACAGACAACTTGTGGGTTTGTACTGTCTGACAGTGTGGGCTCATAGGACATATCGCTACACTGGTGAGTGTTACAGACAACTTGTGGGTTTGTACTGTCTGACAGTGTGGGCTCATAGGACATATCGCGACACGGGTGAGTGTTACAGACAACTTGTGGGTTTGCACTGTCCGACAGTGTGGGCTCATAAGAGAGTATTACAGACAACTTGTGGGTTTGTACTGTCTGACAGTGTGGGCTCATAGGACATATCGCTACACTGGTGAGTGTTACAGACAACTTGTGGGTTTGCACTGTCTTACAGTGGGGACTCATAGGACATATCCTTACACTGGAGAGTATTACAGACAAACTGTGGGTTTGTACTGTCTGACAGTGTGGGCTCATAAGACATATCCCTACACTGGTGAGTATTACAGACAACTTGTGGGTTTGCACTGTCTGACAGTGTGGGCTCATAAGACATATCCCTTCACTGGAGAGTATTACAGACAACTTGTGGGTTTGCACTGTCTGACAGTGTGGGCTAATAGGACATATCTCTACACTGGAGAGTATTAATACAGACAACTTGTGGGTTTGCACTGTCTGACAGTGTGGGCTCATAAGACATATCCCTTCACTGGAGAGTATTACAGACAACTTGTGGGTTTGCACTGTCTGACAGTGTGGACTCATAGGACATATCGCTACACTGGTGAGTATTACAGACAACTTGCGGGTTTGTACTGTCTGACAGTGTGGGCTGATAGGAAATATCCCTACACTGGTGAGTATTAGACAACTTGTGGGTTTGTACTGTCTGACAATGTGGGCTCATAAGACATATCCCTACACTGGTGAGTATTACAGACAACTTGTGGGTTTGCACTGTCTGACAGTGTGGGCTCATAAGACATATCCCTTCACTGGAGAGTATTACAGACAACTTGTGGGTTTGCACTGTCTGACAGTGTGGGCTCATAGGACATATCTCTACACTGGAGAGTATTAATACAGACAACTTGTGGGTTTGCACTGTCTGACAGTGTGGGCTCATAAGACTTATCCCTTCACTGGAGAGTATTACAGACAACTTGTGGGTTTGCACTGTCTGACAGTGGTGGCTCATAGGACATATCCCTACACTGGAGAGTATTAATACAGACAACTTGTGGGTTTGCACTGTCTGACAGTGTGGGCTCATAGGACATATCGCTACACTGGTGAGTATTACAGACAACTTGTGGGTTTGTACTGTCTGACAGTGTGGGCTCATAGGACATATCCCTACACTGGTGAGTATTACAGACAACTTGTGGGTTTGCACTGTCTGACAGTGTGGGCTCATAGGACATATCTCTACACTGGAGAGTATTAATACAGACAACTTGTGGGTTTGCACTGTCTGACAGTGTGGGCTCATAAGACATATCCCTTCACTGGAGAGTATTACAGACAACTTGTGGGTTTGCACTGTCTGACAGTGTGGGCTCATAAGACATATCCCTTCACTGGAGAGTATTACAGACAACTTGTGGGTTTGCACTGTCTGACAGTGTGGGCTCATAAGACATATCCCTACACTGGAGAGTATTACAGACAACTTGTGGGTTTGCACTGTCTGACAGTGTGGGCTCATAGGACATATCCCTACACTGGATAGTATTACAGACAACTTATGGGTTTGCACTGTCTGACAGTGTGGGCTCATAAGAGAGTATTACAGACAACTTGTGGGTTTGCACTGCCTGACAGTGTGGGCTCATAGGACATATCCCTACACTGGAGAGTATTACAGACAACTTGTTGGTTTGTACTGTCTGACAGTGTGGGCTCATAGGACATATCCTTACACTGGTGAGTATTACAGACAACTTGTGGGTTTGCACTGTCTGACAGTGTGGGCTCATAAAAGAGTATTACAGACAACTTGTGGGTTTGTACTGTCTGACAGTGTGGGCTCATAGGACATATCGCTACACTGGTGAGTGTTACAGACAACTTGTGGGTTTGCACTGTCTTACAGTGGGGACTCATAGGACATATCCTTACACTGGAGAGTATTACAGACAACTTATGGGTTTGCACTGTCTGACAGTGTGGGCTCATAAGAGAGTATTACAGACAACTTGTGGGTTTGCACTGCCTGACAGTGTGGGCTCATAGGACATATCCCTACACTGGAGAGTATTACAGACAACTTGTTGGTTTGTACTGTCTGACAGTGTGGGCTCATAGGACATATCCTTACACTGGTGAGTATTACAGACAACTTGTGGGTTTGCACTGTCTGACAGTGTGGGCTCATAAGAGAGTATTACAGACAACTTGTGGGTTTGTACTGTCTGACAGTGTGGGCTCATAAGACATATCCCTACACTGGTGAGTATTACAGACAACTTGCGGGTTTGCACTGTCTGACAGTGTGGGCTCATAAGACATATCCCTTCACTGGAGAGTATTACAGACAACTTGTGGGTTTGCACTGTCTGACAGTGTGGGCTCATAGGACATATCTCTACACTGGAGAGTATTAATACAGACAACTTGTGGGTTTGCACTGTCTGACAGTGTGGGCTCATAAGACATATCCCTTCACTGGAGAGTATTACAGACAACTTGTGGGTTTGCACTGTCTGACAGTGTGGGCTCATAGGACATATCCCTACACTGGAGTGTATTAATACAGACAACTTGTGGGTTTGCACTGTCTGACAGTGTGGGCTCATAGGACATATCGCTACACTGGTGAGTATTACAGACAACTTGTGGGTTTGTACTGTCTGACAGTGTGGGCTCATAAGAGAGTATTACAGACAACTTGTGGGTTTGTACTGTCTGACAGTGTGGGCTCATAGGACATATCCCTACACTGGAGAGTATTACAGACAACTTGTGGGTTTGCACTGTCTGACAGTGTGGGCTCATAAGAGAGTATTAAAGACAACTTGTGGGTTTGCACTGCCTGACAGTGTGGGCTCATAGGACATATCCCTACACTGGAGAGTATTACAGACAACTTGTTGGTTTGTACTGTCTGACAGTGTGGGCTCATAGGACATATCCTTACACTGGTGAGTATTACAGACAACTTGTAGGTTTGCACTGTCTGACAGTGTGGGCTCATAGGACATATCCCTACACTGGAGAGTATTACAGACAACTTGTGGGTTTGCACTATCTGACAGTGTGGGCTCATAAGAGAGTATTACAGACAACTTGTGGGTTTGCACTGCCTGACAGTGTGGACTCATAGGACATATCCCTACACTGGAGAGTATTACAGACAACTTGTGGGTTTGTACTGTCTGACAGTGTGGGCTCATAGGACATATCCTTACACTGGTGAGTATTACAGACAACTTGTGGGTTTGCACTGTCTGAGAGTGTGGGCTCATAAGACAGTATTACAGACAACTTGTGGGTTTGTACTGTCTGACAGTGTGGGCTCATAGGACATATCGCTACACTGGTGAGTGTTACAGACAACTTGTGGGTTTGCACTGTCTTACAGTGGGGACTCATAGGACATATCCTTACACTGGAGAGTATTACAGACAACTTGTGGGTTTGTACTGTCTGACAGTGTGGGCTCATAAGACATATCCCTACACTGGTGAGTATTACAGACAACTTGTGGGTTTGCACTGTCTGACAGTGTGGGCTCATAAGACATATCCCTTCACTGGAGAGTATTACAGACAACTTGTGGGTTTGCACTGTCTGACAGTGTGGGCTCATAGGACATATCTCTACACTGGAGAGTATTAATACAGACAACTTGTGGGTTTGCACTGTCTGACAGTGTGGGCTCATAAGACTTATCCCTTCACTGGAGAGTATTACAGACAACTTGTGGGTTTGCACTGTCTGACAGTGGTGGCTCATAGGACATATCCCTACACTGGAGAGTATTAATACAGACAACTTGTGGGTTTGCACTGTCTGACAGTGTGGGCTCATAGGACATATCGCTACACTGGTGAGTATTACAGACAACTTGTGGGTTTGTACTGTCTGACAGTGTGGGCTCATAGGACATATCCCTACACTGGTGAGTATTACAGACAACTTGTGGGTTTGCACTGTCTGACAGTGTGGGCTCATAGGACATATCGCTACACTGGTGAGTATTACAGACAACTTGTGGGTTTGTACTGTCTGACAGTGTGGGCTCATAGGACATATCCCTACACTGGATAGTATTACAGACAACTTATGGGTTTGCACTGTCTGACAGTGTGGGCTCATAAGAGAGTATTACAGACAACTTGTGGGTTTGCACTGCCTGACAGTGTGGGCTCATAGGACATATCCCTACACTGGAGAGTATTACAGACAACTTGTTGGTTTGTACTGTCTGACAGTGTGGGCTCATAGGACATATCCTTACACTGGTGAGTATTACAGACAACTTGTGGGTTTGCACTGTCTGACAGTATGGGCTCATAAAAGAGTATTACAGACAACTTGTGGGTTTGTACTGTCTGACAGTGTGGGCTCATAGGACATATCGCTACACTGGTGAGTGTTACAGACAACTTGTGGGTTTGCACTGTCTTACAGTGGGGACTCATAGGACATATCCTTACACTGGAGAGTATTACAGACAACTTATGGGTTTGCACTGTCTGACAGTGTGGGCTCATAAGAGAGTATTACAGACAACTTGTGGGTTTGCACTGCCTGACAGTGTGGGCAAATAGGACATATCCCTACACTGGAGAGTATTACAGACAACTTGTGGGTTTGCACTGTCTGACAGTGTGGGCTCATAAGAGAGTATTACAGACAACTTGTGGGTTTGTACTGTCTGACAGTGTGGGCTCATAGGACATATCGCTACACTGGTGAGTGTTACAGACAACTTGTGGGTTTGCACTGTCTTACAGTGGGGACTCATAGGACATATCCTTACACTGGAGAGTATTACAGACAACTTGTGGGTTTGTACTGTCTGACAGTGTGGGCTCATAAGACATATCCCTACACTGGTGAGTATTACAGACAACTTGTGGGTTTGTACTGTCTGACAGTGTGGGCTCATAAGACATATCCCTTCACTGGAGAGTATTACAGACAACTTGTGGGTTTGCACTGTCTGACAGTGTGGGCTCATAGGACATATCTCTACACTGGAGAGTATTAATACAGACAACTTGTGGGTTTGCACTGTCTGACAGTGTGGACTCATAGGACATATCCCTACACTGGAGAGTATTACAGACAACTTGTGGGTTTGTACTGTCTGACAGTGTGGGCTCATAGGACATATCGCTACACTGGTGAGTGTTACAGACAACTTGTGGGTTTGTACTGTCTGACAGTGTGGGCTCATAGGACATATCGCGACACGGGTGAGTGTTACAGACAACTTGTGGGTTTGCACTGTCCGACAGTGTGGGCTCATAAGAGAGTATTACAGACAACTTGTGGGTTTGTACTGTCTGACAGTGTGGGCTCATAGGACATATCGCTACACTGGTGAGTGTTACAGACAACTTGTGGGTTTGCACTGTCTTACAGTGGGGACTCATAGGACATATCCTTACACTGGAGAGTATTACAGACAAACTGTGGGTTTGTACTGTCTGACAGTGTGGGCTCATAAGACATATCCCTACACTGGTGAGTATTACAGACAACTTGTGGGTTTGCACTGTCTGACAGTGTGGGCTCATAAGACATATCCCTTCACTGGAGAGTATTACAGACAACTTGTGGGTTTGCACTGTCTGACAGTGTGGGCTAATAGGACATATCTCTACACTGGAGAGTATTAATACAGACAACTTGTGGGTTTGCACTGTCTGACAGTGTGGGCTCATAAGACATATCCCTTCACTGGAGAGTATTACAGACAACTTGTGGGTTTGCACTGTCTGACAGTGTGGACTCATAGGACATATCGCTACACTGGTGAGTATTACAGACAACTTGCGGGTTTGTACTGTCTGACAGTGTGGGCTGATAGGAAATATCCCTACACTGGTGAGTATTAGACAACTTGTGGGTTTGTACTGTCTGACAGTGTGGGCTCATAAGACATATCCCTACACTGGTGAGTATTACAGACAACTTGTGGGTTTGCACTGTCTGACAGTGTGGGCTCATAAGACATATCCCTTCACTGGAGAGTATTACAGACAACTTGTGGGTTTGCACTGTCTGACAGTGTGGGCTCATAGGACATATCTCTACACTGGAGAGTATTAATACAGACAACTTGTGGGTTTGCACTGTCTGACAGTGTGGGCTCATAAGACTTATCCCTTCACTGGAGAGTATTACAGACAACTTGTGGGTTTGCACTGTCTGACAGTGGTGGCTCATAGGACATATCCCTACACTGGAGAGTATTAATACAGACAACTTGTGGGTTTGCACTGTCTGACAGTGTGGGCTCATAGGACATATCGCTACACTGGTGAGTATTACAGACAACTTGTGGGTTTGTACTGTCTGACAGTGTGGGCTCATAGGACATATCCCTACACTGGTGAGTATTACAGACAACTTGTGGGTTTGCACTGTCTGACAGTGTGGGCTCATAGGACATATCGCTACACTGGTGAGTATTACAGACAACTTGTGGGTTTGTACTGTCTGACAGTGTGGGCTCATAGGACATATCCCTACACTGGATAGTATTACAGACAACTTATGGGTTTGCACTGTCTGACAGTGTGGGCTCATAAGAGAGTATTACAGACAACTTGTGGGTTTGCACTGCCTGACAGTGTGGGCTCATAGGACATATCCCTACACTGGAGAGTATTACAGACAACTTGTTGGTTTGTACTGTCTGACAGTGTGGGCTCATAGGACATATCCTTACACTGGTGAGTATTACAGACAACTTGTGGGTTTGCACTGTCTGACAGTGTGGGCTCATAAAAGAGTATTACAGACAACTTGTGGGTTTGTACTGTCTGACAGTGTGGGCCCATAGGACATATCGCTACACTGGTGAGTGTTACAGACAACTTGTGGGTTTGCACTGTCTTACAGTGGGGACTCATAGGACATATCCTTACACTGGAGAGTATTACAGACAACTTATGGGTTTGCACTGTCTGACAGTGTGGGCTCATAAGAGAGTATTACAGACAACTTGTGGGTTTGCACTGCCTGACAGTGTGGGCTCATAGGACATATCCCTACACTGGAGAGTATTACAGACAACTTGTTGGTTTGTACTGTCTGACAGTGTGGGCTCATAGGACATATCCTTACACTGGTGAGTATTACAGACAACTTGTGGGTTTGCACTGTCTGACAGTGTGGGCTCATAAGAGAGTATTACAGACAACTTGTGGGTTTGTACTGTCTGACAGTGTGGGCTCATAAGACATATCCCTACACTGGTGAGTATTACAGACAACTTGCGGGTTTGCACTGTCTGACAGTGTGGGCTCATAAGACATATCCCTTCACTGGAGAGTATTACAGACAACTTGTGGGTTTGCACTGTCTGACAGTGTGGGCTCATAGGACATATCTCTACACTGGAGAGTATTAATACAGACAACTTGTGGGTTTGCACTGTCTGACAGTGTGGGCTCATAAGACATATCCCTTCACTGGAGAGTATTACAGACAACTTGTGGGTTTGCACTGTCTGACAGTGTGGGCTCATAGGACATATCCCTACACTGGAGTGTATTAATACAGACAACTTGTGGGTTTGCACTGTCTGACAGTGTGGGCTCATAGGACATATCGCTACACTGGTGAGTATTACAGACAACTTGTGGGTTTGTACTGTCTGACAGTGTGGGCTTATAGGACATATCCCTACACTGGTGAGTATTACAGACAACTTGTGGGTTTGCACTGTCTGACAGTGTGGGCTCATAGGACATATCGCTACACTGGTGAGTATTACAGACAACTTGTGGGTTTGTACTGTCTGACAGTGTGGGCTCATAGGACATATCCCTACACTGGATAGTATTACAGACAACTTATGGGTTTGCACTGTCTGATAGTGTGGGCTCATAAGAGAGTATTACAGACAACTTGTGGGTTTGCACTGCCTGACAGTGTGGGCTCATAGGACATATCCCTACACTGGAGAGTATTACAGACAACTTGTTGGTTTGTACTGTCTGACAGTGTGGGCTCATAGGACATATCCTTACACTGGTGAGTATTACAGACAACTTGTGGGTTTGCACTGTCTGACAGTGTGGGCTCATAAAAGAGTATTACAGACAACTTGTGGGTTTGTACTGTCTGACAGTGTGGGCTCATAGGACATATCGCTACACTGGTGAGTGTTACAGACAACTTGTGGGTTTGCACTGTCTTACAGTGGGGACTCATAGGACATATCCTTACACTGGAGAGTATTACAGACAACTTATGGGTTTGCACTGTCTGACAGTGTGGGCTCATAAGAGAGTATTACAGACAACTTGTGGGTTTGCACTGCCTGACAGTGTGGGCTCATAGGACATATCCCTACACTGGAGAGTATTACAGACAACTTGTTGGTTTGTACTGTCTGACAGTGTGGGCTCATAGGACATATCCTTACACTGGTGAGTATTACAGACAACTTGTGGGTTTGCACTGTCTGACAGTGTGGGCTCATAAGAGAGTATTACAGACAACTTGTGGGTTTGTACTGTCTGACAGTGTGGGCTCATAAGACATATCCCTACACTGGTGAGTATTACAGACAACTTGCGGGTTTGCACTGTCTGACAGTGTGGGCTCATAAGACATATCCCTTCACTGGAGAGTATTACAGACAACTTGTGGGTTTGCACTGTCTGACAGTGTGGGCTCATAGGACATATCCCTTCACTGGAGAGTATTACAGACAACTTGTGGGTTTGCACTGTCTGACAGTGTGGGCTCATAGGACATATCCCTACACTGGAGTGTATTAATACAGACAACTTGTGGGTTTGCACTGTCTGACAGTGTGGGCTCATAGGACATATCGCTACACTGGTGAGTATTACAGACAACTTGTGGGTTTGTACTGTCTGACAGTGTGGGCTCATAAGAGAGTATTACAGACAACTTGTGGGTTTGTACTGTCTGACAGTGTGGGCTCATAGGACATATCCCTACACTGGAGAGTATTACAGACAACTTGTGGGTTTGCACTGTCTGACAGTGTGGGCTCATAAGAGAGTATTAAAGACAACTTGTGGGTTTGCACTGCCTGACAGTGTGGGCTCATAGGACATATCCCTACACTGGAGAGTATTACAGACAACTTGTTGGTTTGTACTGTCTGACAGTGTGGGCTCATAGGACATATCCTTACACTGGTGAGTATTACAGACAACTTGTAGGTTTGCACTGTCTGACAGTGTGGGCTCATAGGACATATCCCTACACTGGAGAGTATTACAGACAACTTGTGGGTTTGCACTATCTGACAGTGTGGGCTCATAAGAGAGTATTACAGACAACTTGTGGGTTTGCACTGCCTGACAGTGTGGACTCATAGGACATATCCCGACACTGGAGAGTATTACAGACAACTTGTGGGTTTGTACTGTCTGACAGTGTGGGCTCATAGGACATATCCTTACACTGGTGAGTATTACAGACAACTTGTGGGTTTGCACTGTCTGAGAGTGTGGGCTCATAAGAGAGTATTACAGACAACTTGTGGGTTTGTACTGTCTGACAGTGTGGGCTCATAGGACATATCGCTACACTGGTGAGTATTACAGACAACTTGCGGGTTTGTACTGTCTGACAGTGTGGGCTGATAGGAAATATCCCTACACTGGTGAGTATTAGACAACTTGTGGGTTTGTACTGTCTGACAGTGTGGGCTCATAAGACATATCCCTACACTGGTGAGTATTACAGACAACTTGTGGGTTTGCACTGTCTGACAGTGTGGGCTCATAAGACATATCCCTTCACTGGAGAGTATTACAGACAACTTGTGGGTTTGCACTGTCTGACAGTGTGGGCTCATAGGACATATCTCTACACTGGAGAGTATTAATACAGACAACTTATGGGTTTGCACTGTCTGACAGTGTGGGCTCATAAGACTTATCCCTTCACTGGAGAGTATTACAGACAACTTGTGGGTTTGCACTGTCTGACAGTGGTGGCTCATAGGACATATCCCTACACTGGAGAGTATTAATACAGACAACTTGTGGGTTTGCACTGTCTGACAGTGTGGGCTCATAGGACATATCGCTACACTGGTGAGTATTACAGACAACTTGTGGGTTTGTACTGTCTGACAGTGTGGGCTCATAGGACATATCCCTACACTGGTGAGTATTACAGACAACTTGTGGGTTTGCACTGTCTGACAGTGTGGGCTCATAGGACATATCGCTACACTGGTGAGTATTACAGACAACTTGTGGGTTTGTACTGTCTGACAGTGTGGGCTCATAGGACATATCCCTACACTGGATAGTATTACAGACAACTTATGGGTTTGCACTGTCTGACAGTGTGGGCTCATAAGAGAGTATTACAGACAACTTGTGGGTTTGCACTGCCTGACAGTGTGGGCTCATAGGACATATCCCTACACTGGAGAGTATTACAGACAACTTGTTGGTTTGTACTGTCTGACAGTGTGGGCTCATAGGACATATCCTTACACTGGTGAGTATTACAGACAACTTGTGGGTTTGCACTGTCTGACAGTGTGGGCTCATAAAAGAGTATTACAGACAACTTGTGGGTTTGTACTGTCTGACAGTGTGGGCTCATAGGACATATCGCTACACTGGTGAGTGTTACAGACAACTTGTGGGTTTGCACTGTCTTACAGTGGGGACTCATAGGACATATCCTTACACTGGAGAGTATTACAGACAACTTATGGGTTTGCACTGTCTGACAGTGTGGGCTCATAAGAGAGTATTACAGACAACTTGTGGGTTTGCACTGCCTGACAGTGTGGGCTCATAGGACATATCCCTACACTGGAGAGTATTACAGACAACTTGTTGGTTTGTACTGTCTGACAGTGTGGGCTCATAGGACATATCCTTACACTGGTGAGTATTACAGACAACTTGTGGGTTTGCACTGTCTGACAGTGTGGGCTCATAAGAGAGTATTACAGACAACTTGTGGGTTTGTACTGTCTGACAGTGTGGGCTCATAAGACATATCCCTACACTGGTGAGTATTACAGACAACTTGCGGGTTTGCACTGTCTGACAGTGTGGGCTCATAAGACATATCCCTTCACTGGAGAGTATTACAGACAACTTGTGGGTTTGCACTGTCTGACAGTGTGGGCTCATAGGACATATCCCTTCACTGGAGAGTATTACAGACAACTTGTGGGTTTGCACTGTCTGACAGTGTGGGCTCATAGGACATATCCCTACACTGGAGTGTATTAATACAGACAACTTGTGGGTTTGCACTGTCTGACAGTGTGGGCTCATAGGACATATCGCTACACTGGTGAGTATTACAGACAACTTGTGGGTTTGTACTGTCTGACAGTGTGGGCTCATAGGACATATCCCTACACTGGAGAGTATTACAGACAACTTGTGGGTTTGCACTGTCTGACAGTGTGGGCTCATAAGAGAGTATTAAAGACAACTTGTGGGTTTGCACTGCCTGACAGTGTGGGCTCATAGGACATATCCCTACACTGGAGAGTATTACAGACAACTTGTTGGTTTGTACTGTCTGACAGTGTGGGCTCATAGGACATATCCTTACACTGGTGAGTATTACAGACAACTTGTAGGTTTGCACTGTCTGACAGTGTGGGCTCATAGGACATATCCCTACACTGGAGAGTATTACAGACAACTTGTGGGTTTGCACTATCTGACAGTGTGGGCTCATAAGAGAGTATTACAGACAACTTGTGGGTTTGCACTGCCTGACAGTGTGGACTCATAGGACATATCCCTACACTGGAGAGTATTACAGACAACTTGTGGGTTTGTACTGTCTGACAGTGTGGGCTCATAGGACATATCCTTACACTGGTGAGTATTACAGACAACTTGTGGGTTTGCACTGTCTGAGAGTGTGGGCTCATAAGAGAGTATTACAGACAACTTGTGGGTTTGTACTGTCTGACAGTGTGGGCTCATAGGACATATCGCTACACTGGTGAGTGTTACAGACAACTTGTGGGTTTGCACTGTCTTACAGTGGGGACTCATAGGACATATCCTTACACTGGAGAGTATTACAGACAACTTGTGGGTTTGTACTGTCTGACAGTGTGGGCTCATAAGACATATCCCTACACTGGTGAGTATTACAGACAACTTGTGGGTTTGCACTGTCTGACAGTGTGGGCTCATAAGACATATCCCTTCACTGGAGAGTATTACAGACAACTTGTGGGTTTGCACTGTCTGACAGTGTGGGCTCATAGGACATATCTCTACACTGGAGAGTATTAATACAGACAACTTGTGGGTTTGCACTGTCTGACAGTGTGGGCTCATAAGACTTATCCCTTCACTGGAGAGTATTACAGACAACTTGTGGGTTTGCACTGTCTGACAGTGGTGGCTCATAGGACTTATCCCTACACTGGAGAGTATTAATACAGACAACTTGTGGGTTTGCACTGTCTGACAGTGTGGGCTCATAGGACATATCGCTACACTGGTGAGTATTACAGACAACTTATGGGTTTGTACTGTCTGACAGTGTGGGCTCATAGGACATATCCCTACACTGGTGAGTATTACAGACAACTTGTGGGTTTGCACTGTCTGACAGTGTGGGCTCATAGGACATATCGCTACACTGGTGAGTATTACAGACAACTTGTGGGTTTGTACTGTCTGACAGTGTGGGCTCATAGGACATATCCCTACACTGGATAGTATTACAGACAACTTATGGGTTTGCACTGTCTGACAGTGTGGGCTCATAAGAGAGTATTACAGACAACTTGTGGGTTTGCACTGCCTGACAGTGTGGGCTCATAGGACATATCCCTACACTGGAGAGTATTACAGACAACTTGTTGGTTTGTACTGTCTGACAGTGTGGGCTCATAGGACATATCCTTACACTGGTGAGTATTACAGACAACTTGTGGGTTTGCACTGTCTGACAGTATGGGCTCATAAAAGAGTATTACAGACAACTTGTGGGTTTGTACTGTCTGACAGTGTGGGCTCATAGGACATATCGCTACACTGGTGAGTGTTACAGACAACTTGTGGGTTTGCACTGTCTTACAGTGGGGACTCATAGGACATATCCTTACACTGGAGAGTATTACAGACAACTTATGGGTTTGCACTGTCTGACAGTGTGGGCTCATAAGAGAGTATTACAGACAACTTGTGGGTTTGCACTGCCTGACAGTGTGGGCAAATAGGACATATCCCTACACTGGAGAGTATTACAGACAACTTGTGGGTTTGCACTGTCTGACAGTGTGGGCTCATAAGAGAGTATTACAGACAACTTGTGGGTTTGTACTGTCTGACAGTGTGGGCTCATAGGACATATCGCTACACTGGTGAGTGTTACAGACAACTTGTGGGTTTGCACTGTCTTACAGTGGGGACTCATAGGACATATCCTTACACTGGAGAGTATTACAGACAACTTGTGGGTTTGTACTGTCTGACAGTGTGGGCTCATAAGACATATCCCTACACTGGTGAGTATTACAGACAACTTGTGGGTTTGTACTGTCTGACAGTGTGGGCTCATAAGACATATCCCTTCACTGGAGAGTATTACAGACAACTTGTGGGTTTGCACTGTCTGACAGTGTGGGCTCATAGGACATATCTCTACACTGGAGAGTATTAATACAGACAACTTGTGGGTTTGCACTGTCTGACAGTGTGGACTCATAGGACATATCCCTACACTGGAGAGTATTACAGACAACTTGTGGGTTTGTACTGTCTGACAGTGTGGGCTCATAGGACATATCGCTACACTGGTGAGTGTTACAGACAACTTGTGGGTTTGTACTGTCTGACAGTGTGGGCTCATAGGACATATCGCGACACGGGTGAGTGTTACAGACAACTTGTGGGTTTGCACTGTCCGACAGTGTGGGCTCATAAGAGAGTATTACAGACAACTTGTGGGTTTGTACTGTCTGACAGTGTGGGCTCATAGGACATATCGCTACACTGGTGAGTGTTACAGACAACTTGTGGGTTTGCACTGTCTTACAGTGGGGACTCATAGGACATATCCTTACACTGGAGAGTATTACAGACAAACTGTGGGTTTGTACTGTCTGACAGTGTGGGCTCATAAGACATATCCCTACACTGGTGAGTATTACAGACAACTTGTGGGTTTGCACTGTCTGACAGTGTGGGCTCATAAGACATATCCCTTCACTGGAGAGTATTACAGACAACTTGTGGGTTTGCACTGTCTGACAGTGTGGGCTAATAGGACATATCTCTACACTGGAGAGTATTAATACAGACAACTTGTGGGTTTGCACTGTCTGACAGTGTGGGCTCATAAGACATATCCCTTCACTGGAGAGTATTACAGACAACTTGTGGGTTTGCACTGTCTGACAGTGTGGACTCATAGGACATATCGCTACACTGGTGAGTATTACAGACAACTTGCGGGTTTGTACTGTCTGACAGTGTGGGCTGATAGGAAATATCCCTACACTGGTGAGTATTAGACAACTTGTGGGTTTGTACTGTCTGACAATGTGGGCTCATAAGACATATCCCTACACTGGTGAGTATTACAGACAACTTGTGGGTTTGCACTGTCTGACAGTGTGGGCTCATAAGACATATCCCTTCACTGGAGAGTATTACAGACAACTTGTGGGTTTGCACTGTCTGACAGTGTGGGCTCATAGGACATATCTCTACACTGGAGAGTATTAATACAGACAACTTGTGGGTTTGCACTGTCTGACAGTGTGGGCTCATAAGACTTATCCCTTCACTGGAGAGTATTACAGACAACTTGTGGGTTTGCACTGTCTGACAGTGGTGGCTCATAGGACATATCCCTACACTGGAGAGTATTAATACAGACAACTTGTGGGTTTGCACTGTCTGACAGTGTGGGCTCATAGGACATATCGCTACACTGGTGAGTATTACAGACAACTTGTGGGTTTGTACTGTCTGACAGTGTGGGCTCATAGGACATATCCCTACACTGGTGAGTATTACAGACAACTTGTGGGTTTGCACTGTCTGACAGTGTGGGCTCATAGGACATATCGCTACACTGGTGAGTATTACAGACAACTTGTGGGTTTGTACTGTCTGACAGTGTGGGCTCATAGGACATATCCCTACACTGGATAGTATTACAGACAACTTATGGGTTTGCACTGTCTGACAGTGTGGGCTCATAAGAGAGTATTACAGACAACTTGTGGGTTTGCACTGCCTGACAGTGTGGGCTCATAGGACATATCCCTACACTGGAGAGTATTACAGACAACTTGTTGGTTTGTACTGTCTGACAGTGTGGGCTCATAGGACATATCCTTACACTGGTGAGTATTACAGACAACTTGTGGGTTTGCACTGTCTGACAGTGTGGGCTCATAAAAGAGTATTACAGACAACTTGTGGGTTTGTACTGTCTGACAGTGTGGGCTCATAGGACATATCGCTACACTGGTGAGTGTTACAGACAACTTGTGGGTTTGCACTGTCTTACAGTGGGGACTCATAGGACATATCCTTACACTGGAGAGTATTACAGACAACTTATGGGTTTGCACTGTCTGACAGTGTGGGCTCATAAGAGAGTATTACAGACAACTTGTGGGTTTGCACTGCCTGACAGTGTGGGCTCATAGGACATATCCCTACACTGGAGAGTATTACAGACAACTTGTTGGTTTGTACTGTCTGACAGTGTGGGCTCATAGGACATATCCTTACACTGGTGAGTATTACAGACAACTTGTGGGTTTGCACTGTCTGACAGTGTGGGCTCATAAGAGAGTATTACAGACAACTTGTGGGTTTGTACTGTCTGACAGTGTGGGCTCATAAGACATATCCCTACACTGGTGAGTATTACAGACAACTTGCGGGTTTGCACTGTCTGACAGTGTGGGCTCATAAGACATATCCCTTCACTGGAGAGTATTACAGACAACTTGTGGGTTTGCACTGTCTGACAGTGTGGGCTCATAGGACATATCTCTACACTGGAGAGTATTAATACAGACAACTTGTGGGTTTGCACTGTCTGACAGTGTGGGCTCATAAGACATATCCCTTCACTGGAGAGTATTACAGACAACTTGTGGGTTTGCACTGTCTGACAGTGTGGGCTCATAGGACATATCCCTACACTGGAGTGTATTAATACAGACAACTTGTGGGTTTGCACTGTCTGACAGTGTGGGCTCATAGGACATATCGCTACACTGGTGAGTATTACAGACAACTTGTGGGTTTGTACTGTCTGACAGTGTGGGCTCATAAGAGAGTATTACAGACAACTTGTGGGTTTGTACTGTCTGACAGTGTGGGCTCATAGGACATATCCCTACACTGGAGAGTATTACAGACAACTTGTGGGTTTGCACTGTCTGACAGTGTGGGCTCATAAGAGAGTATTAAAGACAACTTGTGGGTTTGCACTGCCTGACAGTGTGGGCTCATAGGACATATCCCTACACTGGAGAGTATTACAGACAACTTGTTGGTTTGTACTGTCTGACAGTGTGGGCTCATAGGACATATCCTTACACTGGTGAGTATTACAGACAACTTGTAGGTTTGCACTGTCTGACAGTGTGGGCTCATAGGACATATCCCTACACTGGAGAGTATTACAGACAACTTGTGGGTTTGCACTATCTGACAGTGTGGGCTCATAAGAGAGTATTACAGACAACTTGTGGGTTTGCACTGCCTGACAGTGTGGACTCATAGGACATATCCCTACACTGGAGAGTATTACAGACAACTTGTGGGTTTGTACTGTCTGACAGTGTGGGCTCATAGGACATATCCTTACACTGGTGAGTATTACAGACAACTTGTGGGTTTGCACTGTCTGAGAGTGTGGGCTCATAAGACAGTATTACAGACAACTTGTGGGTTTGTACTGTCTGACAGTGTGGGCTCATAGGACATATCGCTACACTGGTGAGTGTTACAGACAACTTGTGGGTTTGCACTGTCTTACAGTGGGGACTCATAGGACATATCCTTACACTGGAGAGTATTACAGACAACTTGTGGGTTTGTACTGTCTGACAGTGTGGGCTCATAAGACATATCCCTACACTGGTGAGTATTACAGACAACTTGTGGGTTTGCACTGTCTGACAGTGTGGGCTCATAAGACATATCCCTTCACTGGAGAGTATTACAGACAACTTGTGGGTTTGCACTGTCTGACAGTGTGGGCTCATAGGACATATCTCTACACTGGAGAGTATTAATACAGACAACTTGTGGGTTTGCACTGTCTGACAGTGTGGGCTCATAAGACTTATCCCTTCACTGGAGAGTATTACAGACAACTTGTGGGTTTGCACTGTCTGACAGTGGTGGCTCATAGGACATATCCCTACACTGGAGAGTATTAATACAGACAACTTGTGGGTTTGCACTGTCTGACAGTGTGGGCTCATAGGACATATCGCTACACTGGTGAGTATTACAGACAACTTGTGGGTTTGTACTGTCTGACAGTGTGGGCTCATAGGACATATCCCTACACTGGTGAGTATTACAGACAACTTGTGGGTTTGCACTGTCTGACAGTGTGGGCTCATAGGACATATCGCTACACTGGTGAGTATTACAGACAACTTGTGGGTTTGTACTGTCTGACAGTGTGGGCTCATAGGACATATCCCTACACTGGATAGTATTACAGACAACTTATGGGTTTGCACTGTCTGACAGTGTGGGCTCATAAGAGAGTATTACAGACAACTTGTGGGTTTGCACTGCCTGACAGTGTGGGCTCATAGGACATATCCCTACACTGGAGAGTATTACAGACAACTTGTTGGTTTGTACTGTCTGACAGTGTGGGCTCATAGGACATATCCTTACACTGGTGAGTATTACAGACAACTTGTGGGTTTGCACTGTCTGACAGTATGGGCTCATAAAAGAGTATTACAGACAACTTGTGGGTTTGTACTGTCTGACAGTGTGGGCTCATAGGACATATCGCTACACTGGTGAGTGTTACAGACAACTTGTGGGTTTGCACTGTCTTACAGTGGGGACTCATAGGACATATCCTTACACTGGAGAGTATTACAGACAACTTATGGGTTTGCACTGTCTGACAGTGTGGGCTCATAAGAGAGTATTACAGACAACTTGTGGGTTTGCACTGCCTGACAGTGTGGGCAAATAGGACATATCCCTACACTGGAGAGTATTACAGACAACTTGTGGGTTTGCACTGTCTGACAGTGTGGGCTCATAAGAGAGTATTACAGACAACTTGTGGGTTTGTACTGTCTGACAGTGTGGGCTCATAGGACATATCGCTACACTGGTGAGTGTTACAGACAACTTGTGGGTTTGCACTGTCTTACAGTGGGGACTCATAGGACATATCCTTACACTGGAGAGTATTACAGACAACTTGTGGGTTTGTACTGTCTGACAGTGTGGGCTCATAAGACATATCCCTACACTGGTGAGTATTACAGACAACTTGTGGGTTTGTACTGTCTGACAGTGTGGGCTCATAAGACATATCCCTTCACTGGAGAGTATTACAGACAACTTGTGGGTTTGCACTGTCTGACAGTGTGGGCTCATAGGACATATCTCTACACTGGAGAGTATTAATACAGACAACTTGTGGGTTTGCACTGTCTGACAGTGTGGACTCATAGGACATATCCCTACACTGGAGAGTATTACAGACAACTTGTGGGTTTGTACTGTCTGACAGTGTGGGCTCATAGGACATATCGCTACACTGGTGAGTGTTACAGACAACTTGTGGGTTTGTACTGTCTGACAGTGTGGGCTCATAGGACATATCGCGACACGGGTGAGTGTTACAGACAACTTGTGGGTTTGCACTGTCCGACAGTGTGGGCTCATAAGAGAGTATTACAGACAACTTGTGGGTTTGTACTGTCTGACAGTGTGGGCTCATAGGACATATCGCTACACTGGTGAGTGTTACAGACAACTTGTGGGTTTGCACTGTCTTACAGTGGGGACTCATAGGACATATCCTTACACTGGAGAGTATTACAGACAAACTGTGGGTTTGTACTGTCTGACAGTGTGGGCTCATAAGACATATCCCTACACTGGTGAGTATTACAGACAACTTGTGGGTTTGCACTGTCTGACAGTGTGGGCTCATAAGACATATCCCTTCACTGGAGAGTATTACAGACAACTTGTGGGTTTGCACTGTCTGACAGTGTGGGCTAATAGGACATATCTCTACACTGGAGAGTATTAATACAGACAACTTGTGGGTTTGCACTGTCTGACAGTGTGGGCTCATAAGACATATCCCTTCACTGGAGAGTATTACAGACAACTTGTGGGTTTGCACTGTCTGACAGTGTGGACTCATAGGACATATCGCTACACTGGTGAGTATTACAGACAACTTGCGGGTTTGTACTGTCTGACAGTGTGGGCTGATAGGAAATATCCCTACACTGGTGAGTATTAGACAACTTGTGGGTTTGTACTGTCTGACAGTGTGGGCTCATAAGACATATCCCTACACTGGTGAGTATTACAGACAACTTGTGGGTTTGCACTGTCTGACAGTGTGGGCTCATAAGACATATCCCTTCACTGGAGAGTATTACAGACAACTTGTGGGTTTGCACTGTCTGACAGTGTGGGCTCATAGGACATATCTCTACACTGGAGAGTATTAATACAGACAACTTGTGGGTTTGCACTGTCTGACAGTGTGGGCTCATAAGACTTATCCCTTCACTGGAGAGTATTACAGACAACTTGTGGGTTTGCACTGTCTGACAGTGGTGGCTCATAGGACATATCCCTACACTGGAGAGTATTAATACAGACAACTTGTGGGTTTGCACTGTCTGACAGTGTGGGCTCATAGGACATATCGCTACACTGGTGAGTATTACAGACAACTTGTGGGTTTGTACTGTCTGACAGTGTGGGCTCATAGGACATATCCCTACACTGGTGAGTATTACAGACAACTTGTGGGTTTGCACTGTCTGACAGTGTGGGCTCATAGGACATATCGCTACACTGGTGAGTATTACAGACAACTTGTGGGTTTGTACTGTCTGACAGTGTGGGCTCATAGGACATATCCCTACACTGGATAGTATTACAGACAACTTATGGGTTTGCACTGTCTGACAGTGTGGGCTCATAAGAGAGTATTACAGACAACTTGTGGGTTTGCACTGCCTGACAGTGTGGGCTCATAGGACATATCCCTACACTGGAGAGTATTACAGACAACTTGTTGGTTTGTACTGTCTGACAGTGTGGGCTCATAGGACATATCCTTACACTGGTGAGTATTACAGACAACTTGTGGGTTTGCACTGTCTGACAGTGTGGGCTCATAAAAGAGTATTACAGACAACTTGTGGGTTTGTACTGTCTGACAGTGTGGGCCCATAGGACATATCGCTACACTGGTGAGTGTTACAGACAACTTGTGGGTTTGCACTGTCTTACAGTGGGGACTCATAGGACATATCCTTACACTGGAGAGTATTACAGACAACTTATGGGTTTGCACTGTCTGACAGTGTGGGCTCATAAGAGAGTATTACAGACAACTTATGGGTTTGCACTGTCTGACAGTGTGGGCTCATAAGAGAGTATTACAGACAACTTGTGGGTTTGCACTGCCTGACAGTGTGGGCAAATAGGACATATCCCTACACTGGAGAGTATTACAGACAACTTGTGGGTTTGCACTGTCTGACAGTGTGGGCTCATAAGAGAGTATTACAGACAACTTGTGGGTTTGTACTGTCTGACAGTGTGGGCTCATAGGACATATCGCTACACTGGTGAGTGTTACAGACAACTTGTGGGTTTGCACTGTCTTACAGTGGGGACTCATAGGACATATCCTTACACTGGAGAGTATTACAGACAACTTGTGGGTTTGTACTGTCTGACAGTGTGGGCTCATAAGACATATCCCTACACTGGTGAGTATTACAGACAACTTGTGGGTTTGTACTGTCTGACAGTGTGGGCTCATAAGACATATCCCTTCACTGGAGAGTATTACAGACAACTTGTGGGTTTGCACTGTCTGACAGTGTGGGCTCATAGGACATATCTCTACACTGGAGAGTATTAATACAGACAACTTGTGGGTTTGCACTGTCTGACAGTGTGGACTCATAGGACATATCCCTACACTGGAGAGTATTACAGACAACTTGTGGGTTTGTACTGTCTGACAGTGTGGGCTCATAGGACATATCGCTACACTGGTGAGTGTTACAGACAACTTGTGGGTTTGTACTGTCTGACAGTGTGGGCTCATAGGACATATCGCGACACGGGTGAGTGTTACAGACAACTTGTGGGTTTGCACTGTCCGACAGTGTGGGCTCATAAGAGAGTATTACAGACAACTTGTGGGTTTGTACTGTCTGACAGTGTGGGCTCATAGGACATATCGCTACACTGGTGAGTGTTACAGACAACTTGTGGGTTTGCACTGTCTTACAGTGGGGACTCATAGGACATATCCTTACACTGGAGAGTATTACAGACAAACTGTGGGTTTGTACTGTCTGACAGTGTGGGCTCATAAGACATATCCCTACACTGGTGAGTATTACAGACAACTTGTGGGTTTGCACTGTCTGACAGTGTGGGCTCATAAGACATATCCCTTCACTGGAGAGTATTACAGACAACTTGTGGGTTTGCACTGTCTGACAGTGTGGGCTAATAGGACATATCTCTACACTGGAGAGTATTAATACAGACAACTTGTGGGTTTGCACTGTCTGACAGTGTGGGCTCATAAGACATATCCCTTCACTGGAGAGTATTACAGACAACTTGTGGGTTTGCACTGTCTGACAGTGTGGACTCATAGGACATATCGCTACACTGGTGAGTATTACAGACAACTTGCGGGTTTGTACTGTCTGACAGTGTGGGCTGATAGGAAATATCCCTACACTGGTGAGTATTAGACAACTTGTGGGTTTGTACTGTCTGACAGTGTGGGCTCATAAGACATATCCCTACACTGGTGAGTATTACAGACAACTTGTGGGTTTGCACTGTCTGACAGTGTGGGCTCATAAGACATATCCCTTCACTGGAGAGTATTACAGACAACTTGTGGGTTTGCACTGTCTGACAGTGTGGGCTCATAGGACATATCTCTACACTGGAGAGTATTAATACAGACAACTTGTGGGTTTGCACTGTCTGACAGTGTGGGCTCATAAGACTTATCCCTTCACTGGAGAGTATTACAGACAACTTGTGGGTTTGCACTGTCTGACAGTGGTGGCTCATAGGACATATCCCTACACTGGAGAGTATTAATACAGACAACTTGTGGGTTTGCACTGTCTGACAGTGTGGGCTCATAGGACATATCGCTACACTGGTGAGTATTACAGACAACTTGTGGGTTTGTACTGTCTGACAGTGTGGGCTCATAGGACATATCCCTACACTGGTGAGTATTACAGACAACTTGTGGGTTTGCACTGTCTGACAGTGTGGGCTCATAGGACATATCGCTACACTGGTGAGTATTACAGACAACTTGTGGGTTTGTACTGTCTGACAGTGTGGGCTCATAGGACATATCCCTACACTGGATAGTATTACAGACAACTTATGGGTTTGCACTGTCTGACAGTGTGGGCTCATAAGAGAGTATTACAGACAACTTGTGGGTTTGCACTGCCTGACAGTGTGGGCTCATAGGACATATCCCTACACTGGAGAGTATTACAGACAACTTGTTGGTTTGTACTGTCTGACAGTGTGGGCTCATAGGACATATCCTTACACTGGTGAGTATTACAGACAACTTGTGGGTTTGCACTGTCTGACAGTGTGGGCTCATAAAAGAGTATTACAGACAACTTGTGGGTTTGTACTGTCTGACAGTGTGGGCCCATAGGACATATCGCTACACTGGTGAGTGTTACAGACAACTTGTGGGTTTGCACTGTCTTACAGTGGGGACTCATAGGACATATCCTTACACTGGAGAGTATTACAGACAACTTATGGGTTTGCACTGTCTGACAGTGTGGGCTCATAAGAGAGTATTACAGACAACTTGTGGGTTTGCACTGCCTGACAGTGTGGGCTCATAGGACATATCCCTACACTGGAGAGTATTACAGACAACTTGTTGGTTTGTACTGTCTGACAGTGTGGGCTCATAGGACATATCCTTACACTGGTGAGTATTACAGACAACTTGTGGGTTTGCACTGTCTGACAGTGTGGGCTCATAAGAGAGTATTACAGACAACTTGTGGGTTTGTACTGTCTGACAGTGTGGGCTCATAAGACATATCCCTACACTGGTGAGTATTACAGACAACTTGCGGGTTTGCACTGTCTGACAGTGTGGGCTCATAAGACATATCCCTTCACTGGAGAGTATTACAGACAACTTGTGGGTTTGCACTGTCTGACAGTGTGGGCTCATAGGACATATCTCTACACTGGAGAGTATTAATACAGACAACTTGTGGGTTTGCACTGTCTGACAGTGTGGGCTCATAAGACATATCCCTTCACTGGAGAGTATTACAGACAACTTGTGGGTTTGCACTGTCTGACAGTGTGGGCTCATAGGACATATCCCTACACTGGAGTGTATTAATACAGACAACTTGTGGGTTTGCACTGTCTGACAGTGTGGGCTCATAGGACATATCGCTACACTGGTGAGTATTACAGACAACTTGTGGGTTTGTACTGTCTGACAGTGTGGGCTTATAGGACATATCCCTACACTGGTGAGTATTACAGACAACTTGTGGGTTTGCACTGTCTGACAGTGTGGGCTCATAGGACATATCGCTACACTGGTGAGTATTACAGACAACTTGTGGGTTTGTACTGTCTGACAGTGTGGGCTCATAGGACATATCCCTACACTGGATAGTATTACAGACAACTTATGGGTTTGCACTGTCTGACAGTGTGGGCTCATAAGAGAGTATTACAGACAACTTGTGGGTTTGCACTGCCTGACAGTGTGGGCTCATAGGACATATCCCTACACTGGAGAGTATTACAGACAACTTGTTGGTTTGTACTGTCTGACAGTGTGGGCTCATAGGACATATCCTTACACTGGTGAGTATTACAGACAACTTGTGGGTTTGCACTGTCTGACAGTGTGGGCTCATAAAAGAGTATTACAGACAACTTGTGGGTTTGTACTGTCTGACAGTGTGGGCTCATAGGACATATCGCTACACTGGTGAGTGTTACAGACAACTTGTGGGTTTGCACTGTCTTACAGTGGGGACTCATAGGACATATCCTTACACTGGAGAGTATTACAGACAACTTATGGGTTTGCACTGTCTGACAGTGTGGGCTCATAAGAGAGTATTACAGACAACTTGTGGGTTTGCACTGCCTGACAGTGTGGGCTCATAGGACATATCCCTACACTGGAGAGTATTACAGACAACTTGTTGGTTTGTACTGTCTGACAGTGTGGGCTCATAGGACATATCCTTACACTGGTGAGTATTACAGACAACTTGTGGGTTTGCACTGTCTGACAGTGTGGGCTCATAAGAGAGTATTACAGACAACTTGTGGGTTTGTACTGTCTGACAGTGTGGGCTCATAAGACATATCCCTACACTGGTGAGTATTACAGACAACTTGCGGGTTTGCACTGTCTGACAGTGTGGGCTCATAAGACATATCCCTTCACTGGAGAGTATTACAGACAACTTGTGGGTTTGCACTGTCTGACAGTGTGGGCTCATAGGACATATCCCTTCACTGGAGAGTATTACAGACAACTTGTGGGTTTGCACTGTCTGACAGTGTGGGCTCATAGGACATATCCCTACACTGGAGTGTATTAATACAGACAACTTGTGGGTTTGCACTGTCTGACAGTGTGGGCTCATAGGACATATCGCTACACTGGTGAGTATTACAGACAACTTGTGGGTTTGTACTGTCTGACAGTGTGGGCTCATAAGAGAGTATTACAGACAACTTGTGGGTTTGTACTGTCTGACAGTGTGGGCTCATAGGACATATCCCTACACTGGAGAGTATTACAGACAACTTGTGGGTTTGCACTGTCTGACAGTGTGGGCTCATAAGAGAGTATTAAAGACAACTTGTGGGTTTGCACTGCCTGACAGTGTGGGCTCATAGGACATATCCCTACACTGGAGAGTATTACAGACAACTTGTTGGTTTGTACTGTCTGACAGTGTGGGCTCATAGGACATATCCTTACACTGGTGAGTATTACAGACAACTTGTAGGTTTGCACTGTCTGACAGTGTGGGCTCATAGGACATATCCCTACACTGGAGAGTATTACAGACAACTTGTGGGTTTGCACTATCTGACAGTGTGGGCTCATAAGAGAGTATTACAGACAACTTGTGGGTTTGCACTGCCTGACAGTGTGGACTCATAGGACATATCCCGACACTGGAGAGTATTACAGACAACTTGTGGGTTTGTACTGTCTGACAGTGTGGGCTCATAGGACATATCCTTACACTGGTGAGTATTACAGACAACTTGTGGGTTTGCACTGTCTGAGAGTGTGGGCTCATAAGAGAGTATTACAGACAACTTGTGGGTTTGTACTGTCTGACAGTGTGGGCTCATAGGACATATCGCTACACTGGTGAGTGTTACAGACAACTTGTGGGTTTGCACTGTCTTACAGTGGGGACTCATAGGACATATCCTTACACTGGAGAGTATTACAGACAACTTGTGGGTTTGTACTGTCTGACAGTGTGGGCTCATAAGACATATCCCTACACTGGTGAGTATTACAGACAACTTGTGGGTTTGCACTGTCTGACAGTGTGGGCTCATAAGACATATCCCTTCACTGGAGAGTATTACAGACAACTTGTGGGTTTGCACTGTCTGACAGTGTGGGCTCATAGGACATATCTCTACACTGGAGAGTATTAATACAGACAACTTGTGGGTTTGCACTGTCTGACAGTGTGGGCTCATAAGACTTATCCCTTCACTGGAGAGTATTACAGACAACTTGTGGGTTTGCACTGTCTGACAGTGGTGGCTCATAGGACTTATCCCTACACTGGAGAGTATTAATACAGACAACTTGTGGGTTTGCACTGTCTGACAGTGTGGGCTCATAGGACATATCGCTACACTGGTGAGTATTACAGACAACTTATGGGTTTGTACTGTCTGACAGTGTGGGCTCATAGGACATATCCCTACACTGGTGAGTATTACAGACAACTTGTGGGTTTGCACTGTCTGACAGTGTGGGCTCATAGGACATATCGCTACACTGGTGAGTATTACAGACAACTTGTGGGTTTGTACTGTCTGACAGTGTGGGCTCATAGGACATATCCCTACACTGGATAGTATTACAGACAACTTATGGGTTTGCACTGTCTGACAGTGTGGGCTCATAAGAGAGTATTACAGACAACTTGTGGGTTTGCACTGCCTGACAGTGTGGGCTCATAGGACATATCCCTACACTGGAGAGTATTACAGACAACTTGTTGGTTTGTACTGTCTGACAGTGTGGGCTCATAGGACATATCCTTACACTGGTGAGTATTACAGACAACTTGTGGGTTTGCACTGTCTGACAGTATGGGCTCATAAAAGAGTATTACAGACAACTTGTGGGTTTGTACTGTCTGACAGTGTGGGCTCATAGGACATATCGCTACACTGGTGAGTGTTACAGACAACTTGTGGGTTTGCACTGTCTTACAGTGGGGACTCATAGGACATATCCTTACACTGGAGAGTATTACAGACAACTTATGGGTTTGCACTGTCTGACAGTGTGGGCTCATAAGAGAGTATTACAGACAACTTGTGGGTTTGCACTGCCTGACAGTGTGGGCAAATAGGACATATCCCTACACTGGAGAGTATTACAGACAACTTGTGGGTTTGCACTGTCTGACAGTGTGGGCTCATAAGAGAGTATTACAGACAACTTGTGGGTTTGTACTGTCTGACAGTGTGGGCTCATAGGACATATCGCTACACTGGTGAGTGTTACAGACAACTTGTGGGTTTGCACTGTCTTACAGTGGGGACTCATAGGACATATCCTTACACTGGAGAGTATTACAGACAACTTGTGGGTTTGTACTGTCTGACAGTGTGGGCTCATAAGACATATCCCTACACTGGTGAGTATTACAGACAACTTGTGGGTTTGTACTGTCTGACAGTGTGGGCTCATAAGACATATCCCTTCACTGGAGAGTATTACAGACAACTTGTGGGTTTGCACTGTCTGACAGTGTGGGCTCATAGGACATATCTCTACACTGGAGAGTATTAATACAGACAACTTGTGGGTTTGCACTGTCTGACAGTGTGGACTCATAGGACATATCCCTACACTGGAGAGTATTACAGACAACTTGTGGGTTTGTACTGTCTGACAGTGTGGGCTCATAGGACATATCGCTACACTGGTGAGTGTTACAGACAACTTGTGGGTTTGTACTGTCTGACAGTGTGGGCTCATAGGACATATCGCGACACGGGTGAGTGTTACAGACAACTTGTGGGTTTGCACTGTCCGACAGTGTGGGCTCATAAGAGAGTATTACAGACAACTTGTGGGTTTGTACTGTCTGACAGTGTGGGCTCATAGGACATATCGCTACACTGGTGAGTGTTACAGACAACTTGTGGGTTTGCACTGTCTTACAGTGGGGACTCATAGGACATATCCTTACACTGGAGAGTATTACAGACAAACTGTGGGTTTGTACTGTCTGACAGTGTGGGCTCATAAGACATATCCCTACACTGGTGAGTATTACAGACAACTTGTGGGTTTGCACTGTCTGACAGTGTGGTCTCATAAGACATATCCCTTCACTGGAGAGTATTACAGACAACTTGTGGGTTTGCACTGTCTGACAGTGTGGGCTAATAGGACATATCTCTACACTGGAGAGTATTAATACAGACAACTTGTGGGTTTGCACTGTCTGACAGTGTGGGCTCATAAGACATATCCCTTCACTGGAGAGTATTACAGACAACTTGTGGGTTTGCACTGTCTGACAGTGGTGGCTCATAGGACATATCCCTACACTGGAGAGTATTAATACAGACAACTTGTGGGTTTGCACTGTCTGACAGTGTGGGCTCATAGGACATATCGCTACACTGGTGAGTATTACAGACAACTTGTGGGTTTGTACTGTCTGACAGTGTGGGCTCATAGGACATATCCCTACACTGGTGAGTATTACAGACAACTTGTGGGTTTGCACTGTCTGACAGTGTGGGCTCATAGGACATATCGCTACACTGGTGAGTATTACAGACAACTTGTGGGTTTGTACTGTCTGACAGTGTGGGCTCATAGGACATATCCCTACACTGGATAGTATTACAGACAACTTATGGGTTTGCACTGTCTGACAGTGTGGGCTCATAAGAGAGTATTACAGACAACTTGTGGGTTTGCACTGCCTGACAGTGTGGGCTCATAGGACATATCCCTACACTGGAGAGTATTACAGACAACTTGTTGGTTTGTACTGTCTGACAGTGTGGGCTCATAGGACATATCCTTACACTGGTGAGTATTACAGACAACTTGTGGGTTTGCACTGTCTGACAGTGTGGGCTCATAAAAGAGTATTACAGACAACTTGTGGGTTTGTACTGTCTGACAGTGTGGGCTCATAGGACATATCGCTACACTGGTGAGTGTTACAGACAACTTGTGGGTTTGCACTGTCTTACAGTGGGGACTCATAGGACATATCCTTACACTGGAGAGTATTACAGACAACTTATGGGTTTGCACTGTCTGACAGTGTGGGCTCATAAGAGAGTATTACAGACAACTTGTGGGTTTGCACTGCCTGACAGTGTGGGCTCATAGGACATATCCCTACACTGGAGAGTATTACAGACAACTTGTTGGTTTGTACTGTCTGACAGTGTGGGCTCATAGGACATATCCCTACACTGGAGAGTATTAATACAGACAACTTGTGGGTTTGCACTGTCTGACAGTGTGGGCTCATAGGACATATCGCTACACTGGTGAGTATTACAGACAACTTGTGGGTTTGTACTGTCTGACAGTGTGGGCTCATAGGACATATCCCTACACTGGTGAGTATTACAGACAACTTGTGGGTTTGCACTGTCTGACAGTGTGGGCTCATAAAAGAGTATTACAGACAACTTGTGGGTTTGTACTGTCTGACAGTGTGGGCCCATAGGACATATCGCTACACTGGTGAGTGTTACAGACAACTTGTGGGTTTGCACTGTCTTACAGTGGGGACTCATAGGACATATCCTTACACTGGAGAGTATTACAGACAACTTATGGGTTTGCACTGTCTGACAGTGTGGGCTCATAAGAGAGTATTACAGACAACTTGTGGGTTTGCACTGCCTGACAGTGTGGGCTCATAGGACATATCCCTACACTGGAGAGTATTACAGACAACTTGTTGGTTTGTACTGTCTGACAGTGTGGGCTCATAGGACATATCCTTACACTGGTGAGTATTACAGACAACTTGTGGGTTTGCACTGTCTGACAGTGTGGGCTCATAAGAGAGTATTACAGACAACTTGTGGGTTTGTACTGTCTGACAGTGTGGGCTCATAAGACATATCCCTACACTGGTGAGTATTACAGACAACTTGCGGGTTTGCACTGTCTGACAGTGTGGGCTCATAAGACATATCCCTTCACTGGAGAGTATTACAGACAACTTGTGGGTTTGCACTGTCTGACAGTGTGGGCTCATAGGACATATCTCTACACTGGAGAGTATTAATACAGACAACTTGTGGGTTTGCACTGTCTGACAGTGTGGGCTCATAAGACATATCCCTTCACTGGAGAGTATTACAGACAACTTGTGGGTTTGCACTGTCTGACAGTGTGGGCTCATAGGACATATCCCTACACTGGAGTGTATTAATACAGACAACTTGTGGGTTTGCACTGTCTGACAGTGTGGGCTCATAGGACATATCGCTACACTGGTGAGTATTACAGACAACTTGTGGGTTTGTACTGTCTGACAGTGTGGGCTTATAGGACATATCCCTACACTGGTGAGTATTACAGACAACTTGTGGGTTTGCACTGTCTGACAGTGTGGGCTCATAGGACATATCGCTACACTGGTGAGTATTACAGACAACTTGTGGGTTTGTACTGTCTGACAGTGTGGGCTCATAGGACATATCCCTACACTGGATAGTATTACAGACAACTTATGGGTTTGCACTGTCTGACAGTGTGGGCTCATAAGAGAGTATTACAGACAACTTGTGGGTTTGCACTGCCTGACAGTGTGGGCTCATAGGACATATCCCTACACTGGAGAGTATTACAGACAACTTGTTGGTTTGTACTGTCTGACAGTGTGGGCTCATAGGACATATCCTTACACTGGTGAGTATTACAGACAACTTGTGGGTTTGCACTGTCTGACAGTGTGGGCTCATAAAAGAGTATTACAGACAACTTGTGGGTTTGTACTGTCTGACAGTGTGGGCTCATAGGACATATCGCTACACTGGTGAGTGTTACAGACAACTTGTGGGTTTGCACTGTCTTACAGTGGGGACTCATAGGACATATCCTTACACTGGAGAGTATTACAGACAACTTATGGGTTTGCACTGTCTGACAGTGTGGGCTCATAAGAGAGTATTACAGACAACTTGTGGGTTTGCACTGCCTGACAGTGTGGGCTCATAGGACATATCCCTACACTGGAGAGTATTACAGACAACTTGTTGGTTTGTACTGTCTGACAGTGTGGGCTCATAGGACATATCCTTACACTGGTGAGTATTACAGACAACTTGTGGGTTTGCACTGTCTGACAGTGTGGGCTCATAAGAGAGTATTACAGACAACTTGTGGGTTTGTACTGTCTGACAGTGTGGGCTCATAAGACATATCCCTACACTGGTGAGTATTACAGACAACTTGCGGGTTTGCACTGTCTGACAGTGTGGGCTCATAAGACATATCCCTTCACTGGAGAGTATTACAGACAACTTGTGGGTTTGCACTGTCTGACAGTGTGGGCTCATAGGACATATCCCTTCACTGGAGAGTATTACAGACAACTTGTGGGTTTGCACTGTCTGACAGTGTGGGCTCATAGGACATATCCCTACACTGGAGTGTATTAATACAGACAACTTGTGGGTTTGCACTGTCTGACAGTGTGGGCTCATAGGACATATCGCTACACTGGTGAGTATTACAGACAACTTGTGGGTTTGTACTGTCTGACAGTGTGGGCTCATAAGAGAGTATTACAGACAACTTGTGGGTTTGTACTGTCTGACAGTGTGGGCTCATAGGACATATCCCTACACTGGAGAGTATTACAGACAACTTGTGGGTTTGCACTGTCTGACAGGGTGGGCTCATAAGAGAGTATTAAAGACAACTTGTGGGTTTGCACTGCCTGACAGTGTGGGCTCATAGGACATATCCCTACACTGGAGAGTATTACAGACAACTTGTTGGTTTGTACTGTCTGACAGTGTGGGCTCATAGGACATATCCTTACACTGGTGAGTATTACAGACAACTTGTAGGTTTGCACTGTCTGACAGTGTGGGCTCATAGGACATATCCCTACACTGGAGAGTATTACAGACAACTTGTGGGTTTGCACTATCTGACAGTGTGGGCTCATAAGAGAGTATTACAGACAACTTGTGGGTTTGCACTGCCTGACAGTGTGGACTCATAGGACATATCCCGACACTGGAGAGTATTACAGACAACTTGTGGGTTTGTACTGTCTGACAGTGTGGGCTCATAGGACATATCCTTACACTGGTGAGTATTACAGACAACTTGTGGGTTTGCACTGTCTGAGAGTGTGGGCTCATAAGAGAGTATTACAGACAACTTGTGGGTTTGTACTGTCTGACAGTGTGGGCTCATAGGACATATCGCTACACTGGTGAGTGTTACAGACAACTTGTGGGTTTGCACTGTCTTACAGTGGGGACTCATAGGACATATCCTTACACTGGAGAGTATTACAGACAACTTGTGGGTTTGTACTGTCTGACAGTGTGGGCTCATAAGACATATCCCTACACTGGTGAGTATTACAGACAACTTGTGGGTTTGCACTGTCTGACAGTGTGGGCTCATAAGACATATCCCTTCACTGGAGAGTATTACAGACAACTTGTGGGTTTGCACTGTCTGACAGTGTGGGCTCATAGGACATATCTCTACACTGGAGAGTATTAATACAGACAACTTGTGGGTTTGCACTGTCTGACAGTGTGGGCTCATAAGACTTATCCCTTCACTGGAGAGTATTACAGACAACTTGTGGGTTTGCACTGTCTGACAGTGGTGGCTCATAGGACTTATCCCTACACTGGAGAGTATTAATACAGACAACTTGTGGGTTTGCACTGTCTGACAGTGTGGGCTCATAGGACATATCGCTACACTGGTGAGTATTACAGACAACTTATGGGTTTGTACTGTCTGACAGTGTGGGCTCATAGGACATATCCCTACACTGGTGAGTATTACAGACAACTTGTGGGTTTGCACTGTCTGACAGTGTGGGCTCATAGGACATATCGCTACACTGGTGAGTATTACAGACAACTTGTGGGTTTGTACTGTCTGACAGTGTGGGCTCATAGGACATATCCCTACACTGGATAGTATTACAGACAACTTATGGGTTTGCACTGTCTGACAGTGTGGGCTCATAAGAGAGTATTACAGACAACTTGTGGGTTTGCACTGCCTGACAGTGTGGGCTCATAGGACATATCCCTACACTGGAGAGTATTACAGACAACTTGTTGGTTTGTACTGTCTGACAGTGTGGGCTCATAGGACATATCCTTACACTGGTGAGTATTACAGACAACTTGTGGGTTTGCACTGTCTGACAGTATGGGCTCATAAAAGAGTATTACAGACAACTTGTGGGTTTGTACTGTCTGACAGTGTGGGCTCATAGGACATATCGCTACACTGGTGAGTGTTACAGACAACTTGTGGGTTTGCACTGTCTTACAGTGGGGACTCATAGGACATATCCTTACACTGGAGAGTATTACAGACAACTTATGGGTTTGCACTGTCTGACAGTGTGGGCTCATAAGAGAGTATTACAGACAACTTGTGGGTTTGCACTGCCTGACAGTGTGGGCAAATAGGACATATCCCTACACTGGAGAGTATTACAGACAACTTGTGGGTTTGCACTGTCTGACAGTGTGGGCTCATAAGAGAGTATTACAGACAACTTGTGGGTTTGTACTGTCTGACAGTGTGGGCTCATAGGACATATCGCTACACTGGTGAGTGTTACAGACAACTTGTGGGTTTGCACTGTCTTACAGTGGGGACTCATAGGACATATCCTTACACTGGAGAGTATTACAGACAACTTGTGGGTTTGTACTGTCTGACAGTGTGGGCTCATAAGACATATCCCTACACTGGTGAGTATTACAGACAACTTGTGGGTTTGTACTGTCTGACAGTGTGGGCTCATAAGACACATCCCTTCACTGGAGAGTATTACAGACAACTTGTGGGTTTGCACTGTCTGACAGTGTGGGCTAATAGGACATATCTCTACACTGGAGAGTATTAATACAGACAACTTGTGGGTTTGCACTGTCTGACAGTGTGGGCTCATAAGACATATCCCTTCACTGGAGAGTATTACAGACAACTTGTGGGTTTGCACTGTCTGACAGTGGTGGCTCATAGGACATATCCCTACACTGGAGAGTATTAATACAGACAACTTGTGGGTTTGCACTGTCTGACAGTGTGGGCTCATAGGACATATCGCTACACTGGTGAGTATTACAGACAACTTGTGGGTTTGTACTGTCTGACAGTGTGGGCTCATAGGACATATCCCTACACTGGTGAGTATTACAGACAACTTGTGGGTTTGCACTGTCTGACAGTGTGGGCTCATAGGACATATCGCTACACTGGTGAGTATTACAGACAACTTGTGGGTTTGTACTGTCTGACAGTGTGGGCTCATAGGACATATCCCTACACTGGATAGTATTACAGACAACTTATGGGTTTGCACTGTCTGACAGTGTGGGCTCATAAGAGAGTATTACAGACAACTTGTGGGTTTGCACTGCCTGACAGTGTGGGCTCATAGGACATATCCCTACACTGGAGAGTATTACAGACAACTTGTTGGTTTGTACTGTCTGACAGTGTGGGCTCATAGGACATATCCTTACACTGGTGAGTATTACAGACAACTTGTGGGTTTGCACTGTCTGACAGTGTGGGCTCATAAAAGAGTATTACAGACAACTTGTGGGTTTGTACTGTCTGACAGTGTGGGCTCATAGGACATATCGCTACACTGGTGAGTGTTACAGACAACTTGTGGGTTTGCACTGTCTTACAGTGGGGACTCATAGGACATATCCTTACACTGGAGAGTATTACAGACAACTTATGGGTTTGCACTGTCTGACAGTGTGGGCTCATAAGAGAGTATTACAGACAACTTGTGGGTTTGCACTGCCTGACAGTGTGGGCTCATAGGACATATCCCTACACTGGAGAGTATTACAGACAACTTGTTGGTTTGTACTGTCTGACAGTGTGGGCTCATAGGACATATCCCTACACTGGAGAGTATTAATACAGACAACTTGTGGGTTTGCACTGTCTGACAGTGTGGGCTCATAGGACATATCGCTACACTGGTGAGTATTACAGACAACTTGTGGGTTTGTACTGTCTGACAGTGTGGGCTCATAGGACATATCCCTACACTGGTGAGTATTACAGACAACTTGTGGGTTTGCACTGTCTGACAGTGTGGGCTCATAAAAGAGTATTACAGACAACTTGTGGGTTTGTACTGTCTGACAGTGTGGGCCCATAGGACATATCGCTACACTGGTGAGTGTTACAGACAACTTGTGGGTTTGCACTGTCTTACAGTGGGGACTCATAGGACATATCCTTACACTGGAGAGTATTACAGACAACTTATGGGTTTGCACTGTCTGACAGTGTGGGCTCATAAGAGAGTATTACAGACAACTTGTGGGTTTGCACTGCCTGACAGTGTGGGCTCATAGGACATATCCCTACACTGGAGAGTATTACAGACAACTTGTTGGTTTGTACTGTCTGACAGTGTGGGCTCATAGGACATATCCTTACACTGGTGAGTATTACAGACAACTTGTGGGTTTGCACTGTCTGACAGTGTGGGCTCATAAGAGAGTATTACAGACAACTTGTGGGTTTGTACTGTCTGACAGTGTGGGCTCATAAGACATATCCCTACACTGGTGAGTATTACAGACAACTTGCGGGTTTGCACTGTCTGACAGTGTGGGCTCATAAGACATATCCCTTCACTGGAGAGTATTACAGACAACTTGTGGGTTTGCACTGTCTGACAGTGTGGGCTCATAGGACATATCTCTACACTGGAGAGTATTAATACAGACAACTTGTGGGTTTGCACTGTCTGACAGTGTGGGCTCATAAGACATATCCCTTCACTGGAGAGTATTACAGACAACTTGTGGGTTTGCACTGTCTGACAGTGTGGGCTCATAGGACATATCCCTACACTGGAGTGTATTAATACAGACAACTTGTGGGTTTGCACTGTCTGACAGTGTGGGCTCATAGGACATATCGCTACACTGGTGAGTATTACAGACAACTTGTGGGTTTGTACTGTCTGACAGTGTGGGCTTATAGGACATATCCCTACACTGGTGAGTATTACAGACAACTTGTGGGTTTGCACTGTCTGACAGTGTGGGCTCATAGGACATATCGCTACACTGGTGAGTATTACAGACAACTTGTGGGTTTGTACTGTCTGACAGTGTGGGCTCATAGGACATATCCCTACACTGGATAGTATTACAGACAACTTATGGGTTTGCACTGTCTGACAGTGTGGGCTCATAAGAGAGTATTACAGACAACTTGTGGGTTTGCACTGCCTGACAGTGTGGGCTCATAGGACATATCCCTACACTGGAGAGTATTACAGACAACTTGTTGGTTTGTACTGTCTGACAGTGTGGGCTCATAGGACATATCCTTACACTGGTGAGTATTACAGACAACTTGTGGGTTTGCACTGTCTGACAGTGTGGGCTCATAAAAGAGTATTACAGACAACTTGTGGGTTTGTACTGTCTGACAGTGTGGGCTCATAGGACATATCGCTACACTGGTGAGTGTTACAGACAACTTGTGGGTTTGCACTGTCTTACAGTGGGGACTCATAGGACATATCCTTACACTGGAGAGTATTACAGACAACTTATGGGTTTGCACTGTCTGACAGTGTGGGCTCATAAGAGAGTATTACAGACAACTTGTGGGTTTGCACTGCCTGACAGTGTGGGCTCATAGGACATATCCCTACACTGGAGAGTATTACAGACAACTTGTTGGTTTGTACTGTCTGACAGTGTGGGCTCATAGGACATATCCTTACACTGGTGAGTATTACAGACAACTTGTGGGTTTGCACTGTCTGACAGTGTGGGCTCATAAGAGAGTATTACAGACAACTTGTGGGTTTGTACTGTCTGACAGTGTGGGCTCATAAGACATATCCCTACACTGGTGAGTATTACAGACAACTTGCGGGTTTGCACTGTCTGACAGTGTGGGCTCATAAGACATATCCCTTCACTGGAGAGTATTACAGACAACTTGTGGGTTTGCACTGTCTGACAGTGTGGGCTCATAGGACATATCCCTTCACTGGAGAGTATTACAGACAACTTGTGGGTTTGCACTGTCTGACAGTGTGGGCTCATAGGACATATCCCTACACTGGAGTGTATTAATACAGACAACTTGTGGGTTTGCACTGTCTGACAGTGTGGGCTCATAGGACATATCGCTACACTGGTGAGTATTACAGACAACTTGTGGGTTTGTACTGTCTGACAGTGTGGGCTCATAAGAGAGTATTACAGACAACTTGTGGGTTTGTACTGTCTGACAGTGTGGGCTCATAGGACATATCCCTACACTGGAGAGTATTACAGACAACTTGTGGGTTTGCACTGTCTGACAGGGTGGGCTCATAAGAGAGTATTAAAGACAACTTGTGGGTTTGCACTGCCTGACAGTGTGGGCTCATAGGACATATCCCTACACTGGAGAGTATTACAGACAACTTGTTGGTTTGTACTGTCTGACAGTGTGGGCTCATAGGACATATCCTTACACTGGTGAGTATTACAGACAACTTGTAGGTTTGCACTGTCTGACAGTGTGGGCTCATAGGACATATCCCTACACTGGAGAGTATTACAGACAACTTGTGGGTTTGCACTATCTGACAGTGTGGGCTCATAAGAGAGTATTACAGACAACTTGTGGGTTTGCACTGCCTGACAGTGTGGACTCATAGGACATATCCCGACACTGGAGAGTATTACAGACAACTTGTGGGTTTGTACTGTCTGACAGTGTGGGCTCATAGGACATATCCTTACACTGGTGAGTATTACAGACAACTTGTGGGTTTGCACTGTCTGAGAGTGTGGGCTCATAAGAGAGTATTACAGACAACTTGTGGGTTTGTACTGTCTGACAGTGTGGGCTCATAGGACATATCGCTACACTGGTGAGTGTTACAGACAACTTGTGGGTTTGCACTGTCTTACAGTGGGGACTCATAGGACATATCCTTACACTGGAGAGTATTACAGACAACTTGTGGGTTTGTACTGTCTGACAGTGTGGGCTCATAAGACATATCCCTACACTGGTGAGTATTACAGACAACTTGTGGGTTTGCACTGTCTGACAGTGTGGGCTCATAAGACATATCCCTTCACTGGAGAGTATTACAGACAACTTGTGGGTTTGCACTGTCTGACAGTGTGGGCTCATAGGACATATCTCTACACTGGAGAGTATTAATACAGACAACTTGTGGGTTTGCACTGTCTGACAGTGTGGGCTCATAAGACTTATCCCTTCACTGGAGAGTATTACAGACAACTTGTGGGTTTGCACTGTCTGACAGTGGTGGCTCATAGGACTTATCCCTACACTGGAGAGTATTAATACAGACAACTTGTGGGTTTGCACTGTCTGACAGTGTGGGCTCATAGGACATATCGCTACACTGGTGAGTATTACAGACAACTTATGGGTTTGTACTGTCTGACAGTGTGGGCTCATAGGACATATCCCTACACTGGTGAGTATTACAGACAACTTGTGGGTTTGCACTGTCTGACAGTGTGGGCTCATAGGACATATCGCTACACTGGTGAGTATTACAGACAACTTGTGGGTTTGTACTGTCTGACAGTGTGGGCTCATAGGACATATCCCTACACTGGATAGTATTACAGACAACTTATGGGTTTGCACTGTCTGACAGTGTGGGCTCATAAGAGAGTATTACAGACAACTTGTGGGTTTGCACTGCCTGACAGTGTGGGCTCATAGGACATATCCCTACACTGGAGAGTATTACAGACAACTTGTTGGTTTGTACTGTCTGACAGTGTGGGCTCATAGGACATATCCTTACACTGGTGAGTATTACAGACAACTTGTGGGTTTGCACTGTCTGACAGTATGGGCTCATAAAAGAGTATTACAGACAACTTGTGGGTTTGTACTGTCTGACAGTGTGGGCTCATAGGACATATCGCTACACTGGTGAGTGTTACAGACAACTTGTGGGTTTGCACTGTCTTACAGTGGGGACTCATAGGACATATCCTTACACTGGAGAGTATTACAGACAACTTATGGGTTTGCACTGTCTGACAGTGTGGGCTCATAAGAGAGTATTACAGACAACTTGTGGGTTTGCACTGCCTGACAGTGTGGGCAAATAGGACATATCCCTACACTGGAGAGTATTACAGACAACTTGTGGGTTTGCACTGTCTGACAGTGTGGGCTCATAAGAGAGTATTACAGACAACTTGTGGGTTTGTACTGTCTGACAGTGTGGGCTCATAGGACATATCGCTACACTGGTGAGTGTTACAGACAACTTGTGGGTTTGCACTGTCTTACAGTGGGGACTCATAGGACATATCCTTACACTGGAGAGTATTACAGACAACTTGTGGGTTTGTACTGTCTGACAGTGTGGGCTCATAAGACATATCCCTACACTGGTGAGTATTACAGACAACTTGTGGGTTTGTACTGTCTGACAGTGTGGGCTCATAAGACACATCCCTTCACTGGAGAGTATTACAGACAACTTGTGGGTTTGCACTGTCTGACAGTGTGGGCTCATAGGACATATCTCTACACTGGAGAGTATTAATACAGACAACTTGTGGGTTTGCACTGTCTGACAGTGTGGACTCATAGGACATATCCCTACACTGGAGAGTATTACAGACAACTTGTGGGTTTGTACTGTCTGACAGTGTGGGCTCATAGGACATATCGCTACACTGGTGAGTGTTACAGACAACTTGTGGGTTTGTACTGTCTGACAGTGTGGGCTCATAGGACATATCGCGACACGGGTGAGTGTTACAGACAACTTGTGGGTTTGCACTGTCCGACAGTGTGGGCTCATAAGAGAGTATTACAGACAACTTGTGGGTTTGTACTGTCTGACAGTGTGGGCTCATAGGACATATCGCTACACTGGTGAGTGTTACAGACAACTTGTGGGTTTGCACTGTCTTACAGTGGGGACTCATAGGACATATCCTTACACTGGAGAGTATTACAGACAAACTGTGGGTTTGTACTGTCTGACAGTGTGGGCTCATAAGACATATCCCTACACTGGTGAGTATTACAGACAACTTGTGGGTTTGCACTGTCTGACAGTGTGGTCTCATAAGACATATCCCTTCACTGGAGAGTATTACAGACAACTTGTGGGTTTGCACTGTCTGACAGTGTGGGCTAATAGGACATATCTCTACACTGGAGAGTATTAATACAGACAACTTGTGGGTTTGCACTGTCTGACAGTGTGGGCTCATAAGACATATCCCTTCACTGGAGAGTATTACAGACAACTTGTGGGTTTGCACTGTCTGACAGTGTGGACTCATAGGACATATCGCTACACTGGTGAGTATTACAGACAACTTGCGGGTTTGTACTGTCTGACAGTGTGGGCTGATAGGAAATATCCCTACACTGGTGAGTATTAGACAACTTGTGGGTTTGTACTGTCTGACAATGTGGGCTCATAAGACATATCCCTACACTGGTGAGTATTACAGACAACTTGTGGGTTTGCACTGTCTGACAGTGTGGGCTCATAAGACATATCCCTTCACTGGAGAGTATTACAGACAACTTGTGGGTTTGCACTGTCTGACAGTGTGGGCTCATAGGACATATCTCTACACTGGAGAGTATTAATACAGACAACTTGTGGGTTTGCACTGTCTGACAGTGTGGGCTCATAAGACTTATCCCTTCACTGGAGAGTATTACAGACAACTTGTGGGTTTGCACTGTCTGACAGTGGTGGCTCATAGGACATATCCCTACACTGGAGAGTATTAATACAGACAACTTGTGGGTTTGCACTGTCTGACAGTGTGGGCTCATAGGACATATCGCTACACTGGTGAGTATTACAGACAACTTGTGGGTTTGTACTGTCTGACAGTGTGGGCTCATAGGACATATCCCTACACTGGTGAGTATTACAGACAACTTGTGGGTTTGCACTGTCTGACAGTGTGGGCTCATAGGACATATCGCTACACTGGTGAGTATTACAGACAACTTGTGGGTTTGTACTGTCTGACAGTGTGGGCTCATAGGACATATCCCTACACTGGATAGTATTACAGACAACTTATGGGTTTGCACTGTCTGACAGTGTGGGCTCATAAGAGAGTATTACAGACAACTTGTGGGTTTGCACTGCCTGACAGTGTGGGCTCATAGGACATATCCCTACACTGGAGAGTATTACAGACAACTTGTTGGTTTGTACTGTCTGACAGTGTGGGCTCATAGGACATATCCTTACACTGGTGAGTATTACAGACAACTTGTGGGTTTGCACTGTCTGACAGTGTGGGCTCATAAAAGAGTATTACAGACAACTTGTGGGTTTGTACTGTCTGACAGTGTGGGCTCATAGGACATATCGCTACACTGGTGAGTGTTACAGACAACTTGTGGGTTTGCACTGTCTTACAGTGGGGACTCATAGGACATATCCTTACACTGGAGAGTATTACAGACAACTTATGGGTTTGCACTGTCTGACAGTGTGGGCTCATAAGAGAGTATTACAGACAACTTGTGGGTTTGCACTGCCTGACAGTGTGGGCTCATAGGACATATCCCTACACTGGAGAGTATTACAGACAACTTGTTGGTTTGTACTGTCTGACAGTGTGGGCTCATAGGACATATCCTTACACTGGTGAGTATTACAGACAACTTGTGGGTTTGCACTGTCTGACAGTGTGGGCTCATAAGAGAGTATTACAGACAACTTGTGGGTTTGTACTGTCTGACAGTGTGGGCTCATAAGACATATCCCTACACTGGTGAGTATTACAGACAACTTGCGGGTTTGCACTGTCTGACAGTGTGGGCTCATAAGACATATCCCTTCACTGGAGAGTATTACAGACAACTTGTGGGTTTGCACTGTCTGACAGTGTGGGCTCATAGGACATATCCTTACACTGGTGAGTATTACAGACAACTTGTGGGTTTGCACTGTCTGACAGTGTGGGCTCATAGGACATATCCCTACACTGGAGTGTATTAATACAGACAACTTGTGGGTTTGCACTGTCTGACAGTGTGGGCTCATAGGACATATCGCTACACTGGTGAGTATTACAGACAACTTGTGGGTTTGTACTGTCTGACAGTGTGGGCTCATAAGAGAGTATTACAGACAACTTGTGGGTTTGTACTGTCTGACAGTGTGGGCTCATAGGACATATCCCTACACTGGAGAGTATTACAGACAACTTGTGGGTTTGCACTGTCTGACAGTGTGGGCTCATAAGAGAGTATTAAAGACAACTTGTGGGTTTGCACTGCCTGACAGTGTGGGCTCATAGGACATATCCCTACACTGGAGAGTATTACAGACAACTTGTTGGTTTGTACTGTCTGACAGTGTGGGCTCATAGGACATATCCTTACACTGGTGAGTATTACAGACAACTTGTAGGTTTGCACTGTCTGACAGTGTGGGCTCATAGGACATATCCCTACACTGGAGAGTATTACAGACAACTTGTGGGTTTGCACTATCTGACAGTGTGGGCTCATAAGAGAGTATTACAGACAACTTGTGGGTTTGCACTGCCTGACAGTGTGGACTCATAGGACATATCCCTACACTGGAGAGTATTACAGACAACTTGTGGGTTTGTACTGTCTGACAGTGTGGGCTCATAGGACATATCCTTACACTGGTGAGTATTACAGACAACTTGTGGGTTTGCACTGTCTGAGAGTGTGGGCTCATAAGAGAGTATTACAGACAACTTGTGGGTTTGTACTGTCTGACAGTGTGGGCTCATAGGACATATCGCTACACTGGTGAGTGTTACAGACAACTTGTGGGTTTGCACTGTCTTACAGTGGGGACTCATAGGACATATCCTTACACTGGAGAGTATTACAGACAACTTGTGGGTTTGTACTGTCTGACAGTGTGGGCTCATAAGACATATCCCTACACTGGTGAGTATTACAGACAACTTGTGGGTTTGCACTGTCTGACAGTGTGGGCTCATAAGACATATCCCTTCACTGGAGAGTATTACAGACAACTTGTGGGTTTGCACTGTCTGACAGTGTGGGCTCATAGGACATATCTCTACACTGGAGAGTATTAATACAGACAACTTGTGGGTTTGCACTGTCTGACAGTGTGGGCTCATAAGACTTATCCCTTCACTGGAGATTATTACAGACAACTTGTGGGTTTGCACTGTCTGACAGTGGTGGCTCATAGGACATATCCCTACACTGGAGAGTATTAATACAGACAACTTGTGGGTTTGCACTGTCTGACAGTGTGGGCTCATAGGACATATCGCTACACTGGTGAGTATTACAGACAACTTGTGGGTTTGTACTGTCTGACAGTGTGGGCTCATAGGACATATCCCTACACTGGTGAGTATTACAGACAACTTGTGGGTTTGCACTGTCTGACAGTGTGGGCTCATAGGACATATCGCTACACTGGTGAGTATTACAGACAACTTGTGGGTTTGTACTGTCTGACAGTGTGGGCTCATAGGACATATCCCTACACTGGATAGTATTACAGACAACTTATGGGTTTGCACTGTCTGACAGTGTGGGCTCATAAGAGAGTATTACAGACAACTTGTGGGTTTGCACTGCCTGACAGTGTGGGCTCATAGGACATATCCCTACACTGGAGAGTATTACAGACAACTTGTTGGTTTGTACTGTCTGACAGTGTGGGCTCATAGGACATATCCTTACACTGGTGAGTATTACAGACAACTTGTGGGTTTGCACTGTCTGACAGTATGGGCTCATAAAAGAGTATTACAGACAACTTGTGGGTTTGTACTGTCTGACAGTGTGGGCTCATAGGACATATCGCTACACTGGTGAGTGTTACAGACAACTTGTGGGTTTGCACTGTCTTACAGTGGGGACTCATAGGACATATCCTTACACTGGAGAGTATTACAGACAACTTATGGGTTTGCACTGTCTGACAGTGTGGGCTCATAAGAGAGTATTACAGACAACTTGTGGGTTTGCACTGCCTGACAGTGTGGGCAAATAGGACATATCCCTACACTGGAGAGTATTACAGACAACTTGTGGGTTTGCACTGTCTGACAGTGTGGGCTCATAAGAGAGTATTACAGACAACTTGTGGGTTTGTACTGTCTGACAGTGTGGGCTCATAGGACATATCGCTACACTGGTGAGTGTTACAGACAACTTGTGGGTTTGCACTGTCTTACAGTGGGGACTCATAGGACATATCCTTACACTGGAGAGTATTACAGACAACTTGTGGGTTTGTACTGTCTGACAGTGTGGGCTCATAAGACATATCCCTACACTGGTGAGTATTACAGACAACTTGTGGGTTTGTACTGTCTGACAGTGTGGGCTCATAAGACATATCCCTTCACTGGAGAGTATTACAGACAACTTGTGGGTTTGCACTGTCTGACAGTGTGGGCTCATAGGACATATCTCTACACTGGAGAGTATTAATACAGACAACTTGTGGGTTTGCACTGTCTGACAGTGTGGACTCATAGGACATATCCCTACACTGGAGAGTATTACAGACAACTTGTGGGTTTGTACTGTCTGACAGTGTGGGCTCATAGGACATATCGCTACACTGGTGAGTGTTACAGACAACTTGTGGGTTTGTACTGTCTGACAGTGTGGGCTCATAGGACATATCGCGACACGGGTGAGTGTTACAGACAACTTGTGGGTTTGCACTGTCCGACAGTGTGGGCTCATAAGAGAGTATTACAGACAACTTGTGGGTTTGTACTGTCTGACAGTGTGGGCTCATAGGACATATCGCTACACTGGTGAGTGTTACAGACAACTTGTGGGTTTGCACTGTCTTACAGTGGGGACTCATAGGACATATCCTTACACTGGAGAGTATTACAGACAAACTGTGGGTTTGTACTGTCTGACAGTGTGGGCTCATAAGACATATCCCTACACTGGTGAGTATTACAGACAACTTGTGGGTTTGCACTGTCTGACAGTGTGGTCTCATAAGACATATCCCTTCACTGGAGAGTATTACAGACAACTTGTGGGTTTGCACTGTCTGACAGTGTGGGCTAATAGGACATATCTCTACACTGGAGAGTATTAATACAGACAACTTGTGGGTTTGCACTGTCTGACAGTGTGGGCTCATAAGACATATCCCTTCACTGGAGAGTATTACAGACAACTTGTGGGTTTGCACTGTCTGACAGTGGTGGCTCATAGGACATATCCCTACACTGGAGAGTATTAATACAGACAACTTGTGGGTTTGCACTGTCTGACAGTGTGGGCTCATAGGACATATCGCTACACTGGTGAGTATTACAGACAACTTGTGGGTTTGTACTGTCTGACAGTGTGGGCTCATAGGACATATCCCTACACTGGTGAGTATTACAGACAACTTGTGGGTTTGCACTGTCTGACAGTGTGGGCTCATAGGACATATCGCTACACTGGTGAGTATTACAGACAACTTGTGGGTTTGTACTGTCTGACAGTGTGGGCTCATAGGACATATCCCTACACTGGATAGTATTACAGACAACTTATGGGTTTGCACTGTCTGACAGTGTGGGCTCATAAGAGAGTATTACAGACAACTTGTGGGTTTGCACTGCCTGACAGTGTGGGCTCATAGGACATATCCCTACACTGGAGAGTATTACAGACAACTTGTTGGTTTGTACTGTCTGACAGTGTGGGCTCATAGGACATATCCTTACACTGGTGAGTATTACAGACAACTTGTGGGTTTGCACTGTCTGACAGTGTGGGCTCATAAAAGAGTATTACAGACAACTTGTGGGTTTGTACTGTCTGACAGTGTGGGCTCATAGGACATATCGCTACACTGGTGAGTGTTACAGACAACTTGTGGGTTTGCACTGTCTTACAGTGGGGACTCATAGGACATATCCTTACACTGGAGAGTATTACAGACAACTTATGGGTTTGCACTGTCTGACAGTGTGGGCTCATAAGAGAGTATTACAGACAACTTGTGGGTTTGCACTGCCTGACAGTGTGGGCTCATAGGACATATCCCTACACTGGAGAGTATTACAGACAACTTGTTGGTTTGTACTGTCTGACAGTGTGGGCTCATAGGACATATCCCTACACTGGAGAGTATTAATACAGACAACTTGTGGGTTTGCACTGTCTGACAGTGTGGGCTCATAGGACATATCGCTACACTGGTGAGTATTACAGACAACTTGTGGGTTTGTACTGTCTGACAGTGTGGGCTCATAGGACATATCCCTACACTGGTGAGTATTACAGACAACTTGTGGGTTTGCACTGTCTGACAGTGTGGGCTCATAAAAGAGTATTACAGACAACTTGTGGGTTTGTACTGTCTGACAGTGTGGGCCCATAGGACATATCGCTACACTGGTGAGTGTTACAGACAACTTGTGGGTTTGCACTGTCTTACAGTGGGGACTCATAGGACATATCCTTACACTGGAGAGTATTACAGACAACTTATGGGTTTGCACTGTCTGACAGTGTGGGCTCATAAGAGAGTATTACAGACAACTTGTGGGTTTGCACTGCCTGACAGTGTGGGCTCATAGGACATATCCCTACACTGGAGAGTATTACAGACAACTTGTTGGTTTGTACTGTCTGACAGTGTGGGCTCATAGGACATATCCTTACACTGGTGAGTATTACAGACAACTTGTGGGTTTGCACTGTCTGACAGTGTGGGCTCATAAGAGAGTATTACAGACAACTTGTGGGTTTGTACTGTCTGACAGTGTGGGCTCATAAGACATATCCCTACACTGGTGAGTATTACAGACAACTTGCGGGTTTGCACTGTCTGACAGTGTGGGCTCATAAGACATATCCCTTCACTGGAGAGTATTACAGACAACTTGTGGGTTTGCACTGTCTGACAGTGTGGGCTCATAGGACATATCTCTACACTGGAGAGTATTAATACAGACAACTTGTGGGTTTGCACTGTCTGACAGTGTGGGCTCATAAGACATATCCCTTCACTGGAGAGTATTACAGACAACTTGTGGGTTTGCACTGTCTGACAGTGTGGGCTCATAGGACATATCCCTACACTGGAGTGTATTAATACAGACAACTTGTGGGTTTGCACTGTCTGACAGTGTGGGCTCATAGGACATATCGCTACACTGGTGAGTATTACAGACAACTTGTGGGTTTGTACTGTCTGACAGTGTGGGCTTATAGGACATATCCCTACACTGGTGAGTATTACAGACAACTTGTGGGTTTGCACTGTCTGACAGTGTGGGCTCATAGGACATATCGCTACACTGGTGAGTATTACAGACAACTTGTGGGTTTGTACTGTCTGACAGTGTGGGCTCATAGGACATATCCCTACACTGGATAGTATTACAGACAACTTATGGGTTTGCACTGTCTGACAGTGTGGGCTCATAAGAGAGTATTACAGACAACTTGTGGGTTTGCACTGCCTGACAGTGTGGGCTCATAGGACATATCCCTACACTGGAGAGTATTACAGACAACTTGTTGGTTTGTACTGTCTGACAGTGTGGGCTCATAGGACATATCCTTACACTGGTGAGTATTACAGACAACTTGTGGGTTTGCACTGTCTGACAGTGTGGGCTCATAAAAGAGTATTACAGACAACTTGTGGGTTTGTACTGTCTGACAGTGTGGGCTCATAGGACATATCGCTACACTGGTGAGTGTTACAGACAACTTGTGGGTTTGCACTGTCTTACAGTGGGGACTCATAGGACATATCCTTACACTGGAGAGTATTACAGACAACTTATGGGTTTGCACTGTCTGACAGTGTGGGCTCATAAGAGAGTATTACAGACAACTTGTGGGTTTGCACTGCCTGACAGTGTGGGCTCATAGGACATATCCCTACACTGGAGAGTATTACAGACAACTTGTTGGTTTGTACTGTCTGACAGTGTGGGCTCATAGGACATATCCTTACACTGGTGAGTATTACAGACAACTTGTGGGTTTGCACTGTCTGACAGTGTGGGCTCATAAGAGAGTATTACAGACAACTTGTGGGTTTGTACTGTCTGACAGTGTGGGCTCATAAGACATATCCCTACACTGGTGAGTATTACAGACAACTTGCGGGTTTCCACTGTCTGACAGTGTGGGCTCATAAGACATATCCCTTCACTGGAGAGTATTACAGACAACTTGTGGGTTTGCACTGTCTGACAGTGTGGGCTCATAGGACATATCCCTTCACTGGAGAGTATTACAGACAACTTGTGGGTTTGCACTGTCTGACAGTGTGGGCTCATAGGACATATCCCTACACTGGAGTGTATTAATACAGACAACTTGTGGGTTTGCACTGTCTGACAGTGTGGGCTCATAGGACATATCGCTACACTGGTGAGTATTACAGACAACTTGTGGGTTTGTACTGTCTGACAGTGTGGGCTCATAAGAGAGTATTACAGACAACTTGTGGGTTTGTACTGTCTGACAGTGTGGGCTCATAGGACATATCCCTACACTGGAGAGTATTACAGACAACTTGTGGGTTTGCACTGTCTGACAGGGTGGGCTCATAAGAGAGTATTAAAGACAACTTGTGGGTTTGCACTGCCTGACAGTGTGGGCTCATAGGACATATCCCTACACTGGAGAGTATTACAGACAACTTGTTGGTTTGTACTGTCTGACAGTGTGGGCTCATAGGACATATCCTTACACTGGTGAGTATTACAGACAACTTGTAGGTTTGCACTGTCTGACAGTGTGGGCTCATAGGACATATCCCTACACTGGAGAGTATTACAGACAACTTGTGGGTTTGCACTATCTGACAGTGTGGGCTCATAAGAGAGTATTACAGACAACTTGTGGGTTTGCACTGCCTGACAGTGTGGACTCATAGGACATATCCCGACACTGGAGAGTATTACAGACAACTTGTGGGTTTGTACTGTCTGACAGTGTGGGCTCATAGGACATATCCTTACACTGGTGAGTATTACAGACAACTTGTGGGTTTGCACTGTCTGAGAGTGTGGGCTCATAAGAGAGTATTACAGACAACTTGTGGGTTTGTACTGTCTGACAGTGTGGGCTCATAGGACATATCGCTACACTGGTGAGTGTTACAGACAACTTGTGGGTTTGCACTGTCTTACAGTGGGGACTCATAGGACATATCCTTACACTGGAGAGTATTACAGACAACTTGTGGGTTTGTACTGTCTGACAGTGTGGGCTCATAAGACATATCCCTACACTGGTGAGTATTACAGACAACTTGTGGGTTTGCACTGTCTGACAGTGTGGGCTCATAAGACATATCCCTTCACTGGAGAGTATTACAGACAACTTGTGGGTTTGCACTGTCTGACAGTGTGGGCTCATAGGACATATCTCTACACTGGAGAGTATTAATACAGACAACTTGTGGGTTTGCACTGTCTGACAGTGTGGGCTCATAAGACTTATCCCTTCACTGGAGAGTATTACAGACAACTTGTGGGTTTGCACTGTCTGACAGTGGTGGCTCATAGGACTTATCCCTACACTGGAGAGTATTAATACAGACAACTTGTGGGTTTGCACTGTCTGACAGTGTGGGCTCATAGGACATATCGGTACACTGGTGAGTATTACAGACAACTTATGGGTTTGTACTGTCTGACAGTGTGGGCTCATAGGACATATCCCTACACTGGTGAGTATTACAGACAACTTGTGGGTTTGCACTGTCTGACAGTGTGGGCTCATAGGACATATCGCTACACTGGTGAGTATTACAGACAACTTGTGGGTTTGTACTGTCTGACAGTGTGGGCTCATAGGACATATCCCTACACTGGATAGTATTACAGACAACTTATGGGTTTGCACTGTCTGACAGTGTGGGCTCATAAGAGAGTATTACAGACAACTTGTGGGTTTGCACTGCCTGACAGTGTGGGCTCATAGGACATATCCCTACACTGGAGAGTATTACATACAACTTGTTGGTTTGTACTGTCTGACAGTGTGGGCTCATAGGACATATCCTTACACTGGTGAGTATTACAGACAACTTGTGGGTTTGCACTGTCTGACAGTATGGGCTCATAAAAGAGTATTACAGACAACTTGTGGGTTTGTACTGTCTGACAGTGTGGGCTCATAGGACATATCGCTACACTGGTGAGTGTTACAGACAACTTGTGGGTTTGCACTGTCTTACAGTGGGGACTCATAGGACATATCCTTACACTGGAGAGTATTACAGACAACTTATGGGTTTGCACTGTCTGACAGTGTGGGCTCATAAGAGAGTATTACAGACAACTTGTGGGTTTGCACTGCCTGACAGTGTGGGCAAATAGGACATATCCCTACACTGGAGAGTATTACAGACAACTTGTGGGTTTGCACTGTCTGACAGTGTGGGCTCATAAGAGAGTATTACAGACAACTTGTGGGTTTGTACTGTCTGACAGTGTGGGCTCATAGGACATATCGCTACACTGGTGAGTGTTACAGACAACTTGTGGGTTTGCACTGTCTTACAGTGGGGACTCATAGGACATATCCTTACACTGGAGAGTATTACAGACAACTTGTGGGTTTGTACTGTCTGACAGTGTGGGCTCATAAGACATATCCCTACACTGGTGAGTATTACAGACAACTTGTGGGTTTGTACTGTCTGACAGTGTGGGCTCATAAGACACATCCCTTCACTGGAGAGTATTACAGACAACTTGTGGGTTTGCACTGTCTGACAGTGTGGGCTCATAGGACATATCTCTACACTGGAGAGTATTAATACAGACAACTTGTGGGTTTGCACTGTCTGACAGTGTGGACTCATAGGACATATCCCTACACTGGAGAGTATTACAGACAACTTGTGGGTTTGTACTGTCTGACAGTGTGGGCTCATAGGACATATCGCTACACTGGTGAGTGTTACAGACAACTTGTGGGTTTGTACTGTCTGACAGTGTGGGCTCATAGGACATATCGCGACACGGGTGAGTGTTACAGACAACTTGTGGGTTTGCACTGTCCGACAGTGTGGGCTCATAAGAGAGTATTACAGACAACTTGTGGGTTTGTACTGTCTGACAGTGTGGGCTCATAGGACATATCGCTACACTGGTGAGTGTTACAGACAACTTGTGGGTTTGCACTGTCTTACAGTGGGGACTCATAGGACATATCCTTACACTGGAGAGTATTACAGACAAACTGTGGGTTTGTACTGTCTGACAGTGTGGGCTCATAAGACATATCCCTACACTGGTGAGTATTACAGACAACTTGTGGGTTTGCACTGTCTGACAGTGTGGTCTCATAAGACATATCCCTTCACTGGAGAGTATTACAGACAACTTGTGGGTTTGCACTGTCTGACAGTGTGGGCTAATAGGACATATCTCTACACTGGAGAGTATTAATACAGACAACTTGTGGGTTTGCACTGTCTGACAGTGTGGGCTCATAAGACATATCCCTTCACTGGAGAGTATTACAGACAACTTGTGGGTTTGCACTGTCTGACAGTGTGGACTCATAGGACATATCGCTACACTGGTGAGTATTACAGACAACTTGCGGGTTTGTACTGTCTGACAGTGTGGGCTGATAGGAAATATCCCTACACTGGTGAGTATTAGACAACTTGTGGGTTTGTACTGTCTGACAATGTGGGCTCATAAGACATATCCCTACACTGGTGAGTATTACAGACAACTTGTGGGTTTGCACTGTCTGACAGTGTGGGCTCATAAGACATATCCCTTCACTGGAGAGTATTACAGACAACTTGTGGGTTTGCACTGTCTGACAGTGTGGGCTCATAGGACATATCTCTACACTGGAGAGTATTAATACAGACAACTTGTGGGTTTGCACTGTCTGACAGTGTGGGCTCATAAGACTTATCCCTTCACTGGAGAGTATTACAGACAACTTGTGGGTTTGCACTGTCTGACAGTGGTGGCTCATAGGACATATCCCTACACTGGAGAGTATTAATACAGACAACTTGTGGGTTTGCACTGTCTGACAGTGTGGGCTCATAGGACATATCGCTACACTGGTGAGTATTACAGACAACTTGTGGGTTTGTACTGTCTGACAGTGTGGGCTCATAGGACATATCCCTACACTGGTGAGTATTACAGACAACTTGTGGGTTTGCACTGTCTGACAGTGTGGGCTCATAGGACATATCGCTACACTGGTGAGTATTACAGACAACTTGTGGGTTTGTACTGTCTGACAGTGTGGGCTCATAGGACATATCCCTACACTGGATAGTATTACAGACAACTTATGGGTTTGCACTGTCTGACAGTGTGGGCTCATAAGAGAGTATTACAGACAACTTGTGGGTTTGCACTGCCTGACAGTGTGGGCTCATAGGACATATCCCTACACTGGAGAGTATTACAGACAACTTGTTGGTTTGTACTGTCTGACAGTGTGGGCTCATAGGACATATCCTTACACTGGTGAGTATTACAGACAACTTGTGGGTTTGCACTGTCTGACAGTGTGGGCTCATAAAAGAGTATTACAGACAACTTGTGGGTTTGTACTGTCTGACAGTGTGGGCTCATAGGACATATCGCTACACTGGTGAGTGTTACAGACAACTTGTGGGTTTGCACTGTCTTACAGTGGGGACTCATAGGACATATCCTTACACTGGAGAGTATTACAGACAACTTATGGGTTTGCACTGTCTGACAGTGTGGGCTCATAAGAGAGTATTACAGACAACTTGTGGGTTTGCACTGCCTGACAGTGTGGGCTCATAGGACATATCCCTACACTGGAGAGTATTACAGACAACTTGTTGGTTTGTACTGTCTGACAGTGTGGGCTCATAGGACATATCCTTACACTGGTGAGTATTACAGACAACTTGTGGGTTTGCACTGTCTGACAGTGTGGGCTCATAAGAGAGTATTACAGACAACTTGTGGGTTTGTACTGTCTGACAGTGTGGGCTCATAAGACATATCCCTACACTGGTGAGTATTACAGACAACTTGCGGGTTTGCACTGTCTGACAGTGTGGGCTCATAAGACATATCCCTTCACTGGAGAGTATTACAGACAACTTGTGGGTTTGCACTGTCTGACAGTGTGGGCTCATAGGACATATCCTTACACTGGTGAGTATTACAGACAACTTGTGGGTTTGCACTGTCTGACAGTGTGGGCTCATAGGACATATCCCTACACTGGAGTGTATTAATACAGACAACTTGTGGGTTTGCACTGTCTGACAGTGTGGGCTCATAGGACATATCGCTACACTGGTGAGTATTACAGACAACTTGTGGGTTTGTACTGTCTGACAGTGTGGGCTCATAAGAGAGTATTACAGACAACTTGTGGGTTTGTACTGTCTGACAGTGTGGGCTCATAGGACATATCCCTACACTGGAGAGTATTACAGACAACTTGTGGGTTTGCACTGTCTGACAGTGTGGGCTCATAAGAGAGTATTAAAGACAACTTGTGGGTTTGCACTGCCTGACAGTGTGGGCTCATAGGACATATCCCTACACTGGAGAGTATTACAGACAACTTGTTGGTTTGTACTGTCTGACAGTGTGGGCTCATAGGACATATCCTTACACTGGTGAGTATTACAGACAACTTGTAGGTTTGCACTGTCTGACAGTGTGGGCTCATAGGACATATCCCTACACTGGAGAGTATTACAGACAACTTGTGGGTTTGCACTATCTGACAGTGTGGGCTCATAAGAGAGTATTACAGACAACTTGTGGGTTTGCACTGCCTGACAGTGTGGACTCATAGGACATATCCCTACACTGGAGAGTATTACAGACAACTTGTGGGTTTGTACTGTCTGACAGTGTGGGCTCATAGGACATATCCTTACACTGGTGAGTATTACAGACAACTTGTGGGTTTGCACTGTCTGAGAGTGTGGGCTCATAAGAGAGTATTACAGACAACTTGTGGGTTTGTACTGTCTGACAGTGTGGGCTCATAGGACATATCGCTACACTGGTGAGTGTTACAGACAACTTGTGGGTTTGCACTGTCTTACAGTGGGGACTCATAGGACATATCCTTACACTGGAGAGTATTACAGACAACTTGTGGGTTTGTACTGTCTGACAGTGTGGGCTCATAAGACATATCCCTACACTGGTGAGTATTACAGACAACTTGTGGGTTTGCACTGTCTGACAGTGTGGGCTCATAAGACATATCCCTTCACTGGAGAGTATTACAGACAACTTGTGGGTTTGCACTGTCTGACAGTGTGGGCTCATAGGACATATCTCTACACTGGAGAGTATTAATACAGACAACTTGTGGGTTTGCACTGTCTGACAGTGTGGGCTCATGAGACTTATCCCTTCACTGGAGATTATTACAGACAACTTGTGGGTTTGCACTGTCTGACAGTGGTGGCTCATAGGACATATCCCTACACTGGAGAGTATTAATACAGACAACTTGTGGGTTTGCACTGTCTGACAGTGTGGGCTCATAGGACATATCGCTACACTGGTGAGTATTACAGACAACTTGTGGGTTTGTACTGTCTGACAGTGTGGGCTCATAGGACATATCCCTACACTGGTGAGTATTACAGACAACTTGTGGGTTTGCACTGTCTGACAGTGTGGGCTCATAGGACATATCGCTACACTGGTGAGTATTACAGACAACTTGTGGGTTTGTACTGTCTGACAGTGTGGGCTCATAGGACATATCCCTACACTGGATAGTATTACAGACAACTTATGGGTTTGCACTGTCTGACAGTGTGGGCTCATAAGAGAGTATTACAGACAACTTGTGGGTTTGCACTGCCTGACAGTGTGGGCTCATAGGACATATCGCTACACTGGTGAGTATTACAGACAACTTGTGGGTTTGTACTGTCTGACAGTGTGGGCTCATAGGACATATCCTTACACTGGATAGTATTACAGACAACTTATGGGTTTGCACTGTCTGACAGTGTGGGCTCATAAGAGAGTATTACAGACAACTTGTGGGTTTGCACTGCCTGACAGTGTGGGCAAATAGGACATATCCCTACACTGGAGAGTATTACAGACAACTTGTGGGTTTGCACTGTCTGACAGTGTGGGCTCATAAGAGAGTATTACAGACAACTTGTGGGTTTGTACTGTCTGACAGTGTGGGCTCATAGGACATATCGCTACACTGGTGAGTGTTACAGACAACTTGTGGGTTTGCACTGTCTTACAGTGGGGACTCATAGGACATATCCTTACACTGGAGAGTATTACAGACAACTTGTGGGTTTGTACTGTCTGACAGTGTGGGCTCATAAGACATATCCCTACACTGGTGAGTATTACAGACAACTTGTGGGTTTGTACTGTCTGACAGTGTGGGCTCATAAGACATATCCCTTCACTGGAGAGTATTACAGACAACTTGTGGGTTTGCACTGTCTGACAGTGTGGGCTCATAGGACATATCTCTACACTGGAGAGTATTAATACAGACAACTTGTGGGTTTGCACTGTCTGACAGTGTGGACTCATAGGACATATCCCTACACTGGAGAGTATTACAGACAACTTGTGGGTTTGTACTGTCTGACAGTGTGGGCTCATAGGACATATCGCTACACTGGTGAGTGTTACAGACAACTTGTGGGTTTGTACTGTCTGACAGTGTGGGCTCATAGGACATATCGCGACACGGGTGAGTGTTACAGACAACTTGTGGGTTTGCACTGTCCGACAGTGTGGGCTCATAAGAGAGTATTACAGACAACTTGTGGGTTTGTACTGTCTGACAGTGTGGGCTCATAGGACATATCGCTACACTGGTGAGTGTTACAGACAACTTGTGGGTTTGCACTGTCTTACAGTGGGGACTCATAGGACATATCCTTACACTGGAGAGTATTACAGACAAACTGTGGGTTTGTACTGTCTGACAGTGTGGGCTCATAAGACATATCCCTACACTGGTGAGTATTACAGACAACTTGTGGGTTTGCACTGTCTGACAGTGTGGGCTCATAAGACATATCCCTTCACTGGAGAGTATTACAGACAACTTGTGGGTTTGCACTGTCTGACAGTGTGGGCTAATAGGACATATCTCTACACTGGAGAGTATTAATACAGACAACTTGTGGGTTTGCACTGTCTGACAGTGTGGGCTCATAAGACATATCCCTTCACTGGAGAGTATTACAGACAACTTGTGGGTTTGCACTGTCTGACAGTGTGGGCTAATAGGACATATCTCTACACTGGAGAGTATTAATACAGACAACTTGTGGGTTTGCACTGTCTGACAGTGTGGGCTCATAAGACATATCCCTTCACTGGAGAGTATTACAGACAACTTGTGGGTTTGCACTGTCTGACAGTGTGGGCTCATAGGACATATCGCTACACTGGTGAGTATTACAGACAACTTGTTGGTTTGTACTGTCTGACAGTGTGGGCTCATAGGACATATCCTTACACTGGTGAGTATTACAGACAACTTGTGGGTTTCCACTGTCTGACAGTGTGGGCTCATAAGAGAGTATTACAGACAACTTGTGGGTTTGTACTGTCTGACAGTGTTGGCTCATAGGACATATCGCTACACTGGTGAGTGTTACAGACAACTTGTGGGTTTGCACTGTCTTACAGTGGGGACTCATAGGACATATCGCTACACTGGTGAGTATTACAGACAACTTGTGGGTTTGTACTGTCTGACAGTGTGGGCTCATAGGACATATCCCTACACTGGTGAGTATTACAGACAACTTGTGGGTTTGCACTGTCTGACATTGTGGGCTCATAGGACATATCGCTACACTGGTGAGTATTACAGACAACTTGCGGGTTTGTACTGTCTGACAGTGTGGGCTGATAGGAAATATCCCTACACTGGTGAGTATTAGACAACTTGTGGGATTGTACTGTCTGACAGTGTGGGCCCATAAGAGAGTATTACAGACAACTTGTGGGTTTGTACTGTCTGACAGTGTGGGCTCATAGGATATATCCCTACACTGGAGAGTATTACAGACAACTTGTGGGTTTGCACTATCTGACAGTGTGGGCTCATAAGAGAGTATTACAGACAACTTGTGGGTTTGCACTGCCTGACAGTGTGGACTCATAGGACATATCCCTACACTGGACAGTATTACAGACAACTTGTGGGTTTGTACTGTCTGACAGTGTGGGCTCATAGGACATATCGCTACACTGGTGAGTGTTACAGACAACTTGTGGGTTTGCACTGTCTGACAGTGTGGGCTCATAAGAGAGTATTACAGACAACTTGTGGGTTTGTACTGTCTGACAGTGTGGGCTCATAGGACATATCGCTACACTGGTGAGTGTTAGAGACAACTTGTGGGTTTGCACTGTCTTACAGTGGGGACTCATAGGACATAACCTTACACTGGAGAGTATTACAGACAAACTGTGGGTTTGTACTGTCTGACAGTGTGGGCTCATAAGACATATCCCTACACTGGTGAGTATTACAGACAACTTGCGGGTTTGCACTGTCTGACAGTGTGGGCTCATAAGACATATCCCTTCACTGGAGAGTATTACAGACAACTTGTGGGTTTGCACTGTCTGACAGTGTGGGCTCATAGGACATATCTCTACACTGGAGAGTATTAATACAGACAACTTGTGGGTTTGCACTGTCTGACAGTGTGGGCTCATAAGACATATCCCTTCACTGGAGAGTATTACAGACAACTTGTGGGTTTGCACTGTCTGACAGTGTGGGCTCATAGGACATATCCCTACACTGGAGTGTATTAATACAGACAACTTGTGGGTTTGCACTGTCTGACAGTGTGGGCTCATAGGACATATCGCTACACTGGTGAGTATTACAGACAACTTGTGGGTTTGTACTGTCTGACAGTGTGGGCTCATAAGAGAGTATTACAGACAACTTGTGGGTTTGTACTGTCTGACAGTGTGGGCTCATAGGACATATCCCTACACTGGAGAGTATTACAGACAACTTGTGGGTTTGCACTGTCTGACAGTGTGGGCTCATAAGAGAGTATTAAAGACAACTTGTGGGTTTGCACTGCCTGACAGTGTGGGCTCATAGGACATATCCCTACACTGGAGAGTATTACAGACAACTTGTTGGTTTGTACTGTCTGACAGTGTGGGCTCATAGGACATATCCTTACACTGGTGAGTATTACAGACAACTTGTGGGTTTGCACTATCTGACAGTGTGGGCTCATAAGAGAGTATTACAGACAACTTGTGGGTTTGCACTGCCTGACAGTGTGGACTCATAGGACATATCCCTACACTGGAGAGTATTACAGACAACTTGTGGGTTTGTACTGTCTGAAAGTGTGGGCTCATAGGACATATCCTTACACTGGTGAGTGTTACAGACAACTTGTGGGTTTGCACTGTCTGACAGTGTGGGCTCATAAGAGAGTATTACAGACAACTTGTGGGTTTGCACTGCCTGACAGTGTGGGCTCATAGGACATATCCCTACACTGGAGAGTATTACAGACAACTTGTTGGTTTGTACTGTCTGACAGTGTGGGCTCATAGGACATATCCTTACACTGGTGAGTATTACAGACAACTTGTGGGTTTGCACTGTCTGACAGTGTGGGCTCATAAGAGAGTATTACAGACAACTTGTGGGTTTGTACTGTCTGACAGTGTGGGCTCATAGGACATATCGCTACACTGGTGAGTGTTACAGACAACTTGTGGGTTTGCACTGTCTTACAGTGGGGACTCATAGGACATATCCTTACACTGGAGAGTATTACAGACAACTTGTGGGTTTGTACTGTCTGACAGTGTGGGCTCATAAGACATATCCCTACACTGGTGAGTATTACAGACAACTTGTGGGTTTGCACTGTCTGACAGTGTGGGCTCATAGGACATATCGCTACACTGGTGAGTATTACAGACAACTTGTGGGTTTGTACTGTCTGACAGTGTGGGCTCATAAGAGAGTATTACAGACAACTTGTGGGTTTGTACTGTCTGACAGTGTGGGCTCATAGGACATATCCCTACACTGGAGAGTATTACAGACAACTTGTGGGTTTGCACTGTCTGACAGTGTGGGCTCATAAGAGAGTATTAAAGACAACTTGTGGGTTTGCACTGCCTGACAGTGTGGGCTCATAGGACATATCCCTACACTGGAGAGTATTACAGACAACTTGTTGGTTTGTACTGTCTGACAGTGTGGGCTCATAGGACATATCCTTACACTGGTGAGTATTACAGACAACTTGTAGGTTTGCACTGTCTGACAGTGTGGGCTCATAGGACATATCCCTACACTGGAGAGTATAACAGACAACTTGCGGGTTTGCACTATCTGACAGTGTGGGCTCATAAGAGAGTATTACAGACAACTTGTGGGTTTGCACTGCCTGACAGTGTGGACTCATAGGACATATCCCTACACTGGGGAGTATTACAGACAACTTGTGGGTTTGTACTGTCTGAAAGTGTGGGCTCATAGGACATATCCTTACACTGGTGAGTGTTACAGACAACTTGTGGGTTTGCACTGTCTGACAGTGTGGGCTCATAAGAGAGTATTACAGACAACTTGTGGGTTTGCACTGCCTGACAGTGTGGGCTCATAGGACATATCCCTACACTGGAGAGTATTACAGACAACTTGTTGGTTTGTACTGTCTGACAGTGTGGGCTCATAGGACACATCCTTACACTGGTGAGTATTACAGACAACTTGTGGGTTTGCACTGTCTGAGAGTGTGGGCTCATAAGAGAGTATTACAGACAACTTGTGGGTTTGCACTGTCTGACAGTGTGGGCTCATAGGACATATCTCTACACTGGAGAGTATTAATACAGACAACTTGTGGGTTTGCACTGTCTGACAGTGTGGGCTCATAAGACTTATCCCTTCACTGGAGAGTATTACAGACAACTTGTGGGTTTGCACTGTCTGACAGTGTGGGCTCATAGGACATATCCCTACACTGGAGAGTATTAATACAGACAACTTGTGGGTTTGCACTGTCTGACAGTGTGGGCTCATAGGACATATCGCTACACTGGTGAGTATTACAGACAACTTGTGGGTTTGTACTGTCTGACAGTGTGGGCTCATAGGACATATCCCTACACTGGTGAGTATTACAGACAACTTGTGGGTTTGCACTGTCTGACAGTGTGGGCTCATAGGACATATCGCTACACTGGTGAGTATTACAGACAACTTGTGGGTTTGTACTGTCTGACAGTGTGGGCTCATAGGACATATCCCTAAACTGGATAGTATTACAGACAACTTGTGGGTTTGCACTGTCTGACAGTGTGGGCTCATAAGAGAGTATTACAGACAACTTGTGGGTTTGCACTGCCTGACAGTGTGGGCTCATAGGACATATCCCTACACTGGAGAGTATTACAGACAACTTGTTGGTTTGTACTGTCTGACAGTGTGGGCTCATAGGACATATCCTTACACTGGTGAGTATTACAGACAACTTGTGGGTTTGCACTGTCTGACAGTGTGGGCTCATAAAAGAGTATTACAGACAACTTGTGGGTTTGTACTGTCTGACATTGTGGGCTCATAGGACATATCGCTACACTGGTGAGTGTTACAGACAACTTGTGGGTTTGCACTGTCTTACAGTGGGGACTCATAGGACATATCCTTACACTGGAGAGTATTACAGACAACTTATGGGTTTGCACTGTCTGACAGTGTGGGCTCATAAGAGAGTATTACAGACAACTTGTGGTTTTGCACTGCCTGACAGTGTGGGCTCATAGGACATATCCCTACACTGGAGAGTATTACAGACAACTTGTTGGTTTGTACTGTCTGACAGTGTGGGCTCATAGGACATATCCTTACACTGGTGAGTATTACAGACAAGTTGTGGGTTTGCACTGTCTGACAGTGTGGGCTCATAAGAGAGTATTACAGACAACTTGTGGGTTTGTACTGTCTGACAGTGTGGGCTCATAGGACATATCGCTACACTGGTGAGTGTTACAGACAACTTGTGGGTTTGCACTGTCTTACAGTGGGGACTCATAGGACATATCCTTACACTGGAGAGTATTACAGACAACTTGTGGGTTTGTACTGTCTGACAGTGTGGGCTCATAAGACATATCCCTACACTGGTGAGTGTTACAGACAACTTGTGGGTTTGTACTGTCTGACAGTGTGGGCTCATAAGACATATCCCTTCACTGGAGAGTATTACAGACAACTTGTGGGTTTGCACTGTCTGACAGTGTGGGCTCATAGGACATATCTCTACACTGGAGAGTATTAATACAGACAACTTGTGGGTTTGCACTGTCTGACAGTGTGGACTCATAGGACATATCCCTACACTGGAGAGTATTACAGACAACTTGTGGGTTTGTACTGTCTGACAGTGTGGGCTCATAGGACATATCGCTACACGGGTGAGTGTTACAGACAACTTGTGGGTTTGCACTGTCCGACAGTGTGGGCTCATAAGAGAGTATTACAGACAACTTGTGGGTTTGTACTGTCTGACAGTGTGGGCTCATAGGACATATCGCTACACTGGTGAGTGTTACAGACAACTTGTGGGTTTGCACTGTCTTACAGTGGGGACTCATAGGACATATCCTTACACTGGAGAGTATTACAGACAAACTGTGGGTTTGTACTGTCTGACAGTGTGGGCTCATAGGACATATCCCTACACTGGAGAGTATTAATACAGACAACTTGTGGGTTTGCACTGTCTGACAGTGTGGGCTCGTAGGACATATCCCTACACTGGAGAGTATTAATACAGACAACTTGTGGGTTTGCACTGTCTGACAGTGTGGGCTCATAAGACATATCCCTTCACTGGAGAGTATTACAGACAACTTGTGGGTTTGCACTGTTTGACAGTGTGGGCTAATAGGACATATCTCTACACTGGAGAGTATTAATACAGACAACTTGTGGGTTTGCACTGTCTGACAGTGTGGGCTCATAAGACATATCCCTTCACTGGTGAGTATTACAGACAACTTGTGGGTTTGCACTGTCTGACAGTGTGGACTCATAGGACATATCGCTACACTGGTGAGTATTACAGACAACTTGCGGGTTTGTACTGTCTGACAGTGTGGGCTGATAGGAAATATCCCTACACTGGTGAGTATTAGACAACTTGTGGGTTTGTACTGTCTGACAATGTGGGCTCATAAGACATATCCCTACACTGGTGAGTATTACAGACAACTTGTGGGTTTGCACTGTCTGACAGTGTGGGCTCATAAGACATATCCCTTCACTGGAGAGTATTACAGACAACTTGTGGGTTTGCACTGTCTGACAGTGTGGGCTCATAGGACATATCTCTACACTGGAGAGTATTAATACAGACAACTTGTGGGTTTGCACTGTCTGACAGTGTGGGCTCATAAGACTTATCCCTTCACTGGAGAGTATTACAGACAACTTGTGGGTTTGCACTGTCTGACAGTGGTGGCTCATAGGACATATCCCTACACTGGAGAGTATTAATACAGACAACTTGTGGGTTTGCACTGTCTGACAGTGTGGGCTCATAGGACATATCGCTACACTGGTGAGTATTACAGACAACTTGTGGGTTTGCACTGTCTGACAGTGTGGGCTCATAGGACATATCCCTACACTGGTGAGTATTACAGACAACTTATGGGTTTGCACTGTCTGACAGTGGTGGCTCATAGGACATATCCCTACACTGGTGAGTATTACAGACAACTTGTGGGTTTGCACTGTCTGACAGTGTGGGCTCATAGGACATATCGCTACACTGGTGAGTATTACAGACAACTTGTGGGTTTGTACTGTCTGACAGTGTGGGCTCATAGGACATATCCCTACACTGGATAGTATTACAGACAACTTATGGGTTTGCACTGTCTGACAGTGTGGGCTCATAAGAGAGTATTACAGACAACTTGTGGGTTTGCACTGCCTGACAGTGTGGGCTCATAGGACATATCCCTACACTGGAGAGTATTACAGACAACTTGTTGGTTTGTACTGTCTGACAGTGTGGGCTCAAGGACATATCCTTACACTGGTGAGTATTACAGACAACTTGTGGGTTTGCACTGTCTGACAGTGTGGGCTCATAAAAGAGTATTACAGACAACTTGTGGGTTTGTACTGTCTGACAGTGTGGGCTCATAGGACATATCGCTACACTGGTGAGTGTTACAGACAACTTGTGGGTTTGCACTGTCTTACAGTGGGGACTCATAGGACATATCCTTACACTGGAGAGTATTACAGACAACTTATGGGTTTGCACTGTCTGACAGTGTGGGCTCATAAGAGAGTATTATAGACAACTTGTGGGTTTGCACTGCCTGACAGTTTGGGCTCATAGGACATATCCCTACACTGGAGAGTATTACAGACAACTTGTTGGTTTGTACTGTCTGACAGTGTGGGCTCATAGGACATATCCTTACACTGGTGAGTATTACAGACAACTTGTGGGTTTGCACTGTCTGACAGTGTGGGCTCATAAGAGAGTATTACAGACAACTTGTGGGTTTGTACTGTCTGACAGTGTGGGCTCATAGGACATATCGCTACACTGGTGAGTGTTACAGACAACTTGTGGGTTTGCACTGTCTTACAGTGGGGACTCATAGGACATATCCTTACACTGGAGAGTATTACAGACAACTTGTGGGTTTGTACTGTCTGACAGTGTGGGCTCATAAGACATATCCCTACACTGGTGAGTATTACAGACAACTTGTGGGTTTGTACTGTCCGACAGTGTGGGCTCATAAGACATATCCCTTCACTGGAGAGTATTACAGACAACTTGTGGGTTTGCACTGTCTGACAGTGTGGGCTCATAGGACATATCTCTACACTGGAGAGTATTAATACAGACAACTTGTGGGTTTGCACTGTCTGACAGTGTGGACTCATAGGACATATCCCTACACTGGAGAGTATTACAGACAACTTGTGGGTTTGTACTGTCTGACAGTGTGGGCTCATAGGACATATCGCTACACTGGTGAGTGTTACAGACAACTTGTGGGTTTGTACTGTCTGACAGTGTGGGCTCATAGGACATATCGCTACACGGGTGAGTGTTACAGACAACTTGTGGGTTTGCACTGTCCGACAGTGTGGGCTCATAAGAGAGTATTACAGACAACTTGTGGGTTTGTACTGTCTGACAGTGTGGGCTCATAGGACATATCGCTACACTGGTGAGTGTTACAGACAACTTGTGGGTTTGCACTGTCTTACAGTGGGGACTCATAGGACATATCCTTACACTGGAGAGTATTACAGACAAACTGTGGGTTTGTACTGTCTGACAGTGTGGGCTCATAAGACATATCCCTACACTGGTGAGTATTACAGACAACTTGTGGGTTTGCACTGTCTGACAGTGTGGGCTCATAAGACATATCCCTTCACTGGAGAGTATTACAGACAACTTGTGGGTTTGCACTGTCTGACAGTGTGGGCTAATAGGACATATCTCTACACTGGAGAGTATTAATACAGACAACTTGTGGGTTTGCACTGTCTGACAGTGTGGGCTCATAAGACATATCCCTTCACTGGAGAGTATTACAGACAACTTGTGGGTTTGCACTGTCTGACAGTGTGGGCTAATAGGACATATCCCTACACTGGAGAGTATTACAGACAACTTGTGGGTTTGCACTGTCTGACAGTGTGGGCTAATAGGACATATCTCTACACTGGAGAGTATTAATACAGACAACTTGTGGGTTTGCACTGTCTGACAGTGTGGGCTCATAAGACATATCCCTTCACTGGAGAGTATTACAGACAACTTGTGGGTTTGCACTGTCTGACAGTGTGGGCTCATAGGACATATCCCTACACTGGAGAGTATTACAGACAACTTGTGGGTTTGCACTGTCTGACAGTGTGGGCTCATAAGAGAGTATTAAAGACAACTTGTGGGTTTGCACTGCCTGACAGTGTGGGCTCATAGGACATATCCCTACACTGGAGAGTATTACAGACAACTTGTTGGTTTGTACTGTCTGACAGTGTGGGCTCATAGGACATATCCTTACACTGGTGAGTATTACAGACAACTTGTAGGTTTGCACTGTCTGACAGTGTGGGCTCATAGGACATATCCCTACACTGGAGAGTATAACAGACAACTTGCGGGTTTGCACTATCTGACAGTGTGGGCTCATAAGAGAGTATTACAGACAACTTGTGGGTTTGCACTGCCTGACAGTGTGGACTCATAGGACATATCCCTACACTGGGGAGTATTACAGACAACTTGTGGGTTTGTACTGTCTGAAAGTGTGGGCTCATAGGACATATCCTTACACTGGTGAGTGTTACAGACAACTTGTGGGTTTGCACTGTCTGACAGTGTGGGCTCATAAGAGAGTATTACAGACAACTTGTGGGTTTGCACTGCCTGACAGTGTGGGCTCATAGGACATATCCCTACACTGGAGAGTATTACAGACAACTTGTTGGTTTGTACTGTCTGACAGTGTGGGCTCATAGGACACATCCTTACACTGGTGAGTATTACAGACAACTTGTGGGTTTGCACTGTCTGAGAGTGTGGGCTCATAAGAGAGTATTACAGACAACTTGTGGGTTTGCACTGTCTGACAGTGTGGGCTCATAGGACATATCTCTACACTGGAGAGTATTAATACAGACAACTTGTGGGTTTGCACTGTCTGACAGTGTGGGCTCATAAGACTTATCCCTTCACTGGAGAGTATTACAGACAACTTGTGGGTTTGCACTGTCTGACAGTGTGGGCTCATAGGACATATCCCTACACTGGAGAGTATTAATACAGACAACTTGTGGGTTTGCACTGTCTGACAGTGTGGGCTCATAGGACATATCGCTACACTGGTGAGTATTACAGACAACTTGTGGGTTTGTACTGTCTGACAGTGTGGGCTCATAGGACATATCCCTACACTGGTGAGTATTACAGACAACTTGTGGGTTTGCACTGTCTGACAGTGTGGGCTCATAGGACATATCGCTACACTGGTGAGTATTACAGACAACTTGTGGGTTTGTACTGTCTGACAGTGTGGGCTCATAGGACATATCCCTAAACTGGATAGTATTACAGACAACTTGTGGGTTTGCACTGTCTGACAGTGTGGGCTCATAAGAGAGTATTACAGACAACTTGTGGGTTTGCACTGCCTGACAGTGTGGGCTCATAGGACATATCCCTACACTGGAGAGTATTACAGACAACTTGTTGGTTTGTACTGTCTGACAGTGTGGGCTCATAGGACATATCCTTACACTGGTGAGTATTACAGACAACTTGTGGGTTTGCACTGTCTGACAGTGTGGGCTCATAAAAGAGTATTACAGACAACTTGTGGGTTTGTACTGTCTGACATTGTGGGCTCATAGGACATATCGCTACACTGGTGAGTGTTACAGACAACTTGTGGGTTTGCACTGTCTTACAGTGGGGACTCATAGGACATATCCTTACACTGGAGAGTATTACAGACAACTTATGGGTTTGCACTGTCTGACAGTGTGGGCTCATAAGAGAGTATTACAGACAACTTGTGGTTTTGCACTGCCTGACAGTGTGGGCTCATAGGACATATCCCTACACTGGAGAGTATTACAGACAACTTGTTGGTTTGTACTGTCTGACAGTGTGGGCTCATAGGACATATCCTTACACTGGTGAGTATTACAGACAAGTTGTGGGTTTGCACTGTCTGACAGTGTGGGCTCATAAGAGAGTATTACAGACAACTTGTGGGTTTGTACTGTCTGACAGTGTGGGCTCATAGGACATATCGCTACACTGGTGAGTGTTACAGACAACTTGTGGGTTTGCACTGTCTTACAGTGGGGACTCATAGGACATATCCTTACACTGGAGAGTATTACAGACAACTTGTGGGTTTGTACTGTCTGACAGTGTGGGCTCATAAGACATATCCCTACACTGGTGAGTGTTACAGACAACTTGTGGGTTTGTACTGTCTGACAGTGTGGGCTCATAAGACATATCCCTTCACTGGAGAGTATTACAGACAACTTGTGGGTTTGCACTGTCTGACAGTGTGGGCTCATAGGACATATCTCTACACTGGAGAGTATTAATACAGACAACTTGTGGGTTTGCACTGTCTGACAGTGTGGACTCATAGGACATATCCCTACACTGGAGAGTATTACAGACAACTTGTGGGTTTGTACTGTCTGACAGTGTGGGCTCATAGGACATATCGCTACACGGGTGAGTGTTACAGACAACTTGTGGGTTTGCACTGTCCGACAGTGTGGGCTCATAAGAGAGTATTACAGACAACTTGTGGGTTTGTACTGTCTGACAGTGTGGGCTCATAGGACATATCGCTACACTGGTGAGTGTTACAGACAACTTGTGGGTTTGCACTGTCTTACAGTGGGGACTCATAGGACATATCCTTACACTGGAGAGTATTACAGACAAACTGTGGGTTTGTACTGTCTGACAGTGTGGGCTCATAGGACATATCCCTACACTGGAGAGTATTAATACAGACAACTTGTGGGTTTGCACTGTCTGACAGTGTGGGCTCATAGGACATATCCCTACACTGGAGAGTATTAATACAGACAACTTGTGGGTTTGCACTGTCTGACAGTGTGGGCTCATAAGACATATCCCTTCACTGGAGAGTATTACAGACAACTTGTGGGTTTGCACTGTTTGACAGTGTGGGCTAATAGGACATATCTCTACACTGGAGAGTATTAATACAGACAACTTGTGGGTTTGCACTGTCTGACAGTGTGGGCTCATAAGACATATCCCTTCACTGGTGAGTATTACAGACAACTTGTGGGTTTGCACTGTCTGACAGTGTGGACTCATAGGACATATCGCTACACTGGTGAGTATTACAGACAACTTGCGGGTTTGTACTGTCTGACAGTGTGGGCTGATAGGAAATATCCCTACACTGGTGAGTATTAGACAACTTGTGGGTTTGTACTGTCTGACAGTGTGGGCTCATAAGACATATCCCTACACTGGTGAGTATTACAGACAACTTGTGGGTTTGCACTGTCTGACAGTGTGGGCTCATAAGACATATCCCTTCACTGGAGAGTATTACAGACAACTTGTGGGTTTGCACTGTCTGACAGTGTGGGCTCATAGGACATATCTCTACACTGGAGAGTATTAATACAGACAACTTGTGGGTTTGCACTGTCTGACAGTGTGGGCTCATAAGACTTATCCCTTCACTGGAGAGTATTACAGACAACTTGTGGGTTTGCACTGTCTGACAGTGGTGGCTCATAGGACATATCCCTACACTGGAGAGTATTAATACAGACAACTTGTGGGTTTGCACTGTCTGACAGTGTGGGCTCATAGGACATATCGCTACACTGGTGAGTATTACAGACAACTTGTGGGTTTGCACTGTCTGACAGTGTGGGCTCATAGGACATATCCCTACACTGGTGAGTATTACAGACAACTTATGGGTTTGCACTGTCTGACAGTGGTGGCTCATAGGACATATCCCTACACTGGTGAGTATTACAGACAACTTGTGGGTTTGCACTGTCTGACAGTGTGGGCTCATAGGACATATCGCTACACTGGTGAGTATTACAGACAACTTGTGGGTTTGTACTGTCTGACAGTGTGGGCTCATAGGACATATCCCTACACTGGATAGTATTACAGACAACTTATGGGTTTGCACTGTCTGACAGTGTGGGCTCATAAGAGAGTATTACAGACAACTTGTGGGTTTGCACTGCCTGACAGTGTGGGCTCATAGGACATATCCCTACACTGGAGAGTATTACAGACAACTTGTTGGTTTGTACTGTCTGACAGTGTGGGCTCATAGGACATATCCTTACACTGGTGAGTATTACAGACAACTTGTGGGTTTGCACTGTCTGACAGTGTGGGCTCATAAAAGAGTATTACAGACAACTTGTGGGTTTGTACTGTCTGACAGTGTGGGCTCATAGGACATATCGCTACACTGGTGAGTGTTACAGACAACTTGTGGGTTTGCACTGTCTTACAGTGGGGACTCATAGGACATATCCTTACACTGGAGAGTATTACAGACAACTTATGGGTTTGCACTGTCTGACAGTGTGGGCTCATAAGAGAGTATTACAGACAACTTGTGGGTTTGCACTGCCTGACAGTTTGGGCTCATAGGACATATCCCTACACTGGAGAGTATTACAGACAACTTGTTGGTTTGTACTGTCTGACAGTGTGGGCTCATAGGACATATCCTTACACTGGTGAGTATTACAGACAACTTGTGGGTTTGCACTGTCTGACAGTGTGGGCTCATAAGAGAGTATTACAGACAACTTGTGGGTTTGTACTGTCTGACAGTGTGGGCTCATAGGACATATCGCTACACTGGTGAGTGTTACAGACAACTTGTGGGTTTGCACTGTCTTACAGTGGGGACTCATAGGACATATCCTTACACTGGAGAGTATTACAGACAACTTGTGGGTTTGTACTGTCTGACAGTGTGGGCTCATAAGACATATCCCTACACTGGTGAGTATTACAGACAACTTGTGGGTTTGTACTGTCCGACAGTGTGGGCTCATAAGACATATCCCTTCACTGGAGAGTATTACAGACAACTTGTGGGTTTGCACTGTCTGACAGTGTGGGCTCATAGGACATATCTCTACACTGGAGAGTATTAATACAGACAACTTGTGGGTTTGCACTGTCTGACAGTGTGGACTCATAGGACATATCCCTACACTGGAGAGTATTACAGACAACTTGTGGGTTTGTACTGTCTGACAGTGTGGGCTCATAGGACATATCGCTACACTGGTGAGTGTTACAGACAACTTGTGGGTTTGTACTGTCTGACAGTGTGGGCTCATAGGACATATCGCTACACGGGTGAGTGTTACAGACAACTTGTGGGTTTGCACTGTCCGACAGTGTGGGCTCATAAGAGAGTATTACAGACAACTTGTGGGTTTGTACTGTCTGACAGTGTGGGCTCATAGGACATATCGCTACACTGGTGAGTGTTACAGACAACTTGTGGGTTTGCACTGTCTTACAGTGGGGACTCATAGGACATATCCTTACACTGGAGAGTATTACAGACAAACTGTGGGTTTGTACTGTCTGACAGTGTGGGCTCATAAGACATATCCCTACACTGGTGAGTATTACAGACAACTTGTGGGTTTGCACTGTCTGACAGTGTGGGCTCATAAGACATATCCCTTCACTGGAGAGTATTACAGACAACTTGTGGGTTTGCACTGTCTGACAGTGTGGGCTAATAGGACATATCTCTACACTGGAGAGTATTAATACAGACAACTTGTGGGTTTGCACTGTCTGACAGTGTGGGCTCATAAGACATATCCCTTCACTGGAGAGTATTACAGACAACTTGTGGGTTTGCACTGTCTGACAGTGTGGGCTAATAGGACATATCTCTACACTGGAGAGTATTAATACAGACAACTTGTTGGTTTGTACTGTCTGACAGTGTGGGCTCATAGGACATATCCTTACACTGGTGAGTATTACAGACAACTTGTGGGTTTGCACTGTCTGACAGTGTGGGCTCATAAGAGAGTATTACAGACAACTTGTGGGTTTGTACTGTCTGACAGTGTGGGCTCATAGGACATATCGCTACACTGGTGAGTGTTACAGACAACTTGTGGGTTTGCACTGTCTTACAGTGGGGACTCATAGGACATATCGCTACACTGGTGAGTATTACAGACAACTTGTGGGTTTGTACTGTCTGACAGTGTGGGCTCATAGGACATATCCCTACACTGGTGAGTATTACAGACAACTTGTGGGTTTGCACTGTCTGACAGTGTGGGCTCATAGGACATATCGCTACACTGGTGAGTGTTACAGACAACTTGTGGGTTTGCACTGTCTTCCAGTGGGGACTCATAGGACATATCCTTACACTGGAGAGTATTACAGACAACTTATGGGTTTGCACTGTCTGACAGTATGGGCTCATAAAAGAGTATTACAGACAACTTGTGGGTTTGTACTGTCTGACAGTGTGGGCTCATAGGACATATCGCTACACTGGTGAGTGTTACAGACAACTTGTGGGTTTGCACTGTCTTACAGTGGGGACTCATAGGACATATCCTTACACTGGAGAGTATTACAGACAACTTATGGGTTTGCACTGTCTGACAGTGTGGGCTCATAAGAGAGTATTACAGACAACTTGTGGGTTTGCACTGCCTGACAGTGTGGGCAAATAGGACATATCCCTACACTGGAGAGTATTACAGACAACTTGTGGGTTTGCACTGTCTGACAGTGTGGGCTCATAAGAGAGTATTACAGACAACTTGTGGGTTTGTACTGTCTGACAGTGTGGGCTCATAGGACATATCGCTACACTGGTGAGTGTTACAGACAACTTGTGGGTTTGCACTGTCTTACAGTGGGGACTCATAGGACATATCCTTACACTGGAGAGTATTACAGACAACTTGTGGGTTTGTACTGTCTGACAGTGTGGGCTCATAAGACATATCCCTACACTGGTGAGTATTACAGACAACTTGTGGGTTTGTACTGTCTGACAGTGTGGGCTCATAAGACATATCCCTTCACTGGAGAGTATTACAGACAACTTGTGGGTTTGCACTGTCTGACAGTGTGGGCTCATAGGACATATCTCTACACTGGAGAGTATTAATACAGACAACTTGTGGGTTTGCACTGTCTGACAGTGTGGACTCATAGGACATATCCCTACACTGGAGAGTATTACAGACAACTTGTGGGTTTGTACTGTCTGACAGTGTGGGCTCATAGGACATATCGCTACACTGGTGAGTGTTACAGACAACTTGTGGGTTTGTACTGTCTGACAGTGTGGGCTCATAGGACATATCGCGACACGGGTGAGTGTTACAGACAACTTGTGGGTTTGCACTGTCCGACAGTGTGGGCTCATAAGAGAGTATTACAGACAACTTGTGGGTTTGTACTGTCTGACAGTGTGGGCTCATAGGACATATCGCTACACTGGTGAGTGTTACAGACAACTTGTGGGTTTGCACTGTCTTACAGTGGGGACTCATAGGACATATCCTTACACTGGAGAGTATTACAGACAAACTGTGGGTTTGTACTGTCTGACAGTGTGGGCTCATAAGACATATCCCTACACTGGTGAGTATTACAGACAACTTGTGGGTTTGCACTGTCTGACAGTGTGGGCTCATAAGACATATCCCTTCACTGGAGAGTATTACAGACAACTTGTGGGTTTGCACTGTCTGACAGTGTGGGCTAATAGGACATATCTCTACACTGGAGAGTATTAATACAGACAACTTGTGGGTTTGCACTGTCTGACAGTGTGGGCTCATAAGACATATCCCTTCACTGGAGAGTATTACAGACAACTTGTGGGTTTGCACTGTCTGACAGTGTGGGCTAATAGGACATATCTCTACACTGGAGAGTATTAATACAGACAACTTGTGGGTTTGCACTGTCTGACAGTGTGGGCTCATAAGACATATCCCTTCACTGGAGAGTATTACAGACAACTTGTGGGTTTGCACTGTCTGACAGTGTGGGCTCATAGGACATATCGCTACACTGGTGAGTATTACAGACAACTTGTTGGTTTGTACTGTCTGACAGTGTGGGCTCATAGGACATATCCTGACACTGGTGAGTATTACAGACAACTTGTGGGTTTCCACTGTCTGACAGTGTGGGCTCATAAGAGAGTATTACAGACAACTTGTGGGTTTGTACTGTCTGACAGTGTGGGCTCATAGGACATATCGCTACACTGGTGAGTGTTACAGACAACTTGTGGGTTTGCACTGTCTTACAGTGGGGACTCATAGGACATATCGCTACACTGGTGAGTATTACAGACAACTTGTGGGTTTGTACTGTCTGACAGTGTGGGCTCATAGGACATATCCCTACACTGGTGAGTATTACAGACAACTTGTGGGTTTGCACTGTCTGACATTGTGGGCTCATAGGACATATCGCTACACTGGTGAGTATTACAGACAACTTGCGGGTTTGTACTGTCTGACAGTGTGGGCTGATAGGAAATATCCCTACACTGGTGAGTATTAGACAACTTGTGGGATTGTACTGTCTGACAGTGTGGGCCCATAAGAGAGTATTACAGACAACTTGTGGGTTTGTACTGTCTGACAGTGTGGGCTCATAGGATATATCCCTACACTGGAGAGTATTACAGACAACTTGTGGGTTTGCACTATCTGACAGTGTGGGCTCATAAGAGAGTATTACAGACAACTTGTGGGTTTGCACTGCCTGACAGTGTGGACTCATAGGACATATCCCTACACTGGACAGTATTACAGACAACTTGTGGGTTTGTACTGTCTGACAGTGTGGGCTCATAGGACATATCGCTACACTGGTGAGTGTTACAGACAACTTGTGGGTTTGCACTGTCTGACAGTGTGGGCTCATAAGAGAGTATTACAGACAACTTGTGGGTTTGTACTGTCTGACAGTGTGGGCTCATAGGACATATCGCTACACTGGTGAGTGTTAGAGACAACTTGTGGGTTTGCACTGTCTTACAGTGGGGACTCATAGGACATAACCTTACACTGGAGAGTATTACAGACAAACTGTGGGTTTGTACTGTCTGACAGTGTGGGCTTATAAGACATATCCCTACACTGGTGAGTATTACAGACAACTTGCGGGTTTGCACTGTCTGACAGTGTGGGCTCATAAGACATATCCCTTCACTGGAGAGTATTACAGACAACTTGTGGGTTTGCACTGTCTGACAGTGTGGGCTCATAGGACATATCTCTACACTGGAGAGTATTAATACAGACAACTTGTGGGTTTGCACTGTCTGACAGTGTGGGCTCATAAGACATATCCCTTCACTGGAGAGTATTACAGACAACTTGTGGGTTTGCACTGTCTGACAGTGTGGGCTCATAGGACATATCCCTACACTGGAGTGTATTAATACAGACAACTTGTGGGTTTGCACTGTCTGACAGTGTGGGCTCATAGGACATATCGCTACACTGGTGAGTATTACAGACAACTTGTGGGTTTGTACTGTCTGACAGTGTGGGCTCATAAGAGAGTATTACAGACAACTTGTGGGTTTGTACTGTCTGACAGTGTGGGCTCATAGGACATATCCCTACACTGGAGAGTATTACAGACAACTTGTGGGTTTGCACTGTCTGACAGTGTGGGCTCATAAGAGAGTATTAAAGAGAACTTGTGGGTTTGCACTGCCTGACAGTGTGGGCTCATAGGACATATCCCTACACTGGAGAGTATTACAGACAACTTGTTGGTTTGTACTGTCTGACAGTGTGGGCTCATAGGACATATCCTTACACTGGTGAGTATTACAGACAACTTGTGGGTTTGCACTATCTGACAGTGTGGGCTCATAAGAGAGTATTACAGACAACTTGTGGGTTTGCACTGCCTGACAGTGTGGACTCATAGGACATATCCCTACACTGGAGAGTATTACAGACAACTTGTGGGTTTGTACTGTCTGAAAGTGTGGGCTCATAGGACATATCCTTACACTGGTGAGTGTTACAAACAACTTGTGGGTTTGCACTGTCTTACAGTGGGGACTCATAGGACATATCCTTACACTGGAGAGTATTACAGACAACTTGTGGGTTTGTACTGTCTGACAGTGTGGGCTCATAAGACATATCCCTACACTGGTGAGTATTACAGACAACTTGTGGGTTTGTACTGTCCGACAGTGTGGGCTCATAAGACATATCCCTTCACTGGAGAGTATTACAGACAACTTGTGGGTTTGCACTGTCTGACAGTGTGGGCTCATAGGACATATCTCTACACTGGAGAGTATTAATACAGACAACTTGTGGGTTTGCACTGTCTGACAGTGTGGACTCATAGGACATATCCCTACACTGGAGAGTATTACAGACAACTTGTGGGTTTGTACTGTCTGACAGTGTGGGCTCATAGGACATATCGCTACACTGGTGAGTGTTACAGACAACTTGTGGGTTTGTACTGTCTGACAGTGTGGGCTCATAGGACATATCGCTACACGGGTGAGTGTTACAGACAACTTGTGGGTTTGCACTGTCCGACAGTGTGGGCTCATAAGAGAGTATTACAGACAACTTGTGGGTTTGTACTGTCTGACAGTGTGGGCTCATAGGACATATCGCTACACTGGTGAGTGTTACAGACAACTTGTGGGTTTGCACTGTCTTACAGTGGGGACTCATAGGACATATCCTTACACTGGAGAGTATTACAGACAAACTGTGGGTTTGTACTGTCTGACAGTGTGGGCTCATAAGACATATCCCTACACTGGTGAGTATTACAGACAACTTGTGGGTTTGCACTGTCTGACAGTGTGGGCTCATAAGACATATCCCTTCACTGGAGAGTATTACAGACAACTTGTGGGTTTGCACTGTCTGACAGTGTGGGCTAATAGGACATATCTCTACACTGGAGAGTATTAATACAGACAACTTGTGGGTTTGCACTGTCTGACAGTGTGGGCTCATAAGACATATCCCTTCACTGGAGAGTATTACAGACAACTTGTGGGTTTGCACTGTCTGACAGTGTGGGCTAATAGGACATATCTCTACACTGGAGAGTATTAATACAGACAACTTGTTGGTTTGTACTGTCTGACAGTGTGGGCTCATAGGACATATCCTTACACTGGTGAGTATTACAGACAACTTGTGGGTTTGCACTGTCTGACAGTGTGGGCTCATAAGAGAGTATTACAGACAACTTGTGGGTTTGTACTGTCTGACAGTGTGGGCTCATAGGACATATCGCTACACTGGTGAGTGTTACAGACAACTTGTGGGTTTGCACTGTCTTACAGTGGGGACTCATAGGACATATCGCTACACTGGTGAGTATTACAGACAACTTGTGGGTTTGTACTGTCTGACAGTGTGGGCTCATAGGACATATCCCTACACTGGTGAGTATTACAGACAACTTGTGGGTTTGCACTGTCTGACAGTGTGGGCTCATAGGACATATCGCTACACTGGTGAGTGTTACAGACAACTTGTGGGTTTGCACTGTCTTCCAGTGGGGACTCATAGGACATATCCTTACACTGGAGAGTATTACAGACAACTTATGGGTTTGCACTGTCTGACAGTATGGGCTCATAAAAGAGTATTACAGACAACTTGTGGGTTTGTACTGTCTGACAGTGTGGGCTCATAGGACATATCGCTACACTGGTGAGTGTTACAGACAACTTGTGGGTTTGCACTGTCTTACAGTGGGGACTCATAGGACATATCCTTACACTGGAGAGTATTACAGACAACTTATGGGTTTGCACTGTCTGACAGTGTGGGCTCATAAGAGAGTATTACAGACAACTTGTGGGTTTGCACTGCCTGACAGTGTGGGCAAATAGGACATATCCCTACACTGGAGAGTATTACAGACAACTTGTGGGTTTGCACTGTCTGACAGTGTGGGCTCATAAGAGAGTATTACAGACAACTTGTGGGTTTGTACTGTCTGACAGTGTGGGCTCATAGGACATATCGCTACACTGGTGAGTGTTACAGACAACTTGTGGGTTTGCACTGTCTTACAGTGGGGACTCATAGGACATATCCTTACACTGGAGAGTATTACAGACAACTTGTGGGTTTGTACTGTCTGACAGTGTGGGCTCATAAGACATATCCCTACACTGGTGAGTATTACAGACAACTTGTGGGTTTGTACTGTCTGACAGTGTGGGCTCATAAGACATATCCCTTCACTGGAGAGTATTACAGACAACTTGTGGGTTTGCACTGTCTGACAGTGTGGGCTCATAGGACATATCTCTACACTGGAGAGTATTAATACAGACAACTTGTGGGTTTGCACTGTCTGACAGTGTGGACTCATAGGACATATCCCTACACTGGAGAGTATTACAGACAACTTGTGGGTTTGTACTGTCTGACAGTGTGGGCTCATAGGACATATCGCTACACTGGTGAGTGTTACAGACAACTTGTGGGTTTGTACTGTCTGACAGTGTGGGCTCATAGGACATATCGCGACACGGGTGAGTGTTACAGACAACTTGTGGGTTTGCACTGTCCGACAGTGTGGGCTCATAAGAGAGTATTACAGACAACTTGTGGGTTTGTACTGTCTGACAGTGTGGGCTCATAGGACATATCGCTACACTGGTGAGTGTTACAGACAACTTGTGGGTTTGCACTGTCTTACAGTGGGGACTCATAGGACATATCCTTACACTGGAGAGTATTACAGACAAACTGTGGGTTTGTACTGTCTGACAGTGTGGGCTCATAAGACATATCCCTACACTGGTGAGTATTACAGACAACTTGTGGGTTTGCACTGTCTGACAGTGTGGGCTCATAAGACATATCCCTTCACTGGAGAGTATTACAGACAACTTGTGGGTTTGCACTGTCTGACAGTGTGGGCTAATAGGACATATCTCTACACTGGAGAGTATTAATACAGACAACTTGTGGGTTTGCACTGTCTGACAGTGTGGGCTCATAAGACATATCCCTTCACTGGAGAGTATTACAGACAACTTGTGGGTTTGCACTGTCTGACAGTGTGGGCTAATAGGACATATCTCTACACTGGAGAGTATTAATACAGACAACTTGTGGGTTTGCACTGTCTGACAGTGTGGGCTCATAAGACATATCCCTTCACTGGAGAGTATTACAGACAACTTGTGGGTTTGCACTGTCTGACAGTGTGGGCTCATAGGACATATCGCTACACTGGTGAGTATTACAGACAACTTGTTGGTTTGTACTGTCTGACAGTGTGGGCTCATAGGACATATCCTGACACTGGTGAGTATTACAGACAACTTGTGGGTTTCCACTGTCTGACAGTGTGGGCTCATAAGAGAGTATTACAGACAACTTGTGGGTTTGTACTGTCTGACAGTGTGGGCTCATAGGACATATCGCTACACTGGTGAGTGTTACAGACAACTTGTGGGTTTGCACTGTCTTACAGTGGGGACTCATAGGACATATCGCTACACTGGTGAGTATTACAGACAACTTGTGGGTTTGTACTGTCTGACAGTGTGGGCTCATAGGACATATCCCTACACTGGTGAGTATTACAGACAACTTGTGGGTTTGCACTGTCTGACATTGTGGGCTCATAGGACATATCGCTACACTGGTGAGTATTACAGACAACTTGCGGGTTTGTACTGTCTGACAGTGTGGGCTGATAGGAAATATCCCTACACTGGTGAGTATTAGACAACTTGTGGGATTGTACTGTCTGACAGTGTGGGCCCATAAGAGAGTATTACAGACAACTTGTGGGTTTGTACTGTCTGACAGTGTGGGCTCATAGGATATATCCCTACACTGGAGAGTATTACAGACAACTTGTGGGTTTGCACTATCTGACAGTGTGGGCTCATAAGAGAGTATTACAGACAACTTGTGGGTTTGCACTGCCTGACAGTGTGGACTCATAGGACATATCCCTACACTGGACAGTATTACAGACAACTTGTGGGTTTGTACTGTCTGACAGTGTGGGCTCATAGGACATATCGCTACACTGGTGAGTGTTACAGACAACTTGTGGGTTTGCACTGTCTGACAGTGTGGGCTCATAAGAGAGTATTACAGACAACTTGTGGGTTTGTACTGTCTGACAGTGTGGGCTCATAGGACATATCGCTACACTGGTGAGTGTTAGAGACAACTTGTGGGTTTGCACTGTCTTACAGTGGGGACTCATAGGACATAACCTTACACTGGAGAGTATTACAGACAAACTGTGGGTTTGTACTGTCTGACAGTGTGGGCTTATAAGACATATCCCTACACTGGTGAGTATTACAGACAACTTGCGGGTTTGCACTGTCTGACAGTGTGGGCTCATAAGACATATCCCTTCACTGGAGAGTATTACAGACAACTTGTGGGTTTGCACTGTCTGACAGTGTGGGCTCATAGGACATATCTCTACACTGGAGAGTATTAATACAGACAACTTGTGGGTTTGCACTGTCTGACAGTGTGGGCTCATAAGACATATCCCTTCACTGGAGAGTATTACAGACAACTTGTGGGTTTGCACTGTCTGACAGTGTGGGCTCATAGGACATATCCCTACACTGGAGTGTATTAATACAGACAACTTGTGGGTTTGCACTGTCTGACAGTGTGGGCTCATAGGACATATCGCTACACTGGTGAGTATTACAGACAACTTGTGGGTTTGTACTGTCTGACAGTGTGGGCTCATAAGAGAGTATTACAGACAACTTGTGGGTTTGTACTGTCTGACAGTGTGGGCTCATAGGACATATCCCTACACTGGAGAGTATTACAGACAACTTGTGGGTTTGCACTGTCTGACAGTGTGGGCTCATAAGAGAGTATTAAAGACAACTTGTGGGTTTGCACTGCCTGACAGTGTGGGCTCATAGGACATATCCCTACACTGGAGAGTATTACAGACAACTTGTTGGTTTGTACTGTCTGACAGTGTGGGCTCATAGGACATATCCTTACACTGGTGAGTATTACAGACAACTTGTGGGTTTGCACTATCTGACAGTGTGGGCTCATAAGAGAGTATTACAGACAACTTGTGGGTTTGCACTGCCTGACAGTGTGGACTCATAGGACATATCCCTACACTGGAGAGTATTACAGACAACTTGTGGGTTTGTACTGTCTGAAAGTGTGGGCTCATAGGACATATCCTTACACTGGTGAGTGTTACAAACAACTTGTGGGTTTGCACTGTCTGACAGTGTGGGCTCATAAGAGAGTATTACAGACAACTTGTGGGTTTGCACTGCCTGACAGTGTGGGCTCATAGGACATATCCCTACACTGGAGAGTATTACAGACAACTTGTTGGTTTGTACTGTCTGACAGTGTGGGCTCATAGGACATATCCTTACACTGGTGAGTATTACAGACAACTTGTGGGTTTGCACTGTCTGACAGTGTGGGCTCATAAGAGAGTATTACAGACAACTTGTGGGTTTGTACTGTCTGACAGTGTGGGCTCATAGGACATATCGCTACACTGGTGAGTGTTACAGACAACTTGTGGGTTTGCACTGTCTTACAGTGGGGACTCATAGGACATATCCTTACACTGGAGAGTATTACAGACAACTTGTGGGTTTGTACTGTCTGACAGTGTGGGCTCATAAGACATATCCCTACACTGGTGAGTATTACAGACAACTTGTGGGTTTGCACTGTCTGACAGTGTGGGCTCATAAGACATATCCCTTCACTGGAGAGTGTTACAGACAACTTGTGGGTTTGCACTGTCTGACAGTGTGGGCTCATAGGACATATCTCTACACTGGAGAGTATTAATACAGACAACTTGTGGGTTTGCACTGTCTGACAGTGTGGGCTCATAAGACTTATCCCTTCACTGGAGAGTATTACAGACAACTTGTGGGTTTGCACTGTCTGACAGTGTGGGCTCATAGGACATATCCCTACACTGGAGAGTATTAATACAGACAACTTGTGGGTTTGCACTGTCTGACAGTGTGGGCTCATAGGACATATCGCTACACTGGTGAGTATTACAGACAACTTGTGGGTTTGTACTGTCTGACAGTGTGGGCTCATAGGACATATCCCTACACTGGTGAGTATTACAGACAACTTGTGGGTTTGCACTGTCTGACAGTGTGGGCTCATAGGACATATCGCTACACTGGTGAGTATTACAGACAACTTGTGGGTTTGTACTGTCTGACAGTGTGGGCTCATAGGACATATCCCTACACTGGATAGTATTACAGACAACTTGTGGGTTTGCACTGTCTGACAGTGTGGGCTCATAAGAGAGTATTACAGACAAGTTGTGGGTTTGCACTGCCTGACAGTGTGGGCTCATAGGACATATCCCTACACTGGAGAGTATTACAGACAACTTGTTGGTTTGTACTGTCTGACAGTGTGGGCTCATAGGACATATCCTTACACTGGTGAGTATTACAGACAACTTGTGGGTTTGCACTGTCTGACAGTGTGGGCTCATAAAAGAGTATTACAGACAACTTGTGGGTTTGTACTGTCTGACATTGTGGGCTCATAGGACATATCGCTACACTGGTGAGTGTTACAGACAACTTGTGGGTTTGCACTGTCTTACAGTGGGGACTCATAGGACATATCCTTACACTGGAGAGTATTACAGACAACTTATGGGTTTGCACTGTCTGACAGTGTGGGCTCATAAGAGAGTATTACAGACAACTTGTGGTTTTGCACTGCCTGACAGTGTGGGCTCATAGGACATATCCCTACACTGGAGAGTATTACAGACAACTTGTTGGTTTGTACTGTCTGACAGTGTGGGCTCATAGGACATATCCTTACACTGGTGAGTATTACAGACAAGTTGTGGGTTTGCACTGTCTGACAGTGTGGGCTCATAAGAGAGTATTACAGACAACTTGTGGGTTTGTACTGTCTGACAGTGTGGGCTCATAGGACATATCGCTACACTGGTGAGTGTTACAGACAACTTGTGGGTTTGCACTGTCTTACAGTGGGGACTCATAGGACATATCCTTACACTGGAGAGTATTACAGACAACTTGTGGGTTTGTACTGTCTGACAGTGTGGGCTCATAAGACATATCCCTACACTGGTGAGTGTTACAGACAACTTGTGGGTTTGTACTGTCTGACAGTGTGGGCTCATAAGACATATCCCTTCACTGGAGAGTATTACAGACAACTTGTGGGTTTGCACTGTCTGACAGTGTGGGCTCATAGGACATATCTCTACACTGGAGAGTATTAATACAGACAACTTGTGGGTTTGCACTGTCTGACAGTGTGGACTCATAGGACATATCCCTACACTGGAGAGTATTACAGACAACTTGTGGGTTTGTACTGTCTGACAGTGTGGGCTCATAGGACATATCGCTACACGGGTGAGTGTTACAGACAACTTGTGGGTTTGCACTGTCCGACAGTGTGGGCTCATAAGAGAGTATTACAGACAACTTGTGGGTTTGTACTGTCTGACAGTGTGGGCTCATAGGACATATCGCTACACTGGTGAGTGTTACAGACAACTTGTGGGTTTGCACTGTCTTACAGTGGGGACTCATAGGACATATCCTTACACTGGAGAGTATAACAGACAAACTGTGGGTTTGTACTGTCTGACAGTGTGGGCTCATAGGACATATCCCTACACTGGAGAGTATTAATACAGACAACTTGTGGGTTTGCACTGTCTGACAGTGTGGGCTCATAGGACATATCCCTACACTGGAGAGTATTAATACAGACAACTTGTGGGTTTGCACTGTCTGACAGTGTGGGCTCATAAGACATATCCCTTCACTGGAGAGTATTACAGACAACTTGTGGGTTTGCACTGTTTGACAGTGTGGGCTAATAGGACATATCTCTACACTGGAGAGTATTAATACAGACAACTTGTGGGTTTGCACTGTCTGACAGTGTGGGCTCATAAGACATATCCCTTCACTGGTGAGTATTACAGACAACTTGTGGGTTTGCACTGTCTGACAGTGTGGACTCATAGGACATATCGCTACACTGGTGAGTATTACAGACAACTTGCGGGTTTGTACTGTCTGACAGTGTGGGCTGATAGGAAATATCCCTACACTGGTGAGTATTAGACAACTTGTGGGTTTGTACTGTCTGACAGTGTGGGCTCATAAGACATATCCCTTCACTGGAGAGTATTACAGACAACTTGTGGGTTTGCACTGTCTGACAGTGTGGGCTCATAGGACATATCTCTACACTGGAGAGTATTAATACAGACAACTTGTGGGTTTGCACTGTCTGACAGTGTGGGCTCATAAGACTTATCCCTTCACTGGAGAGTATTACAGACAACTTGTGGGTTTGCACTGTCTGACAGTGGTGGCTCATAGGACATATCCCTACACTGGAGAGTATTAATACAGACAACTTGTGGGTTTGCACTGTCTGACAGTGTGGGCTCATAGGACATATCGCTACACTGGTGAGTATTACAGACAACTTGTGGGTTTGCACTGTCTGACAGTGTGGGCTCATAGGACATATCCCTACACTGGTGAGTATTACAGACAACTTATGGGTTTGCACTGTCTGACAGTGGTGGCTCATAGGACATATCCCTACACTGGTGAGTATTACAGACAACTTGTGGGTTTGCACTGTCTGACAGTGTGGGCTCATAGGACATATCGCTACACTGGTGAGTATTACAGACAACTTGTGGGTTTGTACTGTCTGACAGTGTGGGCTCATAGGACATATCCCTACACTGGATAGTATTACAGACAACTTATGGGTTTGCACTGTCTGACAGTGTGGGCTCATAAGAGAGTATTACAGACAACTTGTGGGTTTGCACTGCCTGACAGTGTGGGCTCATAGGACATATCCCTACACTGGAGAGTATTACAGACAACTTGTTGGTTTGTACTGTCTGACAGTGTGGGCTCATAGGACATATCCTTACACTGGTGAGTATTACAGACAACTTGTGGGTTTGCACTGTCTGACAGTGTGGGCTCATAAAAGAGTATTACAGACAACTTGTGGGTTTGTACTGTCTGACAGTGTGGGCTCATAGGACATATCGCTACACTGGTGAGTGTTACAGACAACTTGTGGGTTTGCACTGTCTTACAGTGGGGACTCATAGGACATATCCTTACACTGGAGAGTATTACAGACAACTTATGGGTTTGCACTGTCTGACAGTGTGGGCTCATAAGAGAGTATTACAGACAACTTGTGGGTTTGCACTGCCTGACAGTTTGGGCTCATAGGACATATCCCTACACTGGAGAGTATTACAGACAACTTGTTGGTTTGTACTGTCTGACAGTGTGGGCTCATAGGACATATCCTTACACTGGTGAGTATTACAGACAACTTGTGGGTTTGCACTGTCTGACAGTGTGGGCTCATAAGAGAGTATTACAGACAACTTGTGGGTTTGTACTGTCTGACAGTGTGGGCTCATAGGACATATCGCTACACTGGTGAGTGTTACAGACAACTTGTGGGTTTGCACTGTCTTACAGTGGGGACTCATAGGACATATCCTTACACTGGAGAGTATTACAGACAACTTGTGGGTTTGTACTGTCTGACAGTGTGGGCTCATAAGACATATCCCTACACTGGTGAGTATTACAGACAACTTGTGGGTTTGTACTGTCCGACAGTGTGGGCTCATAAGACATATCCCTTCACTGGAGAGTATTACAGACAACTTGTGGGTTTGCACTGTCTGACAGTGTGGGCTCATAGGACATATCTCTACACTGGAGAGTATTAATACAGACAACTTGTGGGTTTGCACTGTCTGACAGTGTGGACTCATAGGACATATCCCTACACTGGAGAGTATTACAGACAACTTGTGGGTTTGTACTGTCTGACAGTGTGGGCTCATAGGACATATCGCTACACTGGTGAGTGTTACAGACAACTTGTGGGTTTGTACTGTCTGACAGTGTGGGCTCATAGGACATATCGCTACACGGGTGAGTGTTACAGACAACTTGTGGGTTTGCACTGTCCGACAGTGTGGGCTCATAAGAGAGTATTACAGACAACTTGTGGGTTTGTACTGTCTGACAGTGTGGGCTCATAGGACATATCGCTACACTGGTGAGTGTTACAGACAACTTGTGGGTTTGCACTGTCTTACAGTGGGGACTCATAGGACATATCCTTACACTGGAGAGTATTACAGACAAACTGTGGGTTTGTACTGTCTGACAGTGTGGGCTCATAAGACATATCCCTACACTGGTGAGTATTACAGACAACTTGTGGGTTTGCACTGTCTGACAGTGTGGGCTCATAAGACATATCCCTTCACTGGAGAGTATTACAGACAACTTGTGGGTTTGCACTGTCTGACAGTGTGGGCTAATAGGACATATCTCTACACTGGAGAGTATTAATACAGACAACTTGTGGGTTTGCACTGTCTGACAGTGTGGGCTCATAAGACATATCCCTTCACTGGAGAGTATTACAGACAACTTGTGGGTTTGCACTGTCCGACAGTGTGGGCTAATAGGACATATCTCTACACTGGAGAGTATTAATACAGACAACTTGTTGGTTTGTACTGTCTGACAGTGTGGGCTCATAGGACATATCCTTACACTGGTGAGTATTACAGACAACTTGTGGGTTTCCACTGTCTGACAGTGTGGGCTCATAAGAGAGTATTACAGACAACTTGTGGGTTTGTACTGTCTGACAGTGTGGGCTCATAGGACATATCGCTACACTGGTGAGTGTTACAGACAACTTGTGGGTTTGTACTGTCTGACAGTGTGGGCTCATAGGACATATCCCTACACTGGAGAGTATTACAGACAAACTGTGGGTTTGTACTGTCTGACAGTGTGGGCTCATAGGACATATCGCTACACTGGTGAGTGTTAGAGACAACTTGTGGGTTTGCACTGTCTTACAGTGGGGACTCATAGGACATAACCTTACACTGGAGAGTATTACAGACAACTTGTGGGTTTGTACTGTCTGACAGTGTGGGCTCATAAGAGAGTATTACAGACAACTTGTGGGTTTGTACTGTCTGACAGTGTGGGCTCATAGGACATATCCCTACACTGGAGAGTATTACAGACAACTTGTGGGTTTGCACTGTCTGACAGTGTGGGCTCATAAGAGAGTATTAAAGACAACTTGTGGGTTTGCACTGCCTGACAGTGTGGGCTCATAGGACATATCCCTACACTGGAGAGTATTACAGACAACTTGTTGGTTTGTACTGTCTGACAGTGTGGGCTCATAGGACATATCCTTACACTGGTGAGTATTACAGACAACTTGTGGGTTTGCACTATCTGACAGTGTGGGCTCATAAGAGAGTATTACAGACAACTTGTGGGTTTGCACTGCCTGACAGTGTGGACTCATAGGACATATCCCTACACTGGAGAGTATTACAGACAACTTGTGGGTTTGTACTGTCTGAAAGTGTGGGCTCATAGGACATATCCTTACACTGGTGAGTGTTACAGACAACTTGTGGGTTTGCACTGTCTGACAGTGTGGGCTCATAAGAGAGTATTACAGACAACTTGTGGGTTTGCACTGCCTGACAGTGTGGGCTCATAGGACATATCCCTACACTGGAGAGTATTACAGACAACTTGTTGGTTTGTACTGTCTGACAGTGTGGGCTCATAGGACATATCCTTACACTGGTGAGTATTACAGACAACTTGTGGGTTTGCACTGTCTGACAGTGTGGGCTCATAAGAGAGTATTACAGACAACTTGTGGGTTTGTACTGTCTGACAGTGTGGGCTCATAGGACATATCGCTACACTGGTGAGTGTTACAGACAACTTGTGGGTTTGCACTGTCTTACAGTGGGGACTCATAGGACATATCCTTACACTGGAGAGTATTACAGACAACTTGTGGGTTTGTACTGTCTGACAGTGTGGGCTCATAAGACATATCCCTACACTGGTGAGTATTACAGACAACTTGTGGGTTTGCACTGTCTGACAGTGTGGGCTCATAAGACATATCCCTTCACTGGAGAGTGTTACAGACAACTTGTGGGTTTGCACTGTCTGACAGTGTGGGCTCATAGGACATATCTCTACACTGGAGAGTATTAATACAGACAACTTGTGGGTTTGCACTGTCTGACAGTGTGGGCTCATAAGACTTATCCCTTCACTGGAGAGTATTACAGACAACTTGTGGGTTTGCACTGTCTGACAGTGTGGGCTCATAGGACATATCCCTACACTGGAGAGTATTAATACAGACAACTTGTGGGTTTGCACTGTCTGACAGTGTGGGCTCATAGGACATATCGCTACACTGGTGAGTATTACAGACAACTTGTGGGTTTGTACTGTCTGACAGTGTGGGCTCATAGGACATATCCCTACACTGGTGAGTATTACAGACAACTTGTGGGTTTGCACTGTCTGACAGTGTGGGCTCATAGGACATATCGCTACACTGGTGAGTATTACAGACAACTTGTGGGTTTGTACTGTCTGACAGTGTGGGCTCATAGGACATATCCCTACACTGGATAGTATTACAGACAACTTGTGGGTTTGCACTGTCTGACAGTGTGGGCTCATAAGAGAGTATTACAGACAACTTGTGGGTTTGCACTGCCTGACAGTGTGGGCTCATAGGACATATCCCTACACTGGAGAGTATTACAGACAACTTGTTGGTTTGTACTGTCTGACAGTGTGGGCTCATAGGACATATCCTTACACTGGTGAGTATTACAGACAACTTGTGGGTTTGCACTGTCTGACAGTGTGGGCTCATAAAAGAGTATTACAGACAACTTGTGGGTTTGTACTGTCTGACATTGTGGGCTCATAGGACATATCGCTACACTGGTGAGTGTTACAGACAACTTGTGGGTTTGCACTGTCTTACAGTGGGGACTCATAGGACATATCCTTACACTGGAGAGTATTACAGACAACTTATGGGTTTGCACTGTCTGACAGTGTGGGCTCATAAGAGAGTATTACAGACAACTTGTGGTTTTGCACTGCCTGACAGTGTGGGCTCATAGGACATATCCCTACACTGGAGAGTATTACAGACAACTTGTTGGTTTGTACTGTCTGACAGTGTGGGCTCATAGGACATATCCTTACACTGGTGAGTATTACAGACAAGTTGTGGGTTTGCACTGTCTGACAGTGTGGGCTCATAAGAGAGTATTACAGACAACTTGTGGGTTTGTACTGTCTGACAGTGTGGGCTCATAGGACATATCGCTACACTGGTGAGTGTTACAGACAACTTGTGGGTTTGCACTGTCTTACAGTGGGGACTCATAGGACATATCCTTACACTGGAGAGTATTACAGACAACTTGTGGGTTTGTACTGTCTGACAGTGTGGGCTCATAAGACATATCCCTACACTGGTGAGTGTTACAGACAACTTGTGGGTTTGTACTGTCTGACAGTGTGGGCTCATAAGACATATCCCTTCACTGGAGAGTATTACAGACAACTTGTGGGTTTGCACTGTCTGACAGTGTGGGCTCATAGGACATATCTCTACACTGGAGAGTATTAATACAGACAACTTGTGGGTTTGCACTGTCTGACAGTGTGGACTCATAGGACATATCCCTACACTGGAGAGTATTACAGACAACTTGTGGGTTTGTACTGTCTGACAGTGTGGGCTCATAGGACATATCGCTACACGGGTGAGTGTTACAGACAACTTGTGGGTTTGCACTGTCCGACAGTGTGGGCTCATAAGAGAGTATTACGGACAACTTGTGGGTTTGTACTGTCTGACAGTGTGGGCTCATAGGACATATCGCTACACTGGTGAGTGTTACAGACAACTTGTGGGTTTGCACTGTCTTACAGTGGGGACTCATAGGACATATCCTTACACTGGAGAGTATTACAGACAAACTGTGGGTTTGTACTGTCTGACAGTGTGGGCTCATAGGACATATCTCTACACTGGAGAGTATTAATACAGACAACTTGTGGGTTTGCACTGTCTGACAGTGTGGGCTCATAGGACATATCCCTACACTGGAGAGTATTAATACAGACAACTTGTGGGTTTGCACTGTCTGACAGTGTGGGCTCATAAGACATATCCCTTCACTGGAGAGTATTACAGACAACTTGTGGGTTTGCACTGTTTGACAGTGTGGGCTAATAGGACATATCTCTACACTGGAGAGTATTAATACAGACAACTTGTGGGTTTGCACTGTCTGACAGTGTGGGCTCATAAGACATATCCCTTCACTGGTGAGTATTACAGACAACTTGTGGGTTTGCACTGTCTGACAGTGTGGACTCATAGGACATATCGCTACACTGGTGAGTATTACAGACAACTTGCGGGTTTGTACTGTCTGACAGTGTGGGCTGATAGGACATATCCCTACACTGGTGAGTATTAGACAACTTGTGGGTTTGTACTGTCTGACAGTGTGGGCTCATAAGACATATCCCTACACTGGTGAGTATTACAGACAACTTGTGGGTTTGCACTGTCTGACAGTGTGGGCTCATAAGACATATCCCTTCACTGGAGAGTATTACAGACAACTTGTGGGTTTGCACTGTCTGACAGTGTGGGCTCATAGGACATATCTCTACACTGGAGAGTATTAATACAGACAACTTGTGGGTTTGCACTGTCTGACAGTGTTGGGCTCATAAGACTTATCCCTTCACTGGAGAGTATTACAGACAACTTGTGGGTTTGCACTGTCTGACAGTGGTGGCTCATAGGACATATCCCTACACTGGAGAGTATTAATACAGACAACTTGTGGGTTTGCACTGTCTGACAGTGTGGGCTCATAGGACATATCGCTACACTGGTGAGTATTACAGACAACTTGTGGGTTTGCACTGTCTGACAGTGTGGGCTCATAGGACATATCCCTACACTGGTGAGTATTACAGACAACTTATGGGTTTGCACTGTCTGACAGTGGTGGCTCATAGGACATATCCCTACACTGGTGAGTATTACAGACAACTTGTGGGTTTGCACTGTCTGACAGTGTGGGCTCATAGGACATATCGCTACACTGGTGAGTATTACAGACAACTTGTGGGTTTGTACTGTCTGACAGTGTGGGCTCATAGGACATATCCCTACACTGGATAGTATTACAGACAACTTATGGGTTTGCACTGTCTGACAGTGTGGGCTCATAAGAGAGTATTACAGACAACTTGTGGGTTTGCACTGCCTGACAGTGTGGGCTCATAGGACATATCCCTACACTGGAGAGTATTACAGACAACTTGTTGGTTTGTACTGTCTGACAGTGTGGGCTCATAGGACATATCCTTACACTGGTGAGTATTACAGACAACTTGTGGGTTTGCACTGTCTGACAGTGTGGGCTCATAAAAGAGTATTACAGACAACTTGTGGGTTTGTACTGTCTGACAGTGTGGGCTCATAGGACATATCGCTACACTGGTGAGTGTTACAGACAACTTGTGGGTTTGCACTGTCTTACAGTGGGGACTCATAGGACATATCCTTACACTGGAGAGTATTACAGACAACTTATGGGTTTGCACTGTCTGACAGTGTGGGCTCATAAGAGAGTATTACAGACAACTTGTGGGTTTGCACTGCCTGACAGTTTGGGCTCATAGGACATATCCCTACACTGGAGAGTATTACAGACAACTTGTTGGTTTGTACTGTCTGACAGTGTGGGCTCATAGGACATATCCTTACACTGGTGAGTATTACAGACAACTTGTGGGTTTGCACTGTCTGACAGTGTGGGCTCATAAGAGAGTATTACAGACAACTTGTGGGTTTGTACTGTCTGACAGTGTGGGCTCATAGGACATATCGCTACACTGGTGAGTGTTACAGACAACTTGTGGGTTTGCACTGTCTTACAGTGGGGACTCATAGGACATATCCTTACACTGGAGAGTATTACAGACAACTTGTGGGTTTGTACTGTCTGACAGTGTGGGCTCATAAGACATATCCCTACACTGGTGAGTATTACAGACAACTTGTGGGTTTGTACTGTCCGACAGTGTGGGCTCATAAGACATATCCCTTCACTGGAGAGTATTACAGACAACTTGTGGGTTTGCACTGTCTGACAGTGTGGGCTCATAGGACATATCTCTACACTGGAGAGTATTAATACAGACAACTTGTGGGTTTGCACTGTCTGACAGTGTGGACTCATAGGACATATCCCTACACTGGAGAGTATTACAGACAACTTGTGGGTTTGTACTGTCTGACAGTGTGGGCTCATAGGACATATCGCTACACTGGTGAGTGTTACAGACAACTTGTGGGTTTGTACTGTCTGACAGTGTGGGCTCATAGGACATATCGCTACACGGGTGAGTGTTACAGACAACTTGTGGGTTTGCACTGTCCGACAGTGTGGGCTCATAAGAGAGTATTACAGACAACTTGTGGGTTTGTACTGTCTGACAGTGTGGGCTCATAGGACATATCGCTACACTGGTGAGTGTTACAGACAACTTGTGGGTTTGCACTGTCTTACAGTGGGGACTCATAGGACATATCCTTACACTGGAGAGTATTACAGACAAACTGTGGGTTTGTACTGTCTGACAGTGTGGGCTCATAAGACATATCCCTACACTGGTGAGTATTACAGACAACTTGTGGGTTTGCACTGTCTGACAGTGTGGGCTCATAAGACATATCCCTTCACTGGAGAGTATTACAGACAACTTGTGGGTTTGCACTGTCTGACAGTGTGGGCTAATAGGACATATCTCTACACTGGAGAGTATTAATACAGACAACTTGTGGGTTTGCACTGTCTGACAGTGTGGGCTCATAAGACATATCCCTTCACTGGAGAGTATTACAGACAACTTGTGGGTTTGCACTGTCTGACAGTGTGGGCTAATAGGACATATCTCTACACTGGAGAGTATTAATACAGACAACTTGTTGGTTTGTACTGTCTGACAGTGTGGGCTCATAGGACATATCCTTACACTGGTGAGTATTACAGACAACTTGTGGGTTTCCACTGTCTGACAGTGTGGGCTCATAAGAGAGTATTACAGACAACTTGTGGGTTTGTACTGTCTGACAGTGTGGGCTCATAGGACATATCGCTACACTGGTGAGTGTTACAGACAACTTGTGGGTTTGCACTGTCTTACAGTGGGGACTCATAGGACATATCGCTACACTGGTGAGTATTACAGACAACTTGTGGGTTTGTACTGTCTGACAGTGTGGGCTCATAGGACATATCCCTACACTGGTGAGTATTACAGACAACTTGTGGGTTTGCACTGTCTGACAGTGTGGGCTCATAGGACATATCGCTACACTGGTGAGTATTACAGACAACTTGCGGGTTTGTACTGTCTGACAGTGTGGGCTGATAGGAAATATCCCTACACTGGTGAGTATTAGACAACTTGTGGGATTGTACTGTCTGACAGTGTGGGCTCATAAGAGAGTATTACAGACAACTTGTGGGTTTGTACTGTCTGACAGTGTGGGCTCATAGGATATATCCCTACACTGGAGAGTATTACAGACAACTTGTGGGTTTGCACTATCTGACAGTGTGGGCTCATAAGAGAGTATTACAGACAACTTGTGGGTTTGCACTGCCTGACAGTGTGGACTCATAGGACATATCCCTACACTGGACAGTATTACAGACAACTTGTGGGTTTGTACTGTCTGACAGTGTGGGCTCATAGGACATATCGCTACACTGGTGAGTGTTACAGACAACTTGTGGGTTTGCACTGTCTGACAGTGTGGGCTCATAAGAGAGTATTAAAGACAACTTGTGGGTTTGCACTGCCTGACAGTGTGGGCTCATAGGACATATCCCTACACTGGAGAGTATTACAGACAACTTGTTGGTTTGTACTGTCTGACAGTGTGGGCTCATAGGACATATCCTTACACTGGTGAGTATTACAGACAACTTGTGGGTTTGCACTATCTGACAGTGTGGGCTCATAAGAGAGTATTACAGACAACTTGTGGGTTTGCACTGCCTGACAGTGTGGACTCATAGGACATATCCCTACACTGGAGAGTATTACAGACAACTTGTGGGTTTGTACTGTCTGAAAGTGTGGGCTCATAGGACATATCCTTACACTGGTGAGTGTTACAGACAACTTGTGGGTTTGCACTGTCTGACAGTGTGGGCTCATAAGAGAGTATTACAGACAACTTGTGGGTTTGCACTGCCTGACAGTGTGGGCTCATAGGACATATCCCTACACTGGAGAGTATTACAGACAACTTGTTGGTTTGTACTGTCTGACAGTGTGGGCTCATAGGACATATCCTTACACTGGTGAGTATTACAGACAACTTGTGGGTTTGCACTGTCTGACAGTGTGGGCTCATAAGAGAGTATTACAGACAACTTGTGGGTTTGTACTGTCTGACAGTGTGGGCTCATAGGACATATCGCTACACTGGTGAGTGTTACAGACAACTTGTGGGTTTGCACTGTCTTACAGTGGGGACTCATAGGACATATCCTTACACTGGAGAGTATTACAGACAACTTGTGGGTTTGTACTGTCTGACAGTGTGGGCTCATAAGACATATCCCTACACTGGTGAGTATTACAGACAACTTGTGGGTTTGCACTGTCTGACAGTGTGGGCTCATAAGACATATCCCTTCACTGGAGAGTGTTACAGACAACTTGTGGGTTTGCACTGTCTGACAGTGTGGGCTCATAGGACATATCTCTACACTGGAGAGTATTAATACAGACAACTTGTGGGTTTGCACTGTCTGACAGTGTGGGCTCATAAGACTTATCCCTTCACTGGAGAGTATTACAGACAACTTGTGGGTTTGCACTGTCTGACAGTGTGGGCTCATAGGACATATCCCTACACTGGAGAGTATTAATACAGACAACTTGTGGGTTTGCACTGTCTGACAGTGTGGGCTCATAGGACATATCGCTACACTGGTGAGTATTACAGACAACTTGTGGGTTTGTACTGTCTGACAGTGTGGGCTCATAGGACATATCCCTACACTGGTGAGTATTACAGACAACTTGTGGGTTTGCACTGTCTGACAGTGTGGGCTCATAGGACATATCGCTACACTGGTGAGTATTACAGACAACTTGTGGGTTTGTACTGTCTGACAGTGTGGGCTCATAGGACATATCCCTACACTGGATAGTATTACAGACAACTTGTGGGTTTGCACTGTCTGACAGTGTGGGCTCATAAGAGAGTATTACAGACAACTTGTGGGTTTGCACTGCCTGACAGTGTGGGCTCATAGGACATATCCCTACACTGGAGAGTATTACAGACAACTTGTTGGTTTGTACTGTCTGACAGTGTGGGCTCATAGGACATATCCTTACACTGGTGAGTATTACAGACAACTTGTGGGTTTGCACTGTCTGACAGTGTGGGCTCATAAAAGAGTATTACAGACAACTTGTGGGTTTGTACTGTCTGACATTGTGGGCTCATAGGACATATCGCTACACTGGTGAGTGTTACAGACAACTTGTGGGTTTGCACTGTCTTACAGTGGGGACTCATAGGACATATCCTTACACTGGAGAGTATTACAGACAACTTATGGGTTTGCACTGTCTGACAGTGTGGGCTCATAAGAGAGTATTACAGACAACTTGTGGTTTTGCACTGCCTGACAGTGTGGGCTCATAGGACATATCCCTACACTGGAGAGTATTACAGACAACTTGTTGGTTTGTACTGTCTGACAGTGTGGGCTCATAGGACATATCCTTACACTGGTGAGTATTACAGACAAGTTGTGGGTTTGCACTGTCTGACAGTGTGGGCTCATAAGAGAGTATTACAGACAACTTGTGGGTTTGTACTGTCTGACAGTGTGGGCTCATAGGACATATCGCTACACTGGTGAGTGTTACAGACAACTTGTGGGTTTGCACTGTCTTACAGTGGGGACTCATAGGACATATCCTTACACTGGAGAGTATTACAGACAACTTGTGGGTTTGTACTGTCTGACAGTGTGGGCTCATAAGACATATCCCTACACTGGTGAGTGTTACAGACAACTTGTGGGTTTGTACTGTCTGACAGTGTGGGCTCATAAGACATATCCCTTCACTGGAGAGTATTACAGACAACTTGTGGGTTTGCACTGTCTGACAGTGTGGGCTCATAGGACATATCTCTACACTGGAGAGTATTAATACAGACAACTTGTGGGTTTGCACTGTCTGACAGTGTGGACTCATAGGACATATCCCTACACTGGAGAGTATTACAGACAACTTGTGGGTTTGTACTGTCTGACAGTGTGGGCTCATAGGACATATCGCTACACGGGTGAGTGTTACAGACAACTTGTGGGTTTGCACTGTCCGACAGTGTGGGCTCATAAGAGAGTATTACGGACAACTTGTGGGTTTGTACTGTCTGACAGTGTGGGCTCATAGGACATATCGCTACACTGGTGAGTGTTACAGACAACTTGTGGGTTTGCACTGTCTTACAGTGGGGACTCATAGGACATATCCTTACACTGGAGAGTATTACAGACAAACTGTGGGTTTGTACTGTCTGACAGTGTGGGCTCATAGGACATATCTCTACACTGGAGAGTATTAATACAGACAACTTGTGGGTTTGCACTGTCTGACAGTGTGGGCTCATAGGACATATCCCTACACTGGAGAGTATTAATACAGACAACTTGTGGGTTTGCACTGTCTGACAGTGTGGGCTCATAAGACATATCCCTTCACTGGAGAGTATTACAGACAACTTGTGGGTTTGCACTGTTTGACAGTGTGGGCTAATAGGACATATCTCTACACTGGAGAGTATTAATACAGACAACTTGTGGGTTTGCACTGTCTGACAGTGTGGGCTCATAAGACATATCCCTTCACTGGTGAGTATTACAGACAACTTGTGGGTTTGCACTGTCTGACAGTGTGGACTCATAGGACATATCGCTACACTGGTGAGTATTACAGACAACTTGCGGGTTTGTACTGTCTGACAGTGTGGGCTGATAGGACATATCCCTACACTGGTGAGTATTAGACAACTTGTGGGTTTGTACTGTCTGACAGTGTGGGCTCATAAGACATATCCCTACACTGGTGAGTATTACAGACAACTTGTGGGTTTGCACTGTCTGACAGTGTGGGCTCATAAGACATATCCCTTCACTGGAGAGTATTACAGACAACTTGTGGGTTTGCACTGTCTGACAGTGTGGGCTCATAGGACATATCTCTACACTGGAGAGTATTAATACAGACAACTTGTGGGTTTGCACTGTCTGACAGTGTTGGGCTCATAAGACTTATCCCTTCACTGGAGAGTATTACAGACAACTTGTGGGTTTGCACTGTCTGACAGTGGTGGCTCATAGGACATATCCCTACACTGGAGAGTATTAATACAGACAACTTGTGGGTTTGCACTGTCTGACAGTGTGGGCTCATAGGACATATCGCTACACTGGTGAGTATTACAGACAACTTGTGGGTTTGCACTGTCTGACAGTGTGGGCTCATAGGACATATCCCTACACTGGTGAGTATTACAGACAACTTATGGGTTTGCACTGTCTGACAGTGGTGGCTCATAGGACATATCCCTACACTGGTGAGTATTACAGACAACTTGTGGGTTTGCACTGTCTGACAGTGTGGGCTCATAGGACATATCGCTACACTGGTGAGTATTACAGACAACTTGTGGGTTTGTACTGTCTGACAGTGTGGGCTCATAGGACATATCCCTACACTGGATAGTATTACAGACAACTTATGGGTTTGCACTGTCTGACAGTGTGGGCTCATAAGAGAGTATTACAGACAACTTGTGGGTTTGCACTGCCTGACAGTGTGGGCTCATAGGACATATCCCTACACTGGAGAGTATTACAGACAACTTGTTGGTTTGTACTGTCTGACAGTGTGGGCTCATAGGACATATCCTTACACTGGTGAGTATTACAGACAACTTGTGGGTTTGCACTGTCTGACAGTGTGGGCTCATAAAAGAGTATTACAGACAACTTGTGGGTTTGTACTGTCTGACAGTGTGGGCTCATAGGACATATCGCTACACTGGTGAGTGTTACAGACAACTTGTGGGTTTGCACTGTCTTACAGTGGGGACTCATAGGACATATCCTTACACTGGAGAGTATTACAGACAACTTATGGGTTTGCACTGTCTGACAGTGTGGGCTCATAAGAGAGTATTACAGACAACTTGTGGGTTTGCACTGCCTGACAGTTTGGGCTCATAGGACATATCCCTACACTGGAGAGTATTACAGACAACTTGTTGGTTTGTACTGTCTGACAGTGTGGGCTCATAGGACATATCCTTACACTGGTGAGTATTACAGACAACTTGTGGGTTTGCACTGTCTGACAGTGTGGGCTCATAAGAGAGTATTACAGACAACTTGTGGGTTTGTACTGTCTGACAGTGTGGGCTCATAGGACATATCGCTACACTGGTGAGTGTTACAGACAACTTGTGGGTTTGCACTGTCTTACAGTGGGGACTCATAGGACATATCCTTACACTGGAGAGTATTACAGACAACTTGTGGGTTTGTACTGTCTGACAGTGTGGGCTCATAAGACATATCCCTACACTGGTGAGTATTACAGACAACTTGTGGGTTTGTACTGTCCGACAGTGTGGGCTCATAAGACATATCCCTTCACTGGAGAGTATTACAGACAACTTGTGGGTTTGCACTGTCTGACAGTGTGGGCTCATAGGACATATCTCTACACTGGAGAGTATTAATACAGACAACTTGTGGGTTTGCACTGTCTGACAGTGTGGACTCATAGGACATATCCCTACACTGGAGAGTATTACAGACAACTTGTGGGTTTGTACTGTCTGACAGTGTGGGCTCATAGGACATATCGCTACACTGGTGAGTGTTACAGACAACTTGTGGGTTTGTACTGTCTGACAGTGTGGGCTCATAGGACATATCGCTACACGGGTGAGTGTTACAGACAACTTGTGGGTTTGCACTGTCCGACAGTGTGGGCTCATAAGAGAGTATTACAGACAACTTGTGGGTTTGTACTGTCTGACAGTGTGGGCTCATAGGACATATCGCTACACTGGTGAGTGTTACAGACAACTTGTGGGTTTGCACTGTCTTACAGTGGGGACTCATAGGACATATCCTTACACTGGAGAGTATTACAGACAAACTGTGGGTTTGTACTGTCTGACAGTGTGGGCTCATAAGACATATCCCTACACTGGTGAGTATTACAGACAACTTGTGGGTTTGCACTGTCTGACAGTGTGGGCTCATAAGACATATCCCTTCACTGGAGAGTATTACAGACAACTTGTGGGTTTGCACTGTCTGACAGTGTGGGCTAATAGGACATATCTCTACACTGGAGAGTATTAATACAGACAACTTGTGGGTTTGCACTGTCTGACAGTGTGGGCTCATAAGACATATCCCTTCACTGGAGAGTATTACAGACAACTTGTGGGTTTGCACTGTCTGACAGTGTAGGCTAATAGGACATATCTCTACACTGGAGAGTATTAATACAGACAACTTGTTGGTTTGTACTGTCTGACAGTGTGGGCTCATAGGACATATCCTTACACTGGTGAGTATTACAGACAACTTGTGGGTTTCCACTGTCTGACAGTGTGGGCTCATAAGAGAGTATTACAGACAACTTGTGGGTTTGTACTGTCTGACAGTGTGGGCTCATAGGACATATCGCTACACTGGTGAGTGTTACAGACAACTTGTGGGTTTGCACTGTCTTACAGTGGGGACTCATAGGACATATCGCTACACTGGTGAGTATTACAGACAACTTGTGGGTTTGTACTGTCTGACAGTGTGGGCTCATAGGACATATCCCTACACTGGTGAGTATTACAGACAACTTGTGGGTTTGCACTGTCTGACAGTGTGGGCTCATAGGACATATCGCTACACTGGTGAGTATTACAGACAACTTGCGGGTTTGTACTGTCTGACAGTGTGGGCTGATAGGAAATATCCCTACACTGGTGAGTATTAGACAACTTGTGGGATTGTACTGTCTGACAGTGTGGGCTCATAAGAGAGTATTACAGACAACTTGTGGGTTTGTACTGTCTGACAGTGTGGGCTCATAGGATATATCCCTACACTGGAGAGTATTACAGACAACTTGTGGGTTTGCACTATCTGACAGTGTGGGCTCATAAGAGAGTATTACAGACAACTTGTGGGTTTGCACTGCCTGACAGTGTGGACTCATAGGACATATCCCTACACTGGACAGTATTACAGACAACTTGTGGGTTTGTACTGTCTGACAGTGTGGGCTCATAGGACATATCGCTACACTGGTGAGTGTTACAGACAACTTGTGGGTTTGCACTGTCTGACAGTGTGGGCTCATAAGAGAGTATTACAGACAACTTGTGGGTTTGTACTGTCTGACAGTGTGGGCTCATAGGACATATCGCTACACTGGTGAGTGTTAGAGACAACTTGTGGGTTTGCACTGACTTACAGTGGGGACTCATAGGACATAACCTTACACTGGAGAGTATTACAGACAAACTGTGGGTTTGTACTGTCTGACAGTGTGGGCTCATAAGACATATCCCTACACTGGTGAGTATTACAGACAACTTGCGGGTTTGCACTGTCTGACAGTGTGGGCTCATAAGACATATCCCTTCACTGGAGAGTATTACAGACAACTTGTGGGTTTGCACTGTCTGACAGTGTGGGCTCATAGGACATATCTCTACACTGGAGAGTATTAATACAGACAACTTGTGGGTTTGCACTGTCTGACAGTGTGGGCTCATAAGACTTATCCCTTCACTGGAGAGTATTACAGACAACTTGTGGGTTTGCACTGTCTGACAGTGGTGGCTCATAGGACATATCCCTACACTGGAGAGTATTAATACAGACAACTTGTGGGTTTGCACTGTCTGACGGTGTGGGCTCATAGGACATATCGCTACACTGGTGAGTATTACAGACAACTTGTGGGTTTGTACTGTCTGACAGTGTGGGCTCATAGGACATATCCCTACACTGGTGAGTATTACAGACAACTTGTGGGTTTGCACTGTCTGACAGTGTGGGCTCATAGGACATATCGCTACACTGGTGAGTATTACAGACAACTTGTGGGTTTGTACTGTCTGACAGTGTGGGCTCATAGGACATATCCCTACACTGGATAGTATTACAGACAACTTATGGGTTTGCACTGTCTGACAGTGTGGGCTCATAAGAGAGTATTACAGACAACTTGTGGGTTTGCAGTGCCTGACAGTGTGGGCTCATAGGACATATCCCTACACTGGAGAGTATTACAGACAACTTGTTGGTTTGTACTGTCTGACAGTGTGGGCTCATAGGACATATCCTTACACTGGTGAGTATTACAGACAACTTGTGGGTTTGCACTGTCTGACAGTGTGGGCTCATAAAAGAGTATTACAGACAACTTGTGGGTTTGTACTGTCTGACAGTGACGGCTCATAGGACATATCGCTACACTGGTGAGTGTTACAGACAACTTGTGGGTTTGCACTGTCTTACAGTGGGGACTCATAGGACATATCCTTACACTGGAGAGTATTACAGACAACTTATGGGTTTGCACTGTCTGACAGTGTGGGCTCATAAGAGAGTATTACAGACAACTTGTGGGTTTGCACTGCCTGACAGTGTGGGCTCATAGGACATATCCCTACACTGGAGAGTATTACAGACAACTTGTTGGTTTGTACTGTCTGACAGTGTGGGCTCATAGGACATATCCTTACACTGGTGAGTATTACAGACAACTTGTGGGTTTGCACTGTCTGACAGTGTGGGCTCATAAGAGAGTATTACAGACAACTTGTGGGTTTGTACTGTCTGACAGTGTGGGCTCATAGGACATATCGCTACACTGGTGAGTGTTACAGACAACTTGTGGGTTTGCACTGTCTTACAGTGGGGACTCATAGGACATATCCTTACACTGGAGAGTATTACAGACAACTTGTGGGTTTGTACTGTCTGACAGTGTGGGCTCATAAGACATATCCCTACACTGGTGAGTATTACAGACAACTTGTGGGTTTGTACTGTCCGACAGTGTGGGCTCATAAGACATATCCCTTCACTGGAGAGTATTACAGACAACTTGTGGGTTTGCACTGTCTGACAGTGTGGGCTCATAGGACATATCGCTACACTGGTGAGTATTACAGACAACTTGTTGGTTTGTACTGTCTGACAGTGTGGGCTCATAGGACATATCCTTACACTGGTGAGTATTACAGACAACTTGTGGGTTTCCACTCTCTGACAGTGTGGGCTCATAAGAGAGTATTACAGACAACTTGTGGGTTTGTACTGTCTGACAGTGTGGGCTCATAGGACATATCGCTACACTGGTGAGTGTTACAGACAACTTGTGGGTTTGCACTGTCTTACAGTGGGGACTCATAGGACATATCGCTACACTGGTGAGTATTACAGACAACTTGTGGGTTTGTACTGTCTGACAGTGTGGGCTCATAGGACATATCCCTACACTGGTGAGTATTACAGACAACTTGTGGGTTTGCACTGTCTGACAGTGTGGGCTCATAGGACATATCGCTACACTGGTGAGTATTACAGACAACTTGCGGGTTTGTACTGTCTGACAGTGTGGGCTGATAGGAAATATCCCTACACTGGTGAGTATTAGACAACTTGTGGGATTGTACTGTCTGACAGTGTGGGCTCATAAGAGAGTATTACAGACAACTTGTGGGTTTGTACTGTCTGACAGTGTGGGCTCATAGGATATATCCCTACACTGGAGAGTATTACAGACAACTTGTGGGTTTGCACTATCTGACAGTGTGGGCTCATAAGAGAGTATTACAGACAACTTGTGGGTTTGCACTGCCTGACAGTGTGGACTCATAGGACATATCCCTACACTGGACAGTATTACAGACAACTTGTGGGTTTGTACTGTCTGACAGTGTGGGCTCATAGGACATATCGCTACACTGGTGAGTGTTACAGACAACTTGTGGGTTTGCACTGTCTGACAGTGTGGGCTCATAAGAGAGTATTACAGACAACTTGTGGGTTTGTACTGTCTGACAGTGTGGGCTCATAGGACATATCGCTACACTGGTGAGTGTTAGAGACAACTTGTGGGTTTGCACTGTCTTACAGTGGGGACTCATAGGACATAACCTTACACTGGAGAGTATTACAGACAAACTGTGGGTTTGTACTGTCTGACAGTGTGGGCTCATAAGACATATCCCTACACTGGTGAGTATTACAGACAACTTGCAGGTTTGCACTGTCTGACAGTGTGGGCTCATAAGACATATCCCTTCACTGGAGAGTATTACAGACAACTTGTGGGTTTGCACTGTCTGACAGTGTGGGCTCATAGGACATATCTCTACACTGGAGAGTATTAATACAGACAACTTGTGGGTTTGCACTGTCTGACAGTGTGGGCTCATAAGACATATCCCTTCACTGGAGAGTATTACAGACAACTTGTGGGTTTGCACTGTCTGACAGTGTGGGCTCATAGGACATATCCCTACACTGGAGTGTATTAATACAGACGACTTGTGGGTTTGCACTGTCTGACAGTGTGGGCTCATAGGACATATCGCTACACTGGTGAGTATTACAGACAACTTGTGGGTTTGTACTGTCTGACAGTGTGGGCTCATAAGAGAGTATTACAGACAACTTGTGGGTTTGTACTGTCTGACAGTGTGGGCTCATAGGACATATCCCTACACTGGAGAGTATTACAGACAACTTGTGGGTTTGCACTGTCTGACAGTGTGGGCTCATAAGAGAGTATTAAAGACAACTTGTGGGTTTGCACTGCCTGACAGTGTGGGCTCATAGGACATATCCCTACACTGGAGAGTATTACAGACAACTTGTTGGTTTGTACTGTCTGACAGTGTGGGCTCATAGGACATATCCTTACACTGGTGAGTATTACAGACAACTTGTGGGTTTGCACTATCTGACAGTGTGGGCTCATAAGAGAGTATTACAGACAACTTGTGGGTTTGCACTGCCTGACAGTGTGGACTCATAGGACATATCCCTACACTGGAGAGTATTACAGACAACTTGTGGGTTTGTACTGTCTGAAAGTGTGGGCTCATAGGACATATCCTTACACTGGTGAGTGTTACAGACAACTTGTGGGTTTGCACTGTCTGACAGTGTGGGCTCATAAGAGAGTATTACAGACAACTTGTGGGTTTGCACTGCCTGACAGTGTGGGCTCATAGGACATATCCCTACACTGGAGAGTATTACAGACAACTTGTTGGTTTGTACTGTCTGACAGTGTGGGCTCATAGGACATATCCTTACACTGGTGAGTATTACAGACAACTTGTGGGTTTGCACTGTCTGACAGTGTGGGCTCATAAGAGAGTATTACAGACAACTTGTGGGTTTGTACTGTCTGACAGTGTGGGCTCATAGGACATATCGCTACACTGGTGAGTGTTACAGACAACTTGTGGGTTTGCACTGTCTTACAGTGGGGACTCATAGGACATATCCTTACACTGGAGAGTATTACAGACAACTTGTGGGTTTGTACTGTCTGACAGTGTGGGCTCATAAGACATATCCCTACACTGGTGAGTATTATAGACAACTTGTGGGTTTGCACTGTCTGACAGTGTGGGCTCATAAGACATATCCCTTCACTGGAGAGTATTACAGACAACTTGTGGGTTTGCACTGTCTGACAGTGTGGGCTCATAGGACATATCTCTACACTGGAGAGTATTAATACAGACAACTTGTGGGTTTGCACTGTCTGACAGTGTGGGCTCATAAGACTTATCCCTTCACTGGAGAGTATTACAGACAACTTGTGGGTTTGCACTGTCTGACAGTGTGGGCTCATAGGACATATCCCTACACTGGAGAGTATTAATACAGACAACTTGTGGGTTTGCACTGTCTGACAGTGTGGGCTCATAGGACATATCGCTACACTGGTGAGTATTACAGACAACTTGTGGGTTTGTACTGTCTGACAGTGTGGGCTCATAGGACATATCCCTACACTGGTGAGTATTACAGACAACTTGTGGGTTTGCACTGTCTGACAGTGTGGGCTCATAGGACATATCGCTACACTGGTGAGTATTACAGACAACTTGTGGGTTTGTACTGTCTGACAGTGTGGGCTCATAGGACATATCCCTACACTGGATAGTATTACAGACAACTTGTGGGTTTGCACTGTCTGACAGTGTGGGCTCATAAGAGAGTATTACAGACAACTTGTGGGTTTGCACTGCCTGACAGTGTGGGCTCATAGGACATATCCCTACACTGGAGAGTATTACAGACAACTTGTTGGTTTGTACTGTCTGACAGTGTGGGCTCATAGGACATATCCTTACACTGGTGAGTATTACAGACAACTTGTGGGTTTGCACTGTCTGACAGTGTGGGCTCATAAAAGAGTATTACAGACAACTTGTGGGTTTGTACTGTCTGACATTGTGGGCTCATAGGACATATCGCTACACTGGTGAGTGTTACAGACAACTTGTGGGTTTGCACTGTCTTACAGTGGGGACTCATAGGACATATCCTTACACTGGAGAGTATTACAGACAAACTGGGTTTGTACTGTCTGACAGTGTGGGCTCATAAGACATATCCCTTCACTGGAGAGTATTACAGACAACTTGTGGGTTTGCACTGTCTGACAGTGTGGGCTCATAGGACATATCTCTACACTGGAGAGTATTAATACAGACAACTTGTGGGTTTGCACTGTCTGACAGTGTGGGCTCATAGGACATATCCCTACACTGGAGAGTATTAATACAGACAACTTGTGGGTTTGCACTGTCTGACAGTGTGGGCTCATAAGACATATCCCTACACTGGTGAGTATTACAGACAACTTGTGGGTTTGCACTGTCTGACAGTGTGGGCTCATTGGACATATCCTTACACTGGAGAGTATTAATACAGACAACTTGTGGGATTGTACTGTCTGACAGTGTGGGCTCATAGGACACATCGCTACACTGGTGAGTATTACAGACAACTTGTGGGATTGTACTGCCTGACAGTGTGGGCTCATAGGACATATCCCTACACTGGAGAGTATTACAGACAACTTGTGGGTTTGTACTGTCTGACAGTTTGGGCTGATAGGAAATATCCCTATACTGGTGAGTATTAGACAACTTGTGGGATTGTACTGTCTGACAGTGTGGGCTCATAAAAGAGTATTACAGACAACTTGTGGGTTTGTACTGTCTGACAGTGTGGGCTCATAGGACATATCCCTACACTGGAGAGTATTACAGACAACTTCTGGGTTTGCACTGTCTGACAGTGTGGGCTCATAAGAGAGTATTACAGACAACTTGTGGGTTTGCACTGCCTGACAGTGTGGGCTCATAGGACATATCCCTACACTGGAGAGTATTACAGACAACTTGTTGGTTTGTACTGTCTGACAGTGTGGGCTCATAGGACATATCCTTACACTGGTGAGTATTACAGACAACTTGTGGGTTTGCACTGTCTGACAGTGTGGGCTCATAGGACATATCTTTACACTGGTGAGTATAACAGACAACTTGTGGGTTTGCACTGTCTGACAGTGTGGGCTCATAAAAGAGTATTACAGACAACTTGTGGGTTTGTACTGTCTGACAGTGTGGGCTCATAGGACATATCGCTACACTGGTGAGTGTTACAGACAACTTGTGGGTTTGCACTGTCTTACAGTGGGGACTCATAGGACATATCCTTACACTGGAGAGTATTACAGACAACTTATGGGTTTGCACTGTCTGACAGTGTGGGCTCATAAGAGAGTATTACAGACAACTTGTGGGTTTGCACTGCCTGACAGTGTGGGCTCATAGGACATATCCCTACACTGGAGAGTATTACAGACAACTTGTTGGTTTGTACTGTCTGACAGTGTGGGCTCATAGGACATATCCTTACACTGGTGAGTATTACAGACAACTTGTGGGTTTGCACTGTCTGACAGTGTGGGCTCATAAGAGAGTATTACAGACAACTTGTGGGTTTGTACTGTCTGACAGTGTGGGCTCATAGGACATATCGCTACACTGGTGAGTGTTACAGACAACTTGTGGGTTTGCACTGTCTTACAGTGGGGACTCATAGGACATATCCTTACACTGGAGAGTATTACAGACAACTTGTGGGTTTGTACTGTCTGACAGTTGTAATAACCATCATCATTACTTTCAATGCTTCACTATATACTGTACACTGCACATCTTTATTAGCCAACATATAGTTCATGCCCCTCTCAATAGCATATGCATTAGCTGCACCAACTGTATGTTTTTATTGAGAGCTGAACAACATGGCAGACAGGCACAGTGAAACAACAGAATTTGCCTCTGTGTGTTTTCTTCTTTTTACTTGAGTGTCCCAAGAGATAGGACATTACATTGGCGACGAGGATGAACACAAACAGCCTCTACCACCTGGGTAAGCAATAGAATACCCTGTAAAGAGCAATTTGATGAAGAAAAAGCTGTGATTTTGAGGAGAAATCTGCCATTCAACTGACATTGAAATTGGTGCAACACTACACTCAGCATGGCACATAGAGCTGCTAGAGAACAGCAACCCATGCCAATAACGGTTATAACTGAAACCAGAAACTTGAAGAGCCAACCATTTAGTCATCCTGAGGACCAGATATCGACAGGAAAAGCTTGGGAGGAGTGGCTTGAGGGAATAGAGAGAGAATTCCGCTACTTCAAAATCAGCAGCCCAGTTGACAGGAAAGATGCCCTGATCATCTATGGTGGCAAAGAAATTGCCAGGCTAGAGAAAAGCTTACCTGATCCAGTAGATGTAGATGATGTCTATGACAAGCTTAAGACAAAACTCAACAACTACTACACCCCCAAGAAGAATAAGCATCATGCCAGATACCTGTTCCTGAAGATGAGGCCAACACTTCATGAAACCACTATGGCATATGCAGCTCGACTCAGAGAAAAGGCAAATGAATGTGAGTTTGCCGACACTTGTGATGACAGGATTCTAGAGCACCTCATCCAAACCACCACAAGCAAAACCCTGATCCAGAAAGCCATAAATAAGAAGTGGTCGCTGACACAGATGTTAACCGAAGCAGCACAGATGGAAGATACTTCCTTGCAAGTAAGCACCATGAGACCTCCTGATGGAGCAACCAGCGTGGCCAAGGTGGGACGAAAGCAATCCTTCCAGAAGAAATCAACCGGTGGACAGCATGGGAAGAATACATTCCATAAATCAACACCATGCGCCTACTGTGGACTGACGGGCACTCACCCACAAGGCAGAAACTGCCCCGCCTACGGCAAGCAGTGCAACAAATGCAAAAAGTGGAATCACTTTGCAACAGTTTGCAGAGCAGACCACACCCGCAGTACCAGCAGAGCCTCGCCCAACCAACCAAGTCCACAGAAACAGGGCAGACACAAGCAACATAGCAGTCGCATCAAGAAGACAAGCATGGAGGAAGAGGGACAAACATCTTCAGATGACGAGTTCTTTGACCAGGCAGTCAAACACCTCAAGCAAGTCCGGAGAGTTACAAAAAATTCCCATAATGACAACACATTAACCGTATGTATTGACGATGTTAATGTACAAATCGAACCAGACACCGGAGCAGAAGTTAACATCATGGATGAACATCAGCACAAAGCGTTGCAGCACAGATCGAGCAATCCCCAGATTTTGCAAGCCAGCCATGTCAAGCTGCACACCTTGCAGAGCAACTTACCTGTGAAGGGAGAGTTCCAGACGATCGTGAGAAACACAACATGCGGAGCAACAACAAAGTTCGTTGTTGTCAAAGGTAGAATCAACTCACCTCCACTCATCAGCAAGAATACCCTTATCGAACTGGGAATGTTGAAATTGCAACCAGATGGCTCATTAGCAGAAATAAATGACCTCCGCATTGCAGAGAACATCCACACTGTCAAGACAGCAAGCGACACTGCCATCGCACACAAGCAGACGCAGGAAATCGTTGAGCAATATGAGAAGGTATTTCAGGGGATCGGCCAAATCCATGACGTCAAGAACGACAGAGAAATCTACGTCAAATTCAGCATGAAACCTGAAGCAGCACCAGTAGCTCAGAAACCGAGACCCGTTGCATACTACCTACAGAAGCCATTGAAAGAATGGGTAGACCAATGCATCAAAGAAGGCATCTTTGAAGAAATTCCAAGAGGCGAGCCAGTGACATGGTGTTCCCCACTTGTCGTCCAACCAAAGCCGAGGTTTGGACACACACCGAGAGAGGAGCTACAACCACACATGATCAGAGCTAGCGTCGATCTACGCGTTCCAAACAAATTTATGGAGAGGAACAGGATCACGCAAGGACCTGTGGTTGAAGATTTCATGTACAAGTTTCATGACTGCACAGTCTTCTCTAAACTTGACATGAAACAGGGCTATCACCAACTCCTGCTTGACCCAGAATCCAGAGGAGTAGCAACCTTCAGCACACCATGGGGAAATCTACGCCCGAGACGATTGATCTTCGGCGCAAAAGCATCCCAAGATCTGTTTGATGAAGCTATCTTCAAAATCTTCGGGGACATCCCAAAATGTCTCAACCAGCGAGATGATATCCTCCTTGGCGGTCAAAGCATCGAAGCACATAACAAGACGCTACAAGAAGTCTTGCAGAGAGCAGCTGATTTTGGCATCACCTTCAATCCTGCCAAATGCCAATTTGGAGTTGAGGAGATAGAGTTCTATGGCTACAAGTTCACCAAAGACGGACTCAAGCCAGCACCTGACAAAGTCCGAGCAGTGAAAGAAAGCAAGCCGCCAGAGTCCAAAGAAGCTGTGAGAAGTTTTCTGGGCATGATTGGATATCTTTCCAAATTCATCCCACGATACACATCGCTTACAGCACCGCTAAGAGAGCTGACACACCAAGATAAGAAGTTCAGATGGGGACCGGAAGAGACTGCAGCATTTGAGAAGCTGAAAGACAGCATCACCAATGAAGATACCATGATCTACTTCAACCCAAAGCGACTAATCATAGTACGAGCTGAAGCAAGCTACCATGAAGGCCTATCAGCTGGACTCTTTCAAGAGACCCCCAAAGGACTTCAGCCTGTACACTTCATCAGCCGCACCATGACGCAAGCAGAGAAGCGGTACAGCCAGACAGAGAAAGACGCACTAGCTGTCTATTGGGCGAAAAACAGATTTCGCATCTATCTCCAGGGTGCCCCCAGGTTCCGTATCATCACCGCGCACAAACCCCTCATACCCATGTTCAATAAGACAACAGCCAAACTTCCACCAAGAATTGAGAAATGGGTGATGAACATGCAAGACATCGACTTTGAACTTGTCTACGAACCAGGCAAAGATGAAGCTGACCCGCTAGACTTCCTGTCCAGACACCCCATGCCAGAGACAGGAACGGATAGCACGGAGAAGATGATTAAGCAAGTCCTAGAAGCTGACCATGCAGTTGTTATCGACTACATCCGAGAAGAAACCGAACGTGACAAACAACTCCAGAAACTACGCCAGAGAATCTGTATGGAAGACTGGGAAAGCCACAGAAAGGATCCAGACATCACTCCGTTCTACTCCATACGACAAGACCTATACGAAGCAGATGGCCTAATATTCCGATTTGACCGCATCGTCATACCCATATCCTTGCAGCACAAAGTCATCCAGGCAGCGCACAGCCTTGGACATCTTGGAATGACGAAGACGAAGCGAATGCTCCGAGAGAAGTATTGGTTTCCAATGATGAACAGCATGGTGGAGCAGATCATTGGACAGTGCTATGAATGCCAAGTCACAACAAAAGACCACAAGCAGCAGCCTATCAAGATGACACCCATACCAGAGAAACCATGGGATGTTGTTGCAGTAGACTTCGGAGGACCATACCCAGATGGTCACTACAACCTTGTTGCTGTAGACAAACGCACAAGATACCCAGAAGTCAAGACTACCCACTCAACAGCATTCAAACCCACCATGGAGAAACTGAAAGAAATGTTCGCTACGCATGGTACACCACGACAACTCGAGAGTGACAACGGGCCCCCCTTCAATTCCAAAGAATTTGCAGAGTTTGCAAAGCGAGAGGGATTCTCCCACCACAAAGTCACACCAGACCATGCCCGAGCTAATGGAGAAGCAGAAAGCTTCATGAAACTGCTAAATAAAGCAGAACAGATTGCCCAACTCCAGAAGGAGAATCGGAATGTCATCATTCAGGAGATGCTGACGGGATACCGTTCAACCCCACACCCGGCAACTAACGTCTCTCCATACAATGCACTCTTGAACAGACCAGTCAGAACCAAGCTAGACCATCAACCGGGACAACGCACACAAAACATGAAGGACAATGTGATTGACAACAATGACAAACGGTACAAAGAAAGAGTAAAGCATAATGCTGAAAACAGAAATACCAAACAACACAACTTCGTAGTTGGCGACTACGTCCTTCTCAAACAGACAAAAAGGAATAAATGGAGTACAGCATATGAACCGGCATTCTACATCATACACCGCATTGACAACTCATCCATTGCAGCCAGAAGAGTCACTGATGGACGAGATGTTTACCGAGATGCCAGCCACTTCAAACTAGTCAACACCGTAGTACGCAACACAGAACACACAACTTCACATCAGGACGACAGTGACATTGAAGATGACTGGAGAGAAGACATCCTTCTCCAATGCAATGCTGAACCACTAGCAGATGAAACCAGTCCAACACAGCCAGATCTATCTTCAATCAGAGAATCCCCATCCAGATCTACCTTCAAACCGCCACAGCCACAACCAATGAGGAGATCCAAACGGCAACAACAACGACCGACCTACTTAAAAGACTACGTAGAATAACCAAAACACTGAAACAGTTGAAAGAAAAAAAGTAGAAATTCAGTAAAATTTTTGTTACTAAAAAGAACAGCTAAGAGACAAAAGTATTATTTGAAAAAAAATATATAATTTAGATTTTGAGTTTTCTGAAAGAGAAAGAAAAAAAATACTATAAGTTCATTCAGAATTATCCACACTTAGACTAAATTTATTTGAAAATTGAACAACCTTTCAGAAGTATAAATGCCAACTTTATGAAAAGAGAAGAAGAAAAAAGGAGAGGAAGGAAAGACAACTGCTGTAAAGCACAGTACTTATCAGGAATCGAGACCGGAGAAAGAAACTCCAGGATTACTTTTTTTTAATCAAAAGAAATCGAAACTTTATTAAAAAAAAAAAACGGTTAGAGTCAAGCTCTTTGAAGAAAAGGAGAAGTGTAATAACCATCATCATTACTTTCAATGCTTCACTATATACTGTACACTGCACATCTTTATTAGCCAACATATAGTTCATGCCCCTCTCAATAGCATATGCATTAGCTGCACCAACTGTATGTTTTTATTGAGAGCTGAACAACATGGCAGACAGGCACAGTGAAACAACAGAATTTGCCTCTGTGTGTTTTCTTCTTTTTACTTGAGTGTCCCAGGAGATAGGACATTACAACAGTGTGGGCTCATAAGACATATCCCTACACTGGTGAGTATTACAGACAACTTGTGGGTTTGCACTGTCTGACAGTGTGGGCTCATAAGACATATCCCTTCACTGGAGAGTATTACAGACAACTTGTGGGTTTGCACTGTCTGACAGTGTGGGCTCATAGGACATATCTCTACACTGGAGAGTATTAATACAGACAACTTGTGGGTTTGCACTGTCTGACAGTGTGGGCTCATAAGACATATCCCTTCACTGGAGAGTATTACAGACAACCTGTGGGTTTGCACTGTCTGACAGTGTGGGCTCATAGGACATATCCCTACACTGGAGAGTATTACAGACAACTTGTGGGTTTGCACTGTCTGACAGTGTGGGCTCATAGGACATATCCTTACACTGGAGAGTATTAATACAGACAACTTGTGGGATTGTACTGTCTGACAGTGTGGGCTCTTAGGACATATCCCTACACTGGTGAGTATTACAAACAACTTGTGGGATTGTACTGTCTGACAGTGTGGGCTCATAGGACATATCCCTACACTGGTGAGTATTACAGACAACTTGTGGGTTTGTACTGTCTGACAGTGTGGGCTCATAAGACATATCGCTACACTGGTGAGTATTACAGACAACTTGTGGGTTTGCACTGTCTGACAATGTGGGCTTATAGGACATATCCCTACACTGGAGAGTATTACAGACAACTTGTGGGTTTGCACTGTCTTACAGTGGGGACTCATAGAACTCAATAATCGTAAACATAAGCGAAGTGTTGTTAACATCAAAACAATATAATAGAGGGTTTGACAATTGAGTTTTGAAAGTACACACCTTTTTAATCCAGAGAATAAGCTGAATCCAACTCTAAAACTGTTTTAATTTGTAGGTTTAACACAAAAAATACTATAATTATAGATATCATCAAAATTAAGTGAGATAGTGTCATTGTCACAACATACAATGTAATCAGGAAGATTAACAAAATCTACTACACCGTTTTTAATCATACAGTTCTCAGATGCGAGTCTTACAAATAAAACCATCTAACCTTTCTAAGCTTGATTTTCTCAAAGAGAAAGAAGAGCCATGCTTTTTCAACATTTTCTTTAGGACTGAGTAAAAGCTCTTCAAAAATAATGTACAGAAATATAACATAAATAAATGCAACAAAGTTTGGTCCATTTTCCATGAAAACAGGATTCACAAAGTACCTGAAGGGATTCAAACATATCAACTTGAATTACTGAACTGCAATATTTCTTGCAGAACACAAGCATAAAGGAATGTTTAAGAATATAGACTAAGTGTATAGATTACAGGTTAATGTGCTTGAGGATGAAGTCTCATCCAGGAAATTTCCTTCTTTATTTTATCTGGCCCAATCTTCCAAATAATGCCTCCAGAGTGCTTGCTTTTAGCAATGCCCTTGGCAACTTGGGCTTGTCCAGGAGTTTTGTCCATTGCGAAGAAATCTGCAAACACCTCTCTAATCTCAGTCAGCTCTCGGGGTGACCAGTCGTGCCGGTTAACAATCTTCTTTTTCTTCTTGTTCTTTCTTTGTTCAAGTTCCACTACGAAATAAAAATACTCGTAATTAGATTTTCTGTCACTTGCACAACATAAAATTATTCTTAATAATAAACGCAACGATACATTCATGAAACAGTCGTGGGCTCAACGGTTGCAGACCCACTGCGCACACGGAACTGTCAGAATGCTATTTATAGAAAAAAAGATGGCCGCCTCCTTGTTTTGCCTGTCGCACGGGCGAAACGAAACACCTTCTCGATCAACTGATGGTATTTTTTGCCTTTTTTTCAAAACGTGAGTAAAGCAAATGACCAGTATTAGAATCCTTGATTCTCACTGAATCCAAAAATGGGCACGTAGGACGGTGATACGGGTGTTTTCGGCGGTAAATCTGGGGGTTTGTGTCGGGTAGTTTGTTTCAGTCGAAATGGTTTTTGGCGGTTTGTACATATAATCAGCTTTAGGACACTGATGGACTTGGACCCTACAGTCACCCGAAACTCAAAATTTCCAAATTCGATAAAAAAAAGGGTGACTTGTCGGGTCCAAGTTACTCGGACTACTACCACACTGTATCATACTGCATGTACTACAGTTGTAGTACTAGTACTTAGCAGTACAATGTGTACCACAACAAGTACTACATTATTACACAGTAGTACTGTACATAGTACATGTACTGTAGTAAGAAGCACTAAGTGATGTACATCATCATTACATGTGACCAGTAAAATTCTTCAACTATATATACACCATGTTCTGTGCATGTATTGTACTTGATCCATATTAATTCGTGGCCTGTGTATATCAAAGAAAATAGGATTGTAAAATAAATATTGTGAAATTTAATGGTAAACACATCCCACATAATCAACTTACCTAGTGTAGCGTTATCCTAGGCTGACACGCGGTGTCCTTGAAGCCCAATGTAGCTAGCTAAAAAGTACATGCATTGTACATTTACAATGAACTGTATTATGTATACTAAGCCACTAGCACTGCAACTGAAGTGCACACTGGTTTCCGTCCCATACTTGCACAATGTTTATGCGTGGGTACCAGTTGCTTTGGGTATGCCCAAAGAGGGCGCCAAACAACTTTTTAAACCTCTCATGCATGAAACAGACAACAGACACAATTGTGTATGAACTTTGTGGGGCCAAAAAAAAAAGATTGCCCAAAAGTACCAGGACCTGGTGAAAAGCTCCCTGCCGAAGTCTCCATTGTGGGTGCACCCCACAATGTCATAGTCACCCCGCAAGTACACAGTTTACCGTAAAATCACCCCACAATGTCCCTCTCGTAAACTCACGAGCACAGACACGAGCACAGACACGAGCACGTACAGACATCCTAGCGGGACATGAAGTTCTCGTACTCGGGGAGGTGTATTTTCTTGGACAAGGTGCTGTTCAAGGGGTATTAGAACCGACTACTCGTTTTTGTGCTAAGGATAATGTCATTCAGGACGTAAATTTTCTATGTGTGAAAGCCCGATTCCTATAAGAGTTATGAATTTGAATAACACAGACTCTGTACTGTATCAAGGTACAAATGTTGCAATTTTACAACCTGCCTTACAAGCAAACGATCAAATGGATAAATTTTATAATGAAAGTACTCAAAACCTTGATGAAGATCAACCAGAAAAGGTGATAGAATTGTTGAATGTTCATAGGAATGTATTTTCTCAAAGAGGCGAATTAGGAAGAACTAACGGAGTTTCTCATCAGATCAATATAGGTTAATATGCTCTACCTAAGCGTCAACCAGCCCGTTGCTTACCTCATCATCAGAGGGAAGAAACACGAAAACAGGTTGTGGATATGTTAGACAAAGATATAATTACACCCTCTAGTAGTCCTTGGGCAAGCCCTGTTGTCTTAGTTTGTAAGAAAGATACGTTTTTGTGTGGATTATAGGGAATTAAATAAGGTGACTTTTAAGGATGCATATCCACTACCCAGAATCGACGATAGTCTCAATGCATTGTCGGATTCCAGGTGGTTTTCTTCATTGGACCTTGCCAGTGGGTATTGGCAAGTTGAGATGGATTCCGATGATAAGAGTAAAACTGCCTTTACTACTGGCACTGATCTTTATGAATATAATGTTATGCCATTTGGCCTGTGCAATGCACCTAGTACTTTCGAACGACTTATGGAGCTTGTCTTGTCGGGATTGCATTGGCAAACATGTTTAGTATATTTGGATGACATTTTGGTTTTTGCTCCAACATTCAAGGAACATTTTTACAGTTTGAGCGAAGTTTTGGATAGACTTTCTGGAGCCGGTTTGAAATTAAAACCAATTTTTTTTTCTCTATTTCAACCAAAAGTTCTATATTTGGGCCACATAGTTTCTAGTGAAGGAGTGTCCACTGATCCCGAGAAGACAGCAAAAATTGAGAACTGGCCTGTGCCTTCTAATATAACTGATGTGCGTAGTTTTCTTGGGTTTTGTTCTTATTATAGACGTTTCATTGCCAATTTTGCACATGTGGCTGCTCCAATTCATAAATTAACCCACAAAAATGTTCGGTTTAAATGGACTATTGAATGCCAAAATGCTTTTCTGTCACTTCAAAGTAAGCTTGTGTCTTCTCCTGTACTTGCTCTTCCGGATTTTTCAAAACCGTTCATTTTGGATACTGACGCAAGCAGTGAGGGTATCGGTGGTGTTCTTTCACAGATGCATAATGGCAGTAAAAGAGTGATATGTAATGGTAGTCGCAAGTTATCCAAAAGTGAACGTAATTATACTGTAGAGTTATTAGCTGTTGTACACTTCGTGAAAAACTACAGGCATTACTTGTATGGTCATAAGTTTAAAATTAGGACAGACCATGGTTCTTTAAGATAGTTAAGTAACTTTAAGGATGTCCAGGGTCAGTTAGCAAGATGGGTGGAGACACTGAGTATGTTTGATTATGAAATTGAGTATAGACCAGGAACCCAACATAAGAATGCTGATGCTTTGTCACGAATGCCCCAGGCTTGTAAGGTTTCTTGTGATTTCCCAGTATGTTCTTTGAGTTCAGTGCTTCGAGGTTGTGACATCGACGAACTACGGAGGCTCAAAGAAAGACAGATTTTTGGCACCCATTGTCAAGTGGAAAGAATACTCCCCAGAGAAGCCTCTTGGTAGTATCGTCGCTGGCCACAGCCGGGAGGTAAAAGGGTACTTGAATTGCGAGATGGGATTTTGTACAGGAAGTTTCAAACCACTGGGCAATCGTTTTTGCAGTTTCTTGTACCTACTGCTATGAAAAACAATATCTTGGAACTTGCTCATGGTTCAAGGACAGGTGGACATTTTGGTCGTACAAAAACATTTAAGAAGATACAAAGATCGTATTATTGGCTTGGTTATAGAAGAGACATTTCTGCTTGGGTAAAGCGATGCGAAAAATGTGCAAAAAGAAAGGTCCCTGCTCCAAAACTTAGAACTTCACTACAACAAACTTTGGTTGGTGCCCCCTTTGAGCGGATTGCTCTCGACATTCTTGGCCCATTGCCACGTTCTAGAAATGGAAATCGTTACATCCTTGTTGTAATGGATTATTTTACGAAGTGGGCTGAAGCTTACCCAATCAGAAACCAGGAAGCAGAAATGATAGCTAAAGTTCTTGTGGAACAATTTATATGCAGATACGTTGTTCCAATAAGTTTACATTCGGATCAAGGTTCCAATTTTGAGAGTCGTGTTTTCCGAAAAGTGTGTGAATTATTGGGTATTTATAAGACCAGGACAACTTCCTATCATCCGCAATCTAATGGACTAGTTGAAAGATTCAATAGGACAATTAAAACATTGATTAGTACGTGCGTGTCTTCAGATCAATCACATTGGGACACTCAAATACCATATGTAATGATGAGTTATCGTGCTACATGCTTTTCAGGCTGCTCAAATGCACAGCTGTGGTAAACAAAAGAGGCAAAAACGCATTTATGACATTAAATTAAACGGAGAACTGTATCATGCAGGTCAAAAAGTGTGGCTTTACCGTCTTTAAAAGAAAGTTGGGTTAACCCCCAAATTCCAGTCTTTTTGGAAGGGACCATATGTTGTCATTAAACGCATATCAGATGCTGTTTATCGTATCAAAAATTGTGCATTTAGACAGATTAAAACTATGATATTCTCAGGATGATGTAGATTCTTTTCAGCCCGAGTTTGGTAAGATCACAGGAGACTCTGGTGGTGCAGTGCAGTGCAGTGGAGGGAGCGCCGAATGATCAACGTATCCCTAGGGGAGCAGCGAAGTCCATCCCATCCGAGGAGTCCAGTGGGCCACAGCCAGATGCAGACGCAGGAGAAGCGACTGGGGGCCAAAGCCTAGACGAGACTGGAGACTACTCTGACCAGGAGAGCCTGACTAGAGACGTTCCTCAACCCTACCATCCACCACCAATCTCCCCCCGGGGTTCGATCGGTATGCTTCAGATAGCCCGGAGAGTGAACGGACTGGCCACCCGCATCACCCTCGACGTAGGCGTCAACCACCCCCGTGGATGAGGACCGGAAATTTTGCGACTTAATTATTTTCGACATCTTTATCATCTTTATCAAGTGTCTTAGGTGGTTGACGGTTTCTTTGGGCCGCAGACTGAAGTACCATTGACCATCATCTGGCATCTAACATGTAAATTCATTGTTTTCCTTTAATTTGGTTAAATTAAGAATTGTAATTTCAAATGTAAAACACAAGAAAGAAAAAAAACCACCCAGATTATGGAGGCATCCCTTTCTTAAGCGTGTTCTTTTTTTTTTCGGCACGAGGACGTGCCTCCTCCAATGGGGAGGGATGTGCAATGTTAATTCCTTAAACTTAAGTGTGTTATCCCAGTCTATGGCACATTTATTCAACTAGTTGGGTGTTTCTGGGCAGTGACTTCTATAGAGTCATGGAAGGAATTCCAGTCTTTTGTTGGGGTGGGCTAGCCGTGTCTAGCAGAACCTTTTGTTGCCAAATCACATATAAGCGGTGTGGCATTGCCACACAGGGAGGCATTTCAATCTGGGAATGGCTGGAGGCACATCTTGCTGGGCGGCTGCAATTTGAGTTGTTAAAGTTTTTTTACTGTTCAGCAGCCCTCCAGCATTTCCCTTAGCAGTTATTTTTGTAAGTATTTGAATTTACTTTGGTCTATATGCTGGTTTTTACTACGCCGTTACAGTATGTACACCTAAGAATCATAAGAAAAGATAATTCTTTTCCATACAATTTAGTTCATATCACAAAATTTGCATTACACAAATGATTGTTAATTCTGTATTTCTTTAAATTTGAACTTTGCCTCACTGTAGCAAAAGAAAAAAATATGCGGATTGTTTCTAAGTTTTCGAAGAATGACTCTTGCCTAGTGATGTGTTTTGTGACACACAGAATGCCTAATTATGTGGTGCACGTTGTCTTGTTTTCTGTGGAAGTCAATGCCTAGTAACTGATCCTTTGCTTTGGGTGGCATATCCATGTTCTGGTGTAAACACCGCCTTTGATGGTCGCCCTACAGTTAGCCTCCTTCTCCCACCCATTGGTATTTTGCGTCTTGCAACTGAGGTGGGTTGAACTCCAATTTTTGATGATGTCTGCATCCCTCCTGCTTTATATCTGTGCCTCAATGACACGGATGCTCCACTGTACTTTCCAAATGTGCGAAGGGCACTAATTTTATGGCTACGTGTAGTAAGCTTGTTGTAGATAGACTGAAATTTATCCTGCAGTTCAACCTCAAGATTGGTCAGTCCAGTTGACGCTGGTGGATTTGGTTGGCCAAAGACATTGGCAAGATTTGCCTGAGCCCGAAGAGATTCGATTTGAAGAATTTGAGGGTCTTGTGTAGGCCAAGCTCTTCTGTCTGCAGTTTCTTCTTCATCTATTTGCATCTCCTGCTCAGCTGACACTAACACACCACTCCTCAAGGGCTGGAACCATCTATCATCCATGGCTCTCTCTTCACCAGTAGCCAAAGTATGAAATAACTTCCTCATTTCAATGGACTGAACAGGGAGGAAGTTGGCTGACTCAAGATTATACTTGTGAAGGATAGCTGCTTGATGCTTGCATGGAGCCCCTGTTTATCAAACAGGGCAAAAGCAAATACCTATTATAAAATTGACATGATACTGGACTTGCTCTTTGGCACTCTGGACAGTGTATTCATGTTCATTTTCTGTCTGACTGACTGCGTCTGGTGAGATGTCTTTTGGGCAGGGATAGAACCGGGATGTGAGGCTGCTGCTGTTAAGGCGATTGTTGGCAATGTCGGTGAGTTTTCTTGTACGCAGTGGCTGTTGTTACGGCAGTCGTCCGTGTGGTTCCCTGACTTGATTGTATTTCGTCAGCGTTGCAGGCTGGTTGAACCAGTCTATTAGCTGATAGTCTGTTTCCAAGAGCTAAACATCCTGACAAATACTGTGAAGTCAGGGAACCACACTGACGACTGCCGTAATAGACGGTTACTTACCCATCTCAAATCCACAAACCTAATTTAGTAGGGTTACATATAATATAATAAGAAATAATCAGAAATGGAAAGAAAAATACACTTTGCCAGGACGTACATTGTATGTGTATCGCGCTCCGGCAAAATCCCCCCTTTTTCCGTCTACCGAGCTATAACGACTATATCCTCACATGTGATTATACAATTCTTCTAATCATAAGTGAGTAGGAAATCCGTCAGATTCGGGCCACAGGGCCCCCTCGAAAACCTCGGGAGACACAGAGTCGCTCAACATTGAGCGAATATACCAATCCACCATGTTGAAGCAAGGACCAGCGACAACGCTGAAAAGAAAGAACACTATACGGTTCAACGCCCGCCACATAAAGGATTTGCAAGTGAAAGAGGTGTACGACGCTGTCGAAGCGGAGCTGAGAACAACAACAACCATCAAATGCCTTGCTGAACTGGAACACGGATGGTACAACGTGTCTTTTGACAATGATACCGACTGCGAGGAACTGACACGCACTGGGCTGATGCTGAAAGAGGTCCTCATTGAATGCGAAAGGGCCAATGTTTTCAATTTGTGGGGTTAACCAACTTATGTTAACCATAGCCTTTCTGTAGAAATACTTAAATTGCCATAAAACTGGAACAGGAATGTTATTTAATTTTATGAAAACTCACAATTTTTCCATTGTTGTTTTAAGTCAGCATTAATACATGTTACACTACAGTCAAATTGACTCGTGCAATTGAATGTAGTACTGGACAAAAGTCACATGGTAGTCTGGTTCCCTTTAGTGTGGATCTCAATACATGTACCAAATGTGAAAGAACCAAACAATAAAGAATGGAGCTGTGCTAACACAAATAAACAAGAATGCTGTGGCTTTCAAGACAAGCAGTAAAATTCACAGGAAATTTGAAAAACAACAACAATGTAAATAGTAATCACTTTGCTGTTCTACAACAAGCATTAAACTTGTAGGACATATCATTCTTGCTATTTGCTTGTTAAATTAACTAAGTTTTAATTGGTGGTTTTTCACAAGAGTGTGTTCACATGACAAAAAAATGGTATATTTTGATGATTACTCAAAAGGTACTGCAGACCAGGGCCAAGCGGGATAGTGCCGAAGGCATTATCGAGAGGTTGAGACACAACAAGCAAGTGGAGGATTTAAGGCCCGGAGGGGAATGTGGGGAATGTGAGCAGATGAAACAGGCCATGCAGCAACTAAGAGCGGAAAATGAGGCTCTACGGAAAGGTAGCGCATTTGATTACCTCATGTCATTTTAAACAAATCATGAGTCAAGAGAAAAGTAATTTAACATTTTAACCAGCGCCACATCCAACATATTACGCACTGTATGGAATACTCAGGCAAATTGAGTCCAATTATATCAGTCATGCAACTTTTCCTCGGATCAGCTTATTTTCTCTTTTTCACTTCTAAGTTCTGCCATTAAAATGTTCTTTGTAAAGTTGCATGCCTGATTTTTGTATCATTTGCAGTGAATTTATATACAATGCATATTTCTAGAGTGATAGAAATTGAAATGAAAAACATAAAAAATATTATAAATAGGCCTATGGTTTTTTTTCAAAGGCTTGCCAGATGCAATCAAGCAGCTACAAGGCCTGATACAGACGCTGAAGCCGGCTGCTCCCTCACAACCCCTCCTGATGTCATCAACGCCGAGAAGTACTGGTATTAAGAATACCTGCTCCTCTCCACCAGTGGGGATGCCATCAACTTCAAGGAGCAGTAGTACCAGTAGTTCGGTTAACTTGCTCCAAGGGGAAGCGATGGATGTTGAGCTGGTAAGGTTTTTGCTCAGCATGTACTACATAACAAAGTGCTTGTAGATCGAATATATACCTTTCATTTCCATACTGAACTGTGCAGGGAAAACAATTATTTTCCCATTGTCAAAAATGAGGCTTCATCTGTTTCATTCAGTACAAATGATCGTTACACAATTTGCTGTTTTTCAATATATACAATTATGACCGTCAATCCCAATCATAAAGAAATTTAAATGTGGAAGGGCATCGAGAAATGTGACATTTTTAGATAATGTTAATGTTTCCAAGAACGAATATTGCACCAAAAAAATGTAACCACTAAATGCGGCTGTCTTTAACAAGTTTACAATAAAAAATTCAAATGAACATTTTAATGAACTTGAATAGCCTACCGGTATATGAAAATAGTGATGTTATAAACTTTTCTACCTTGTCAGGTAATAAGTCCATGTTCTAAGCGGTGGTTGGAACTAGCCTACATTCAAGCCACTAGTAAATTATCTGATTTTTGTTATTCATAAATGTGCATGTTTATTTGGAAAATCATTTTCTAGGGTCCTGATGTAGTCATCCCTTCTGCAATTGTGCAGAAATGCAACACAGGCAACTACAAGAGACTCACCAGGGACTTGATGTGCGCCATATTTTCAATGGAGGAAATGAGTCGCTGCAGTGTCTTCGGAAAACGGGGCAGAGGCAGTGCGTGAGCCACTTCCCCGTGCCAAAGTGCTGGCTATCACAGGTATGTTTTTCTGATTGGCTTCCAATTTTTTGTTTGCAATCTGGAACTTTTTTAATTGCAAGACTGTTAAACATCATGTGCAAAGTACAATAAGAGAAAGTGAAATATTGTGAGTTAATTAACTTACAGTCATCTGATTTTGGCAGTTGATTAAACTTGTTACCAAAGGGTTCATCTTAATTCTTTTTTCTGTTCTAGTATCGCAAATGGCAACCATGAATGAAAATGGTTTTTTTTCTAAGGGTTGAAAATGACAGCAAATATAGGGGAAAACTCTTGAATAAGATACTATTTCATTTCCTTTTCAAATGAAAAGTGTAAACGTGTTCGATAGCATGCTGAATATAGTAAATTTGAGTTAATTTGAAAGGCTTCCTTTGTCAGGAAATTCCCTTGCTAACCACATTAATCATGGGCATTAATGATTGATTTTCAAAGAATTTTGTGACTTTGGGTAGCAATTCAACATCAAAAAATTATGTCTGCTTGTAAACTGCAACTAGGAGAAGCATTCACTTTGACTCCTTTACTACAGAAATCCTGAGTGTTGAGTGTAATATTAGCACATGTACTTGTACTTGCATAATCTGGTCTGTTTTCCTGTGTTCTTTCAATCGCAGGTTTTGTCAAGAAACACTTCCCTGCCATTGAAGCGGCGCAGATCAGCCAAACAATGGCCTACAAATTAAAAGACGTGAGAGTGTCGACTGGGAAGTAAGGGTGCTTATCAAACGATGATCGGGTGGGGGGGGGGAGTGGCGTCCCATTCGGCTTTGACGTAATGAAAATATATGGGTTAGGTGGATTCATCTGATAGATTGATACTCAACCGATAACGATTTTGACAAGAGTCCTGATACACAACATAGATCTTGCCCTCACGTCTTTTATTTTATTGATTATTTTCCCCGTTTTTAAATCCTGTTAATTCCTGTTGTTTTAGATAAATGCTTTGCAGCTGGTCTTTTTCCCTAGAGTTCCCAATCTTCCTGACTTATTTCAATATTGTTTAATGTTAAGCAATGTGGCCATTTAGAGTGTGCACATGTACACAATCTGTGTGAAAAACAGAAGGGGCATTCACTCTTCTCAAGTAACTAAAAGTGTACCGTTTGAGCTGAATCTTTCATTTATCTTTTTTTCATGTTCTGTATACATGTATGTTAAATATACAGACTATCAACACGTTCTGCAACATTGTCGGCTCTACCGATTATAATAATTTGTGACAAATTTCATGCTCATTTGAATAAAGGACAAGTCTGCAAGTGCAAGAACTGTAAAGTTATCCTAAGTGCAGCATGTACACATTATTTTTTTCTTCCCCCAAAGCAATATCCCTGTTACAAAACTATTTGTTTTATTACCTGCATGACAATATAATTATACTTACTGCCCATGGGGTTCGCAAAGGAATTGTGATGGGGATATTTGGGGGAATCCCCATGTGGATATATGGGAGAACCGAATCCCCATTGGGATTATGGGAGAATCACCATGGGGAAAACACCATGGGGATTTATGGGAGAATCACCATGGGGATATATGGGTAAACCCCATGGGATATATGGAGAAACCCCATGGGGATGTATGGGAGAATCACCATGGGGATATATGGGAGAATCACCATGGGGATATATGGGAGAATCACCATGGGGATATATGGGGAAAACACCATGGGGATATATGGGAGAATCACCATGGGGATATATGGGGAAAACACCATGGGGATTTATGGGAGAATCACCATGGGGATATATGGGGGAAAACACCATGGGGATATATGGGGAAAATCCCCATGGTGGCCAATTCACCATGCAATCCCCATGGGAAATTTCCCATGGGGATTTGCATGGGATATTTTTGTAAGGGTATGCTGGTTTTTACTACGCCGTTACAGTATGTACACCTAAGAATCATAAGAAAAGATAATTCTTTTCCATACAATTTAGTTCATATCACAAAATTTGCATTACACAAATGATTGTTAATTCTGTATTTCTTTAAATTTGAACTTTGCCTCACTGTCAGACACTTATATTCAATGTTGTTTGTGGAAAGTACACCAAAAGTTGGTTTCAAGATGGAAATGTAGCAAAAGAAAAAAATATGCGGATTGTTTCTAAGTTTTCGAAGAATGACTCTTGCCTAGTGATGTGTTTTGTGACACACAGAATGCCTAATTATGTGGTGCACGTTGTCTTGTTTTCTGTGGAAGTCAATGCCTAGTAACTGATCCTTTGCTTTGGGTGGCATATCCATGTTCTGGTGTAAACACCGCCTTTGATGGTCGCCCTACAGTTAGCCTCCTTCTCCCACCCATTGGTATTTTGCGTCTTGCAACTGAGGTGGGTTGAACTCCAATTTTTGATGATGTCTGCATCCCTCCTGCTTTATATCTGTGCCTCAATGACACGGATGCTCCACTGTACTTTCCAAATGTGCGAAGGGCACTAATTTTATGGCTACGTGTAGTAAGCTTGTTGTAGATAGACTGAAATTTATCCTGCAGTTCAACCTCAAGATTGGTCAGTCCAGTTGACGCTGGTGGATTTGGTTGGCCAAAGACATTGGCAAGATTTGCCTGAGCCCGAAGAGATTCGATTTGAAGAATTTGAGGGTCTTGTGTAGGCCAAGCTCTTCTGTCTGCAGTTTTTTCTTCATCTATTTGCATCTCCTGCTCAGCTGACACTAACACACCACTCCTCAAGGGCTGGAACCATCTATCATCCATGGCTCTCTCTTCACCAGTAGCCAAAGTATGAAATAACTTCCTCATTTCAATGGACTGAACAGGGAGGAAGTTGGCTGACTCAAGATTATACTTGTGAAGGATAGCTGCTTGATGCTTGCATGGAGCCCCTGTTTATCAAACAGGGCAAAAGCAAATACCTATTATAAAATTGACATGATACTGGACTTGCTCTTTGGCACTCTGGACAGTGTATTCATGTTCATTTTCTGTCTGACTGACTGCGTCTGGTGAGATGTCTTTTGGGCAGGGATAGAACCGGGATGTGAGGCTGCTGCTGTTAAGGCGATTGTTGGCAATGTCGGTGAGTTTTCTTGTACGCAGTGGCTGTTGTTACGGCAGTCGTCCGTGTGGTTCCCTGACTTGATTGTATTTCGTCAGCGTTGCAGGCTGGTTGAACCAGTCTATTAGCTGATAGTCTGGTTCCAAGAGCTAAACATCCTGACAAATACTGTGAAGTCAGGGAACCACACTGACGACTGCCGTAATAGACGGTTACTTACCCATCTCAAATCCACAAACCTAATTTAGTAGGGTTACATATAATATAATAAGAAATAATCAGAAATGGAAAGAAAAATACACTTTGCGAGGACGTATGTGTATCGCGCTCCGGCAAAATCCCCCCTTTTTCCGTCTACCGAGCTATAACGACTATATCCTCACATGTGATTATACAATTCTTCTAATCATAAGTGAGTAGGAAATCCGTCAGATTCGGGCCACTGGGCCCCCTCGAAAACCTCGGGAGACACAGAGTCGCTCAACATTGAGCGAATATACCAATCCACCATGTTGAAGCAAGGACCAGCGACAACGCTGAAAAGAAAGAACACTATACGGTTCAACGCCCGCCACATAAAGGATTTGCAAGTGAAAGAGGTGTACGACGCTGTCGAAGCGGAGCTGAGAACAACAACAACCATCAAATGCCTTGCTGAACTGGAACACGGATGGTACAACGTGTCTTTTGACAATGATACCGACTGCGAGGAACTGACACGCACTGGGCTGATGCTGAAAGAGGTCCTCATTGAATGCGAAAGGGCCAATGTTTTCAACTCAGCCGTAGTCTACATCAAGGCCCCGTATGAAATGGCTGATGCAACTGTCACAAGCGCTCTGATGCAATTCGGAACAGCAACCAATATCCGAAGGCAAGTCCACGGTTTCGATAACAACGTCGAGACAGGTGTTCGAAGCGTCCTCTTAAAGAACATCAAGAAACCCGTGCCGAGCTATATAAAAATAGGAGGATTCACATTACCCGCAAGACACAGAGGCCAAGAGAAAACATGCAAAATATGCGGTACACCTGGTCACTTCGCCCTGGACTGCAACATGCGTGGTCGTTGCATTATCTGTGGGAGTGTAAACCACAGAGCTGTCTGGCATCACAAAGAAGACGAACAGCAAACACAGACTCTCTTTTCGGGAGATGAGAATGAATTTCCCGAAATACCAACTACAGGTGGAACAAAGGACCAGAAAGGAGAAACCTCCGGAGAATTCGAAGAAGCAACAGAAGAGGAGGATGTGGAAACGCCAACAACAAATGAAGCGAGCGAGAGACCAGGAGTGACCCCTCAACCCATGGGTTTTTGGGAAGTTGACATGGAAGTTTCTCAGGAGTCAAGAAAACGCAAAGGCCGAGAAGAAGAAAAGGAAATTGAAATCAAGAAACAGGCCAGAGAAGAGGACGAAAGCCCAGAATATCCTCCCAACACGGAGGAAGACAACAAAGGTCCAGAAGACACCAAGGGAACGACAACAAATGAGGAAGCCAAAGGAATTGAGCCAATAGAAGATCAAGATGGTCAAGAGGAGGGTTTTGTCCTGTACACTCGCCATGGTGTCCAGAGACGGCGTAAAAAATGCACCTCGCGGGAAAAGAGATCGACGGGAGACAACCAGTCGTCCCAACCCGAGCAGAGCCAACCGGAAATTAGCAATCCTGCTGCACACAAGGATTTAACCCATCCCGAACCAACTGACAGCTAGACCAACAACACAACCAACCAAGAACCGATCCAGACGGCTCATCCAAAGGCCACTCAACCAGACAACAGACACGCTCAACCAACGACCAACCTGGGGAAAAAGCAGAACAACCAGCCTACTGATCGGTCTATTCAAAGAGAGGACAACAAGACAACAAAGGCCACAACCAGCCAGAAGGGACGGGGGAAAGGACGACCTAACAAAAGCCAACCCAAGACATAATTCAATAAGAGTAAGATTTTTTTTCTCTTGTATGTAGGCAGTGTATTCCTGTCAATTGCATGTGTTAATATTAATGGTTTGAGAAATGATGTAAAGCGTAATGTATTTTTCAATTACTTGAACCGTAGAAAATTTAGTTTGGTTTTAGTTCAAGAAACCCATAGTAAAGAGGGAGAAGAAGTCTCTTGGAACAAAGAATGGAAGGGTAAATCATACTTTAGCCACGGCAACAGCCAGTCTAGGGGAGTGGCTATCCTAGTTAACGAAAAATTAGACTTAGAGGTTAATAACTTCCACAAAGACTAAGAGGGAAGGTGGATAAAAGGAGAAATTAAATGGGGAAACATCAACTTGAATATAGCATCGGTGTACGCTCCCAATAAGTCCCAACCAAGAAGCCTATTCTTTAATGAGATTAGGCAAAACATTACTGATGGTGATTGGATTATTGGAGGTGATTTTAATTGCAACATCGACAACATACATATCAGCGATGCTAGTAAAACAATACTTAGAAACACCTTGCAAGAAAAGGGGCTCATAGACGCTTGGAAGGCTATCCACCCCGATAAAGAAGGATATACCCATTATCTCAAAGCAACAAAGCGGTCAAGTAGAATCGACTACGTCCTTATGTCGGAGTGCATAATGCACTATGTTAGTGACATAATGGTTAATTCCTGCGGTTTGTCAGACCACAGCTTAGTAAACATAAATTAACTAACCCAAACATTTGCCATGGTCCGGGAAGGTGGATATGCAATAATAACAACTTCAGTGACGAAGAATGCACATTTAGACTTGAAATGCTTTGGAACTTTTGGAAAAATGAAAAATGAAAGAGTATGGGAAAGAAAAGGCTTGGAATGAAAAGAAACATCGATATTATCTAAATAAAAGGTACAACTATATGCTTAGCAACCCACAAAAGGTGCATCCCGATAATATGAAAAAACTTGAAAATCAAATAAAAACAAATGAAATAGAAGAATGGAAAAAAGCCCTAGTTCGAGTCCGAAACGTAATGAAAACTGAAGGGGAGAAACCCTCCAAAATGTTTTTACAATTAGAAAAACAACAAATTGATAGTGGGAAAATCACTTCTCCATGTTGTAAACAGTTTTTATGAGAACCAATATCTGACTGCCATCTTAAACAAATATTGTCAAATATCACAAAAAACGAAATTCCTGAAAATGATTGAGGAGCTCGAAAAGGATATAACAGAAGACGAAGTAAAATCGATGGTTTAACCGTCGAATTTTACAAGGATTTTTGGCATGTTGTGGGAAAAGATCTACTAGAAGTTTTTGACTATTGCCTAAAAAGGGGTAAATTGTGTGACTCAATGAGCGGTGCATTAGTCAGACTTATTTACAAGAAAAAGGGAGAGAGAAAAGATTTAAAAAACTGGCGCCCCATTAGTTTATTAAACGTTGACTACAAAATCCTTTCTAAAGTAATAACCAACCGGTTAAAAGTAATTTTGCCTTTAATCATAGGAGAGGAGCAAACATGTGGAGTAGCGGGTAGGAAAATCCATGATAACCTAATGTTACTGCGTGATACAATTGATTATATTAATGTAAACAACTTGAATGCAGCCCTTATTAGCATCGATCAAGAAAAAAGCAGGATCCAATGGAAATATGTTTGCCATTATGGAGAAAATGAACATCCCCAACAATCTTATTCAATGGATAAAAACACTATATAGTAGCCCTTGCAGTAGAGTAATTGTTAATAATTTAATCGGAGCACAAATTAAGGTAGAGAGAGGAATTAGACAAGGATGCCCTTTGTCTCCTCTGCTATATTCCATTTGTGCAGAAGGTTTTGCAGCCCTAATCAGAACAAATTGTAATCTGAAGGGTATATCTTCTCCTATTGGAGAGTGTAGAGTAAAATCAATCCAACACGCAGATGACACTAGTGTGTTTATCAATAGTTATAAAGAGTATGACATTGTCAACGACATCCTAGAAATTTATAGTAAAGGAAGCGGGTCCAAAGTAAATAAAGAAAAATCAAAAATAATAAGCCTAGGTCGCTGGAAAGACCAAAAGGACAAGACCGGTGAATTAAAAGTGTGTGAAAAATTAAAATCTTTGGGGTCATGTTTGGTAGAAATGTAACGCCTGATGACAACTGGGGACCAAGAATTAATAAAATGCAATGTATCCTAAAGAGATGGTCAAAACGGTATTTAACGTATAATGGGAAAGTTGTAGTGGTGAACAACTTGGTAGGAACTGGCCTGAACTACCTGGGAAGTGTGATAGCTTGTCCCAACACTTTAATTACGAAAATGAATCAAATTATTAGGAGGTTCATTTGGAATGAGAAGAATGATAGAATCAAACATAGCACAATCACTGGGCCGAAAGACAAAGGAGGGTTAGGATTAATTGACATCAATTGCAAACTACTCGCCTTAAAACTGCAATGGCTTGCACGCTACCCCCATGCAACAGGGAAATGGAAATTTTTTACGAAGTACTGGATAGACAAAGCAAGCGGAAGCGATAATCTAGGATGGTATGTTTTTGCTAATGTTTCCGCAGAACTAGCACTACGACCATTTTTTATAAAGAGCTTATACATGCTTTCCATGAGGCAGGTGGTAGTTTTAAGCGAAATATTTCCTGTTTATTAGAATCTATGCAAGTTCCTTTGTTCAATAATAGAATCATTACAATGGACGGATCTGTATTTAACAGTCCTGCTCTTAAAGCAAAAGGATGTTTTCAAATTAAAGATGTTGTTTTCGAAAAGCAAATGGTTACTTTTAAAGAAATGGGTAGGAAATTTAATATTTTTAATAATAATGCCGCAAGAATATTAAAGCGTTTAAGAGAAATTATTGATTTTTCTCTGATTGAAGAAGGAAAACAAGGACCACCCAATATGGAATATAATTGGTTATCAATTAAAGAAGTATATAATGATAAACAGGTGGAACTGTATATGGCAAATACAAAGTACATCTATAATAATATGATTTTAAAGCGCTTTAAAGATCCAAAGGTACTCAAAGTGTGGCAAGATATTTTGAACTTAATTTCCTTTCCTAAGTGGGAAAAAATATGGACAAATCTCTGGAAAAACCAACTTATGGAACATGAAGACAAAATTTTTATTTACAGACTTAGATTTCGGATTTTGCCTACCGGTGATATTTTATATAGAATCGGTAAAATAAGTGATAAAACATGTCCTCTGTGTAAGACAGAAGCGGAAACGCATGAGCATTTATTTATATATTGTTTAAAAACGACTAATGCATGGATTTTTGTCGAGTACTTAGTAATAAATGACTCCAGTAGGATCCTAGGGTACTTGCTCAACCCGGTTGAATTACTAATGGTATCAAAAATGTTGAGACAAATTTGGAATACAGGGTGTAAAATTGTTTTTGGTAACTTTAAGTCACCAGAGGAAGTTGATATAGTGCAAAACTTCAAACAGAATTTAAAGCTGTTCCTCTATAGAGAAAAGAAGAGAGGAACTTTTAGATTACATTATGAAAAGTTAGGATTTAATTAATATCGTCTGACAATGAGAATGGATGAGGAACTGACGAAATAAAAAGGAGCAAAATAACTCCAAAAGAAGAAATAATAAGAAATTAAACAACGTATGTACACAATAGTGGAAGTTTAGTGTTGAATGTTAGTCTTTTTTCTGTTTATCAAGCAATGCAATGAGCAGCTGATTTTGCTGCATTATCTGTTGCTGTAGTAAGTCCATTCTCCTTTCTCTGTCTGCTTCTTCTGTTCTCCTTCGTTCCTCCTCTCTTTCCTCCCTCTGGCGTCCTCTTTCCTCCCTCTCCTCCTCTCTTGCCTCCTTCTCACGTCGTCTTTCTTCATCTCGTCTCCGTCTTCCTTCTTCTCGTTCCTCCCTTTGCCGCCTTATTTCTTCCTGTTGTTCCTCTCTCTCCAATCTTCTCTGCTCATCCTGTCTCCTTCTTTCTGCCTCCTCTCTTCGTAGAGCAAAATCCTGTTCCTTCAACTCCCTCTCCATCTCTAGCTTCCGAAGGAGAAAGTCTGTTGTTTCACTCCCCGTATTTTTCTCCCTTCTGGGTGTGCCATCATTTTCAGTGCAATACTCATACAATTTAATATCATTTATTTTTCAATTTTGACTAGAAAAGAGCATTCTGTTTATGCAATCAAGCAGATATAGTTGCATTGAAGCAAAGCAAGCGAGCCTAAAGATGTTACCTATGAAGATTAGCAGGTTTTGTTGGCACTTCAAATGGGGGGGGGGGGGCTACCGTGCTGCCTGCCCCTTGCCACTCCTGAATGGAATATTTAGCAAAGTGACTTCACTGAATGTCTCGAGACATCTTTTCCGCATTTCGACTCCGTCTAGATCCTTCTTCCTTTCCACCTGCTGAACTTCTGCCTGTTGCTGTTTGGTCTTATTGTCAATTTCTATTAGGTCCTCTATAATTCTATTCACTTCTGCTTCTGTGTCTGTTAGTTCTGGTGCAATACCACTCGCCTTTGCCTCGTCTCTATTTCTCTTTAGCACCTGGTCCTTGAGTAACTTAAATCTGTCTCTGACAGATCTTTTATTAACGTTGAAGCCATGCTTCTGTAGGTTCTCTGCGATTGTGTCCCATGCTTGCCCCCTCTCTTTTGTTCTCTCTCTATGCTGGAAGGGATTGATGAACTCCACTTCCCTACAGAGCGCAACATTAATTTCCTCAGTCCAAGTTATGCTCCTGTTCAGCAAAAAGAAACAAAATGATAAAAAAAATTCATATAGTTGAGATATATACATACTATGGAGACACATACAACTGTATCTTCTTTATAAAATACCAAACACAGCAGTATCAGGAATTTAACAGTGAAAACAAATACTAGAACACAGCTTTTTACTCTTTCATATGGTCACCATTGTTACTGTGCGTGAGAAACTAATTGTAATTATGAAAAACACAATGAATATCATAACTCACTATGGCATCAGATAAGGGTATGCAGTAGAAATACGAGTGCTGGGTAAAAAGAGGTTTGCAATGGCCCAAGGCAATGGTAGGTCAAAGAATTTGAAAGGGAAAAAGGTGCCAGCAGCGATATCCCCTTCTAAAAAAATTAAATAATTCATATTCTTCATTTAGTACTTACGTCTTTCCTGGTATCAGCTTATTCTTAGGTTGCCCAGAGGTTGAGGGTTGAGCGCCTACTGTAGGAGATGGGGTTCTCTCTGATATTGCTGGCGAGCAGGACCTCTGTTAGAGTGTGAAAAAAAAATTATCAATTAAGTGGTAGTGGCAAAAAAGGCAAAAGTTAACTTCATGTTACTTGTAAAACCAAAAATAGTTTATTTAAATATGCAATAAGCCAAAAATCATAAACATGTTTCTTTTTTAATCAATATATCCTTTTATAAAAGTGTGTTTTCTGGACAATTACAAACCTCCCAACCAAAGTAACTGAAAGAAAGGAATGTTTTGGCTAAAAAGAGGGGGAAAAAACATGTTTGCCAAAGGACTGTGTAGTAGAATTATCCAAAAAATTGAAATCTGTAATGAAAAAAGCACTCAAAATGATAAAACATTCATACTTTCCTCCAAATTCATACAGATTGACACCATGATTGAGGGGTGTACAATTAAAGCATTTTTTTAATACAGCCTTCTTAAAACAAAACTTTGCACGTTATTTCAAAAAACTAAAATTGGACAGTGAATTGCACAATAATTCATGACACATCTTAAGTATTAGCTAAAATAGTTTCATCAGTTACCATTGATACTTGTACATGGAATGCGATGTTGGTTGGAGTCATAATGTTACTGTTAGGGCAGAAAATCTGGGATGAGGGTAGACCATATTTCACAACAGCAAAAAATAAAAACAATGAAAAAAATAAATATGTATAAAAGAAATATAAATAATAACAAACAAACCCTCATTTCAAAAGGGCTAACATCTACAGTTGTAAGAGGTCGAAATTGAAAGCAAATTTTATGGAGACTAAATTTTTAACTCTAACTTTTATTAGATGATAGATCCACTAAGGCACTATGACGTTAGACTAGACGGTAGACCCTAATGACATTTTAATTGCAAACCGCTAGAAGTGTACCCAACCATCTATTTTAGATTGCTGCATTCACACTATTTCATGATGATTTTTCATTTTACAAGATTTAGATCTCACAAAGACCATTAACAATTAATCAATTCTAACGTAGGCTCCCGGTCCCGAGCCTAACGTTAGGCCACACTACAGTCATGTACCTGGTCATGTCATGACTTCAGACTTATTTTTTGAGAATCGATTTGCAGTAAACTATCCCCAAATGTCCACAACAAATACCGTATGCATATGTGCGATGCCCTGAAGATATGCAAGGCTACATCATACATGCATGCGGACAAGTGATGACTTATCTCTAAACTAGTGGTCCTAAGGGTAAGCAAATGGCATCCATCCAGCGTGGCATCCATCTTGAAAGTTGCAGCTTATATTGCGTAATACAGTGAACGAGCGCTGAATTGAGGACTACGGCAAAACCGGGGTGAACGAGTCCTCGATTCGGGCAGTGAACGAGGGGTCCAATTTCGCGCATGCGCAGAACTCCAAAAAGTGGTTCGCTCGTACCAGTCCACTATGTCGACGTGCAAATCGAAAGCTCGCTACTATCTATTTTACTTTGATGAAGATTCACTATGTCAGCCTGCTTTGATTTTAACATTTCGTTTGATAAACTATCACCCTGGGTGACCTCAGTCAGAACTCTGATCTCTTTCTCAAGGTTGGCCGCATAAGAAATAGTTTTGGATCCAAGCTCCATTAATAACATTTCTGGAAATAAATGGTCATTGATAGTAAAGTGAATATCTTTAGCACGAATGTCGCCAAGTTTTGAACGTAAGTAAGGCAGGGCGGCATATTCATTCACCACCTTTCTAATGACAGTTAACCTCATCAACGTAAGTTGCGACCTTAACTAGCGAAATATTGAATTTCCAATATCCAACTCCTCTTTCAACTGATTGAAATCGAATTGCAAATCAACCATCGAGTGGTCTGTACGATAACCCGGTTTGATGTCACATGAAACCAGTTTAAAGTTCATCACTGAAGAAATTAAAAAGAAATCAAGTCTAGACTGTTTTTCTATAGAGTGATGCCTCCAAGTATATACTTTGGAATCAAGGTTTTGTATGCGCCATGGGTCTACAAGATTTAACTGGTTACAGAGATCCAACACTTTTTTTTCTCGCCGATGACATAATTGCAACAATCAAGTTTGTCATTCAAAACTAGATTCCAGTCTCCCCATATAACTGTATGGGGATTATTGAAGTCTAGAATAATACCGTTAATTGTCCCATAAAAAATAGGATCATCCTTATTTGGGCTGTAAAGATTAATCAACGTAATGATTGATCGATAAATGTCTAAACTTAGCGCAAGAAAAATGCCATTGGGATCGGCTTTACGTGCCAGGACTTTAAACTCAAAAGTGTTGTTAGAAAGAATCGCTACTCCTCTCGAGTTGCTTTTAAATGAGCTAAAATAGCAATCAAAACCCCATTCAGCTCTAATCCTGCCCTGCGTTTCGGACGTCTTGGAGACTTAAAAAATGTAAGACATCTTTGCGTGGTCTGCTAATCCACGGATACTAGAGACACATTCTGGGCCGAGGTGGATTTAGAGTCTTCCATTGTTACATATTGTACAGTCTATATCGGCATGCAAAGACGGGAAAGAACTTAAGATATTTAACAAACGCAAAGTAATTACCTTGACTTTACCATGACTTGTATACAGACCAATCCGTGTCTAGCAGGCCTACAAGATTTTGGGGCCCACAAAGCAAACACAAGAAAAAAGCAGGGACTTTCGGCCATAACATTCTGCATAACACATTGGGCAGAGTTACAAGACTGTACCTGTCTATTAACATTGGTATTTCTAGCCTCCGGGTTTTTGAGTACCCCCACGAAATAGACCCTCCCCCAAAAAAAATACCCCACGAAGCCCCAAAACCCCCAACAAAGCAAATTCTAGCATCTCCCAGCTGACTCTGACCAGCTGAAAACCAATTCCCACCAATCCCCACCCTCTCGACCCCGTGAAGAAAAGTCCTTGCAGTTGACAAGTAACACCTTCCGAAAATCGTTTATCAGAAGGAGAAAACTCACACCACAACAGACCCCCTTTTCTAATCAAATATTAAAATCTAGTCAAGAAAAGGAGAAAAAAAAATTCCCCCAATTATGTGTCTAAAGGTCAGTTTTATGCAAGATATGAATCCTTAGCGTGCTAGCTATAAAGCTCAAAGGTCAGTTGGAGATTCAGCGAAAAGCGAAGACCTCACCGTTGCTTGAGCGCCATCTGCCTGCGAAGAACCTGAGCTTCGTTCCCTGGTCGTACATAGCCTTGACTTTGTCTTTCCGTTTCTATTTTTTCCCTGCCAGTCCTGTGCGGTAAGATCGACTAGAAGCTCGACGGCATTCCCGCATTACCTTCACCTTGTATTGGTAGGACAGGAGCTTGACCAGGATATGAGCTGGTCGTTCGATTTTGTCCCGCCCAACGCGGTGGGCGCGCTCAATTCGCGGTGTATTCGGTTCCCATCCAAACTTGGTAGAGAAAATGTGCCGAGAAAGTTTTCAGCTCTGGGCACTCCCACAACACGAAAGTTGTTCCTTGTTTGGAACCTTTCCTGCTTGTTGATTGCCTCATTCTGTTTTGTCAGCTGCTCTTTCACCACCGAGAGTTCGTTTTTAAGGAAGCTGAGGGACTTCTCAAAGCTGTCCTTAGTCTTCTCGAGGTTGGTGATTCTCTCGCTGTTGAACTCAATCAAAGCAGCTAATTACCTTCGAGCTGCTGTTGACCCTCAACAAGTTTGGAAAGGGAAGACCTGACGAAGCAGCGGCATAGCTACGGGGGGGGGGGGGGGCGTACGCCCCCATGAAAGATCGTCGCCCCACCCCCCCACTGGGATTTGATTTTTTTTTCAAGGAAAAACAAAAGAAAATCAAAACCACACAATTCTAAAGATAAATTAAGAACCCCATTATTACCCCAATTCATGTTTTTTTGCGGTAGTAAAATAACTTGTAGCTGCTGAGCGCTGATGATCATGCAGAGAGGCTTGAGTAGCGCAGCTTATACGTACATGTACGTGTATGCAGCCATGCGGCCGCTGTACATGTACCCTTTTGAAGTGTCTGGAAGGGTACCACGTACATGTGTTATGTCTTGTTGCAATGCTGTGCGTAGTCTGGTTTCGGCCCCACTGATTCTTCAGTGTCGCTATGGCTTCGATAACATTGCGAACAATGGGCGTACGGGCGGATCTGTAATGAGTTTGATGTTTCTATCAATTCTATCTGGCGCGTTAAGACGCAGAACAACGGTCTGGGGCGAGCGTACTTCCGGTGGGAGAACACTGAATTTGTCCAGAACCCCTCGCAGGATGGCAAATGGGACACATCTTACATGTCGTTCACGAGGGAAACAACCAGCGAAGGGGACGATCCAGTAGTCCAAATAAAGCACATCCTGCAAGATGACCCAGACGCGGACTACGCCTGAGTAGTTGAGGGGGCTACTTGAGCACAATTTGACCTTTAGACAGACCGAGGTCGTTCACCCCTCTTGTGGTTTTAAATCAATGGAGGGATTAGGAGGGTAACGTAACGTTGTCAACAATAAGATGTTCACACCGCGGGTCGTTGACGGGAGGTTTCGAAGTAATCGAGGGATTAAGAGGGTGACGTCACGTCAACAACGAGATGCTTACACCGCGGGTCGTTGGCGGGAGGTTTCGAAGTAAACACGTTGGCTCTGATTATTATTTCTGAGACAACAAGCCGGGCGGTAGTATAGGGCTTTTCGCTCGGTGCGGGTAAACAACTAAATAATCCGTGGAGCAACGATCTAAGAGGCGCCGCGTATAGGGTTGTGCGATACCACGCCCCTTTAAAAGAAGACGCTGATCGCTGAAAATAATTGTCATAATTCAGCATGGACGTCTATCAAATCATCGAAGACTGTCAATCCTGCGAGAAACTCGGCTTCATCCTCGAGGCCATCGAACTCAACGATGATGAGAGGGAGTACGCTCTTCACAAACTGTGCGAGCTGACTCTGAGCCAAGAAAACGACGCCGTGCCACAACACGGGCGAGGAAACGATGACGAGCTCCCCGACGAAGGCAGTGATCCATGGGAGAGGTTCGAGGAAGACTCTGAAATGGACGCCGGAGCGGGCGAAGGAGCGGGCGAAGGAGCGGGCGAAGGAGCAGCGACGAAGAGAACCAACCGCCCAGGAAGAGGATCCGCGTGGAGACGCCCGAAGACTACTACCGAATCGTAGCCGTCAACGAGAAGTTCGTCAACGTCAAGAAATTTCAAGCCACGTCGTACGATTACAGAGTACAGTTTAGAGATATATGAATCATTTGACATTGCGAGAGTTTTTACCACGCTTGGGTTCTGTTGTCGAAAGTATTTTGGACCGATTGACGACGGGTCTTCCCGGTTTCAGTCCACTTACTTGAGTTTTCCCATCGCTCTACCTTTTTTACGAGTCGATGAATTATCGGTCGAGAGATTTCTGGCTCGTATCGAGCGAGTGTTGCAGTCCTATCAGCAGATTCGATTGGACGATAAAGTCGACATTCATTTCGTGCACATGCGAATGCAAAAAGGGGGAAGGACCCAAACCCATGGCGTGGTACAAATTCAAGAGATCGATCATACAAATTAAAGATGTCAATACTGATTGTGTTGCGCTCGTGCGATAGTGATCGGGATAGCTATTGCGGAAAATCACCCCAAAGTTAGAAACATAAAGCAGAGTCGAAATGAGCAAGAATACCCCGCTACAGATTTGTACGCGCAAGCGGGTGTTCAAGAAGGTCCGTGCGGCCTCGAGGAAATCCAGAAATTTCAGGACGTCTTACCCAATTACCGCATCGTAGTTTTGTCGGCGGATCACTTAAACGCCGCAATGTTCAAGGGGCCCGTCCGACAACCTACCATTTATCTGTACTTTCACGACAATCATTACGATCTGATCACGTCGATGAAGGCATTTTTAAGCCGGAGTTACTTTTGCAACGCGTGTCAAACGGGGTATAATTCGAAAGACAAACACACTCGATGCGTAGACGATTGCAAAATTAATTGTGTTTTTCTCCCGGCTGTCCTCGGGGCGAAATAGACTTGTGGGTACACTGTTCGGAATGCAACCGCAATTTCAAAGATCGGCGATGATTCGACAACCACAAGAATATACGGATCAAGGGCAAAACGGTGTAAGCGCTGCTATTGTTTCGTAAACGTCAATATGAATGAAAAACGCGGTGAACACGATTGTACCCGAAGGTACTGTCCCATGTGCAAAGAAATCGGATCGATCGATCATCGGTGTTTTATCAAGCCCGTAGAAAGTACGGGAAAAAATAAAACAATCCCGTTCGATGAGAGCGACGAAGGAAGTGGGGACGAATGCGCTAGAGGTGACGAACAAAAACGCAAAGGCGGCAAAAATCAAGTCGTGGCTAAATACGTGTGCGTCGCTCGCGCAGTGTGCGAGTTTTGCGCCGATAGGTCAGAGGACGATCCGATGCATAAATCGCGTAAACACTGCTCGCATTTGCGCGAAAAGATATTCAAAGGTGACAAATGTAAGGAGGAGTTTTGCGATTGGTTGTTCAGTTCCAAAGACATGAGGGAATTCAATCGCCTTGGCGCATAATTTGAAAGCGTACGACGGATTATTTTTGCTCAGGTATCTTTACGACAATGCGACAATACCCGAGGTCATCTACGCGGGCTGTAAGATACAATCCATTTCGCTTCCGAAGTACAAACGCAAAATTATAGATTCCGTGAATTTTTTACCCATGGCATTAGCCAGCTTACCTGGAGCTTTTGCAAAGCAAAATCAAAATTACTCCGGTCCCTTTCCGAATGCCAAATATTACGACCCCGAAGGAATGAGTCAGGACAAGAGGAGAGAATTTAACAAATGGTACGAAAAAGAAAAGGGAAAGCATTTTGTGTTGCTTAATTACTGCATCAACGACGTGGACATTCTGAGTCGCTGTTGTTTGCAGTTTCGAACCTTGTTCAAGGGGGTCACGTCCACGGGGGAGGGTGATGCAGGCGTGGATCCGTTCGAGAGTTGCATCACGATCGCTTCCGCCTGTAATCTCGTATACAGAAGGAACTTTTTAAGCGCCGATACCATCGCTGTCATTCCCCCTCGCGGGTACGACTGTCAGTAACGGCAATCTTAAGTCGCGCTGCAATGGTTGCATTACATTCACTCGAAGGGTACGTACATTCAACACGCGAGAAACCGTGGAGAAAAACAATTTGGAAAATACAAGGCGGACGGCTATGACCCCGAAAACCAAATCATTTACTCGTTCAACGGGTGTTACTTTCACGGGTGCATCAAGTGCTATCCCAACGAGGCCACGATGAACAAAACGGTGATGGCGCCAATGTCCGAATTGTACACGCGCACTCGGGAGAGGAAAACCTTTCTCCGATCTACTTGTAAACAGTTTGTCGAGATGTGGGAATGCGAGTGGAAAGCCGCGTTTAAGGATTTACCCGCAGACACGAAACGGGCGCTGCGAGGCGAAGCTATAACCGGACCCCGCGCGACCTTAAATCCTAGAGAGGCGTTCTACGGTGGGCGCACTAACGCCACGCGACTGTTCTATCGGGAGACGAAAAGATTCAATACGTCGACTTTTGTTCGCTCTATCCTTACACAAACAAGAACTACCCCTACCCGCTGTATCACCCCGGAAAACTCAAGGACGCGTCTGAATACTACGGTCTCATTAAATGTCGTGTGCTACCGCCTTCTAATCTCTACCACCCCGTACTGCCTTATCGAGCGGGTGGTAAATTGACCTTTCCGCTCTGCCGCACGTGCGTTGAAGCCCAACAACAAACCCTTTTGTCAGCACACGGTCGAAGAAAGAACGCTGAGTGGCACCTGGGTATCCATAGAGCTCGAAAAGGCGACCGAATTGGGGTACGAGGTCGTAAAGATGGAAGCTGTCTGGCACTTTGAACATAGGGAGCAGTACGATACCGAGGCACAGGCCGGAGGCTTATTCACCGACTACGTAAACACGTTTTTAAAACTTAAAGTCGAAGCGTCGGGATGACCAGAGTGGGTGAAAACCGACAACGATGAAACCGAGTACATCGAACGATACTTTCAACGAGAGGGCATTCGTCTGGACGCGTCCAAGATAGAAAAGAACCCCGGCTTAAGAGCGCTCGCTAAACTCATGCTCAATTCCTTTTGGGGAAAGTTTGGTCAGCGACTCAATATGCCCAAAGTCGAGATATTGAGCGATCCGGCAAAGTTGTTTGAACTGATGCTGACCGATGGTAAAGTAGTACAAGATATCAACTTCATCAATCACGAAATTGTAGAAGTTCGGTACGAATCCACAGACGAGTTTATCGACCCTAACCCTAGGAGCAACGTGGTCATCGCCGCCTTCACCACGGCGCACGCTCGTCTCAAATTATACGGCGTGCTCGAACGCCTGCAGGAATCTGTCTTGTACTACGATAAGGACAGCGTCATATACGTGGACAGGCCGGGGATTTTCTCGGCGATCTCACCGATGAAATCAATCCCAAAGAAGGAAATTACATCGAAACCTTAGTGTCGGGCGGGCCTAAGAATTACGCGTATCGGTTGAACACGGGTAAGACGTGCTGCAAAGTAAGAGGATTTACCTTAAACTTTAGGAATTCTCAGCAAATCAATTTCGACTCCGTGGTCGATATGGTGAAGGGAGTCGGTCCCGAGACTATTCGGACCCTCACAAGATCGTACGAAATGCCAAGACCAAAGAAATTTTAAGCAAGCCAGCAACCAAAGATTACCGCGTGGTATACAGCAAGAGGGTCCTTAGGGATGATTACAATACCGCCCCGTACGGCTACAAACCTTCATAAAAGGAAAGAGCTAGACTATCCCGGTCACATTTGATCAGAAAGCGCCATGGCGAACGAATGGTGTTTTAAATGCTCTCCCCCTTTGATTCGATTTATATCGTTAATGATACTAATGAGGTTATTAATAATTGTATCTTTCTTCGGTATTGAAATGTCTAGTATGTTGAAAAGCGATTTGTTTAAGAACGTCAGCGGTTTAGTATAAACCAATCGCGCCCGTTCTTAGTCATGACGTCATAGCGCTCAAAGCTATAAAGCGCCGTCCGCTGCGACGGCAAAGTCACTTTGCGACGTTTTGCGTAGCATAGTAAGATCGAAAACACCTTCATAGGGAGTCTGTCCTCCGACTTTCCAAGGCTTTTGTGAGAGACCGTTTAAAGACGGACCTCCAGCGCCTGGACCCCGAAGTCTTCCTTACCACCTGGGCTGTAGGGGGCGGTTTTTTCCGCATTTCCGATAGCCGGATCACCTTCATGTCTATACTTTGATTTTCCCCTGTGTGTGTGATTAAAATTTCCCCTTTTCTTCTTTTCAATAAATAAATAAAAATGTGTTGCTTTTTTGAGTCTGTGTTTTATTTTTGATGTGTGTTGTCTCTTTGTTATTATATCTAAATATAGCTATCCTTCTATACTTTTTTTATAACTCTCTCTTGAGCGTCTGTCTTGTTCTGTCTTTCCTTTCTTGGCAGGGGGCTCGAAACCCCACATACTGAAGTCAAGTGTGACCGGTCTGCCATAGGTTCTTGTCCATCCCTTTGGACAGTGCCTAAAATCAAAAACCAGTAAGAGCATTTCGACCCCGAATGAGTCGGGAATGAGTCGGGAATGAGTCGGGAATGAGTCGGGAATGAGTCGGGAATGAGTCGGGAATGAGTCGGGAATGAGTCGGGAATGAGTCGGGAATGAGTCGGGAATGAGTCGGGAATGAGTCGGGAATGAGTCGGGAATGAGTCGGGAATGAGTCGGGAATGAGTCGGGAATGAGTCGGGAATGAGTCGGGAATGAGTCGGGAATGAGTCGGGAATGAGTCGGGAATGAGTCGGGAATGAGTCGGGAATGAGTCGGGAATGAGTCGGGAATGAGTCGGGAATGAGTCGGGAATGAGTCGGGAATGAGTCGGGAATGAGTCGGGAATGAGTCGGGAATGAGTCGGGAATGAGTCGGGAATGAGTCGGGAATGAGTCGGGAATGAGTCGGGAATGAGTCGGGAATGAGTCGGGAATGAGTCGGGAATGAGTCGGGAATGAGTCGGGAATGAGTCGGGAATGAGTCGGGAATGAGTCGGGAATGAGTCGGGAATGAGTCGGGAATGAGTCGGGAATGAGTCGGGAATGAGTCGGGAATGAGTCGGGAATGAGTCGGGAATGAGTCGGGAATGAGTCGGGAATGAGTCGGGAATGAGTCGGGAATGAGTCGGGAATGAGTCGGGAATGAGTCGGGAATGAGTCGGGAATGAGTCGGGAATGAGTCGGGAATGAGTCGGGAATGAGTCGGGAATGAGTCGGGAATGAGTCGGGAATGAGTCGGGAATGAGTCGGTAGTGGTTTTGTGAATGACTTGCGACAGGGGAGTTGGAATAAATAACTTACCAGAACATTCCTTATGTCGTCAATGGGCAATATACAGTTTGAAGTATGTCATTGAACACTTTCAAAGTTTGTAACAATAACAATAATAAACGAGAAATATATGTCTGTTGTGAAACAGAGCATAGAGCTTTTCCGCTTCTGTTTGTAACAAGTCATAGAATAGCCCCATTCCTACTCCAAAACGCATGTACATATTTTGTGCACAAAGCCTATGGGACTCGAGTGTGGTATTATAAAAAAATAAACAATGGTCCTTCGGTTCCAAACTTTAGATTTGGAATGTCTAGCACGATACATACTAAATTTCGAGATGATCGGCCAATGCCTTATATGTGTTTTAAAATCACACATTTTGATGACGTCATGATTGCGTAACGACATTTTGGCTCCGGAAGGTGTTTCTAAACCATGTCCCCAATAGATATCAAAGAAAAAATGAAAACAATCTCGCTCCGTTGGCCAAATATGCTCATTTCAATGTGAAAATCTGAAAAGTTCATGACCTCATAAATATTCATGAGATGACGTCACGGTCAATCGATGGCAATTTTTGGATACACCTTTTCCCAACTTAGATACAGTGCAAAGTTGAAACCAAACGAACTTGCACTTTTGCTTTTAATGGATTTTGAAATTTGCCCCTTCAAAGCAAGGTCACGTGACACGTGATGACGTCATGATGACATCAAGATGTTTAGGATCAATTTCAGCATGGGCTTTATGCATTTGCCACGTTTGAAAAAAATCCAAGTCTGTTCAATGACCAAAGTCGTGCTTACAAAACCCCTGTGCATTGTCTATGGGCTTTGGGGGAGAAGAAGAAGAAGACTAAGAAAAAGCCTAACAAAAGATATAGCTTTTCCGCTTCCCTGGAAGCGGCGGAAAAGCTAATTAATAAGTAAACGAAACGCCGTGAAACTGATCAAACATTAATAAACAACAAAATAACTAGCGACAGTTACCTCGTGTCTATCTAGTATCTACCGTTAAACAATAAAACCGTTACAACCGTTACCCAAAAAAATATAGAAAGAAACATAAAACCGTACGACATTTACTTTTTGAGCGATACTTGTTATCGGAGGTGTTCCAATCGTGCAACGGTTAAATTCTAATACGATCTTAATACGATTTTAGGCAGTTGGGGTATGAGAATTTATAAAATAATACAAACATAGGCCCTACATGACGATCATATAAACAATTTAGTAGAGGTATGTGAAAGCCGTTTTCACCTGCTGGTAAGTATAAATCCCGTCACGACGCATCCTAACACCCCGATTGATGCCTCCACCCGCCCGCTGAGTTTCTAGTGCCTCCATATAGTTTCTCTTCGTGATGTCATTCGTTTTCTTTTGCAACCCTTTGCAGCTTACTTTGTCAGTGGCCCCAAAACAGTAATATGTTTTACTACATAAAGCCACTATACCATCTCCCTGCCACTCCACTTTGAATAACCCCGGGGTACGCTTGTCATACGCTTTGTGAGCAGAGCTGTCGTCACGAGGAAACCATGCCGCCTTTTCCTGCTGATATTCCTCGCGAAGATCAGCTTTGACGACGTCATCCAGGGTTTTCCCCGATATTGCCAAGTACAACAAATCTGTGTCCATCTCACAGAGTTGAAAGTCTGATGTGTCTACGTACTTGAGCAAGAAGTCGTAATAAAACTGCAACATTCTGAATTTACCATATTGGTAGTGGTACACAAAGTACCCAATTTGCAAAGGGAGGCCAAGGCGGATTTTTTCCTTATTTAGATCAACCTCGTACAGATTATCGTCGAGAGGATGGATGTCACGAAAAGTAGGTTTGTTGATCAAGCGTGTTGCTTCAGCCAAACTTGTGCATACTTTCACCTGTTGGTGTTTTTCCTGATTGGTAACAGTTTTGCCATACGCTGAGTTGCCAAGCAACTTCATCGTGTCAGCAATAATGGCCTTGGATGGATCGACATCACCATCTCTGCGCGCATTGCTGACGGCCTCTCCGAAAGGTCGAAAACATGCAGACGGTTTGTACTGCACAAACTGGTACATTTCGGTGATTTGAATACCGTGCTCAATGTACCATCTTAGAAGAGGGGTGGCCATTAGTATGCGTTGACCATACATACTGCCAATGAGACTGCGCCGGGGTGATTTTAGAAGACCTTCCCTCTCCGCATACTGCTTCATGTGATCCCCAATGTCTTCGCGACAATATTGACATTCTTAAAAATAGGAGGTAGTTCCGCGAATGTTTCTCGAAGATGGGCTGGTACTTCAATGTCACACTCAATGAGCCCGAAGAGGTCGCCGCTGATAATTTCTCTCAAAATACCCCGTTGATCTAATGTATTTTTATGATGTGGTAGGCGTAGCGCCGAGACAAAATCGGCGGCACTGCGATTGTTTAACAACAGACGGGACCATTCACATTCCCACATTTCTACCAAGGTGTGACCTTGAGCCCGGATGTAAGAGGAGATTTCGGTTGTCTTACGCCGAAGTTCCTCTCGTGGTAGATTTCGGACAATGTTGAACGGATTGGGGTTTAAACTACACTGATGGCCATGCCAAAAACAGCCGTGGAACTGGAACACGGTGTTGGTTTCCTTGCAGAAACCGTCTACAGGAAGACCCCCTCACACCGACACGTTTTTCGCCACAATTAAACTGGTGCCGTATGAAAATCACATTCGTATGGGCCATCCAGTTTAACCACTCTGCGGCTTTGACACTGTTTTTGCTCGGTACGGGTTTAAATCCGTCCTGCGCTTTTCTCCGAATAAACGTTTGTGATGGCATAGGTTGCATCAATGACCAAAGGTATAGCGCATTTGCGTCAAACCCAATGACGTTTTTGCATTGTTTCCGAGTTCCCCTGATAAAGGTTTTGTCCTTTTCATGGTAGCGGTGGAATACAATGAAGGGTCCACCTACGATATTTCGTTTCAGAAGATAGTACAGGTCTTTGTTCGGTTCATCAATGAGACTGAAGTACACGTCTTTTGGAAGTGTAAGGAACAAATATTGCAAAGATAATCCAGGGACTGAAATAGCGGACTTGAACATGTCCATATGCCTTTCTTTATAGGAGAACATTTTTTTCTAGTGCGTCGAGGAATGGTACAACATCATGGTTATTGTACCACACCAAGAAGTCTTGAAATACAGACATGTTGTTTTCAGCCCAAACTGTTTCACAGTATTTGTACTCTTCAATTGTGATATTATTCCCCTTTAGCTTACTCGCAAATGCTTCATGAGGCGGAAGTGCAACGTCATTGAGTTTCTGCAGTGAGTCCATCCATTCGTACGGGAAAAACCCTTGGCGTGGGGACAATCGTACGCCTTTAAAAACCTTTCGTACGAATATCCTGGTGCGAGATAATTGACGATGACGATGACGATTTTAGTTTGTCAGTTTTTATGACCATATATGTATTAACGCGCTTGATAATGTGCTTCACAGGATCGGTTCCCTCCAGTGCAGCATACAGATGCCTCTTCATGACATTAATGTCATATCTTCCTGAATTAAAACCTATGACCGGTAGTTCTCGTAAATGGTCCTTCAACTGTTGTTTTAGTTTTTCTGCGGGTGTTTTCTTGTCGCGGTTATTGTCATTGCTGTTGCGTTGCGCAAGTTCGTTTTGTTGGTGATTGATGAGGGACTCCAACTCTTCAAATAGTTCTTTACACTTTTCTCGCATTAAACCAAATGCCGCATCACTAATTTGGTGAAGATGGTTAATCATTTCAATTACCAAATGGGCCGGGTTCCCACTCGACACAAAACACTTGGCTGATTCCAAACCCGGGACATTACTTGCAACACTGGCGCTTAGCAACTCATGGCGATTCATCCACTTTAAGTTTGCTACTACGTTGTTATTCTGTGGTGTCTGTTGGAAGTAGCACTCAAAATCGTGGCACGATACTGGTAGAAACGCAGTTCGTTGTCCACCTGTATGCCCTCATCTTCCAGCTTATCGAAGACATTGGGGTTCAAACGGTACGCACCACCTGGGAATGTATGCTTAATGTTTACATTACATGTCGGTTCGTGGCGCATCAAATTGAATGATCTGGTGAAAACCATCCTACATTCGAAATGTACGAAAAGTGATTTTCGTACAGATTGACATAGAGGGTCGTGGCATAGTTAAACAGTGGTCTACGGATGAGTTGTACTTTTGTTTGTACATCCTCGTCAACTTCTACATTTTCGGGCTCACCAACGCTAAGATTATAAACTTGTACGTTCACCTCGAACAGAGTTTCTGCCAGTGACAAATCCTCCAAGGTAACACCCTTCTCCGGTCTCTTACTCGTTGCCTGCTGGTAGGTATTTGCTAAATGCCGTGTACGTGTTTCTAGCGCATTAATGTCTGCCCCTTGGTGAAGAGCCAGGCAGCGGAAAAAGCAAAAATTGTCGTCATAGGGACGACCGTTATGGGAATTGTGTGTTAGTCCCATTACACCGCGGTTGTTGGTCGGCATTTTAATTACATATACGGCCGCATTAGTGATGGACACAACGGTCCATTTCGAATCGGGGCGTTGCTTTCGGAGGAATTCTAGAATGTCTTGGTAACCAACTGCTCAAGGTCTTTGTGGGATCCGATTGTAAACGGAGTTTCAAAGAAACTGGCGTTATTGTCACTGGGGTGAAAGTATCTGAATTCACCAGTTTCTGTGTTGCGCATGACAAACCCGAATGAAATGTTGATTGAATGAAGGTGGTGTTTACAATGCAATTGAAGAGGACCCTAAAAATTTCCCTGAAGCAAAAAATAAAAATGAGGACGAACTGTCTCGAGTATATAGGGAAAACTGGACAACCATCAGATCTCAATTTTTACCGGACGTCCCATTCAAGATATATAAAATATAAGAATGAATCGATCCGATGTTGACATGACAAAAATCATGGAAGCGATTTTCAAAAACTTGACGTGTCGCGTCAAAATCAACATTTCATTTGGATTTGTCCTTTTCACTCTCTTCCCCCCTCCTTCGTGCACATGTATCTGTTTTGTCACTGTCACTCTGCCTTTGAGAAAGGTCCTGCTAGGATCGAAACGTCATGCCCATTAAATTTTAAGATTTGCATTTTTGGTAATATTAGTCAGTAAGCAGTTTGCAACGTTTTTGTATATCAGTATTGATAGGTAGTAATTCACCCGTCTTTTTAGTGTAGAGATCTCGGTCGTCTGACCTACGGACCTATAGGAGTTCTCCACTATATAACTTGAACTTTGACATGTCTATTGTCTTCTCTTTCGCAGCTTTGTAGAAATCTTTAACCGCGTCCTTAAGATGTTCCCACTTCAGCCTAGAGATGGAGGCACTCAACGCCCCCCCCCCCATAAGGTTGTGTTCTCGTCGATGGCTCCTGACGTGAGGTCGTCGTCCATAAGCGCAGTTTCAGCCTCCTCGGCGCCACCCTCCTCGGCGCCACCCTCCTCGGCGCCACCCTCCTCGGCGCCACCCTCCTCGGCGCCACCCTCCTCGGCGCCACCCTCCTCGGCGCCACCCTCCTCGGCGCCACCCTCCTCGGCGCCACCCTCCTCGGCGCCACCCTCCTCGGCGCCACCCTCCTCGGCGCCACCCTCCTCGGCGCCACCCTCCTCGGCGCCACCCTCCTCGGCGCCACCCTCCTCGGCGCCACCCTCCTCGGCGCCACCCTCCTCGGCGCCACCCTCCTCGGCGCCACCCTCCTCGGCGCCACCCTCCTCGGCGCCACCCTCCTCGGCGCCACCCTCCTCGGCGCCACCCTCCTCGGCGCCACCCTCCTCGGCGCCACCCTCCTCGGCGCCACCCTCCTCGGCGCCACCCTCCTCGGCGCCACCCTCCTCGGCGCGGCTACCAAGTTTATCAATCTCTATAACATCCTCCATGTTAAGTAGTTTGTTGGGTCTTAATCGGACAAAACAAAATAATAGTATGCATAATGCACAATAACAATGGATCTCATAAGCATATTTCATTTGGGTAGATTTGCATACGTTAGCATGATAAAGTGATTTATTTGCGTGTATTAGCATACATTAGCATAACAAGAGGGGACCTGGAAATCTCTACGCGACAATGGGAGGACCTGGAAGTCTCTACGGGACAATGGGAGGACCTAGAAATCTCTACGGGACAATGGGAGGACCTGAAAGTCTCTATTAGACAGAATATGCACGATCATATGTTTACGAGGAGACATAAAATACGCTCTGCCTGAACGTCTCATCACTTCGTTGGTATCAAGCATCCTGACATCGAGAAGAACACCGAGAATCAAGATGAGTACACCGATGAATCTCTACACGCCACCTTCCTCATCTTCCGCGTCGGGTGATAATCGACAAGTACGAGAGTACAAACCACTGTACGTCTAAGCGAAGCCGGCGTGGTTAGCGAATACCGATCCCGAGCGAATTCAGCGGTTAGAACAACGCATGGCTACCCGCACTGCAGGTTCATCCTACCCCGATATGATGCCTCCAAGCGGAAACGAGATGAGGATAAACCAGACGACTCGATTCGATTTGAACTGACTGTTATACGGCACGCCGTTGTGGAGCCTTTCCGGGGTAAAATCTACGTCAAGCTTCGAGAGTTCGTGCAGCGCAAAAGCAAGTCCTCGTGGGATCAATCTGAGACTGAAGGAGTGGAAGAAATTAGTAGAGATGATGCCTGCAATCAACGACGCTGTACAGACAATGGAGGTAAGTGTGAAAATGGAATCGACCCGTGTTATAAGAAGTTGTATACCGAATGGCAGGATGCGTCAAAAAGTATGTTAAAACTAAATCCGAATCCTCTTTTCTTTCCCACCGTTACAGGACCGATGTTGCAAGAAGATTAAACGTGACACCGATGCGCAGGACCTGCCCGAGCATACTTCATCATCAGACGATGACCTGCTGGTGATCGACAGTCAACGGTATGACGACGATGAGTTGCTGGTGGTTGAAAGCCAGAGGTATGGAAAGGATGTACCTGACACCGATCCAGTTGACATTGCGAGGAAGGAAGTTAGTCGGGAACTTTCTTACACCATAATTCAATCGATCTTCACATCGCACATTCACAGAAAAGTGTGCGAAATTACCGAGATATATTGTTACGGCTGTAGCTTACCTGCAATTGACGATGTGTCTCAGGTTTATCATGATCAGTGTATAAAGGCTTCATTGACTGAAAAAGTGGAAAGATATTCTGAAGAGGCCGTCGATGAAATTGTAGACGGTTCTTTGGGAAAATGTAGAATGGAATGGAACATTGCCGCTAAAAACAACCAGCATATTGTGAATGATCCCGAAAGTAGTAGAATCGTTTTGTACTCTGTGTTGCGCAACAGCGGAGTAACTAAAGAAAAGAAGAAAAATCAAATTGATTTTTGTTTGTTATTTGAGCTCTTAACATTCCCGAAGTGCGTTTTTCAAATACTCGTGGTTAACACGTTGGACTTATACATGTGTTTTCAGTTACAATTGTACAAAACCAAACTGATGTTGCGTTAGTTGTTTACTTGTGTTAAATTCCTTTGGGCAATTCCTTTGAAAAACAAAACCGGAAAGACGCTGGTTGAAGCTTGTCGACAAAATATCAAGTCCGGTCGGAGGAAGCCTGTAATGATTCATACCGATAAAGGCAGTGAGTTTACAAATCGTCTGTTTCAGGATTTTCTGAAAAGTGAAGACATACATTTCTACACGACAAACATCGAAGTGAAAGCATCCGTCGTGGAGACATTTAACCGCACCTTAAAGTCTCGGATGTGGCGATATTTTACCTACACAAAGATTTGCTGCGTCAATTACTGACGGCCTATAACAATTCTTTCCATCGGTCCATCAAGACGATTCGACGATTATCTGTACACCATGCTAGGATTGAAATACAAAAAGGTGAACGAGAGTGTAAAAGGACATTTACCGGTGGACGTGAACGGCGGGTTTTATGGCATGTACGTGTACTGCGATATCGTTGAGAGTCAACTGGTGGGAGACGTCAGCGCGCCATTATTGAGGATTGTACCCGTTCAGAAGAACGGAGTCGCGCTGGGAGATGTGGTCGCTCACACTTTAAACAGGCCAGATGGATATAAGAACCGACACGGGTGAGAAAGTGCCATTTCAACGTGGGAAACTCACGGCTACGCTTCATTTCCGGAGGTGTCGTCCGTCGCTGTTTTGATAATCATGGATTTCTTCAAGGATGCCCCCATTCAGAGGGGGTACGGACTGGGAAATATTTTAGGGGGGCTTTTTAGATCCGCTTTGCCGATTATCAAGCAAGGAGCAAATATGTTGGGTAAACAGGCTTTAAAGACCGGAGTTGAAATTGCTTCAGACACCCACGATGGGGAAAATGTGAAAACAGCTACGAAGACGCGACTGCGGAAAGGAATTCACGGCACGGATCGGGCATTCGGTTTCTGAAAAACAAAGAGGACCACCGACATATTCGATCCTTAACTACAATACAATTGAGTGTCATCTTCCTTTGAAAACCTTATTGGATGTGCACAATTTACAATTGTAATCGGAGGGTTGATCCGCGCAGATTTCACATGCCATTTCAGCTACGCATAGATTTGGAATGCGAGTACCGTCATCCTGCGTGCATTCGAAGTCAAAAAAGATATACCGGAGGGCCTGTTTCGCTTTGTTTTTTCATTTGGGTTGATTGGACGTGTCATCAGCCTCCAGCAACTCTTCTTCAAGTATACCGTTCATAAGCGAAATATCTCCTGCAAACTGATTCGTTTTAAATAAGGACTGGCCGCTCGACCTTTTTTCGACGACTCATGTAGCACTTTGCTCAAACGGTACCATTTCATTACAAGTACCGCATAACTTTTTTACTCACGAATGTTTCCCACGCTTTGCAGTGACGGCGATACTCACAAACGCGTCGCAGATGTTATATCTATAAAATGACTTACTAAAACACACTTGCTAAAACACACTGTCTTTGAAATTTCTATTACAATCGTTACAGTGCACCCAGTTGTCTACCTCACCGGTCTTACATCCTGAGGAATAGCATAGTTTACACGCTATATTGCACACATGATTTGCGCGTGCACCATTGTACCCCTAAAAACACTGATCGCAAAAGTTACTGCGATTGAGGAAACCTGATATAGAGTGGATGACGTCATAATGACCGTTGGCAAGATGCAAATAGCGACTTTCGGTTTCTCGGGACCTTTGAATATGCACCCGTAACAGTGTTCTCTCGAAAACAACTATTTGGTAATCATCTCGCACACCCTGGAACCGTTGGATTTCATCGATTCCACCCAGTGTTCCCTATTTTTGCTCTATTTTTGCTAATGTATGTCAATTCATTGCCGCTTAGTTCATGGTGTGCCTTTGCGATTGCAATTGCACGTGCGAGGCACGTACCGGTCCCGTCATCTCTTATTCTAACCCTATCCTCCCCAAATCCTCCTGGATCCTCTGGTGGTATTGAAAGACTTTGGAGGATTGAGGCTGAATGCAAAATCTTTCAAGAAGGAGTTTGGAGGATTGAGGCTGAATGCAAAATTTTTCAAGGAGTTTGGAGGATTGAGGCTGAATGCAAATGTTTTCAAGAAGGACTTAGGAGGATTCAGGCTGGTTGGAGTTTGACTTCAAAAAGGATCCTGGAGGATTTTTGGGGGGGGTTTGGGAGGAATGATACTGTGTGTGTAAGACTAACAGGTTGTTGTCCACACAGCGTTTTTGTTTTACTGTACAGTGTATGTGTACACTTGTACATGTAGTTGCCCCCATGCAGAGTACTCCCTTTGTTTATTGCATGTCAGGTTGATAGTGTCCATGCACATGTGTAGCACTCACTGGCACTGCATTCATGGGACAGTTTGTTTACCCAAGGGCTGCTGGCCATTCCCTGGTGAGGTGTTGGAATGTCTAGCAGGCTCGAGCCAACAATTCGAGGGCGAGTTTACCCACGGACTGCTGAGCATTTCCTGGTGAGGGGTTGGAATGTCTAGCAGGCTCGAGCCAAAAATTCGTGGGCGAGTTTACCCACGGGCTACTGAGCATTTCCTGGTGAGGAGTTGGAATGTCTAGCAGGCTTGAGCCAAAAATTCGTGGGACAGTTTACCCACGGGCTGCTGAGCATTTCCTGGTGAGGAGTTGTAATGTCTAGCAGGATTCAGCAAAACATTCGTGGGACAGTTTACCCACGGGCTGCTGAGACTTTCCTGGTGAGGGGTTGGTTCATGGAGGATTTTGGAGGATTGAGGCAGTGGGCACCACTCATTTCATGTAATGTAATGTACAAAATATTGGAAGATTTTGGAGGATTGAGGCTGATTGCAATTTTTTTCATGGAAGATTTTGGAGGATTTGTTATGATTGAGGCTGAATAGTAATTTCTCAGAAAAGGATTTGAGGATTGATTGTCACAATTTTTGAATTGTGCTGTGTGTGTACTGTTAGCAGTTTCTAGGGGGTCGGGTTGCTTTCAGTGCATAGTACAGTATTGTAGTTGTCCTTGTGCAAAGTACTGTTTATGTTACTTAGGATTTAGGAAGTTGATGGTGTCCATGCAACCCCCTTGTTGCACTGTGTTGAAACCTGATCCACTTGTTTACTCAATAGCAAATGGAATATTCCACTCAAAGAGAGGGGCATTTAGTGTGAAATTAGTATTTTTTTGTCATTGTTTTCTTAGATTGTGGTCTTTTGATTGCTTCATAATAAAGCATTGAACTACAACTTCAATAGAATTATATAATATTATGTAATTTAGCGTAATGGGTCTAGGATTTTTCCTATAAATACGAGCCAAAATTGCCACTCGTCCCCAGTTCATCGTTGAACATCCCAGTGACAGCTACTTGTCTTGTTCTACTGTGCCCTGCTATACTGTACTACTGTACTACTGTTTACCACTCATTATGAGAGAAGTTCAATCCCTGCAAGGCTCCATGTCCAGAGAGGAGAGAGAGCTATTCATTGCTTCAGTCATGGGTGAAGGACGGAAGAGACGCCACCAGAGAAAGCTCAGCAGTTCTGAAGAGGAGATGGAGGAAAGACGGCCCAAGAAGAAGGAGAAGAAGAGAGGCGACAAGGGGAAGAAGGGAGAGAAGGCGGAGAAGAAGGTGGAGAAGAAGAAGGCGAAGAACGGGAAAGGGAAAGCACCTCTTCCCAAGACCCAGGATGCTGCATACCAGCAAAGGCAGCGTGAAGCAGCACAGCTGGAACTTCGAGCTGCTCTCCGATGCAGCGCGAAGGCGGCGGGAATACCGCGCAGTCGGAGGCGCTATAGAGCCTTAGTGGAAAGCTCCTCCGACAGTGAAGAGGAATTCTTCGAGGATGCCGTGGGTGCTGCTGCTGCTGATTCGGAGGCCGGCGAATCGGAGGCTGGTGGATCAGAGGCTGGTAGATCGGAGGCTGAGGACGTCATCTTCACCACCACCTTCGGTCTACCAGCCCGACTACCCAGAGGATGGGGACGGGTGGAGCAGAGCGCTGAGTGAGCGCAACATCCACCACTTCCGGGGATCAGCTCCACCTGGCCCCACTTTCCACCGAGGGACCTCTCCACTCCACTATTTTCTGAGGTTTTTTCCTATCATCCTCATCACAAAAATGGTGGAGTGGACGAGCCAAAAGCTCCGTTCTGCCGGACAGAGGGCGACATCCTTGGCGGAGATGCGAGCGTTCCTGGGCATGCACCTGCTGATGGGTGTTGTGAAGGTGGCCAGTTATCGCCAGTACTGGTCCACCCATCCTGGTCTTCACAACAAACTCATCAGTATGACCATGTCCAGGAACCGCTTCGACCAGCTCAACTGCTCCTGGTGCTGCAGCGACCCTCAAAAGGACCCGCAGAAGATACAAGACAAAGGTGACAGGTATATGTACATGAAGACCCATCCCCTGTACCCCGTACAACCCATGTGGGATGAGGTCCGGAACAGGTGCGTACAGAAGTACAACCCAAGACAGGCCCTTTCCATTGACGAAGCCATGATCAAGTATCGTGGCTTCAAAGCCAATGTCAAGAAGTTCTTCATGCCAATGAAACCAATGAGAGCTGGCTTCAAGGTGTATGCTTTGGCAGAGGCCTCGACTGGGTACATGTTGAATTTCCAGGTTCATCCCTCCCAAAAAATCACCATGGCAGGGATTGTAACCTCCCTTATCAAGCACCATCGTTCCATGTACACCGACCGTCTTTATTCTTCTGTGGCCCTGGCGAGGGAGTTGCTCAGCTGCAAGATATACTTCACGGGAGCAGTAAAGTCTACGAGCAAGCATCTCCCCAAGGATCTAACCAAAAGCCTGCACAACAACAGGATGAAGGAGATGCCCAAGACACCACGTGGCACCTTCTACGTCCGGCAGAACGGCCCCCTCGTCGTTGCGGTCTGGAGGGTAATGATGACCATCTCCACCGGCCATCAGGGTTGGCGTGACCCCACCGTCCACATCGCCCAGCGCAAGATCCCCAACGAGGCTGGGCGGTTGCGGGTCACGTCCATCCCAGCACCACCCCAAGTGCTGGATTATATCCGGCACATGGGCGGAGTCGACCGCAACGATCAGCTGCGGTCATACTTCACGTGCAGTCGGAAAGCCCAGTTCTGGTGGAAGAAAATCATGTATTTTCTGTTGGATATTGCCCGCGTCAACTCGTGGATCAGCTACAAGCAACACCACATGAAGGAGGGTGGAGACAGCGATGAAGACAACGATGACAAAAGCGATGTTGCTTCATCCACATCCAAGATGTCCCACTCCTCCTTCGTTGTTACCCTGGCCACTGAGTTGATAGCGGGCTACACCACATCCACAGAAAACTTCCGCCAGTCCAGGGCTACTTCCTGCACCACCATCAAGGGGCATTATTGTTCCAAGATGCCTGGGATGTACCCCAAGCGGTGCAGGTGGTGCCGACTGCACGGGGGTGTGACCCCCAAAGGCCGCACTAAGACAACGAGGAGCGGTTGCCCTGTCTGCGGGGTACATCTATGCCCAGGCAGGTGCTTCGCGCTCTTCCATGCGGCCTTTGAGCAGCTGACCTCCACCTCCACCTCCGAGTAGCCGACTGATACCGCAACCTTGGGTCGTACTGCGCCACGTGTCATCATCCGGGAGGTGTTGCGGGCCTGCGAATCAGCCGGCGGAGCCCGGGCTCTTAAATTGCAGGGTACACGGCCCGACCTCTCGCGACACCAGTGGCGTAGTAAGACCCGAGGATTGCCGGTATCCCTCTCCACTACCACCACCACCACATCCGCCTCCAGCTAGCCAGCCAGCCAGCTAGCTCTCCTCAAACACCAGCACCACCATCTCCACCTCCAGCTAGCCAGCCAGCCAGCCAGCTCTCTTCAAACACCAGCACCACCATCTCCAGCTAGCTAGCCAGCCAGCCAGCTCTCTTCAAACACCAGCACAACCATCTCCACCTCCAGCTAGCCAGCCAGCCTCTCTTCAAACACCAGCACCACCATCTCCACCTCCAGCTAGCTAGCCAGCCAGCCAGCTCTCTTCAAACACCAGCACAACCATCTCCACCTCCAGCTAGCCAGCCAGCCAGCTCTCTTCAAACACCAGCACAACCATCTCCACCTCCAGCTAGCCAGCCAGCCAGCTCTCCTCAAACACTGGCACCACCATCTCCACCTCCAGCTAGCCAGCTATACCCCACCCCCCCCCCAAAAAAAAAAAATCTGTGGCAATGATTATAACTGAGCTGATCACCATTCAGCGCTAAGTAATGTATGAGCCATGCATACCTTCCCACCCCACCCTCCCCCCCCCACCCTTCCCCATGGTCTGTTGAGGTGTTGGAATGTCTAGCATGCTCCTGCCATTTTCGTGGGACAGTTTACCCACGGGCTGCTGAGCATTTCCTGGTGAGGAGATGGAATGTCTAGCAGGCTTGAGCCAAAAAATTGTGGGACAGTTTACCCACGGACTGCTGGTCATTTCCTGGTGAGGAGTTGGAATGTCTAGCAGGATCCAGCAAAACATTCGTGGGACAGTTTACCCACGGGCTGCTGAGCATTTCCTGGTGAGGGGTTGGAATGTCTAGCAGGCTTCAGCAAAGCATTCGTGGGACAGTTTACCCACGGGCTGCTGAGCATTTCCTGGTGAGGTGTTGGAATGTCTAGCAGGCTTCAGCAAAACATTCGTGGGGCAGTTTACCCACGGGCTGCTGAGCATTTCCTGGTGAGGGGTTGGTACATGGAGGATTTGGGAGGATTGAGGCAGTGGGCACAAGTAATGTACAAAATATTGGACGATTTTGGAGGATTGAGGCTGAATGAGTTTTGTATTTTACAAGTTGGAGGATTGTTGGAGGATTGGGGAGGATTGAGGCAGTGGGCACAAGTAATGTACAAAATATTGGAAGATTTTGGAGGATTGAGGCTGAATGAGTTTTGTATTTTACAAGTTGGAGGATTTGTGAGGATTGAGGCAGTGGGCACCACTCATTTCATGTAGTGTACAAAATATAGGAAGATTTTGGAGGATTGAGGCTGAATGCAATTTTTTATGTCGTAAGTTGGAGGATTTTGGAAGATTTGGGATGGCCCACAGTAATATGGCTTCGGGGGTTAGGATACTTCTTTTATTAGCGAGAAGCTCTTCTAGCTTTTGAATGCGGGCCGGAGTATTACAGTTTACCCCCTTCTTACATTTCATGTGCACAAAATGAATAGTTATGGTGTCATCGAACCTAATGAATTGGTAGCTGTTCAAAACTTCCTGTATTCTGGCAAAGAGACGTTTGGCCGTTAATTGATCTATGCGCATAAATGGTAACGCTATTGGGAAATTTAAGACCGGTTGAGTTAAACAACATGCGTACCCTATCATCATGGTCCACACTTTCCCCTAAACGATCAATGATATGCTGAAATACGCTTCCTAAAAGAGGTAGAGCTTCCTCAAAGCTGGTGTCTTCTAAATTTCTTAATTGGATAGTGTAATCATAAGTATAAGCTTGAAATTTCTTAACATGATTTTCTTTAACTAAGAGTTAACTATGTTGTAATAGTCTCCCGGTGCAGCTTCCCTCTTCCTTTTGCGTGGTCGTTCGTTCTCGCTCCAGTCCGACTCAGAGTCCGAATCTTCATATCCCATGACGGCTGGTCCCTGCCCCTCCTCGTGGACACTGGACACGTTCATCCCGACGGGTACCATCATGTTGGAACGCTGCTTCTTCGTCGCTCGTCTTCGGTAGGGCTTTGCCACTCGTTCCCGGTCGATCTCCGACGCTGACACGCCCGCGACCCACCACAACGTCGTCCCCGTCAAGGGACCTGATCACTGGCGGTGCCGTGTCCTGAGTCCATGAGTCCATTTGCTCGTCCCAGATAACGTTAACGTTCTCTCGGGGTAAACACGAACTTTCCTCTTGCCATTCCGCCAGTAGCTCGTTAAACAGGTTGTCAACCCTTTCGTTTAAAGGCCCTACACACCATTTGCACGAATCCGAATTTTGTTAAAGTAACTTACTCAAGTGGAAGTAAATACCAGTAGGAGACAAACTGTGATGTTTCAGCTCTTGGAATGATGCAATTTTCCTAAAAAGTGGAAATTTGTACGATTTTAAAAAGTTAGTTTATAAACGACCTTTTCGAAAAAGCCATGCTTACCGCCCTCTATTGTCTGGATATAGTTAGCCTTTCCGTATTCTTGAACGGGGTAAATGACCAAACTGATCCTGGCCCTTGGGCCTGAATTTCGGCTGGCCGGAATTTCAGTGCGCGTAAACTGCTACGGTGTCCCATGATTGACACAATACATTTGAATTGCGTTTTTTCTTATTTAAAAATAACAATAAGAACACTACTTGCTTGAAACGTTATGATACCATTATATAACACATATACAACTGAAATGTATCAGAATTTTTTTCAAAATAACTTAATTTTTGATAAAAAAGTGAATCTACTGCAATGTACTTGGAATGAAACTTATCTGGAAAACTAAAAATTTGGAAAAGTGATTGTATCATCTGAAAGAGTACGAAATTCTACAGAGGGTATTATTGCTTACCCCGACGTTCATTCTTCAGCCAATCTTTCAGCCTGACAAATTTAACATTGACCAAAATCCACTGTCGGTCAAAAACTCATTATACGCTTCTAATCATTTCCTTGACAACCCCAATTACTTCTCATTTGGTAAAGTAACTGTACCCTCGGCATTTGAATAAAATCTATTAAATTAGGTATCATCTGAAAGAGTACGAAATTCTACAGAAGCTATTGCTTACCCCGACGTTCATACTCCAGCCAATCTTCCAGCCTGACAAATTTAACATTGACCAAAATCCACTTTCGGTCAAAAACTCATTATATACGCTTCTAATCATTTCCTTGACAACCCCAATTACTCCTCATTTGGAAAAGTAACTGTACCCTTTGGCATTTGAATAAAATCTATTAAATTAGGTATCATCTGAAAGAGTACGAAATTCTTCACAGGCTATTGCTTACCCCGACGTTCTTAGTCCAGCCGATCTTCCAGCCTGACAAATTTAACATTGACCAAAATCCACTTTCGGTCGAAAACTCATTATACGCTTCTAATCATTTTCTTGACAACCCCAATTACTCCTCATTTGGAAAAGTAACTGTACCCTCGGCATTTGAATAAAATCTATTAAATTAGGTACCATCTGAAAGAGTACGAAATTCTACAGAAGCTATTGCTTACCCCGACGTTCATACTCCAGAAAATCTTCCACCCTGACAAATTTAACATTGACCAAAATCCACTTTCGGTCAAAAACTCATTATACGCTTCTAATCATTTCCTTGACAACCCCCATTACTTCTCAATTGGAAAAGTAACTGTACCCTAGGCATTTGAATAAAATCTATTAAATTAGGTATCATCTGAAAGAGTACGAAATTCTACAGAAGCTATTGCTTACCCCGACGTTCATACTCCAGCCAATCTTCCAGCCTGACAAATTTAACATTGACCAAAATCCACTTTCGGTCAAAAACGCATTATACGCTTCTAGTCATTTTCTTGACAACTCAAAATACTCCTCATTTGGAAAAATAACTGTACCCTCGGCATTTGACTACAAACCATGGAATTAGGTATCATCTGAAAGAGTACAAAATTCTAGAGGATATTGCTTACCCCGACGTTCATAGTCCAGCCGATCTTCCAGCCTGACAAATTTAACATTGACCAAAATCCTTTTTCGGTCAAAAACTCATTATACGCTTCTAATCATTTCCTTGACAACCCCAATTACTCCTCATTTGGAAAAGTAACTGTACCCTCGGCATTTGAATAAAATCTATTAAATTAGGTATCATCTGAAAGAGTATGAAATTCTACAGAGGGTATTGCTTACCCCGACGTTCATACTCCAGACAATCTTCCAGCCTGACAAATTTAACATTGACCAAAATCCACTTTCGGTCAAAAACTTATTATACGCTTCTAATCATTTCCTTGACAACCCCAATTACTCCTCATTTGGAAAAGTAACTGTACCCTCGGCATTTGAATAAAATCTATTAAATTAGGTATCATCTGAAAGAGTACGAAATTCTACAGAAGCTAATGCTTACCCTGACGTTCATACTCCAGCCAATCTTCCAGCCTGACAAATTTAACATTGACCAAAATCCACTTTCGGTCAAAAACGCATTATACGCTTCTAGTCATCTTCTTGACAACTCAAAATACTCCTCATTTGGAAAAGTAACTATACCCCACCCCCCAAAAAAAAAAAATCTGTGGCAATGATTATAACTGAGCTGATCACCATTCAGCGCTAAGTAATGTATGAGCCATGCATACCTTCCCACCCCACCCTTCCCCCCCCCCCCCACCACCCTTCCCCATGGTCTGTTGAGGTGTTGGAATGTCTAGCATGCTCCTGCCATTTTCGTGGGACAGTTTACCCACGGGCTGCTGAGCATTTCCTGGTGAGGTGTTGGAATGTCTAGCAGGCTTCAGCAAAACATTCGTGGGGCAGTTTACCCACGGGCTGCTGAGCATTTCCTGGTGAGGGGTTGGTACATGGAGGATTTGGGAGGATTGAGGCAGTGGGCACAAGTAATGTACAAAATATTGGAAGATTTTGGAGGATTGAGGCTGAATGAGTTTTGTATTTTACAAGTTGGAGGATTGTTGGAGGATTGGGGAGGATTGAGGCAGTGGGCACCAAAATCCACTTTCGGTCAAAAACTCATTATACGCTTCAAGTCGTTTTCTTGACAACTCAAAATACTCCTCATTTGGAAAAGTAACTGTACCCTCGGCATTTGAATAAAATCTATTAAATTAGGTATCATCTGAAAGAGTACGAAATTCTACAGAAGCTATTGCTTACCCCGACGTTCATACTCCAGAAAATCTTCCACCCTGACAAATTTAACATTGACCAAAATCCACTTTCGGTCAAAAACTCATTATACGCTTCTAATCATTTCCTTGACAACCTCCATTACTTCTCAATTGGAAAAGTAACTGTACCCTAGGCATTTGAATAAAATCTATTAAATTAGGTATCATCTGAAAGAGTACGAAATTCTACAGAAGCTATTGCTTACCCCGACGTTCATACTCCAGCCAATCTTCCAGCCTGACAAATTTAACATTGACCAAAATCCACTTTCGGTCAAAAACGCATTATACGCTTCTAGTCATTTTCTTGACAACTCAAAATACTCCTCATTTGGAAAAATAACTGTACCCTCGGCATTTGACTACAAACCATGGAATTAGGTATCATCTGAAAGAGTACAAAATTCTAGAGGATATTGCTTACCCCGACGTTCATAGTCCAGCCGATCTTCCAGCCTGACAAATTTAACATTGACCAAAATCCTTTTTCGGTCGAAAACTCATTATACGCTTCTAATCATTTCCTTGACAACCCCAATTACTCCTCATTTGGAAAAGTAACTGTACCCTCGGCATTTGAATAAAATCTATTAAATTAAGTATCATCTGAAAGAGTATGAAATTCTACAGAGGGTATTGCTTACCCCGACGTTCATACTCCAGCCAATCTTCCAGCCTGACAAATTTAACATTGACCAAAATCCACTTTCGGTCAAAAACGCATTATACGCTTCTAGTCATTTTCTTGACAACTCAAAATACTCCTCATTTGGAAAAATAACTGTACCCTCGGCATTTGACTACAAACCATGGAATTAGGTATCATCTGAAAGAGTACAAAATTCTAGAGGATATTGCTTACCCCGACGTTCATAGTCCAGCCGATCTTCCAGCCTGACAAATTTAACATTGACCAAAATCCTTTTTCGGTCAAAAACTCATTATACGCTTCTAATCATTTCCTTGACAACCCCAATTACTCCTCATTTGGAAAAGTAACTGTACCCTCGGCATTTGAATAAAATCTATTAAATTAGGTATCATCTGAAAGAGTACGAAATTCTACAGAAGCTAATGCTTACCCTGACGTTCAAACTCCAGCCAATCTTCCAGCCTGACAAATTTAACATTGACCAAAATCCACTTTCGGTCAAAAACGCATTATACGCTTCTAGTCATCTTCTTGACAACTCAAAATACTCCTCATTTGGAAAAGTAACTATACCCCACCCCCCCCAAAAAAAAAATCTGTGGCAATGATTATAACTGAGCTGATCACCATTCAGCGCTAAGTAATGTATGAGCCATGCATACCTTCCCACCCCACCCTTCCCCCCCCCCACCACCCTTCCCCATTGTCTGTTGAGGTGTTGGAATGTCTAGCATGCTCCTGCCATTTTCGTGGGACAGTTTACCCACGGGCTGCTGAGCATTTCCTGGTGAGGTGTTGGAATGTCTAGCAGGCTTCAGCAAAACATTCGTGGGGCAGTTTACCCACGGGCTGCTGAGCATTTCCTGGTGAGGGGTTGGTACATGGAGGATTTGGGAGGATTGAGGCAGTGGGCACAAGTAATGTACAAAATATTGGAAGATTTTGGAGGATTGAGGCCGAATGAGTTTTGTATTTTACAAGTTGGAGGATTGTTGGAGGATTGGGGAGGATCGAGGCAGTGGGCACCAAAATCCACTTTCGGTCAAAAACTCATTATACGCTTCAAGTCGTTTTCTTGACAACTCAAAATACTCCTCATTTGGAAAAGTAACTGTACCCTCGGCATTTGAATAAAATCTATTAAATTAGGTATCATCTGAAAGAGTACGAAATTCTACAGAAGCTATTGCTTACCCCGACGTTCATACTCCAGAAAATCTTCCACCCTGACAAATTTAACATTGACCAAAATCCACTTTCGGTAAAAAACGCATTATACGTTTCTAGTCATCTTCTTGACAACTCAAAATACTCCTCATATGGAAAAGTAACTATACCCCACCCCCCAAAAAAAAAAAATCTGTGGCAATGATTATAACTGAGCTGATCAACATTCAGCGCTAAGTAATGTATGAGCCATGCATACCTTCCCACCCCACCCTTCCCCCCCCCACCACCCTTCCCCATGGTCTGTTGAGGTGTTGGAATGTCTAGCATGCTCCTGCCATTTTCGTGGGACAGTTTACCCACGGGCTGCTGAGCATTTCCTGGTGAGGGGTTGGAATGTCTAGCAGGCTTCAGCAAAGCATTCGTGGGACAGTTTACCCACGGGCTGCTGAGCATTTCCTGGTGAGGTGTTGAATTGTCTAGCAGGCTTCAGCAAAACATTCGTGGGGCAGTTTACCCACGGGCTGCTGAGCATTTCCTGGTGAGGGGTTGGTACATGGAGGATTTGGGAGGATTGAGGCAGTGGGTACAAGTAATGTACAAAATATTGGAAGATTTTGGAGGATTGAGGCTGAATGAGTTTTGTATTTTACAAGTTGGAGGATTGTTGGAGGATTGGGGAGGATTGAGGCAGTGGGCACCAAAATCCACTTTCGGTCAAAAACTCATTATACGCTTCAAGTCGTTTTCTTGACAACTCAAAATACTCCTCATTTGGAAAAGTAACTGTACCCTCGGCATTTGAATAAAATCTATTAAATTAGGTATCATCTGAAAGAGTACGAAATTCTACAGAAGCTATTGCTTACCCCGACGTTCATACTCCAGCCAATCTTCCAGCCTGACAAATTTAACATTGACCAAAATCCACTTTCGGTCAAAAACGCATTATACGCTTCTAGTCATTTTCTTGACAACTCAAAATACTCCTCATTTGGAAAAATAACTGTACCCTCGGCATTTGACTACAAACCATGGAATTAGGTATCATCTGAAAGAGTACAAAATTCTAGAGGATATTGCTTACCCCGACGTTCATAGTCCAGCCGATCTTCCAGCCTGACAAATTTAACATTGACCAAAATCCTTTTTCGGTCAAAAACTCATTATACGCTTCTAATCATTTCCTTGACAACCCCAATTACTCCTCATTTGGAAAAGTAACTGTACCCTCGGCATTTGAATAAAATCTATTAAATTAGGTATCATCTGAAAGAGTATGAAATTCTACAGAGGGTATTGCTTACCCCGACGTTCATACTCCAGACAATCTTCCAGCCTGACAAATTTAACATTGACCAAAATCCACTTTCGGTCAAAAACTTATTATACGCTTCTAATCATTTCCTTGACAACCCCAATTACTCCTCATTTGGAAAAGTAACTGTACCCTCGGCATTTGAATAAAATCTATTAAATTAGGTATCATCTGAAAGAGTACGAAATTCTACAGAAGCTAATGCTTACCCTGACGTTCATACTCCAGCCAATCTTCCAGCCTGACAAATTTAACATTGACCAAAATCCACTTTCGGTCAAAAACGCATTATACGCTTCTAGTCATCTTCTTGACAACTCAAAATACTCCTCATTTGGAAAAATAACTGTACCCTCGGCATTTGACTACAAACCATGGAATTAGGTATCATCTGAAAGAGTACAAAATTCTAGAGGATATTGCTTACCCCGACGTTCATAGTCCAGCCGATCTTCCAGCCTGACAAATTTAACATTGACCAAAATCCTTTTTCGGTCAAAAACTCATTATACGCTTCTAATCATTTCCTTGACAACCCCAATTACTCCTCATTTGGAAAAGTAACTGTACCCTCGGCATTTGAATAAAATCTATTAAATTAGGTATCATCTGAAAGAGTACGAAATTCTACAGAAGCTAATGCTTACCCTGACGTTCAAACTCCAGCCAATCTTCCAGCCTGACAAATTTAACATTGACCAAAATCCACTTTCGGTCAAAAACGCATTATACGCTTCTAGTCATCTTCTTGACAACTCAAAATACTCCTCATTTGGAAAAGTAACTATACCCCACCCCCCCAAAAAAAAAAATCTGTGGCAATGATTATAACTGAGCTGATCACCATTCAGCGCTAAGTAATGTATGAGCCATGCATACCTTCCCACCCCACCCTCCCCCCCCCCCCCCCACCACCCTTCCCCATGGTCTGTTGAGGTGTTGGAATGTCTAGCATGCTCCTGCCATTTTCGTGGGACAGTTTACCCACGGGCTGCTGAGCATTTCCTGGTGAGGTGTTGGAATGTCTAGCAGGCTTCAGCAAAACATTCGTGGGGCAGTTTACCCACGGGCTGCTGAGCATTTCCTGGTGAGGGGTTGGTACATGGAGGATTTGGGAGGATTGAGGCAGTGGGCACAAGTAATGTACAAAATATTGGAAGATTTTGGAGGATTGAGGCTGAATGAGTTTTGTATTTTACAAGTTGGAGGATTGTTGGAGGATTGGGGAGGATCGAGGCAGTGGGCACCAAAATCCACTTTCGGTCAAAAACTCATTATACGCTTCAAGTCGTTTTCTTGACAACTCAAAATACTCCTCATTTGGAAAAGTAACTGTACCCTCGGCATTTGAATAAAATCTATTAAATTAGGTATCATCTGAAAGAGTACGAAATTCTACAGAAGCTATTGCTTACCCCGACGTTCATACTCCAGAAAATCTTCCACCCTGACAAATTTAACATTGACCAAAATCCACTTTCGGTAAAAAACGCATTATACGTTTCTAGTCATCTTCTTGACAACTC